>CM053623.1:185030275-185050356 GCA_028646595.1 Phalanger gymnotis
AGGGAAGAGAAGAGAAAAGAAAAGGGAGAGAATATCCCCTGCTTATACAGCCATATATTTATATCCAGGTCACCTCTTCTTCCTTCTCCATTACAAGTCTTGTCATCACTGAAGTCACCTTCCATAAAAATAATAACAATAAGCATTTTCATGGTGCTTTAAAATTTACAAAGCACTTTACACATCTTAGCTCATTTTATCCTCACAGCAAACTTATGAAATAGGTTATTATTCTCCCTATAGTACAGTTGAGGAAAGTAGGGTACACAGATATTAAGTGATTTGCTTAGGGTCACACAGCTAGCAAATGAAAGGCAAGAGACAAATGAAAGTCTTTCTGACTCCAAGCCCAGCACTCTATCTACTATGTCAGCTAAATATCCATAACCCGAACCAATGTTAGGAAAGGAGGGATGTACTTATAGCAATCACTTTGAGAAATTGTGAATGTGACCAGGTGCTCAGTTCCTTTTGTATAAGACTCTCCTGACAGGTATAGACTGATTTCTCAAAGAAATCACAGAGACATTCATCAATTAGACATGACTAAGCAAAAAATTGGAATGACTAAGCAAATTATTGTATATGAATGTCATGGAAGATCACTATAACAAAAGAACTGATGAATATGAAGAATTTAGAGAAACAATGGGAAGATTTTTCTGAAATGATATTGAGTGAAATAAGTGAAACCAGCAAAATAATATACACAATGACCTCAACAATGGAAACAGAAAGAAAACCCAATGGCTTATATGTGCACATGCAACTGAATATGGCGCTATTATAATAACCAAAGAAGCAATGAGAAATGTAGCTGCTCTCCATATTTCCAAAAGTAGAGGCCTATGGGTGTGGTATCTGCTGGCAGACTCAGTTTGTTGGTTAGTTTTTCCAAACATCTTTCATTTTTTTTTCTATTACTCATTATAAGACACAGTTCTCTAGTGGGAGTGGAGAAATGAATGTAATGTGAAAAATAAAATTTATCAATAAAAATAAAAAATAAACACTTAGAAAAGAATAATGGCTTGTTAGGAAACTTAATATTAGTATCATACCTTTATACATATTTTTGCTGATTTCATGTTTCATTTTTTGAGTCCTCTCTACTCAAGTCTCTCCACTCTATAACATGGGGAGAAGATGGTAATAAGAGATCCTACCTCACAGGCTTATTGTCAAGATCCAATGAGATAAGGTACCTAAAAGCACTTTGTACACATTTGAAGAATGACAGTTCATGACCCACTCCTGTCTCTCTCTACTTTCTTCACCATCCCTTTTCAGCTACCTTTTGTGTGTTATCTTCTCCCATTAGAAGATAAACTCCTCGAGGGCAGGGACTGACTTTCCTAATATGTATATTCCCAGTGCTTAGCAAGTAGTACATAGTAAATGTTTAATAAATGCTTGTTGATTAACTTGAGTATATTTGTCAAGTTATGCCTAGAACACAGTAGGTGCTATATAAATGCTTATCTGCTTATCTCCCTATATAAACAAATGTTAGCTAATGTAATTATTAACCAAATCATAAACTCTGAGAAGAAAGACCCAGAAAGAATGGGAGCTAAGAACCCAAGATACCTGTGGTAGATTTAAAAATAGCAACATTCTTCACATACGTTATCTTAAGCCAGTCTTTTAATTTGCATGCTCAGGTTTCCTAGATCACGGATTGAGAGGTAGATGCGACCTTAGAAATCATCTAATATATTTCTCTCTCTTTACAGATGTGGAAACTGAGACCCAGAGAAGTTAAGAGCCTTGCCCAGGATCACACAGGTAGTAAGTAGTCCAGTTAGAATTTGAATGAAAAGTCCTTTGTCTTCAATTCAGGGCCTATTCACCTTATTTTGAGTCATGGACCCCTCTACCAATCTGAAGGAGCAATGGACCTCTTTTCAGAATATTTTTAAACACATAAAATAAAATACAGAAGATTGCAAAGGAAACCAATTATATTGAAGTGCAGTTATTAAATTTTTTTTAAAAGTTTACAGATTCAAGTTTGAAGAATGCCTATCTATAGCAACAGGCAGTTCTTGGAACCTAGCATTAGCCCCCATGCACCTGTACCTCTGCTAACTCTCTCTCTCTCTCTCTCTCTCTCTCTCTCTCTCTTTCTCTCTCTCTCTCTCTCTCTCACACACACACACACACACACACACACACACACATACTCACTCAGGCTAAGAAATGTCATTTCTATCTAAATAAGCTAAGTTTTGAGTTTAGCAAAATGTAATCTAAATCTAATTGAACAAATCTCATCAATTATATACCCTATCTGCAGGCTGTTGATACTCCAAATGCTCTAAAATAATTAGGTTGAAGAATTGCCCAGTAATCAGGAAGTTTGACTTTCTGTTGTTCTAACCCACAGGGCCACTCCCACCACATGCACAGCCCACATGATGACCAAACTGTGGCCAAAGCCATAGCTTTTTCTTCCGTCATTTTACTTCTCTTGGAGTTTCTCGAGTCCCTGAACCAAGACTTCAGTTTCCAAATTGCAGTCAGAGAATCTCTGAGCTGGAAAGGCCCTAACAACTAAAACAACCCAAATATCTTCTCCATCTCAACCAACAAATGCCCATCCAGCCTTTCCTTGAAGACATCTAATGAGGAACTCACTACCTCTCATAGGTCATTTGCATCTAGTGAAGAATTTTACATATATAATTGTATACAATTATACATCATATAATTATACGTTTAATTGTTGAATTATGCACTATATAATGTCATAGTTAAACGCATATTTAAACCAAAACTTTAATGAAGTCTAGCAGTAATTTCTAATTGTGGATCTATTTTATAATTCATATACATTTTAATTTATGAAGCTGGGTAGTCAGCTGGAGGTTTTTAAGTGCTTTTGTGAAGAGATCTAACAAGGAGAGCAGGGCTCAGCCATTGACATTGAGGTCTTGATAAATATTAAACTGATCACAGATTTACCATTATGAAGAATCAAAAAATGCCTCTCAACCCTTGGAAAACCATCTTTAGGACTAACCTTACGAGATACCCATAGGGAATAAATAAATGATCAGGGATCACAAGGAACCCAACAGTTTAAAAAGGCAGTAGTTTATAAATAATCATTTTTCAGATCCACATACATTTCAGTCCCACATCAGCATCAATGCTGACTTGACACATTCAGAGCAAAAAGGGGAATTTCCTGTTCTCAATATAAAGAGTTTGGTAACCTTGGTTTCTAGAGCCTTTACTTTCTTGAAGAAACAACAACTTAAAAAAAAAAAAACAACACACATCCTGAGTTAGGTTATGCAGTTATACCTAAGCTAAGAGGGGGGGATCTGGTTAAAATAAAAAGAATTTTGAAATGACAATACTTTACCAAAATATATTTAAATGATGAGTAGCCTTTAGAATTTAAATCTCCTCTTAAAATCTGATTGCCTGGTTCTTTTTCCCCTTTCCAAGTGCAGTACAAATACATGAAGTAGGCATTACTACAGGGCGTGTGCTTCTAATAAGTGTTCAGCACATCAGAGACCGCATAAACCACACAGTTGTGACAATTACTATAGCAACTAGAGAAATATTCAAATTAAAATACCCACTCACAAGGCTGCCCACACAGAGCTCTTGGATCCATCTACTTCAATGTACAGTATGTAAAATGCAGAATCCCTACTATTTTGTACCCTCTATTTCTCCAAAACCCTAATAGAAATTGCCTCATACATAGGCTGTGTGTGTAGGTGGATATTACCAATGCTTAATGGTGCTATTTGTCTAATATCCATCCCCAGGTGGAGAAATGAAAGTCCTCCAGGAGAGCACCAGGATAGTGAAAGTCATGGGGTCCACTTGCTATGACAACTGGGTTAAAGAACTGAAGATGTTTAGCTTAGAAAATAAAAGACTTAGGAAAAATAATGATAGCTCTAGTCAGGTATCTAAAGAACAAATAGCATGTGAAAGAGGCATTGGGCTAGCTAAGGATGAACTCAGGAGACAGCACTAGGAACAATGGGTTCTAATTAAAGGAAGACAAATTTTGATTTGATGAGAAATAGCTGTAGCACCATGGATAGCATTCTGGCCTTGGAGACAGGAAGACCTGAGTTCAAATCCCACCTATGACATATGCTGGCTATGGGATCCTGGTAACCTGTCCATGCTTTAGGCAATTTTCCGAGGCCATGCAACAGAGAAAGTATGACCCGAGTTGGCAGAAAGAGATTCCTTGTAAGAGAGTGCCCTATGTCACTAGTCCAGGATTCCTATAAGGAAAAAAACTTATTGATCATTAGAATTCTCCAAAAGTGGTAGGCTTCCTCTTTATTTGGGTTCCAAAAAATAAACAAACAAAAGCTGGACAATTCCTCAGTCGGTATATTGCTTATTGGCAGGGAGGGGCAGGGAAGAGGGAGAGAGATTCTTTTTTAGGTATGGTTTAATCTAGATAACCATTGAGGTCCTGGCTAACCTTGAGATTTTGTTATTTCATGAAGTAATCACTATCTGTTCGGCCTTAAGGTAATGAATTTAATTTCTCTGGGCCTCAGTTTCCAAAATGCAAAATGATCAGGTTAAACTAGGTGACCTCTAGGCTCCTTTGATAAGTTCTAATATTCTACTTTTGTAGGATTTCTAATTTTAATTAAGGCACCTGGGAAATTGATGACCTAAAATATCAACCCCTTAAAGGTCAAGTTGATAATAGAAGACTTTGTGTGGATTTTCATCATTTAACATATGTGGCTACAGTTTTTAGTGTTATCTTTAGGTGTCAGAGACTCCCACAGCAGGAAGGATATTTTTTGTGCCATTTTCTCACATCTCTTGCCTCATACGTCTCCACCCAAGAAATCTGGGGAAAATCTTTGCATGGCAATCAATAAGTATTTATTAAGTGCTTGTTGTATACACATACACTAACACTGTTAAAACAGAAAACTGAAACTAAACCATTCATGATATCACAAAGGAAAATTTTAGAGCAGGGAAGAAAACAAAAGAGAAACTCCATGAATGAGGAATTGTTTGTCTCAAAGATTTCCAATTTAAATGGCCATTTAAGTGATTCTACTTACGCTATTACTTACTGGTTCTACAAGCCTTCTCTTTTCCTGCAAGTCACATGGATTCGTAGATTCATGTATTTGGAGCCAGAAGCAACCCAATCCCTAATTTTAGAAATGAAAGTATTGAGGCCCAGAGATGGTGAGTGACTTGTCCATGAGAGAATAACTCAGGTATTCTGACTCTGAAACCAGCAATCATTAAGCTATACTCCATCACTTCCTCTGACATCCTGGCCCTTACCCAGTGCTGTCTGCAGATACTTTGTGACTCATAGAAGTAACCTTGGAATTGGAAGCGACCTCAGAGAACCTCCAATCCCTTCACTTTACAAACAAGGAAAGTGAGAGACAGGGAAATCAAGTCAGATGATTTAGGGAAAAGGTAGTTACCTTTATGATTAAAATAATGGATAGCTGATTCATTGTGCTCTTCATGCTTTTGAATCAAATCCCATCCTTAACTGATCATGTTTGAGAGGTAGTGAAGTATACGGAGGGGTAGGTAGATGGTGCAAAGGAGTCAAAAAGACCTAAGTTCAAATCCAGTCTCAAATACTAGCTGTAGGAACCTAGGCAAGTCACTTAACCCTGTTTGCCTCAGTTTCCTCATCTGTAAAATGAGCTGGAGAAGGAAATGGCATACCCTTTCAATATCTTTGCCAAGAAAATTCCAAATGAGATCACAAAGACGTGACTTAAAAACAACTGAACAAGCCGAGAGGATACTCTTTTTACAATGTCTTGTGGCAACCACATTTCGCTTAGAAGGAAAGTTGGGTTTGTTAGCCAGCCAATATTAAACACTTAGTGTTGCATAAGATTTCTGGCTGAGGTTTTTGCCTGAGAACCTACTTCTTTTTCTATAAGACTTTGCTTGAGTTTCACCTTTCTCTGTTTCCTAGCTGAGTACTATATCCATGAAAGTTATCTTAGAACAGCAGAAAGCACTCTGAAACTAGAGAAGGAAGGACGTGGATCGGTGCACCAGTATTGCCTGCCACATATTCTTTATATAGCTAATATAGCTAACACAGGCAAGGCACAATCACTTGCAACCTCATCACCTGTCACATGGGAACAGTCATGTTATGGAGAATCACATTGGATTTAGTCTGTGCTCAAACAGTCAGGAAGACCTGAGTTCCAATCTAGCTGTAGATGCTTATTTGCTATGTGACCATAAGCAAGTCATTTAACCTCTCTCTGTGCCTCAGTTTCTTCTCCAAAAAAATGAGTGGGTAAGACTAAATGATGTCTGAAATTCCTCCCACCTCTATTGTAAATTCTTCTACCTACTTCTTGGGTTCCTTGTCAAGGATGTGTTTAATGACTGAGTATTAAATTGAATAAATAAATAACATTTATATATCATTTTAAGGTTTGCAAAGCATTTTACAAATATCTGATTTTATCCTCACAACAACTCTGGGAGGTAGGTACTATTCTTATTTCCATTTTACAGAAGAAGAAACTGAGGCAAATAGGGTGAAGTGACTTGCTCAGGGTCACACAGCCAGTAAGTGTCTGAGGCCAGATCTGAGCTAAAGTCTTCCTGACCTTGCAGGACTCTATCCACTGAGCCACCTAGATGCCACTTAACAAATTTACAAAGCACTTTTCTAAAATGAAATACCAGTCCCTCTGAAGGGTACATGGATCCAGAGGACCTGACATTTAAAAATAATTAATATAATAATTGGGCTAGCTAAGGATGAACTCAGGAGACAGCACTAGGAACAATGGGTTCTAATTAAAGGAAGACAAATTTTGATTTGATGAGAAATAGCTGTAGCACCATGGATAGCATTCTGGCCTTGGAGACAGGAAGACCTGAGTTCAAATCCCACCTATGATATATGCTGGCTATGAGATTAATTAATTAATATGAGAATTCTGAAATTAGTCAGTGGGTTTCTTGCTTATTCTTACTTACTTTAGCAATTCCCAAAAATGTGTTGTTGTTGTTGTGTTTTCCACTTAATAGTATTTTGGTTTTTTCCAATTTCATGTAAAGATAGTTATCAACATTTACTTTTATAAGATTTTGAGTTCCAATTTTTTTATCCCTTTCTCCCCATGACAGCAAGCAATCTGATGTAGATTACACACATACAATCATGTTGAACATATCTCCACATTAGTCATGTTGTGAAAGATGAATCAGAACAAAAGGGGAAAAACCATGAGAAAGAAAAAACCTAAAAAAGAGAAAATAGTACTCTTCGATCTGCATTCAGACTCCATAGTTCTTTCTCTTGATGTGGTTAGCATTTTCCGTCATGAATCTTGGAATTGTCTTAGATCATTGTGTTGTTGAGAAGAGCCAAATCTTTCATAGCTGATCATCTCACAATGTTGCTGTTATTATTTACAATGTTCTCCTGGTTCTGCTCACTACACGCAGCATCAGTTCATGTAAATCTTCCCAGGTCTTTCTGAAATCTGCCTCTTCATAATTTCTTATATTACAATAGTGTTGTTGGGTTTTTTTTAAACAATTCTTTGACAATTGTATAGAGTTATTGGGTTTCTTTAGCTTTCTTAAAAGATTGATCACTTTTTATCATCACTTCAATGAGGAAACTTCAATTGAGTTGGCTTAGCCCAATGCTTGAAAATGATTCATATTCCAGAAACAACTTTTGTACTGTGATTTTCACTTTATAGTTAAAAGGATTGATGGGAGAGAGGGAATAAGTGACTTATTCATGACCACACAATACATTAGTGGCCAGGGCAGGATTAGAGCTCTAAGCTGTTATTTTCCAGATGAGCTGCCCTCTAAAGCTATAATCTAAACAGATTCAGAGATCATAGCTCTCAATTTGGCATTTGATCTGCCAAGCTAAGTTGCTTTTGAGAAGAGCTAGTATCTGAATTTTGGGAGAGAATATGAAGAGGGAAATGTACAAATGAATAATGAAAAGAGGGTTTAGCTCCCTCCCTGACCCTCTTTCATTCAGAGGGGCAGCATGGTATAAAGCATTGGTTCCTAAATTGTGTTCTAGGGACCTCTAAAAATCCCTAAGATTCTTTCGAGGGGTCTGTAAGGTGAAGATGATTTTCATAATAATGCTAAGATGTTTTAATTTCTTTTATGAAAACTCAAATACATATAATCCACATGAACAAAAGCTGATGGAGTGGTCCTTAATAAATTTTAACATTATAAAGGAGTCATAGGAGCAAAAAGCTTGTGAACTGAAGGATGGTGCATACAAAAAGCACTGGATAGGGGATCAGAAGACCTAAATTCACCAAGCAGTTGTATTGCTTTGAGCAAGTCACTTGAGTTTTTGGAGGCTCATTTGCTTCATCTGTAAAATGGGTATAATAGTCTCACTCCCTACTCAAAGAGTTGTTATCTAGATCAGATAATATAAACTAAGTGAAGTCCTTTGTAACTACAAAGCATCATATAAATATGAGCTAAATATATAAATGTGTGGCTAAACAAGTTGTGAGACAATGTCATGGAATATAACTTTACCATGATTAATGTGCAGAATTCTGAGAAACATGAGAAGATATATGAAGTAATACAGAGTAAAGAAAGCAAAATTAAAGGGAAATGCACATAATGATCACAACCAGGTAAACGAAAAGAAGAAAAAAATTTAATATTGTGGAATTGTGAATATTGTAGACCAATCTAGATCTGAGAAATGAGAAAAATTTACCTTTCTCCCTTCTCTGCAGATAGGGGTGGGTAGTGAGAGGGAGACTATGGGTGTGGAACATCACATATATTGTCAGAATCAAATGTGTTGACAAATTTTGGTGAACTGCTTTTTTTCCCCTCTTTCTTTGATTATTCTACATCACAAAGGACAGATTGCTTGGTAGTAGAACAAGAAGGGAAATATTGAGAAAGAACAGTGATTTTAAAATAAGATGTATCATTTTTTTTAAAGTGAGCTATTATTAGTATTAATGACACCAAGGTTTGACCTCCATTTATCTAAATTATAGAAGCCCAGAGTTGCAAAGGACATCAGAAATCATTTAGTCCAACCCATGCAGGAAAACGAATTCCCTCCATACCATCCCTAATCGAGGGATCATCTTTCCCATTCCACTTTTGGACAGCTCTACTTTTCCTTATGAGATGAAATCTTCCCCTCTGCAACATCCACCCATTTCTCTGTTCCTTGGAGTGTAAATTGAATGCTTCTCCTAGATGAAAGCCTGCAAAATGAAAACTCTTGTGTTCCATTCTCTTCTCCAGGCTAATTATCTATCTACAGCATCTTCAAGCAGTCTTTATTTGGTCTCCTATCCTCTCCTCATACCAGTAGACCTACTGCAAATATATTCCAGTTGGACAATATCTTTCCTAAAATGTACTTAGAATGGAAGGCAAAGGGGAAGACTTATCACCCATAACCCTCAGCTGTACCTTTGACTCTAGCCAGGCAACTTGCAAATGTACACCTGTGTTGACAAGGGAAACAAGATGAGGGCGTATGGAAGGGGCCATCTCAATCTAACACAAATCCTGCTGACGTTAGTTCAGGACATTATCTTCACATTCCTAGTTCTTTGGTTCTTCCTTTTGTAGGCAGCTAGATGGCTCAGTGGATAGAGCACTGGGCCTGAGGTCAGGAAGACCTGAGTTCAAATCCAGCCTGACTCACTTAATAACTGTGTGACACCAGGCAAGTCACTTAACTTCTATTTGCCTAAATCCAGTGGCAAACCACTCCATGGACGACTTTGTTGTGCTTGGTCCGTGAGGTCACAAAGAGCCAGACACAACTGCTCTTAGTTCCTATAGGAATTAGATTCTGATACTGTATGGTTGTGAATCTGGGAACACCACAATCAACCATTTATCAAGTGCTGACTATGACCCAGTCACTGTGCACAATTTCCAATGAGTCACAGTGGTCGGTGAACTAAAAGGCAATGAAGACACAAATAATGAGGATAAATAAGCATTGGTGTCAAACTCGAACAGAAACAAATCCCTGTAGGCCACATATTAACTCAGAAAATCACAAATTAACACAACCTATGTTTTATTGTACTTTTATTTATTTTGTTATACACTTCTTAACTATGTTTTAATCTGGTTTCTGGGGCATCCAGGAGTTGCTGACTGCATGAAGTCATGGATAGGGTGTTTGACACCTCTGGGCTATAACATTTTATTTATTTATTTTGATAACAGCCTAAATAGAGTAAGTGGCATAAGAGAAATCATCCAAAAAAAATCAATCATTGGAAAAAAGAGATGGACCAGTCATGGAGCAAGGGGTAGGAATAACAAGAAGAACAGCCCAAGCTCTGCCTTGGTACCACAAAATGAAAAGAAATCTAGAGGAAGGCCTCCGGCATATTGGGTAGATCCCCTACGGAGTATTTGTGGAAGAACTCTGGCAAGAATCACACACAATGAGAAAGTGTGGGTGGGTAGCAATCTCCACCACTGGGAGGGATGCCCACAGCATTGAGAAGATGAGGCCATTGAAATTTTAAACCATAACAAAAAAATGAAAAAGGGCACACAAAATGAAGCTGCCTATTTCAGTGAGACTTTTTCAGAGCAGGAGAAATCCATGTTTCCAGAAATCATATTTTAAAATACAGGGATTTGTCACTGGCATATGGATATCTGAAGTGCTGGCAGTACTCTTAGAGTTAGGGACGTGTGACAAATCAAGAACCACCAAAGGCAGTGACAACTTAGAGTGACAAATGAAAGACAAAAATGAACAGTTTTGTAATTGACATGTCAGGAAAACAAATGCTTCTTCTTTTCAAAAAGAAGATCGCATATATGGCTAGAAATGCAAGTAGCTTCCTATTTGGCAGACTCTGATGCCATTAGAGAGCTATCATTTCAGAGGCAAATTATCTTACTATATTATGGAATGTATGCATACATATATGTATATGTATATGTATATGTGTATGTATGTATGTATGCATTTGTATCCTAGGTCTAATAACAGCGCTTAGAACATAAGAGGGTCTTAATAAATGCTAGGAGGTACAATGGATAGGGCAGTTAGGAGGCATGGTGGATAGAATACTCACTGACCCTGTAGTCAAGAGGACTTGAATTCAAACCAGCCTCATACACTTACTAGCTGTGTGACCCTGGGAAAGTCACTTAACTCTGTTTGCCTCAGTTTCCTCATCCATAAAATGAGCTGAAGAAGAAAATGACAAACCACTCTAGTATCTCTGCCAAGAAAACCCCAAAATGGGTCACGAAGAGTTGGATATGACTGAAATGACTCAACAGCAACAATAGTATAGCAGATAAAGCACTTCCTAAAGTTAGGAAGTAACCAGATTCAAATCCAGATTGGCATATTTATTAGCTGTGTGACCCCAGGTACTTCTGTCTGCCTCAATTTCCTCACCTGTAAATGGCAATGATAATAGCACCTACCCATCCCCACCCCAGCCCAGGATTGCTGTGAGGATGAAATGATATAATATTTGCAAAATGCTTTGCCATCCTTCATGCTCTATATAAATGCTAGATGCTATTATTACTGGCTGATCAAAAACTGTCATTTCATAAGTACAGATATCCCACTTTATGTTCCCTACCAGATAGATCTACCACCCCCTAAGACTCAACAGATATTTTTGAGAGTTTCTTGTTCCAAAAAATTCACCATCCTTTCTATTGACAAAGATTTTAATGCCTTTAAGCTTTTATAAACAGTTTTCCATGATAGCCATAACCAAAAAATTCACCACACTTCAGTCAACCTGGAGAGAAGTCTCTCTGAGCTTTGCTAGGGCTGGTCTTTGGACAACTAACAGAAAGTGTCGGGAGGGATGCCTGTGTTCATAGTCCATCCACACTGATTGGGTCAGAGAAAGCCTGAGTTCCACTGATGTAAATTTTAGAATCCAAGGGTCCTCCACATCATGATGAAATGCTATGTTGTTCTTCAGTCATTTCAGTTGTGTCTGACTCTCCTTGACTCCATTTGGGATTTTCTTGGCAAAAAGTACTGGAGTGGTTTTCCATTTCCTTCTCCAGCTTATTTTGCAGATAAGGAATTGAGGCAAACAGGGTTAAGTGACTTGCCCAGAGTCATATAACTAGTAAGTGTCTGAGGCTGGATTTGAACTTGGAAAGATAAGTCTTCCTGACCCTAGTCTCAGTACCCACTGAGCCAACCAGATGCCTTATCAAATGCTGTATCATCTTCACAATCAACAAGCATTTACTAAATGCTTACTGTAGTCCAGACATCGTGCTAAATCCTCAGAATACCAAGAAAGACAAAAACATAGTCTTTTCCCTCAAGAGTTTATATTCTAATAAGGGAAATAAATATACAAAGAACTATATGCAGAGTTAATACACACACATGTACACATGTGGATATACACATTTGTGTATGTATTATGTATATGTGTGTACACACATATACTTGTGTGTTAAGTCAACAAATATGTATTAAACACTATGTGCTGAGAGAATGTAATGCAAATATATGCAGAAAGATTCTTGCCCCTCAAAGAGCTAATGAGGGAAGACACCATATAAAAGGGGGCTGAAAAGGGTGGGGTTGATAAAATACAATTGATAGAGCATGGTAAAGAAATTTTGCCTTATACAGATGAGTCATGGCTGCAGTTTGGAGAGGGATGATGACTTGGCTGGCCTAAGCTTCCTCTTATACATAGAATTCTGTGTGTGTGTGTCTGTCTGTCTTTCTGTCTATCTCTGTCTGTCTGTCTGTCTATCTGTCTCTCTCTCCATGTATTATATTACATTACAACCTATCATATATTGCATCATATCACATATATACATATATGTACATATTCGTGTATGCATATATGTGTGTGTGTTTGTGTGTGTATGTATAGTACAAGCAAGATATATCCAGAGCAAATGGAACACAATCTTAAAGAGAAGACACTAGTGATGGGAGGAAACTGGAAAAAGTTCTCTTGGCGGAAGGTGGGATCTGAGCTGAGTCTTATAGAAAGCTAGGAGGCAAAGGTGAAGACTGAAAGAATTTTGGGAATGGGGGGAAACCACTGAACAGACCCAGCGTCTGGAGGGAGGTAGGGGTCCTGTGTGAGACATGGCAAGAAGGCCAGTGTCATTGAATGATACAAAGTCCTTTGCAAACTCTAAAGTTCTCTATGGATGTCAAGTGTCTAATGTTATTTTCATTACACTACACCATAAGTCAAAGAAAAGTCCAATTTTATTTCTTTTTTTGACAAAGGTCACTACAAGATTTAAAGGGCAAGATACAAGGTAGAGTGTGATATTCCAGGCATGTGACACAGTTAGCAAGGGTTTCTGAACAAAGCCGTATTTCAGAGGTAATTCTGCACAAGTAACCATCAGCTGTCATGTCTAAAATAGCTTCAGGCTCTGATTTTTTAAACCACCAGCACAAAGAAAGCAACTTAATAGTTACACACATGTGAGGGAGTAAAATATGAATGGAGGTCTATATGTGGTAAAAGTGGTAAAAATGAGAAAAGGAATTTTCTCATCATCATCAGAAATTAAGTGTCTTTACGGTTTCCAAAATTTATCAGCGCGTTTTGTACATATTAGGTATTTAGAAGCATTTGAGTGTTTTTGGGGAAGGGGTGTTATGGGAAAGTGCACTTTTATTTAGGATTTTGATTCTCCCTGTGGGGAGTGTGAACATGCCTATTGACCCTTATAGAGCTATATCCATACCTCATTGAGAAAGAGTAATCAACTGAGAATGAAATAATTGGTTTGGGCTATTGTGGATGGATTGGGATTGGATCAGTTGGCTCAAAGTTTATGAACTGAAGTCACCCTTCTGTGGCTGGCCTCTAAAAAGGAGTCTTCACTGCAGGGTCCTTTGCCTTCCCCCTAATTTTTTTTTTTTTGCAGGGAGAGATTAAAAAGCAACAGTGCTAAGAGCAGCCATGGGTCTCAAAGGGGGAAAGCCTATGTGTACTCACAGATGCCCATTCCCTGGGAGCAACCATTGGCTGACTTGGGGCAGAAGCATATGGTAAACAAAATTTTTTTTACTTTTGTATCCCAAAAGGAGAGCTCCCATCCCCAGAGTTGGAAAGATGGTAGAATAAGCTTTCAACCAAAAAACTGGCAGCCATGGAGAGGGAGACCAAGTGGTGGGAGTTCCTCAAACCCAGTTTTCTGGAGCAGTGTTGAAAATTCCCGGAGAATTCCAAAAAACAGCCATCTAGCAAGAGGAGGAATTCTTAAAGAAAAGAGGATAATGTGCATGGCCCCTGAAACTTGAAGATCAGTCAACTTAAAACGAGAGATTAAAATACCTGGACTTTGCCCTCTGCCGTCCAGAGCAATTTGGACAGTGCAGGTCTATGGGGGGGCAGGTTGCCTAACTAGCAATCCCAAGTTCATTTTCTTCCTGCGGAAAAATCCAAGCTCTAGGGTAGCAGTCGTTTTTTGTCCTTTCTTCTCAAAGAGGACTGTGGCATCAGAGAGGTGATACCATGACATGCAAGTGAATTGGATTTAAGTGAGAGAGTAAAATATGAATGGGGGTCTATATGTGGTAAAAGTGGTAAAAGTGAGACTTAACTGAATGTTGGGTTAGAAGAGTGTCACCCCAAGTTTGTTTCACTTCAGAAGGATGTACAATGTACAAAGCATCATTCAGCTGCCATCATGGCCATTGGTACAAATTGTTCTCCTCTGCCCAGTCTGCCAGGGGAAGTCTTTACATCTGGAGTCCACATCTCTCTAACTCACTGACAGGTTTGAGGCTTGAAGGTTATCCTCACCTTGGTTTAGCCCATCTGCTGAGACAGTTTTACTGGGATGTGGCCACTGTGTGTGCCACAGCTTCTTGGAGCCACAGGTAAGAGTTGAGTGAAAGGTGGACGCCAAAGGTGGATGAGGAGCACCCAAAAGGACTTGGCAAGTCCTCACACCATGCTAGTTCTCCATGAATGCCCTGTCTACCCCAAGAATATACAAACATGATGTATATTGAGAAGCATGGAAAGACATTCATGAGCAGATGCAGGGTAGAGTAAGCATCACCAGGAAAACAATATATACAACCACTGCAACAATGTAAATTTTTTAAAAAACTGAAAGTGGATATGGTAAAATTATAAAGAACAAGTAAAGCCCTGTGGAAGAGACATGAGAAGATACCTCACCCACTCCTTTACAGAGGCAGGAGTCCACAAGTGGGGAACATTGTAGATAATAAGTCTTTGTGATATTTTGATCAATTTTGCTGAATTTGTTCTCATTCCTCTTTTTCTTTTTTAAAAAAGTATCTTGCTATGAGGGATGGCCTTCTGACAAGGGAAGAGAAGGGATGTAAAGGGAAATCTAGGTGATATGAAAATAAATTTTCAATAAAAATCCATTAAAATACCTGTGTGATTCCTTTAGTTGGTTTTTGGATTTTCTTTGGGATAGAATAAAGACTGTCCTCTAATACATATGTACTATTACCTTGGGTTCTTATCCAGGAACTGGAGACTCTTTTATCCACATCTTTGGGGACATAGATATTGACTATATTCTGAGATTCCATAGTAAATTCTAGGTGTGGGCAAAACAAGGCAAAGGGAAAAGATTTTTTTTAAAAAAGAAAAGTTTGGCCTCTGCCCATGTAAGCACAGAACCTGGGGTGCTGAGCCAGAAGAGACATTAAAGCAAATGGAATGAAATGAAGGGAATCCTTAATGAATATTCATCATGGCTACCCCCAAGAAACTTCAAGTATTGATCCAGATGTACAGTCCAGAGTGAAAAAAACTACTGGTTCATAGGATCAACAAAGTTCCAGAGGTCCTAACTCACAGTAGCAGGCGGAGTCTGAAATCAATCATTCATTCAATAAACATTTATTAAATACCCACTATGTGCTAGGAATTGTGCAAGGCACTGAGCATACAAAAATGAAATAGTCCCTTCCCCCAGGCAGAAAATAGAATAACATCAGGGTTTTTCTGAACTTGACAAAGATAATATCGAGTATGTAGTGTGAGCCCATAGCAGCTGAATTCAAGATTAAACCCAGAAGAATAGCTCCCATTGGTGAAAGGACCTGTAAGACTTGAAAAATGAAATTAAGCCAAAACAATTTTAGGTAGCTATAATTCCAGTTCTTATAGTGCTGTAGTTCAAGCAAACACAATTTTGATATATAGTTTTCAGTAGGACCTTTCCTTTTTTATAAGTATTTTCTTTATGGTGGGGATCTAATTGGTAGGGAATACAATTCCCCTTCAGAATAAGTGGTTATTTCAGTGGCTGAAGTATCTGAGTTCAAATTCCAGCTCTGTTCTATGCTGTCTGTGTTACAATGAATGAGTTATTTGCTCCCTGTGAATGTCATACCCCTTTTCTCTAAAAAGAGGAGAATAATTTGGGGAGGTCAAAGAAGGGGAGAAAAAGGAAGGAAGGAAGGAAGGAAGGAAGGAAGGAAGGAAGGAAGGAAGGAAGGAAGGAAGGAAGGAAGGAAGGAAGGAAGGAAGGAAGGAAGGAAGGAAGGAAAGAAGGAAGGAAGGAAGGAAGAAAGGAAAGAAGGAAGAAAGATAGAAAGAAGGAAGAAAAGAACAGAAAAAAAGGAGAGAGAGTGTGTGTGTGTGTGTTTTTTTTAATTCAAAGAACTTGAAGTAGGCCAGATAAATTGGGGAGGAGGGGCAGAACAGTGAGAGGCCATGTGGAGTAGACTAGCAGCACCAAAGAAGGATAAACAAAACTAAGCAGGGAGACAAAATACTGACTTAAAAGAGAAAATAGGTTGTTTTTAGTCATACAAAAGAAACAAATGGAGAAAACTGACAAACCTAACAATCACAATGGTAAGGTGAATAGATAAAGAAATCCAATCAAATGGAAGAATGGATAAGAAAACAAGAATCCAAAAATTTGCTGCATATAAGAAATGTAATTTTTAAAATAAAATGAAGACACGGACTGGATAATCTCTAAATTCCTTTCTAATCCTAAATTCCTGTAATCCAGAAAGTTCAATAATAAAGTCAAATAGTATTCATAAGCAGCTAGGTGATAATGTATTCAGGAATATTAAGTCATTTTTCAGTCCTGCCGTACTCTTCATGACCGTATTTGAATATTTCTTGGCAAAGATACTGGAGTGGTTTGCCATTTCCTTCTTCAATTTATTTCACTGGAGGAATTGAGAAAAATAGGGTTAAGTGACTTGCCCAGGGTCACCCAGCTAGTAAATATCTGAGGACAAATTTGAACTCACAAAGATGAGTCTTCCTGACTCCAGGCCTAGCATGCTATCCACTGTGCTGTCCAGGTGCCCTGTATTCAGGAAACTATATGAGTTCAAATCCAGCCTCGGATACTTACTAGCTATGTGACTCTGGGAAAGTCACTTAGCCTTTCTCTGCCTCAGTTTCCTGAATTGTAAAATGTGGGTAATAATATCACCTACCATCCAGTATTGTTCTGAGGGTCAAATAAGTTAATATATGCAGGACCCATGTATACAAAAATATTTATAGCAGCTCTTTTTGTGGTAGCAAAGAATTGGAAACCAAGGGAATGCTCTCAACCCTCGTAACTGGCTCAACAAGTTATGGTATATGATGCTGATGAAATGCTTTTGTGCTGTTAAAAAATTATGAAGGAGATGGTTTCAGAAAAACCTAGGAAGATATATGTAAACTAATGCAAAGTGATGTGATCAGAACCAAGAGAATATTGTACGCAGTAATAGCAATTTTGTAGCAATAATCAAAGGTGAAAGACTTAGCAACTCTGATCAATACAATGACCCTAGACAATTCCAAAGGACTCATGATGAAAAATGCTATTTATCTCCAGAGAGATAATTAATAGACTCTAATTACAGATCGAAGCATTTTTTCTCTTCATTTTTCTTGCTTTTTTTGCAACATGGCTAACAAAGATATCTGTTTTGCGTGATTTCATATATATACATATATGTGTGTATGTATGTATGCATGTATGTATGATGAGTATTGTATTTCTTGCCTTCTTGGGAGAAAGATAGAGAGAGGGAAACTTGGAACTGAAAATGCACAAAGTACTTTGTAAAATTTAAATCCCTTTTAAATTTTAAAATAATTTATAAAATAAAATAAAATGATAAAAAAAAATTAGCTGACATACTACATTTTATTTTCAGTAATGTCATATGTGTTACCTGTCTAATCAGCACATACCTCTTCTACTTGGTGGAATTTCATCCCAAAATCATCTTGCAAAATTTTGTCCTAAATCTGATGATCATCAAAAATAACTGTAATGAGAACAATGGAAGCCTCCATTTTTATGTTCAAGTAGTCAACCCTTGCAGTTGAATGGACAGCCCACAGAGCTAATCCATCAGTACATTTATCTTAGATAAGCACTGCAGGTAGACAATAACAGCTAAGCCCAGGGGAAATGGAGAGGTGCATAATGCCTATAAAGAGGCTTATAGCACATCACCAACAAAGATATTATTAGAAAAATGCATTATGGGAAAAGAAGGTGAGATGGTCATGGAAGAATGGATGAAGAGTCTGTGGTTTCCATTGCTATTCACACAATGCCAAGAAATCTAGAAATATCTCCCCAGGCGGGTTGGTTTGAATTCCTTTGCATGATTTATTGGGAGGACATAGACAAGAGTCACACGGTAAGACAAAATATATCTGGGACATAATCTGCATAAGTGAAGGAAATCTCTACATTGATGAGAACACAGATCATCAAAATATCAAGGGATAAACTCAGTATTCTGAATATCTCACTTATGAGATCTCATAATAGAATTTTTCCCTCTGTCCCTGCCTATCTTGTCCCCAGAGACTCCTCCTTCTTCCCTCCTTAGCTCCTGCCTGCTGGCCAAATGGGACAAGCCTTGCCAACTAGTTGCCCATGAGGATTATTCACTTCAACCATCTCCATTGAACTCTTACCTTCTTCATTCTCTCAATTGGAAGACCAATACCTCTAGGAGTAGAAGGAGTGAAAATCAGAGGCCTTACTGCAGACTAAGGCCCACTTCAACCATCCTGGAGGACAAAGTAATGGGTATAGTCCTAGTTCTACCCCAAAGGGCTCAGCAACCAGTATGTCAAACAAAGGGCATTAAAAATCACGTCACACCCACCTGCTCTGTGTGGGACTTTTTAGCATTAAATGTAAGCTTAAACAGAATGGATATGCATCCCCATCATCTGAAGAACCCTGCCAATTCTAGAAACTATGAAACGCAGGCTTTAATCCTGAGAAACTGAATATTAATCCATCTGGTTGAAATGACCCCTTCAGAACAATCCAGCAAGCATTTATTAAGCACCTACTATTATAAGGCTCTCTCCTAGGTACTGGAGATACAAAGGCATAATAAGATGAGTTTCTGCCCTCAAGGAGCCTTTATCTGCAAAAATCCACAGAGCCTTTGGGCCACGCTGCTAGAACCAGACAAAAACACAATAAGCCTCCGTCAACGTTCAGCGAAACAGTGAGATGAAAATTTTGACAACCAGGCCACTACATTCTGGCCTAAAATAACAATTTTGCAAGGACATTAAAGTTACCCAGGTGAGAAACCACTTGAATTCACAATATCTTTCCTTCTTCTGAAAGGAAAGGACATTTGTTCCTTGACATGCTATTAGTAAAAGGATTCATTTTTATTCTTCGGCAAGAGACACTGAATCAAAGAGAAAAACACAGAGTGGAAATCATAATGACTGAAACTCAGATAGAAAGAAAGAATACAAAAGAGACTAAAAAAAGAGTTTTGCTTTGGGAGGGTGGTAGAAATTTTGTTGCCTTTTTGGGGAAAACAATGTGCTTTTGTTCATTTCATTACAGTAAGCATGACTGGTGTGTGAAGAATAGCACAGTGATACTTCTGCATTGAGGAAAAAGAAAAACACCTATGTCAATCAACTAACAAATATTTAGAATGCTTGTTATGTGCCAAGTTCCATACATGCAGGGCAGCTAGATGGCACAGCGGATAGAGTTCTGGCCCTGGAGTCAGGGACACTCATCTTCCTAAGTCCAAATTTGGCCTTAGACAC
>CM053623.1:185050856-185164926 GCA_028646595.1 Phalanger gymnotis
TAACCCTGGACAAGCCACTTAACCCTATTTGCCGCAGTTCCCCATCTGTAAAATGAGCTGGAAAAGAAAAATCACTCTGGCATCTTTGCCATGAGAACCCCAAATAAGTTCACAAAGAGTCAAATACAGTTAATTGACAAAACAACAACCAAAGGTTTGTAAAGCTTTACACATATTATCTCACTTGATATGAAATAACATCTATATGGCTAAATTGACATGACCTTAGGCTAGGTATTTCTATCTAATCCAAAATTAACAAGTGTCTAGGCATTTCCAAAATGAAGAAATTCCCACTCCCATTCTATGAACTGATAAGTAGAGACTTTGACAGGTTAAGTAATTTGCTTACAGTTACAGAAAAAGCCTTGGCTAGGCAAAAGAAAACTTTAATTACATCGAGGCATATGTACTTAATTATGCCTCCTATCATTCCCCATGTATAGGCAAGCACTAATGCCCACTGAGATAGTAACCTGGGTAGCAAAAGTATTTAGTTTCACTGCTGATCCATCATTAGTGCATGAGTTCCTTCTCAGTTGACCATGTGCATGACTAGACATGCCAATTCTGTGAGAGTTTTCTAGGAGCAAGTCTTTTTCATTCATTCATTCCAGAAGAATGTCTGTTTTAAAGATTTTTAATTGTAAATTCTATTTTTCCTCAAATCAAAAAATTTCTTTCTCCATGCCTTCTATCTTAATTCTTAATTCATTTACATTAATCCATTTCTATGTGACTTATTATTTCATTTATATCTTTGTATCCGCAGAGTCCAGCACAGTAGCTGGCAGTTAGGTGGGAAAATGGATGGAGCACCTGGGAAGACCCGAGTTCAAATCCACCCTCAGACACTTTCTAGCTATGTGACCTGGGCAAGTAACTTAACCCTGTTTGCCTCAGTTCCTCATCTGCAAAGAGCAAACCATTCCAGGATCTTTGCCAAGCAAACCCCAAATGGGGTCACAAAGAGTCAGACATGACTGAAACAACTGGAAAAAATGTTTAATAAATTCTTGTTGTTTGATTCAGTGAGTAAAGGAGTGAATGAGTAGAAAAGGCTTTTCTTCTTCCCCAGAGCAAGTCTTCATTCTTCCCAAGATGGCCAATGAGATTTCATATCTGTCCGCTATTAAGCTATTCCTTTGATCACATGCATTGACAATAATTTTTTCTTAGGCATCAGACTAAAATCAAACAGCCAAATCCACAAATCATTATATATATAGCAAAGTACTTAGGCCATAGGCCTAAAAGAGGTATATTTGGCCCTAACATAGCAAAGATATTCAACCATGATATAGCAGCCCATAGCTTCAATAGACTCAGATACCTGATCAACAGCATAGCTAATTGCTAATACTCATCATATCTTAATGGTGTCGTCCCATATGGGTAGACCTTTTATGTCCTTAGGTGACCAGGAAGGAACATAAATACAACCAGACTGCAAGGTAATTGTATCAAGTTGTATCAAATACCAGCTTTGTCTCCTTTTAGGGAAAATTTAGTTTAAACCACACTGAGAAAGGGGGGAGGGGTAGATTTTTTCTATCACTGTGACCATAAGCAACTCAATTAACCTGTCGAGGTCTCAGTTCCCTTATCTGTACATGAAACACTTATTAAATGAAAGAATTGACCTTAAAGGTCCCTTCTAGCATTAAAGCTATAATCCTGCCATCAGATTGACAGATTCATCATGGAGATACAAGAATCAATCTCTTAAAATCTTGGATTTTTCAGGGGCCACCACTAAATTTAGACTTGGATTTTTGAAAGGAATGCTTTTAAAGAAGTCTCTTTATCCTCATCATCCTCATTGTGGTTCTTCTTAATAGGCGCCAACATGGAAAACATTTGTTCCATTCAGACATTGTAGTAGGAAGGAAAGTGGGACCTCTATTTTGCTACTGTTGGTTGAATGATTTGGGCAAGGAGAGAAACTTCAAGATAGGAAACGCATAACAATGTTTTCCCTATTAATTATAGGAGGGAACAAATGTTTATAACATTTCTCATTGTGTATATCCTGTCCTCGGGTAATTCTAGACTCCTGAGTAGTGTCCTTATGTTCCCATGTAAAGTATGATCTTACAATAGAAATAAAGGATAGAATTTATTGGACTAGCAGAAGACTCGTGGAAGACTAGAGATTTTAAACAACTGCAGTTATTTCAAATATTGTCCCATTTTCTGAATCACAAAAAAGAATAATTTGCCTTAGGTTAGATGTGAAAAGCTAATCAATGATGGAGGACAGATGTCATTTATCCTATTATAGAGTTTAGTAAGCATCACAGATGCAAGAAAAGCCTTAGATGGTGACATCTAAGGACTTGGAAATATTCTTAGCTCATGTAACATATTCCTCTATTTAAAAATTGTCAACAAGCATTTATTAAACACCTACTATGTGTCAAGCATTGTACTAAGTGCTGAAGATTCAAAGAAAGGCAAAAACAATCCCTCTCTTCAAGGAGCTTACAATCTAATTGGGGAGATAATAAACAACTATGTACAAACTAGGTATGGAACAGATAAACTGGAGATAATCTCAGAGGAAAGGCATAAGTCTTAAGGAGGACTGATAAATGCTTCTTGTTGAAAGTGGGACTTTAGCCTTAGATCTTAAGGAAGCCAAGGAAGCTAGCAGGCAGAGATGAGAAAAGCTTGGTAAATGGTTAGTACAAGTGCCCTGATCTGGGAGATGGAGTGTCTCCTGTGAAGCATAGCAAAGAAGATAGTGTCACTGTGTATGGAGTATGTGTAGCTGAGCATAACTCCTACCTTAGAATGAAGAAGAAGAAGAAGAACGTCCATAGTTTAATTTACTAAGGAAAGTGAATAACTAATGGTGACTTTTCACTTTTAAAGACCTAATTCATCTATGTTTGCATTATTTTCCTACCTTCATTATTATGTCTGAAACAGTAGTGCTTAGAATTTCTGCAACATTCCATTTCTGAAATAAATGATTATAAAGATGTGCTTAAATTCACCTTAGTCATTGACCCTTCCACACATATAATGTTTTTCCTCTGAAGACTGCAAAAGATTAACATATTGGACAAATTTTAAAAAACAAGTCTTAAATTTTGTGCCATTCTTCAGAGGCCACATCACCATGACCATTGAAAGCAAAATTTTTTTGAAAAAGGTAACTCCAAGAGCTTTCCCTATACTTAGTCTAGCTTCTCACTAATCTCAGCAAATGTTTTTTGTCAAAGAAGAAAAAAAGGGTGGAAATAAGACTATTCAGAGAGATTAAGGAAGGAAGCTGAGTGGAGCCATTGGTAATGGAAGTGTTATACCAGACAAGAAAACCACACTTATGGGAAAATGGTGAAAAGCTTTTAGGGACCACAAACGTCACTAGAATATGGGAAAACCACACTTGAATATGATTCAGAAATCTATGAATAGCAATGTTAATGTCCATAAATTATCAGATAAATAGTCATTTTTACAATAAATCCTTCAGTAGAAAGCCTGAGACTACATTTCCTTAAATCTAATTTATTAGGTTCTGGTCAGTCTCTGTGTTTCAACCCTGTCCTCCTACTGCATTTTTTAATATCACATCAGTAAAATATGGTTTTCTTGAAGAATGATGAGATAACACGAACAACAATAATATTTTGATTTCAAGACATTCTTCCTGGTACTGCTCATGATTTCCAATTCTTTACTTTAGCCTACCTCCAGAAGGCATTGCTTTCTTTATGACAAAATGGTGACCAAAATCAAAACAATTCAATAGACCACAGAGAGGAATTCATATCCATAAATTTTCTTTCAGTAATCTCAAGCTAAGGGTAGTAATATTGTGTAAGCAGCTATAATAATAAAAATAAGTGTAAATGAATGAATGAATGAATCCACGCATGGAAGCACAAATAAATAAATGAATGATTAAATGAGTGAACGATGATAGGCAGATAGATAATGTAGTGGATAGAGTAGTAGACTCTGAGTCAGAGAGACCTGAGTTGAATTCTATCTCAGTTTCTTTTCCTAACTGCATGTCCCTGGGCAAGTCTTTTAACCTCTCTCATTCTCACCTTCTTCTTCCATAAAGTGGGGACAATAATAATATCTATCTCCAGGGTTGTTGTGAGGATCAAATGAGATAATAATTATAAAGCACTTAGCATAGTGCCTGGCACATAATAAGTGCTATGTAAATATTAGCTGTCATTAGTAGTGGTAGTGGTAGTAGAAGAAGAAGAAGAAGAAGAGAGGAGGAGGAGGAGAAGGAGAAGAAGAAGGAAAAGAAGGAGGAGGAGGAGGAGGAGGAGGAGAAGGAGAAGGAGAAGAAGAAGGAGAAGAAGGAGAAGAAGAAGAAGGAGAGGAAGAAGAAGAAGAAGAAGAAGGAGAAGAAGAAGAAGAAGAAGAAGAAGAAGGAGGAGGAGGAGGAGAAGGAGAAGAAGAAGGAGAAGAAGAAGAAGAAGGAGGAGGAGAAGAAGAAGAAGGAGGAGGAGGAGGAGGAGGAAGAGGAGATGAAGGAGAAGATGAAGGAAAGAAGATACCAATGTGTATTGTTAGTTGATTAGTTTTGATAAACTCTGATGTTTCTATTCTGATACCAAGGAGAATAGTGACATCATTAATAGAAAAAGCCATAAAGAAAACCTTGGAGACACTGTGGAATACATAGACATTTTGTTGCTGGTTCTGGTTTGCTAACCACTTGGTGGAATGGGAGGCTCTTTGGTTGTCTGCAGAGACTTTCAAGAGGCCTTAGTGAGTTTCTGTCATGGCTCTGGGCTCCGTCCTTTCAGCTACTCTGTTTGTTGTTCAATTCCTTACCTAATGATGAATCAGGTGGTAAGGGGAGAGGCCATGTGGCCCTCAGAAACAGGTGTCTAAGTCGTTGGGTTGTTTTTTTTTTTTGTGTGTGTGTGTGTGTTCTAGGAAAAATGAGTAGAGTCTCCAACCTTGTGAGCTTCTAAAGATCAGGAGACTGAGACACAGAAATCTGAATGTCAGAAGTTGGGATTGGATCTCACATCCAAACCCAGCATCAGTGCCCCAAGGAGCGAGGATGGGCAGGTAGAAACAGCCAGTACGGATCTAAGTGTCAGGAAACTGAAGTCAGAAAATCAGGGCTGAAGCCACTAAGGCCTTTCAAATGCTGCTGCAGACAATCACAGAGTCTCCCATTCACCAGTTGTTGTCAGACCTGTGACTTAAGAGCTACTTAATTAAATTTCATGATTTTACAGATGGGGAAACTGACCCAGAAAGGTTAATTTACACCCAAGGTCACAGGGCTGTGTAATCTACTGCTACTCTAAGAAGAGAAAGGGAGAGAAAAGTTATTGAAAGATAGTGTAATTCTGGGGCAGTTGTATCGACTGAACAAGCTAATAAAATCTTCACATGCGCAAGATCCGCCCTTACATCACTATTTTATAGACGATGAAACTAAGGCTAATAGATGTTAAGTGACTTGGCTAAGGTCACATGGCTAGAAAATACCAGAGGCAGGTTCTAAACCCAGGACTCCTTGACTACAGCAGCGGGTGGTGTGCCAGGCCCAGAGTCAGCAAAGGCTTGAGTTCAAATCCAGCCTCAGACGCTTAATAGCTGTGTGACCCTGGGCAAGTCACTTAATCCTGTTTGCCTCAGTTTCCTGATCTGTAAAGTGAGCTGGTGAAGGAAGTGGCAAACCTCTCAAGGATCTTTGCCAAAAAAAATCCTGAATGGAGTCACAGAGTCAGACACAACTGAATAACAAAAATTTCTTGACCCCATGACTCCAACCACTTGTCATAATGACTTTTCTAATGGCTTTTCAAAATAACTGGCCACTTTTAATTTGATCTATTTTATTTAGCAAATTATAAGTTTCAGGAAAGAAATAATTCTATTCAAATCATTTGATTTTAAAAACCTGCATTTTCAAGAACCATCGGAATTATTGAGGGGCAGCAAATATCTTATGCAGAGGCTGAATGTGTCACAGGACAAGTCAATTCCAGGGCCTAGATAAAAACATCTTGCCCTCGGGCCTGAAAATCTTTAGCATTTCCTAAACAGCTGAGGTCGGTCAGGGAGAGATAGTGAGAAAGATGGGGCCTCCCTATTGACAGTGTACTAATGACAGCCAGACTGTTCTCTGGGTCCAACTTGCAACTGACCCCAATAGTACAATGGCCCCACTATCACCAGTTAAAAGCCTGGCTGGATTGGAGGCTGGTTGATAAGACAAATGAGGCAGGCAGAAAAATCTAGGGCATATCTACATCAGCTCCCTTTGAGGAGTGAGAACATATTTCCAGGTACCGTGTTATCACCACTGGTTTAAAGTAATTCAAAGCTACAAGCTGCATTGTAGACTTCATCTAGGGAAACCAAACTGATAGCTGTATCGATACTCCTGGGGCTTAATTCCATGAGTATTTACTAAGAGCCAATGGCTGTGTTCAGTCCATAAATGGCTTTGGTTTCTTTTTTTTTTTTTTGCTTTATTACCGATGCCTGGATTCCAGCTGTGAATCTATGATCTAGTTGGAGCAGCTGTGGCCCAGGTCAATTTGACCCAAAGTGTTGATCTCTGCATGAGACTTAGACTCTTCTCCCCTTGGAACTGGGTCAGAACTACCTGTTTCCAAATCTTTTCATGCACCATTGCGAGAGACTTCATCAAGGCAGCCTCACTTTACTCCTTTGATGATACTGATTTTCTTAACTCTATACCAGTCACAGCTATGGGTTCTTTTTTGATTTTAAGTTATTTTTCCATTTGCATTTGCTGGAAAGGAATAGTTGTCATTTTCTTGAAGCAAGTCCATAACAGACCATATCGTGCTTGTCTCATCTTGGTTGAAATGTCTCTTTGTAGTACAATGGAGGAAAAAAAGTCTGGCTTGGGTCAAAGGACCTGAGTTTAAATTTACTTAACTACTAGTATGGCCTTGGGCAAGTCACAACCTCACTGGGCCTCAGTTCCCCATCTGTTAAATCAGGGTGTTGGATGAGATATCCGTGACACATGAGATCTCTTCCTGCTCTGGATCTCTCATCCTGGTGGGAAGGAATCAGATTGAGGTTTAAAGAAACATGAAAGTATTCTCCTTGCCTTTGCTCCATTTTGAGCTGTTTGATTTTCAGACACAAGAGCAGAAATAAAACTTTCTGTAAATCAGCTGATCCTCTTTTCTGCCTCTGTCCACTACATTCTATTTGGAGGGAAAGCTATAGGCCCAGGGCTTTCAACCAGCAGGTTAGTTTGCATTCCCAGAGAAAACTGTTGTTTAAGGGGGTCCAAAGTTCATTAAACATGAGGTTCTTTTCTATTTTTTCACTTGCTTTTCTATATTGTATAATGGGGCTCAATTCAGTCGAATAGGGCCACAGGTAAAGGGCTATAAAAAAAGAAATTAGGCCAGAACTAAAAGAAATGAGGCAGGGCAAGTAGAAATGTTAATGAAAATAGGGAGAAAAAAACTAGTCTACTGTTACACTAGTTCTGTGCCCTTCAGGAACAGTCATCATGTATAGCATCGATGAGAACAGAACCAGATACTGACAAAATTTGGGCCAATAGATTTCATTAATATGCCTGCAAGCAGAATTACAATATCCTTTAATCAGTCTTCTGTCTCCTTGTCTTATTATGGTAGCAGAAAATTGTAGAGCTATGGGGATTTGGACATTGTTAACCTTCCTGGGCCTCATTTTCCCCATTTTCCCATTATTTCCCCATTTCCCAAAAATGATAGCATTGGATTAAGAAGCTCTAAAGTCACTCCCAATTTTTCTTAATTATGAATTCTTTTTAAAAATTGTTCTATTTATACAGTTCATTCGCTTACAGATTGGCTCTTTTTGGATATAATCAGACTCCAATTGAACCTTCCCTTGTAAGAAAAATAGTTAAGGGGCAGCTAGGTGACGCAGTGAGTAGAGCACTGGTCCTGGATTCAGGAGGACCTGAGTTCAAATGCGACCTCAGACACATGAGGCATGTACTAGCTGTGTGACCTTGGGCAAGTCACTTAACCCCAATTGCCCTGCCAAAAAAAAAACAAACAAAAAAAGAAAAATAGTTAAGCAAAAACTCCAGCATCCATATCCCCCACTCCCTTTTACCTTTGTTTACCTCTCTACTGAGAGGAAGGACCATGCTTCATCATCCGATAGCAAAGCTTCCTTCCCATTCTAAAAGCCTATTATGGTGCAATTCTACTTAGAAGAGAGAGGGAAAGGAAGAGAGACAGAGACAGAGAAACAGAGATAAGCTAGGTAGAGAGACAGATAGAGAGAGAGATAGACAGAGCAATCGATCAATAGATACATTGATACATAGACAGATATAGATAGATAGATAGATAGATAGATAGATAGATAGATAGATAGATAGATAGAAGATAAAGTAGGTAGAATAGATAGATGGATAGATAGAATATATATAAACATACCTACATACATACACAGTTAACTGTGAGTTACCTGTATGAAAACTATAGGGTTAGCATGTATGATTAAAAGTAACAAACAATGCTAAAACTTAATTTGTCCAATAGTCCTTCCTTCAAGTCTCTGCTAAAGTCCCACCTTCTGCAAGAAACCTTTCCCAGTCCCCCTTAATCTTGGTGCCTTCTCTCTGAAATGATCTCCAATATATCCTCCATATAGCTTGTTTGTACATAGTTGTTTTCATATCCTCTCTCCCCTTAGACTGTAAACCCCTTGAGGACAAGGACTGTCTTTAGACTTTCTTTGGATCCCCAGCATTTAGCAGGACAGATGGTAAATGCTTAATAAATGCTTGTTGTTGACTAATATAGTTATTTGGAATCTTTCTTTGCAGCATTTTGTTTTCAAGTATTTCAGGTCTTGATAAACATTTCAATCCACAGACCAGGTGAAAGAAATATGGTTGGTGGCAGTGTCACTCCAGTGCATGGTGCCACTAATTGGCCTCTATCCTGACCTAAAAGGAACATCTTTAGGGCTGTAAGAGTAATATAGGCTCTACTGAGGTGCTGTTCTTGGCATCTATACTGAGAGTGCCTAACAGTGCCAGCTGTAACATAAATAAACACCAGCCCATTAAGAATTGGACTGAGACCACAATTTGTTTTACATAAGCCAGAAAACATAGACTATGAAATCATGACCCTGACAATGGGGAGACAAATTCAATGCAGCAACCCTCAAGTTTCGTGTTATACTGTGTCCATTGGCTAATGAACCATCTAGACAGCTTAAAAAAAAGGATCTCTCTCTCTCTCTCTCTCTCTCTCTCTCTCTCTCTCTCTCTCTCACACACACACACACACACACACACAAACAAACAAACTTACTTAAAATGCTAAATGTCAATGAAAAATTGGATTTTCTATGGAAAAGAACATGGAACAAATGGGGGGAAATGAGCATGCTCAGTTAAATCAACATACTCCTTTAATATTATAGTAAAAAAAAATCCCAAATTTGATGACTTTATGAAGTAAGCTGAAAAAAGGGATTGGTTTTGTGTTTTACATTATTTCACTATTTCTCTCACTCTCTCTCACTCTCTCTCTCTCTCTCTCTCTATATATATATATACATACATATATTCATATATTTGTATATATGTATGTGTATACATATATGTTATGGGGAAAATAAAAATCTTATTGTCTTGGAAACATCAGTCATTTATGAATATTACAACATAATTAATTTGCTCTTGATTTTTTCTCTTCAATCTTTGAACTCTCGCTAGCAATCCAGCAATATTCCAATACCATTAAAATACCATGCCAGCATCCTCTGCCCTGAATATCGCCAGCTCTGCTCCAGGAAGGAATAAAATTGAATCCCTTTCCCAGACAACAGCTCTTGGTATCTTTAGCAAGTAGTTGTTGGGCAGAGGGTTGACTGATTCTGACTCAAAACAGACACAACTTTGAGAGATATACTAGCAAGTGCGTAGATTGGGAGAAACTATCTAATTTAACACAAGCAAGCAAATTATAAAAAATGGCTGTTCTAGATTCAAGAAATAATTCTTAGCAATAATACAAAAGGCACAGAGACACAGACATTTCTGCAAAAAAAAAAAAAAACAACATGAATTAGATTGCCAATCTTGGTATTGGCTGCTACTCTATCAGAAAAGAAAGATGGCACCAGGAAAAAGAGAAAAAACAGGCAACTGTAAGGGTGCCAGGTAAATAAGGGGAAATGCTATTTCTAAGAGCTCCTTTCATTTCCCAAGAGAGTTCAGGCCAAAAGACAGAAAGGAGAAACACAAAAAGCTTCCAGAAGGGAGACAGAGACCGAAAGGGCAATGCGGTCTCTCAATTAGGCTGTAAGAAAAATAGACTGAAAACTCCTGAAAGAAAACAAAAACACTGTGTGCTCCTTCCCCATGCTCTTCCAACAACTTCGAGGATGGTTATTTCTGGCCATACATCTTCTTAGAATCTTAAAAACTCTTTTCTTAGTTCCTCTTGATAAATGAAGACAAAAATCACACTTCCTATACTCCAGGTTCTTAGTCAGAGTTGAGGCTCACTGGTTGTAAAATTTTTTAAATGAAAAAAAAGATCAATTTTGAAACCTGGAAGGTCCAACTCTGTTAACAATAGAAAATCACTCTCTTAGTCTAGTCACTTGACCCATTTCTGTCCCCTTTTCTAAAATCTGCTGTTTTTGGTAGAAGAAGCATTGCTTAGCCAGAGAAAAGAAAATCAGGCAGGGAAAGAGCTTTCACAAACTTTGACCTGAGACACAGGTAAGCTAGTCCAACTGGATATTTGGAGCCAGAAAGAGGCATATTTTTTTCTTTATTTATTTTTCTTGCTTTTTTTCACAACATGAAAAATGCAGAAATGTTTTGCATGACTTAGTATGTATAAGGAGCATCAGATTTCTTGCCTTTTTGATGGACTGGAGGAAAGGAAAGAGAAAATTTGGAACTGAAAATTAAAAATTAATAAGCTAAAAATTAAGCTGAAAAGAGAGTGACAAATAGGCATAAAACAGAACAGAATTGCTGGTATTTCTCCAGCCATCTATTGTCACCGGTAACAACAATAGATGACTATTTTCAGATCCCACCACTTGAGTACACAATATTGTGTGTAAGAAAGTGGCAATGACATCTAATATGAAGGAAGGAAAGACATTTCGACCTGACTAAATACATACAGAAAAAAAGTCCATGCAAGAAATGACATAATTTTTAAATGATCAATTATTAAAATAGCAAAAAGGGAGATAAGATTTCAAAAGGACGTACACCATGTAGTATATATATTTTGTATGCCCTTCCTGTGTCTGCCATTAGAATGTAAGTTCATTGTGAGTAGAGATTTGTTCTTTCTTTGTACCTGCATCCTCAGTACTCAGCGTAGTAATTGGTAAATAGTAGGTACTTACTGACCAACTGATTAGAGGATTAATGGAGAATTCACCAGGAACTATTGGCTTATATACCTACTTTTTCATTTTTATAAAATCTTCATGAAAATGGTCTATCTCTACACCAAACATGTATCTGATGGAAATACAAGAAACTATCTCTATGCCCTGGGGTGTCTATTTGCACACAGTTAGAATTTAATTCAGATCTGCACTGCCTTCAATGCTACTCTACTTTGGTTAGGAGGACTCAACCTTTGTATGGGTTTTTGTGTGCATCTGAGGGAGTGTAGAGTTGGACATCAGATAATGCTACCAGAAGCTTGCAGTCATTCATCCACTGGGCTCTTGGATTTCACCTCACTATTTATTTTGGTATGTGTTTTATGTGGCCTGTGATCTCACTGATTTGGAAGTTCTTTTCAATAATACATATTTATGCCTGCCCATCTAAAGTTGCTCTTGTCTGTGTTCTCTCTTAAGTTTGCCATAGGGCATCCACTGAATGTGCTGGGTGCTTTCTTCTGATTCAGCAAGGATGCAACAATAGAGAGCTCTGGCTTTCTGTTCACCATACCTCATCCTCACCACATGATCCTCCCATCTTCTCCCAGCATCCATTTGTTTGATATTTTAATCCCCATTCTTCCCCAAAGTCCCTCATTGAAGGTTTTTGGTTAAGAAGGAGAATGTGTAAGATCAAAGAAGACTATTTCTCCCATATAAAGCCCAACAAATATCCTTAAAAGGGATCCAGAAAGACCAGTAGTAAAGAAAAATAAACAGAAACAGAAATAAGATTCTTTTTCAAGTCTAGAACTGCACAAAAAAAATGACCAAAAGTTGGTATAGACTGGTAGGAAGGTGGCATCAGGGAAGTCAGTCTGAATTCTAGGAAATAAGCTAAAATTCTTGGGGTCCCACAGACCTAAAGGCAGTTAGCTCTCTGAATAGAAATACCACAAAATAGTGTCAACTCTCATACTCAGAGACCTGAAGCCAGATCCTGGCCCTGGCCTGTGAGAACAGAAGGATGTAATAGAATCAGACCCCACAGGTCATTGGAAAATGAGGTCACATCCTACCAGGAGCACTGGGAGCCACAACAGAACACAGGACCAGGTCAATGATGGGTATCAGTAAAAGGAGGAATGTTCGGAAGCCTGAGACTGGCATGATCCAACTGGAATCTGTCAGGGCATAATAAGGGATGGAAAAACTCCTAACTAGTGATCAAGCCAAGAAAAGAAGACAAAGAGAGTCAGAGGCAACTGTTCCTAGCACAAAATCACAACCCAAGAATTGAGCCTTCAACTATCAGTAAACAGAAAAAAACACCAAACACCATGGAGAAATACAATAACTTAAGAGAGACCCAAGAGGCAAAGACAAAATGTAAGGGTAACTCTGAAACAACTACAAACAGAACTGAGAGGGGGGAAAATTGTGTTGGCCACAAGGACCCCAAGAGAGACTGGAAGGAATGAAGAGATACAAAATGAAACTGTAAATAAAATTAGAGTGTGGGAGGAGATGAGAGGGAAATAGAAAGGAGAATGGATAACTTCAAACATGTGAAACCTTACACAAGTAATTGAATCAACAAAAATAAAATGGAGAGAATAGAACTCAATGAGTCCATGAAACAACAAGAAATATGCAAACAAAATCAAAAGACTAAAAGTGAAGTATCTACTTTCAAAACAACTAAAATGGAATATATGTTGAAAAGAGATTATGTTAATGATTTCTTTTCTTCTTTTTTGTTACATCATTAATACTATCTTCTTCCTCCTCCCAAATTCTTTCCAATTATTTTTACCAAAAAAAAACCTCTTCTGTAGCAAATCAAATTTGACTATGCTTCAAAATGTATGTCTCATTCTGCACCTCCAGTCCATCATTTCTCTAACAGAAAATGGATAGCATATTTCATCATTTATATTGTTCTTTAAGATGTACAGATTGTCTTTCTCACAATAACTCTGTGAGTTGACCCCTATGTTATTATTCCAAAGCAATGGTTCAAAGAGGTTTAGTAACTCCCTCTAGTCATAGAGCTACATATCAGAGCTGGGACTCCAAGTCAAGTCTTTTGACTCCAGGTCTAGAGATTTTCCCATTACACCATTCTGCCTAGTTGTCATTTAATAAATGTTTGTTAAAATAAGTGCATGAAAGTTTTAGCATGCCTTGCACACAATAGGTACTAAATAAATTCTCGCTGAATTCAATTATCCTCATATTCATGGCAATTTAGTACATATTAGATGCGTGTCATGTGTTTTTAAAAGAGGAAATTATTCTCTTCTGTCTCCGCAAACATCTATTGAGGCAGAAGCTATTTGGTTATAGAAAACCAGCTGCTATGACTGTGGGAGATCTGCAAAAAAAAGAGCAGCCATCACTATCAGCATCCAATGGAACAATGAACAGAAAATGGACTGGCAATCTTTGAAGATTTATAAAATCTGTTAGAATGCGCTGTGGCCCCAGGATCCCATCAATATAGGTAGTTCCACCACCTCCATCTGAGCAGACATCAATCTACCTATACTTTTTCATCTTGTTCAGTCATTGTCTCTCTTCTCCTACACATGCTGCACAGTATCCAAAGTACTAAGGGCCTTCGAGTCTCTTTGCATTTCATGAGGACAAGTATCGAACTTGGACTGTCCATCTGTTGTCCTTCACACTCACTACATGAGCAGTTTAAGCTGTCCATCTGTCTCCCCTTGTTCTCAGTACACAGCCAGTTCGACTTCTCTTGGGATCACACAAAGATGCAGCCTATTGTGATGAGTAAAGTACTGGGCTTGGGGTCCGAATGAATGGGGTTCAGTTTTGCCTCAGATCTTTACTAACTGTGGCTGTAGAAAAGTCACTTAAACTCTAATATCCTCAGATTCCTCTTCTGTAAAATGATGGGGTTAGACTTGATGGCCTCGAAGGTCTCTTCTAGCTACAAAATCTATTTAATTAATAATATCTATAAAGTGCTCAGTGCCATGCCCGGCGCATAGTAGGTATTTAATAAATATATGTCCCTTCTCTCCTCTATCTAAACTAGCTGTGTGACCCTGAGTTTTCTCCTTAACCTCTCTGTGCTTCAGGCACATGATTTATTTGATATTAGCAAAAGATGTTCCCATCCTAACAAAAGGGATGTTCCCCATCCTACCCAAATCCTTCCTGTATTCACACATACCTTTCACCATTTTTTCCATATAGAAATACCATATTATAGGAGTGCAGACAATCACTAACTTAGCAACACCCAACTTATACGTGTCCCTTACAGACTTGAAAATATAGACATGCCCAACTATTCTCCTTCCATCCTAGCTACAATTGCTTGGGATTTCCCTACCCTCCTATGTCTTCTACCTCCTCTCACTCTGCACAAGCTTCTGCCTGGGGTCACTCTCCTCCTCACCAAATCCCTTGTCTCTGCTTCTCATCAAACCCCAAGACTGGTCTGAGATGGGGATGATGGAGATGGGGGAGGTCACTGACAGAACTAAAAGTCGTTAAGGGGAAGGAGAGAGAGGAGAAGGCACTCCCTATCCTACTTCCTCTCTACCTCTACTCTTAGCTTTTGTTGTTGTTGAGTTGTTTCAGTCCTGTTCTACTCTTCATGACCCTATTTGGGGGTTTTCTTGGCAAAGATACTAGAGTGGTTTGCCATTTCCTTCTCCAGCTCACTTTACATATGAGGAAACTGAGACAAACAGGGTTCAATGACTTCCCTGGGGTCACACAGCTAGTAAGGGTCTGAAGCCAGATTTGACCTCATGAAGATGAGTCTTCCTGATTCCAAGCCCAGTACTCTATCTACTGAACCACCTAACTGCCCACCCTGAAATTAATAACTCTAAAAATATCCATTCTATTCCTCACAGGTTGGGCAGTTTCATAAAGGATAGCCCTGTGACCTTGCATGCTGTGCTCTGTAGGTATAAGGGAGTATGACTCCTGATTGGTGGAGAGACCAGTGTGAACTGGGGCTCTGCATAAGGTGGACACATTTCAGATAACTAGTTCTAAAGAGATAGTGAGGAGTGGCAAATGTGAACTTTTCAGTGATGGATGAGAAATATTCCTGGAGCTGTAGTCATATGGTGAAGCTGCCCCACCCCCACACGTCCCTTGATTTCCAGTACCTGCCACCTTAGAGACTGCTAAGTACAGACACTTCTTTCTTCCCGAGATCGTTCTCTCCTCAGCCGAGTCAAGCTATTATCTTGCTCCCAAAGAGCCCACTTACTTTTGTGTATAATTTGGTCTGTTCTAAGCTGCATAACTTCCACAATTTCTGTTGACTACTCAATTTGACAAAGAAGTTTACTATGTCAGCTCTTCATGATAATCCTTTGTATAACCAGTGTTTGGTGAGAGGGGACTAAGTTATCAAGAGTAAAGTAACTGTTACTGTTTCCTTGGGAACAATTAGAAGTGAATTTTATTCTGAACCTCTCCTACCACTGGAGCAAAAATATTTGAGGTACATACAACTTTAGCTAAATATCCAAGAACTTTGCTGGAACCAGCTCCTATCAGTTCTTGAGAGCAGATTGTTAAATTTTCAGTGTGAACATTTACACCTTGGAAATCAGCAAACACTAAAAATTAGGGCTTGAGTTATTGATGTGTTGATTTATTAATTTGTTGCATTATCAATTTGTTGATTGTCTCCATTCTCCCTCTTGGAGATAGGACAGTGAAGGAGAGATGGCCCGTCTGGTGTGATCCTGAATACTTCCTTCCCCTTCCCCAATAGATTACTGCAGGTGCATACACAGCTATCCTCCCAATCCTTACAACCTCCTTTGGGATTGGTCAGATCCCATATCATATCCACATATGCCATATGGATAAAATATATAGGCCAACCAATGACCTTATGGATGGTCATCCACATCCACATAGATTAACTAGCTTCTGTTATTGATGTAAAAAGCATGTTGTTCATCTTAAAGGTCTATAAAAATGTGAGTTATTGTTGTTATTATCATTGGCATTTAATTCTATTATTAGTCTTAGCGCTGAGTCCCTCAATTACAACATGTATCTCATAAGAAGCATCCCCAGGCACCATCCAATCTCCTCCCTCCCCACCCAGAGTCACCTGCTCCTCATCTGAGTCTTTACCATCTGTGACAGAGTATTTCCCTCTGAAGTGTAAATACATCTTGCTTTAGTCCTTTGTGTTCCATTGTGGCACCCCTGTGGGTGACTTTGTCTTTCCAGGAAGGGGCATCTGTGGCTTTATTTAGGGGGTAGGGAGAAAGCAAAGAATAAAAAAAGAAACCTTTTATCCTTCCTTTTCCTCCTCTGTTTACTAGATCAAAATTAGCACAAGGATAGAAGAAATTTTTCAAATGAGAAAAAGATATGCCAGACAGCAAAAAAAAACTCTAGCCTCTCATTTAAACAGGTTATTAATGATGAAAAATGGGAAATTGATTCAATTCTATAAGGATTTGTTAAGTACCCCATGTACCTGGCACTGTGCTTAGTGCAAGGGATATATAGAAAGCAATGTTTTTTTTTTTTAAAAAAAGCAGTCCTTATTCCATGAGAAATTAGGAGTACACAGAACTCCCAGGAACCTAGGAAGAATTGCATGAACTAATACACAGTGAAACAGGCAGAACCATGGGAACAATTTATACAATGTCTATAATAACATAAAGGAAAAAGAAGCCCTTCCCTCAAGGAGCTTATGTTCTACTGGATGCAGAAAAAGACATAAACACAGATTATAATAATTCTGTAGAGAAGTTTACTAGTAATAAAGTGGGGGAAGCCTTTTTCAGGTCTGTTGTGTACATGCTATTTTCCTCAGTGGACCTGAGAGGAGAGTGAATAAGGTCAGAAATAGGAATCCTAGCGAAAAGAGCAGCAGTTGACATTTGTATTCCTGAGGGCTGTGGAATAAAAGAAATAGCTAGGGAATTTGCTGGGACAGTTGAGTATCCCCAGAGGTTTATACTGGCAAGAGGACCCAGCTGCTCAGTTTTTTTCCCTCCAAAAACCTAGACTGATCAGTTATCTCTATGCCTTAATTCCCAATTGCCAGGATTGGATACCTAAAACTACCCACTTGCAGGTGGGATGCTATCACCATTGGCCTGAGGCAGGGAAAATCTCCATTCATATCACCCAACAAGTGAAGAGAACAAAGGGAGAAATCTCTGTCCCAAGAAAGCAGGCAGAAATGGCATTCTCTTCCAGCCCCAGGTCTGTGATCCAAAGCTCTTGCAACACTGTCACTTTGCAGTGGGGAAGCCACCTATAACTTAATTATGGTTTTGAGAGCTCTTTCTTCCTCCGTTCCAAAGCATTCATTTAGGGCTCAGATGTCCCTGTGATTACCCTGAAAGCCCTAAGGAAAATTTTTCTGTAGGAATCCAGTTTGGCATCCAGGGATCTGGATTCTAATCCTGGCTCTGCAAGTTACTAGCTACATGACCTTTGACAGGGATATAACCAGAAATGCAGGTACCCAGGGCAAGCAACAGAAAACGTATGTCAAATCAACTTCTTGGAATTCATATCATGAAAATGACACAAAATAAAATTAAATTCAGTTGAGTAGAAATTGTTAGTTAGAGGAAAGTATCTATAGCATATACGTTATATAACTCAGGACATATAGACTTGAATGGGGCCCTCCTTGAACAGAGGCATAAGAAGTTCTTTTGCAGATGAGAAAAAAAAGAGAAAAAAAATTGGAGTTCAAAGCTTTGTATGTTCATCTGTTAAGAATAAATCTGGATATAGTCATGCCAGCGTGGCAGCAGGGGGAAGGAGCCCTGGGAGAGAAGGGTTGAAGTGATAGGGGCCTAGAAAGTGGCATGATGAGGGGCACACATCAACATGGGTGATTCTCTGTACCTCTAAGTCCTCCCCCATGAAGAAGCAGGACTCTTCCCCAACATGAACACCCTGGAAAAATGCCTGGGTGGTTAAGTCTCTGTTTGCATGATGCTTACCAAAAGACAGACTGGGAAAGAGAGCACCATCAGCTCAAAACAACCTAATTTCACTTCTAAATAGACTTAGACCACATATTTTCTGCAAGCAGGTCAATGCTATCAATTGTATGGATGGAAAATAGCACATTAGATATCATTACTTTCCCTGTGCCAAGAGAAAGTTAGAGTAAGTTTAAAAAGCATTAATATAGAAGGATATTTTCTTGGAGCAATTCCAGCTGAGGGCAATGAGCTGAAAAGAGAGAATGATTCTTGTTGGGAGGTGGAGATATCCTCCAGAATCCCACCCAGTCCTTGTGAGCCTGGAGCCTCAGGGTGTCCTGGGCCATGAGTGAGTGAGAGTTAATGAGAACATTTTTGCCAGTTTTGTCATTCAGTCATTTTCAGGCTGAATCTTCCTGACCTCATTTGGGGCAGACGCTGGAGTGGTTTGCCGTTTCCTTCTCCTGCTCATTTTACAGATAAGGGAACTGAGGCAAATGGGATTAGATGACTTGTCTAGAGTCACACAGCTAGTAAGTGTCTAAGGCTAGGTTTGAACTCACAAAGATGAGTCTTCCTGATGCCAGGCTTGGCACTCTATTCATTGAACCATCTAGCTGTACTGCCGTATCATTTTTGCCAATGTGTAGTAATAATTACACTATAATTTTACCATTTAGCTTGCATTACATGCATCTTTTCCCAAGATCATGATGCAGTTATAAGGGACCTAAGGTCATTTAGTTACAGACAGGGAAACTGAAACCCAGAAAGATTAAATGACTTACCCAAGGTCACACAGGGCGTAATTGGAAGAGTTGGGAGAACTCATGTCCTTTTCCATTACAACATGCTTCCTCCTTTTCCTAGTTTTAAATTAAATCCAAGAAATGAAATATATGGATTACTACATTGTTCAAATGAAAGATGTGGCCTTTAAAGTCAATGGAACAAAAATAACTAATTTAAAATCATTTTTCCACTACTGACTGTATAGAGTTTGGATACAAATTATTCTCAAGCCACCTAAGGTGAAGTAAAAATCACTGAGAAGGTATTCAAAGATCTGGATTCTAATCCTGTCTTTACCAGTTATTGTCTACAAGACATTAGATAGAAATATAGCTAAAAATTTTGATTCCTAGACAAAAAGCACAAAACCCATGTGAAATCAACTTTGCAATCCATAACAGTAATGCAAGAAGGCAAAACAAATTCATTTGAGTGGAAGAGGATAAGGAGGAAGTGACTTCAAGCTGCTGAAAGAGTTTGTGGGTTAAATTCTTGTACCCTCTAAAGAGTCATGCCACAAGATAAAAACCCAGCTGTTCTGCCCTAGGTATAAATCTGTGGACAAATCACTTGACCTTTCTAAATCTCAATTTTTTTATCTGTAAAATAGAGACGATAACTCCTTCCCAACTCATAGGGATGTTGCCATCAAAGAAAATAATTATTGGAAAAACTGGAAAGAGTGAAATAAATGAAGTGTGTTTACATTTGCCATGTAAGGTAGAATAATACAGTAGCCACGCTATTGTTGTGTTCTTCAAATCGACCCTTATAGGGCTAAGGATAGGGCCTAGATTTGTTATTTCCTTGGTATAGGGAATTCCCAGGTAAGGAAATTCCCTCAACTGATATAGGTCAGTACTTTCTCTAAATCTCAGAGTCTTAGAGAGCTGCCTAGAACATTGAAAGGTTGGGAGCCTTGCCCAGGTCAATATGTTCAGAGGAAGGCCTTAGAGCCAGGCCTGTCTTAACACACCGTAGACAATACAATCTATCTCCTCTCCCTCCTCCCTGATAATTTCTTTTTTATTTCCACTCTAGCCCTGTTGTGAAAGAAGAACTCAGAACAAAAGGAAAAACCATGAGAAAGAAAAAACAAAAAACAACCCAAAAAAGGAGAAAATAGTAAGCTCTGATCTGTATTTAAACTCCATAGTTCTTTCTCTCGATGTGGATAGCATTTTCCATTATGAGTCTTTGGGAATTGTCTTAGACCATTGCATTGCAGAGAAGAGCTAAGTCATTGCACAATGTGGCTGTTACTGTATACAATCTTCTCCTGGTTCTGCTCACTTCACTCAGTTCATGCAAGTCTTTCCAGGTTTTTCTGGAGTCCACTTGCTCATCATTTCTCATAGCACAATAGTATTCCATTACATTCATATCCCACAACTTGTTCAGCCATTCCCTGATTAATGGGTATTCCCTCAATTTCCAATTCTTTGCTACCACAAAAAGAGCTGCTATAAATATTTTTATATAAATAGGTCCCTTTCCCTTTTCTTTGATCTCTCTGGGATACAGACCTAGTAGTGGTATTGCTGGATCAAAGGGTACAGTTTTACAGCCCTTTGGGCATAGTTCCAAATTGATAAATAATATGAATGGCTTGTTGTATCAGAATAGCACCAAGTCCATGTGCTCCAAAGTTCTCTCCTGCCCCTGGAGACTTTGCCTTTTAAAAGTCTCACATTTCTCATTAGATGTTGGATTTTTTTTCTCAATTTGTTTGTTTGGTTAATTGATTGCTGAGGCTTGGGATGGGGGTCAGGGAGAGGATGGTCCCATAGTCTGAGGATATAGTGAGCCTATATTCCACTGTCTCCTTCACCCTTTTTAAGAGCAACAGCCTTGTCTCCTATATCCTGTACATGGGAAATTGATGTTTTGAACCCAAGTGTAAGACCTAATATTTATCTTTATTAAGTTTCATCTAATTTGATTCAGCTAAAACCAGTCAAGTCCTTCTGGAGTCTGGTTTTTCCATTTAACAAGTAAGTTATCACCTCTAGCTTTTTTTGAAATTTCAAATTAGATAAGTATGCTTTCCTTGACATTACCTAATGCACTAACAAGAATATAATACAGCACATTGCCCAACAAGGTCCCTAAGACACTTGACTAAAGATTCCTTTCCAACTTGAAAGCATTCATGAATATTCTTTGTCAGTCATTTGATCAATGTCAAATCCACTTAATTTTGCAATCATCTAACTTCTATCTCTTTATCTTTTCTACAAGAATAGCATGAGACTTTGTCAAACGCTTTACTAAAAACTAGGTAAATACCGTCCATAGTATTTCCCTGGAACATCGGGAGAAAGAAGAAAAAAAAATCCTATCAAAAAAGGAAATGGGATTAGTCTGGCCTGACCTCACAGAAGTTATGTAAGCTCTTTGTAATCGACACTTCCTCTTCTCAATGTTCACTAATCATGGCTTTCGTAAGACATTCTAGAGTTGTGCCAGTAGTCAAAATCAGTATCCGTGGTTTGCAAACTGCTCTTTCTTTTTTTGTAAATTTTTTAAACTGAGACCACATTTGTCCTTATCCAGGCCTGTGGTCTCTTATCCCATTCTCCATTATCTTTCAGGGAATACTGACAATGACTCACATCTACCCATTTTTGCAGTGTACAAGTGCGTAATTCATACAGGCAGGGCAATTGGAACACATTAAGGACAGCTAGGCTCTCTTTTACTCTATCTTCTCATCTTAGGTAGCAATTTCCTATTAGTCATTTTTTGTTCCGTGCTCTCTTGATCAAAGGAAACAGAAGCAAAATATGCAACTCCGCTTGATGTCATTCTGTGAATTAGCAGCTCTGTATTTTCTGTCACCCGTTATCATCAACCTGTACAAACCAAGCTGTGGTACTATCTCTTCTATGATACTCTTCTTTTCCCCAATATAGCTTTTAAAAAATCTTTGGATTAGCTTTGAGTTTACTGCCTGGCCCCAGCTCGGTCTTCACTTTAGAACTCCTGACATTTGTTGTGACTGAAAAAATGAATGAATGAATGAAAAAGTACTTATTATATCCAAAGCACTGTGTTATGGGTCACTGAAATGTTCTTGCAGTCATATTCCATAAGGTTTGCCAAACCCTTTAAATATATGTTATCTAATTTGAACCTGTGAGTTGGATATTATTATTATTATCATTATTATTATTATTAATCTCCACTTTACAGATGAGGAAACTAAGGCAAAATGGCATTAAGTGCCCACAGCCACACAGTCAGCAATGGTCTGAGGCAGGATTTGAATTTTGGTCTTCCTGATTCCAGGTCCAATACTCCATCCAACTGCCTGTGTTTAACAAAGTACCTGGCACATAGTAAATGCTTAAATGCTTATTGACTTGGCCTTCCTCTTGCTCCCTAGCATAAATTCCTCTGCATCCCTGACAAGGTGTTCATCATTTCTGTCCCAGAAACCAATTCTTCCTTATTGGTGAGACTCAGATCCAGAAGAACAGCCACCCCTCATTGGTTCCCCCACCTCTTGAAGGATGAAATTGTGACTAAGCACTCTGTTGTCCCCTCTATGTACTTATTTAAAAGCTTGCAACTATGTTAAAATGTGAGCACTGTACTCAGAGTGAACCTTCTAATAAGGAGCATTTCCTCTCACTCGGGGACTATTTGTCTATGGTTTAAGTTTATGTTCTCTTCCTATAGAGATATTTCAAAAATGTTGAGTCTAATTCTTCTGCCAAGAAAAAAAAAAGCGAGCCCAGGGTTTATCCTAGGGTCATCAATCCATAGATTTAGAGCTGAAATGCTCTTAAAGGTCATTGAATGCAATCTTCTTATTTTACACATGAGGAAACTGAGGATCAGAGATACTACGTGACTTGCCCAAGATCATCCAACCAGTAAGGCAGGAATCAAATGCAGGTCTTTCTGACTCTGAGACCAGTGTTCTACGTACCCTTCTAGGGTTTAAATGAAGGGAGAATGTACGGCCCCTTCCAGAAGAGCAGGGAATTTCTACGTGTAATTATTCCCTTTTCATGTTCCCTAGGATGTGTAATTGGCCCTGGCTGCTTTCAGGGCACCTCAGACAGTTTTTCAAACCAATAGTAAGAGCAGCTTGTATTTTTTTTTTATGAGACAGTGAATTTCTAGAAAGATAGGTAAGCACACAAGAGTTGTTGATTCGTGAAACTTTAGAGTCGGAAGGGAACAGAGATTCCAACCCATCTTACAGATGAGGGAATTGAGGTTCGGAGAAATAAAGTGAACTTTTCAAGGTGGAACATCCGTCTTGAGGCTACTGCCTTCACTCTCACCAGCATTAATAGGTTGTGTCACCAGAGGGTGACTGATTACTTCTCGCTTTTATTTTTGAGGTAATCTTAAAGGAATGGAGATTCCAATAATGTCAATCATGAGCCCCCATGTGACTTGATGTCTGGTGAGGAAGACTACACTAGAGTGGTGGCAGTGTTAGAGGAGAGAAGGAGGCATATTCAAGAGATGTTGCAAGGATGAAATCAACAGGCCTTGACAACATATTGGATATCAGGGTGGAGATGAGAAATAGTGAGGAGTACAGGACGACATCTAGGTTGTGAGCCTTTGGAACTAGGAGAATGGTTTATCTTCTGCAGTAAAATGGAAGGAGGTAGGGAAGGTTTAGAGGGAAAGATAATGAATTCTGTTTTGTACATATTGAGTTTAAGATGTCTACTGGACATCCAATCCAAGACTGGAAGACATTCAGAGATGGGAGAGTGGAGGTCAACAGAGGGGTCAGGTTGGGATAGGTAGATTTGAGAATCATCAGTATAGAGATGGTAATTAAATCCATGGGAGCTGATGAGATTACCAAGAGAAATAATATGGAGGGAGAAAAGAAGAAGATCTAGGACAGAACCGTGAAGGACACCTAAAGTTAGAAGCCATGATCTGGAAGAGGATCTAGCAAAGAAGACAGAGGAGGAGTGGTCAGATGGATAGAAGGAGAACCAGGGCAGAATGGTGTTCCAAAAACCTAGCAAGAAAAGAGTATCAAGGAGGAAAGTGATCAGCCATGTCAAAGGCTACAGAGAGGTCAAGGAGACTGAGGATCAAGAAAAGGCCATTGGATTTGGCAACTAAGAGATCACTAGTAACTTTGGACAGAGCAGTTTCAGCAGAATGTCAAAAGCCATATTGTAAGGGGTTGAGAAATGAGAGGAGAGAAAGTGGAGACTTCTATTGTAGGTGGCCTATTTAAAGAATTTAGGTGCAAAGGACAGAGGAAAAATAAGACAGTAGTTAGAGAGGAATAGAAGGATCAAGTGAGAATTTGGGGGGGATAGAGGAGACATGGGCATGTTTTTAGGTAGTAGGAAATGAGCCAGTAGACTAGGAGAGGTTGACAAAAAGTAAAAGAATAAAGACGACAGAGGGGACAAACTACTGAAGAAGATTAGATGGAATGAGATGTCTTGAGCAATCTCCCCTAACAATGGGTTAGCCTTGGTATGGAATATGGCCACTTTATCATGTGAGATGGGGTGAAGGAGGAAAAAGTGTCCGAAGGCACCTGAGAGATAGGAGATAAGGAAGAAGAGAGAAGAAGAGTTCACAGAGAATGGCTTCATTTTTTTTTTGTCTGTAAAATATAAGGCAAGGTTCTCAGCTGAGAAAGTGGGGGATGGGGTGGAGGAAAGGGTGAGAAGAGCCCTGGCAGGTTAAGGATGGAAGTAAAGGTTTGGAAGAGCCAATGTGGAGAGTGGGATAGTAAATTGATAAGGGAAGAATAGTAAGATTGCCTACCAGCAGTGAGGGACCAGTTGAAGTGGCATAATATAAACTTGTAGTAGATCCAGTCGGAACAACTGTGTGATTTTTTTTTTCCCTCCTTCATTCAGTAGCACACGTGGAGGAATGAAGGTGACCAATGATGGGATCCGAGGCTGAGACTTAACTGAATGCAATCAGTAATATGATAATAGGGTTAAGGATTCAAGAGAAGAGAACCGTATAGAACTGAATTGGTTCACCAAGGGGTCAAGGTGAAGAGGAGAGGAAAGAATGGGTAGTACAGGGGAGATGGCCTGGGAGAAAATTGAGGAGGCACAGGATTTGTGGTTATAATGAGGACAAAGAGTAGAGTTTTGTAAGGGAAGGCAGAGGGAGAAGTGAAAGTCAATGGATTGTGGTCAGATAAGGGGATTTCAAAATCCTTAAACAGAGGGGGTACATTTGTTGGTGATGGTAAGATCAAGGGAATGATCATTTCTGCATGTGGCTCAAGTTGTGTGAAGGAGTAGTTCATGGGAGGTGATTGGTTAGGGTATTTGAGGGAGAATCAATATGTATATTGAAGCTGTCTAGTATGAAGGCAGGAAGTGGGGGGAGAGAAAAATTGTGAGTCAGGTATTGAACTGATAAAAGGCAAAAAGGGGAGTGACTTGGTGGTGTGGAGACAAGTAAAAGAATTTTGAATTGGTAGTAGATATGAATAGCATGACCCTCACAAGAAGAGAGGTTATTGCATGATGAAGAAAGGGGCAGAATCTGAAAGTGGCAGGGGGTGTGGAGGGGCAGGACAAGAAGGATTCCAGCTCCCTGCCTTGATCAGTGATCCAAAGAGAATGAGTAAAGGTGCACCCAGTGCTGGAAAGAGCAGCCAAGGTAGCTGTGTCATCAGAGGGAGCCAGATTTCAGTAAGAGCTAGTAGGTGGGAAGGAGTGAGAGAAGAAAAGATTTAAGATGGAAGAGAAGATTTTGCCTGTGGAACAGGTATTCCAGAGGGGCACATTGTACCCATGAGCACATTTTTTTCTCCCTGGAGCTGGTTGTTAAACATTTATCAGCACAACCCTGTATGGGGAATAGAGACAAGTTTCACACCAACAGGGCACCTATATAGCGGAAAGGGAAACATTGTTTCCACATAGTGACCCTTTGTGCATTCAAGTTCTCCCCAACTTAACTGCATTGAGGAAACATACCCCATAGGAAAAATGCCCTAGTAATACATGACAGTTGTGGTAGCTTCATTATCTACCAGGTCCTCCACCATGTCGACTAGGCTCATTTTTTGCCCTAAAAGACAAGAAAGTTTTCTCCACGACTTCATTGGTTGGGGCGCGGGGTGGCGGGGAGGGGACTACAGATTGAGGGTGACATAGCTTCCTGGTCACCTATGGGCATAAAAGAGGCCAACCCAGGAAGAATCACTTCCCCTAACTTGATAAATGTCCCACTACTGTGAAAATCACAGACTATGAAAGTTTCTGCAGGGAAATAAGGGTGACCATCCTGTTGGGCGTGAACCAATGTAGTGTTCTGGCTGAGTATTCCACTGAACTGTAAGTTCCTTGAGAACGAGAACTATCTTTTACCTTTCTTTATATTCCCAGCACTTAGCACAGTGCCTAACACATAGTAGGTGCTTAACAAATGCTTGCTGATTATTGACTATCTGTTCTTTCAATGTTATTTAGCAATCGTTCTCTTTTTATTAACTGTTAGAAGCTTTATAAATGTCTCCTTTCATTCCAGGCTCAACTCTGAACTACCACACTAGCCTGGCCTCTTGCAGTGCTTAAACTTCAGTTTGTATGCCATTTATAAAAAGAGAAAAAAGGAATAAGAACACAATCAGCAAAAATAACCCATTACCAATACTAGGAAAAATCAGAGTATGTATCTTGCTGCAAACAACTCAAGAATATCATTCTTCTAGATGAGAAACCGCCCTTTTGATAGTCTAACCTGACCTAGGATATTCTTTTTTGTTGTTGAGTCATTTCAGTCATGCCCAACTCTTCGTGACCCCATCTGAGTTTTCTCGGCAAAGATACTGGAGTGGTTTGCCATTTTCTTCTCCAACTCATTTGCAGATGAAGAAACTGAAGCAAACAGAGTTAAATGACTTGCCTAAGGTTACACAGCTAGTAAGTTTCTAAGTCTGTATTTGAATTCAGAAAAATGAGTTTTCCTGATTCCAAGTCCAGTGCTCTATCCGCTGCATCACCTAGGATATTCTATCTTACAACTCAATCACTTCTCTCTGCCTAGAGCAAAGTTTGTACTGACTACATGGCAGATCATCATTGAGGTCCAAGAGCCGTTTGCAGAATATGCCCAAATAAGGAAATGGAAATGTGGGAAATTCATTTTCAAAGACCATTTTCTCTGCAGATATTTGTGGAATTTCATTACTTGAACATTATACCTGGGGCCTCTTTCTCAAACAGAGCATTCCTTCTTTCCTCTCTCATCAGACAGGATGTCAACATAGTGTGCTACTCACTGGGGCTTTCCTCTGATCACAGCCCGAGTTCCAGTGGGGGGCAGCTTCTTAGCCAAGTTCTGAAGGTAAAGTGTGTTTATTTTCATTAACACCATGACAGAGAATAGATTATATTTGATCTCTTCAAGTGTGCTCCTCTTTTCTAAGGGTAGATTCTAATTTTCTTCCTTTTTGAAGTTTTTCAGGGAAGTGTCTAAGAATGTAAACTTGGTATAAATTTACTCCATAACTTTATAATGCCAAATACAGCCATATTGAACTATAAAGAGGACTGGACTTAGATCCATGAAGATGTGGTTTCAAATCCTACCTCAGACAACTTCTAACTGTTTGAACCTAGGCAAATCATTTAATCTGTCTTTATCTTTTAGCCTTAGCTTCCTCATCTGTAAGATCAAAGGATTGAATTAGAGAGCCTCTAAGGTCCTTCCAACTCTAAATTTATTTTCTTATGGTCCATAATCACTAATAGTTATAGGTAGAGGTGTGCTAAAGCTGACTCATACCAGTCCCCATGAGCCAATTTTTAAATTTTCAGTGTGAGCATTTACACCTTAGAAATTGGCAAACACTACAAATTCAAAGTGGGATTTACTTTTTTTTTTTTTTTTTTGCTGTCTAGACTCTAAAAAAATGATGGAGAAAATGTTAGTAATACAGATTAAACCTAAAAGTGTGTCATGAGTACATTTTGGGGGATGAGGGGCCACACTGGTTGTTAAACATTCACCAGCATGCCCCTGGTTATAGATAACAGCATTACAATTTACAGGTCTTAAATCTGAAAGTGACCAATTTTCTTTAAAGAATGCAAATTGACCTTAAGGATGTCTACCATATGATCTCAGAGGATCTAGGATCTCAATAAAGGGAGCATTCCTACTACAGATGGAAAGACAACTCTTTCCATTCATGTCTATCCTGTACAACTCTCATTCATGTGCTCCCATCAGTACCTCCAAGGATCCATCCACTCTCATGATGCCTCAGGAATACCAATGGAGGGCATGGGCTTCGATCCCTTGCTCATGCTCTTGTCTGGCCCATCTTCTTTTTCAACCATACATTTCTAGAATGATATCATATCACCATTTTCCTATGTAATTCTTTAAAAGGTAGTGTGGTGTAATGGATAGAAAACTGACCTTGAAGTTGCAAAGATCGATTCAATTTCCATTTCAACACCGTGTGACCCTGGGCAAGTCAAGTGGGTAAGTGACTCTGTAAGACTCTGAGTTGAAAAGGAGGTGCTGAGGGAATTTCCTCTCTCTGGAGTTCTCTATTCCAATGAAATCATCGTTCTTATCTCCATTCCTAATTCCTTGTATATGAAAATTCGTAGCCTATTCATGCCCATTGTGATCTTTTCTGTTGTCCGTGGGTTCTCTCAGCTTCAATTCTTCAAAGTCTATACTCTCATAACCATACAACACCCCTACAATATTTTTTAAATTGGATCTATAATTTCAGTATTATAGGGGATTACCAATGAAGAACGTCACCTGTACCAATCCAAGTCAGCATCTACTCTTCAGCTAATGGTCTTAGAGAGTTGCCCAGAGTCGACGAAAGATTTCATTACTTGTCTTGCATCAGACAGTTTCTGTCAAGATGAGACTTGAACTTCCTCCCTTCTTGATTCTTTTTTTAATATAATTTTTAATTTATAGAATGAAACAAGCATTTCTATAACAGTATAATAAAAAAGATAATTGCACATGAAACTGCAAATCTGTTATGTACAACTTGCTATTCCTTTTAAATATACAATAAAGTTATCATGTAAATTTCTTTTTTTTTTCTTTCCCACTCCTCCCCCCTCTCCCCCACCTCGAGTGGCTACCATTAGTCTTCTTATCTGAGGCTGGTCTTCTATCCATGATACCAGGCTGTCTCTCTGGAATGCCATACTACCTCTCACTGAAAGAATATGGGCATAAAAAGGGGAGAAGGAGTCTCCTTTCTTTTCAAAAAGAAACTTGGGATCAATAAAGGAATTTTGTAATTTCTTAAAGGCAATTCAAACCACTCTCCTTATATTCAATTCTAAATCCAACACATTGTTCATTCACAATGTCCCTCCAAGATATATTTACTAATGGATAAGTTCTATGGTCTGTCCATCCAACTGCATATTATAATCTGAACAATAGACATTCTTCATCCACTTGGTTTTTCTTTTGTAGATAGCTAGAGTAAACCTCTGAGTGTTTATGGCTGTTGTTTAAAAGTCTCTGTTGTGTCAGGGCCTGATATAAACAGTGTCATGTTATGCATAAATAGGATATAAGTGTTGGGGATATAGATGATCCGTAAGTTTGATTCCTTAACCCTTCAAGAAGTTGAAAGTGTGTTAAAGGAAAGAAAACTTATACACATGAAATAATAACAAACAATACAAAGTTGAATGTCACTAAATGCTAAATGTTACTGGTATAGTAACTTAGCTACTGACAATTTAGAGTATAGAGTCCTAGAACTCTCCTGAAATGAAAGAGAACTTGAGCTAGGCTTTTAAGGATGAGTAAGATTCATATAGAGGTTAAGAGTATGGACAATCTGGACAAAGAGAGCAGTGTAAGTAAAGTCATAAAGAGAATCATCATAGCATGTTTGTGGGACAATGAGGAGATTGCTCTGACTGGAGTAGGTACATTAGTGTAAAATAAAATTGCATAGGAAGGGAAGAGATTATAGAGACCTTTAAAGGCAGGCAAATTGATGAAAGCTGGATACAGTGAGCCACTGAGGGTGATGAGTTTTAGTATGGCAAAAAGAACGCTGAATCTGGTGTTAGTAGACTAAGGTTCAAGTGACAAATAGGCCACCTACCAGCTGTATGACCTTGAATATTTCTCTGAGCTTCAGTTTTCCCATCTATAAAAAAAGTACTGCTTACCTCATGAAACTGTTGTGGGGTTCTAATATGATAAAGTACATGACAACAGCTTCACTAACCTCTCCCCAGAGCCTGTCAATATTGTTGCTGTTTCTTTAAGAAGCAAGAGAATTTTGGAAAGTTATAGTTTAACTACCATTTTCCAAGGAGTCTGTGAGGAGACTAAGGCAGATAAGCAGCACAGTGGATTGAGTAATGGACCTAGAATCGAGAACAACCAAGTTCAAATCAGGCCTTAGACATATCCTAACTATGTGACCCTAGACAAGTCACTTAAGCTCTTCATCAGTTTCTTCATCTTTAAAACAGAGAGCTATCTCCCAGGGTTATTGTGAGGAGAAAATAAGATAATATTTGTAAAACATTTGGTGAACTTCAAAGAACTATATAAATGCTAGCTATTATGATCACTCTTAACTGTCACATCTCTCATCACAGGCTATTAACTGATAACTGATAAGCCAACAAAGAAAAAGGAGTAAAAGAACTTCTCTCCTGAAAGAACTGAGTTCTGTCTGCATCTTTCAAAGAAACATGAAGAGAATTCTTGAAAAGAGACTTTAATTAAAGAGCCCTGAAAGAACTAATAGAACTGTGCTTTCAGATTTAAGGAGAAGGCAGCAGCTCTACTGATGATAAAGGAGACTTTGGCTTTGGATTTTCTCATAGTTGATACGTTGGAAATAGTTATTTGTTTCTTTGTTCTAGTTTAGTGTTAATAAATAATAAGCTAGTAGACTTTTTGTTTACTTAAGCCCGAAAGATTAGAGGGTTACGTGTAGAGAGATGAGCAAATAATTATGGGAAAAGAGATTTATTTTATTTTACATGAAAAAAAAATTTGTTCCCCTAGAGTGCCATAGAAAGGAGAACTATCATAAAAAATATGAGTCAGAATAGCTGGATTCAAGTCACAGGTGTATTATTTACTATTCACGGACCCTAAGCAAAACTACTCCTTTTTTTAAATGGAGATGACACAGGGTCGTATTGGGATGGGACAGGGGGTCTACCTGGCACTCAGAGGACTTCCATTTTGATATATAGCAAATACGATGGATATCAAATACAAGCTAATTGACTAAGAGGTGCATATTTATGGGGAAGAGTGACTTCATAGACATCTAGGTAGGAATTGAACAAACCTCCAACTAAGACAAAGAACACAAGAGGAAAGAAAAGATAACCACCTCTTCCAGGTAAAGGATATGGCATGGGGAAATGCTGTTTGGGACATGATTCTGGCCAGCAATGAACACTGGGAGAAAATGAACATTCTAATTTTGAGTTCTTGATAAAGAAGGAAAGGGAAGTTGGTTGCAGTCTGACACACACTTTAGATTTTGGGAAAACAAATTTCAAATCGTTTAGAGAAAAAGTAGTTAAAACCCACAGAGTTAATCAAATTCTGCAGAGAAAATCACCCCAAAAGGATGGGAAGCTCTAAAAATTGAAACTCTGAAATGAAAAACAATTCCAATGAAGAAGAAAAAGGGGAGTTGTTTAGAGACAAAGATAATAAATTCACAATGGATGCTCATTGACCAATTTAAATTTTAAAACATGTCTGAGATGTCTACGGTACTCTAGAAAGAGCAAGGCCTCTAGAATCAGAGGACCTGAGTTCAAATCCTGCCCCTGACTCTTATTATCTGGATGGCCTACAGTAAGTCCCTTAACTTTCCTGGGCCTCATTTTCCTCATTTATAAAATGAAGGGGATTTAACTCAGTAATTTCTGAGGCCCCTCCCAACCTTAGATCTGAAGTGTTAGGAGTTTGATAGCTCAGAATAAATGGAAGTTAACAATATATTCTAAAGATAATAAAGAAGGCTTTGAGTTCACAATGTTGAGCATAAAAGTAGGTGTCCATATAGGAATGGGTTGGACTAGAGGACCTCTGCCTTTGTCACTCCCGTAAACTGCTAATAATGTAGTAAAATTTAAAGGGGAAAATGAACTCTCCTGTTCCTTTCAAACCACACGTAGATGAAAACCAAGATTGGCTCTCATGTTGGGATAAGGAGCAGGGCCACGAACACATGACCATGACGCAAATACTTCAGCTCTAAGAAAATTGTAGCATATGTGAAATGAAAGTAGTATTTTTTCTTTTCTCTGGAGTGGAGCCAAGTGATGCATCTTAGGAAATCATACTCAGCTCATTTACAGGTCCCCTTGGGCTAATTCCTCACTAGAGGAAATAACACCAATATCAAGCCATGTGACAAAGAAGTAAATTAAAACCAGTGAAACACTCTAAATTTAATAAGACCAAAGGTGTTATTTGCTGGGTCGCCATCCTGTTGTTTTATTTTTTTTTAAACAGATGCCGACATTGAGATACAAAATAAAACGCGATTGTATTCTTTTTACATACACTTTCATTGCATATTGTGCCTAGGAAATGTACATCCATTGTAAGAATTACATAACACAATTACCTCTTAGCACTTACTGAGTTACATCAATACATCTAGGATCTGTGAGCTCTTGGTGAGGGAACTCCCCATATTGACGCAAATTGCAACCCATCTATAGCTTAGCAGATAAGTCACAGAGAAGTTAAGTGAAAACCACTTTTTCCATAAACATTTGCTCAGGCATAGTATGTCCTGCCCTTTAAGGGTACCTTTCTTATGTAATATTTAAATATTTCAAAGATTTAATCTAGATGACACTTTGAAACCTAGAAGCTTAACTTAACAAATGACTTGACAATAGCAAGTGTCAAAAGTTGAAATTCAAACCCAAATCTTCCTGATTCCAAGTTCAACACCCTCAGTGGTGCCATGGTGTCACTTTCTAGAGGTATAGGCAAAAAAAAAAATGCATATACTTCTATGACAATCTAGTACTTGAATTCTAGATGGGTCAAGAAAAAGAGCAAGGCTGCCTCTACATGCTGTCCAAACAAATGGTTGGTTGAAAGAAACATTCAGTAAAGATACCAGTTGGTTGATTTTGCCAGTGGTTTTGTTTTCCTGAAGGTACATCCTTAGAAACAATGACTCAAGCTCAGGAAGAAATAGTGATAGCATAAGATACACAAGGAGACGCTGGTATGGTTGAAGATTCTAGCCTTTTTGGTAACAAATGAGACATCTCTGACTAATGGCAACGTATCCTTTTTAGAACCTTTTGTTTTTACCTTCATATCTGAGACATAGAAGGGTTGTGATCTGCCTCAGCGGAAACAGTAACCAAACAGGTGAATCACAGATCCTTGAAGAAAAATCAGTCACTGTCTGGTGACCCACCCTCCAATGAAAACTTAACTAGGCTAGTCTTCGGCAACAGACATAGGTAGCCTTTGATTTATTTCTCTACCTTTTCTCCTCCTCAGTTAGTCATTCCAAGGAATTTAAAAAAGAAAAACAAAAAGTTCAGAAAAAAAAACAACAACAAATGTTTCTCTTATTGTCATTTGATAGCTAAGAGATCAGTCTCTAGTGCAGGACATTCTGGGGGTCAACACAGTTATAGAGAATATGAATTTCAAGGCACAGCTATTTAGTAGAGCAGGGAGCTGATGGAGAAAGACTATTGAGACTGATGTAAGTCTTATCACTGTGGTTTTTCCCTCTTGGCTTCATTTTTTAAGAAAAGGAAATGTGAGTTCATTACTACTTGTTTCCCAATGAGCTGGATATTTTTAAAAAATGTTAAAATGCCAAATGTTTTTCGTGTTTGTCCTTCGTCCTTGAAGAGGACCATGACATCAGGGACATGACTTGCAATTGACTTTGATTTGAGGGAGTGCAAGGTCACCAGCCTCACTTTCTCCTCCAGAGCCATTTGGGTCCAGTGGCCAGATATCCATCAGGATGACTGGAGATGGCCCAGGATGTAATGGGAGACTCTGGCCCTTTTAGGCTATAAGGGAACTCCTATTCAGTGAATGGGCCTCTTTAAAAAGTCAGTCAAGTCCCTTTAATTAAAAAAAAAATCAAACTGGAAAGGGAAGACCCTCAGGGTTCCTGGCCAAAAGAGAAAAAGTTATTATTTACTCTTTACATTCACTCTTTGCTAGGAGGGCAGGGACCTATTGTCCAATCCATGAGCTCCAGAGTGAATTGCATTTAAAGCTCGGTCTTTGAGAAAGAAATCTAGCCAGTAAACCCCAGGTTTAAGTCTATCAATTTAGTCTACAGATGAAAACAGTAAAGAATGGGGGGGTGGAGAGAAATGAAATTTGTAACCTCTACAATTTTCTTTTCATAAAAGAGAGTGAGAAATTGAACCTGGGTCTGTGTATCAGCACGGGGATTGCTATTACCATCTGATGCAAGAAAGATAAAGTATGTATTTTTTCTATCCTATATTGATTCACTGTAACATTTATTTATACTAGGATAGTATAAATAAATATAAATAAAAGGAATCTTACAATGACTTGAGACATTTAAAAGATGGTTTTCAATCATCGAGACAAAAGCAAAGTGACTATAGAATTCTAGTTCTAGAAGGGTACTTGGTGCAACTGAATGCAACTCCCTTAGTTTACAAATAAGGAAATTGATGTTTAGAAATATTAGGTGAATTGCCTAAGTTCATAAAGCCTGTTAGTGGCAAGCTCAGAGTTGAATCCAAGTGTCCAGGGTCTTAGTCTATTTCTCCTTATGTTAGAACATGATACTTTATCTCACTGGTTATTAAAATATGTAGTCCTCAAAGTTACATCACCCTGTGTCATGAAATATGAGATCTACCATATATTTTTGGCCATTACCAATGGCAGAATTTATTTTGCTTGACAATGCCTATTTGTCACAAAAGCTTTGTTTTTCTCTTTTATTTTCTAGTGAGGGAAGGGAGTGGGAGGAAGAAAAGGGATGAGAAGATGGAAGAAAAAAAAGAAAAAAAGGTCATTGAAGCATTTCATTTTTTTTAATTACACAGAAGGAAGAAAGACCACAACAAAACTAAGACAAGAATGACACTTGGAAAATTACATGTTGAATGAATTATAATATTTTTATTTATGATATCCTTAAAAGAAATCAATATGGGATAGAGAAAATACGCATACATTGTCTTTCATGCATCTGACCCAGGTTAATGCATTGTATTATATTTCAAAGAAAAGAAAGACATAGATGAGTATCTTACAGTTTCATATACAAGCTGCTTTTCCTATTTTACAATTTATATGGAAATATTTGTTTTATTTAGTGTTTGTTAAGTTCAGAATTTTTTTAATGTTTTGAAAAGAAAAAAAGAAGTATGGCTTCTTAACAAACTACACACCTAATAAATATGCTGTGTTGAATTCCCACTCTATGTATGTCCAACGTCTCATCCAATAGAATGTTTACAATTTGAAAAGTTTGAGCTCTGAATTCATATGTATGTAACTGTATTTTTTTGGCTTCTTACATATTAGCTCCTAATTCACCAAAAGCACATGCTAGTACCAATGTAAGAAAAAACACATTTGAACATAACCTATTGACAGTGTATCCAATTTGCCTTTGGAATTGGTTGCATGTGTGCTAATCAATAAATCAACTCACTATCCTTCAGCTCATCCTCACAAAGAAGAGAAGTTTGAAAATGAGATGTGGTGTCAGGTTCCGATGGCTGGATATAAAAGGAGTTAAGATAGTAATGAGGGATACCTGCCTCTTCCAGCAATAGCAATGCTCACCTTTCTTGGGAATTAAACTAACCAAATGAACATGGCAATACCATTATATATGGAGACATTATGTATGTTTTGTCAACAATATATGGAAATCTGGTATGTTATGCACCTCAGCTTTTTTTTTTTAACTCTCAAGAAAAAGTATTTTCTGCTTCTTATCCTAAGATACAATTGCAATTTAAAAAAAAATAAAAATAGTACAATGGGAAGAACTTTAGATTTAGAGTTAAAGGATCTGAGTTCCAATCCTGCCCAAGCTGCTGAATACCTTTGTGACCATGAGAAAGTCACTTAATCTCTGAAGATCTCAGTTATCTATAAAATGACCTCTAAAGTCCTTTCCAGGTTCTAAATCTATGATCCTATGAACTTTAAAAGGGATTTGGAATTATTTGAAGCTTCCCTCTGTAATCTCACTCCTGTGAGTTTTTAGCAATACAGAGAACTGTTAATACCCAGTGGTCATGTTGTGAAGACCTAAGAGGCAACATGGTCCAATGGAAAAATTATGAAATCTGGACTCAAAATACCTTGGTTTGAATTCCAGCTCTGCTATTTTTTGCTTGTGTGACTTCGAACAATTCAATTAACCTCTCTGAGACTCAATTGCCTCATCTGTAAAATGAGGATACTAGAATTGGTGATCTTCGTGGTTCCTTCTAGCTCTAAATTTATCATCTTGCCAATCAGTAAATCCAATTCCAACTGTATGCAACTCAGTCAGTATAAAATGGAAAATTTTGTTTTTCTTGGTGGCCTGTACCTTTGATAGGAAAGAGGGCTATGACGTTCTTCTTTTCCTTTGTCTCTTTAATTCAAGATGCAACATTCTTTTCGGGGGCGGGGGGGAGGGTTTGTGGTTATACTATTAAAGCATAAAACTGCACTAAGATTTCTGGAACTTCCTGTAATCAGGCATCAGAACATTTACTCAAGTTAATTTGAGGGTATCTTTTTTTTTTTAATTACAGACTGAATTTGGTTGATAAACCATAGTTAGACAAACATAGAATTTAAATATTAGATCTAAAAGAGATATAAAAAGGCCACAGACCTTATTGACAAGGCAAGACTGACTATTATGGAACCTGTCATTGGTTTGCCTCCTTTCTTAGGAAAGGTGGTTAAGATAAATACCAGCGCTTCTGACAGACAAGAAAAGACTTGTGTGAACAGATGCAGAGCAAAGAAAGCAACCTCTAGGAGAAAGACATAGATACAGTGATTGCAAAAATATAAACAAACAGAACACTAAAAGATACTCAAATTTAGCTTGTACTCTCGGTTTAATCTCGGTGCCAAGTGGTGGTTGTAGATTGTAGATAGAGATTTTTGCATATATTGTCAGCCAGAGCTGAAGTCTGCATTGATTAGTTTTGCCACACTTTTTTGCTTTGTTATAAGGATTGTGGGGATGGGGGGCGGGGTTACCGGTATATGACAATGGTATAAAAAACAAAAGTCATCAATAAAATGGTGGGGCAGGGAGCAGTTGGGAAAGATTAACCTGAATCATTTCTTCAGAGGGAATTCGTTCCACTTCTAAGAAGAAGAAAATGATCCAGGCCCTCGTAAGGGTTCTTCCAACTCCAAGATTCTATAATTCTATTCTTAAATCATCCTGAGCAAATAGCTAGTTTCAAAGATATAGAAGGGAAGATATTCTTTGACTTCCTTTAAGTAATTCACCCCAGCAATTAATGGATTTTTTCATTAGGAAATTATTCCTGATGCCTAACCTAAAATCCCTCTTACTACAATTTTAAATCATTTTCTTTTCTGTCCTTAATATAGATGGTAAAGAGTCACCATTGCCACCTGCTTCTAATAATCTTTCACATCTTATAATACATCTAATTAGGTCATCACTTGGCCAAAATATTTAATTCCATTCCAATATCTTTTTATTCATTTGTGCTAATTCTCCACTCTTAAGCCCATCTTATTAGAAATTTCTTCAATTTCTGAGTTCCGATTTCCTCATCATCATACAATGGCTATAATAACACCTCCTACCTCCCAAGCTTATTATGAGACTCAGATGAGACAAAATGTGCTAAAGAAGCTTGTAAACCTTGAAATACTATATAAATGTGAGCTATTATTATGCTCATTAATATAACTATTACATCCATTTCCTCATCTCTAAAATGAGGGGTTTGAATGAAATATCCTTTGGGGCCCCTTCCAATACAAGCTACATGATCTTGTGATCTCTCTTGAAATATTCAGGCAGTTTTCTATGGGATCTTAGACACAAATGCCCAATATAATAAAAGTTCTATGTGAGTGTTTGCATGCTTTTTTTCTGGATCTGGCTTGTAATAGTCACTATGTTATGCTAGTTTTTCAAATAATCTAAAACAGAGGTGTCAAATATGTGGCTATGGGTCTCATGTTCTGAGTGGGGCCCAAGCCAGATCACAATATAATTGGGAAATATTTAACAAAATAAATAAAAATACAATAGAACACAGATAGCATTACATTTTAACACTTTCAATTTACAGCCCAAAGGGCTCTTTACATACAGTTTAGTGGCCCCTGCTTCTACCTGAGTCTGATACCACTGTTCTAAAGTATCCCTGCATTAAAAACACATAGGGCTTTTAACCCCAAGGAAGGATCAAGATTCCAAAGATTCCAATCTGTACAGGGTGGTAGGTTCCTTCATAAGGGACTCTAATGAAAAGTAGTGCAAAACATCCTCAGTGCAGCTATTTGTGGGTACTAAGTACCTTGTAACTCTTCCCAAATAATATTTAAAATACTAAAACCGACTCTGACGGTTAGATTTGCATTTAGAAGGCTACATCGTTTGCTTGAGAAATGTTCACAGATCTAGAGCTATTAGGGGCCTCAGAGGCCACCTAGTCCAATCCTCTCATTTTACAGATGAGGAAACTGAGGCCCAGGTGTCTTGTCCAAAAGCACAGAGGCAGTAAGTGCCAGAAATGGTATTTGAAAATCTTTGGTCTCTAGAGACAATGCTCTTCCCATTATCCCACTCTGCTGTCCATAGCAATGCCATTACTATTTGAAGTCACTTTCTCTGGTACACTTTCTTCAGGAGATTGTTGACATGTATGGATTCCCTGATATTGCTCCTTGGATAGAACCATCTGCTAAGTGTAAATTTTTCCCTGATGTTTAATAAAAATAGAAAGAAGAATGAATGGAGCTGCTTAACAGATTTCTCATTAAGAATGGAGAGTTAAACAAAATTCCACCAAAAGAAAAAAGGAAAAATAAAAAAGCTTGGGTTTACTATTTTGGGAAACCCATGGAGGAGGTGTAAAAATATTCATAATTTGCTTTCCACCTGATATTTCAGAAAGAACGAAGGTTTAAAGCATTTTCAGTGGTTTCTGTGAGCAAGATAAAGGAAAAAAAAAGAAAATTCTTCCAGACAAAATGTCTTTCATGAAATTTTCCATTTTAGTATTGGACCACTCACCTTCCTCTTGACTGCAAGGAATGGATATAAGACCTTGCACAAACTTTTCCACTTGGAGTCATTGTCTTCACAACCTACCCTTCTGGCTTATGAATACAGTTCCTATTTGCATTTTCTATCCTTTACTCATACTGAACAAATTATGCCCTTTCTGTTTAATGCATACCAAGTTAGCCTTCTGGAGACTGACATTTGTCGATGAAATGATGAAATGTGCAGATCTTGATGAGTAGAGCAGAATGTCAAAGTGGGCAAACAATGGCCTCGGACCTCGGACAAGTCACTTGATTTCTCAGTGCCTTGAGAAGATTATAGAGAGGTTGAAATCTTCTTGGGTCCTACAGGCAGATCTCCTCCAGCAGCCCTAGCACAATGTCTGAACTTTCATTTTCTTTAAATTAAGGCTTTAAAGCATGAGCCTTTTTGGGGCCATGGACCCTTTTGGAGGACTAGTGAAGCCCATGGACCCCTTCTTGCAATAATGTTCTTAAACACACAACAAAATAGTAGGATCAGAAAGGAAACCAAATATATTAAAATACAACTATCAAAATAGGTTTTGAAAACAAGTTCATGGACCCTAGGTTAAGATCACCTACCTTAAAGCCTACCATTTAGATGAATATGTAATCTGGGAGACATAGCATTTAATTCAATTAAACAAACATTTATTCAGGCCTACGGTGAAGCAGGCATTTTGCTGGCTCCCATAGATACAAAGGCAAAAAGGAACCACTTCTTGGGTAGCAGATAAGACACTGAGCTTAGAATCAGAAAGACTTGAGGTTCAAATTCTTCCTCGGACATTGACACAGGACAAATCACTTACCACTCTGTGCCTTGATTTCCTCATCTTTAAAATAAGGAAATTGGACTCAGTGGCCTTCTAAGTTTTCTTCCAACCCTAAATCTACAATCTGGTGATCCTATGATCCCAAGGAGTTTAGCTTTAACCTCGGGAAAACAACTTACACTAGGTAGAGAGTGAAGAAGTAAAGAAAGATCAGACGATGTACTCTAGGAAAATGTGGGGGGAGAGAGAACCCTAATAATTTGAGGGTATCAAGAAGTCTTCCTAGGAAGAAGCCACTCAAGGCCAAAGAAAGGTGAGGATTCTGAAAGGGGGAGAGTACAATCCAGGCATATGGAAAGGCTTACATAAATGAATAGAGGCAAGGAATGATGTTGAGGTCAGGGCTCAGCTAGGAGTCCAGTAGGGAATGTAAAATACGTGAAAGGGGAGAAGGAAAGGGGGATAAGACATAATATTGGGAAGGTAAGTTGCAGTCCAATTATATGTTGTCTAATTACTGGATGGAGGAGCAGCTAGATGACATAGTGGTTAGAGTACTGGACCTAGAATTAGGAAGACCTGGCTCAAATCCAACCTCAGGCACTTACTAGCTGTGTGATCCTGGGCAAGTCACTTAACCCTGTTTGCCTCAGTTCTCTCCTCTGTAAAATGAGCTAGAGAAGGAAACAGCAAACCACTCCAGTATCTGTGCCAAGACCCAAGACCCAAATGGGGTCACAAAGAGTCAGACATAACTGAAGCAACTGAACAACAACAAAGTACCTGCCTCCTAGGGTTGTTATGAGATTCGAATGAGATAATACTTGTAAAGCACTTTGCAAACCTTAACGCACTATATAAAATGCTAGGTATTATTTATTAATATGCCAAAAGTAATAGAGAGCCACTAAAAGGTTTTTTGATCTAGGGAATGACACAGCCAGATCCGACCCACGAGGAGATGATTTTGGCAGTTATGCCAAGGGTGGATTAGAGACAGGAGGCAGGCAGATTATTCAGGAAAGTGAGTGGTAGCCCTCAGAGAAATGGTTCTTAGAGTGAATAGAATCAACTGGATTTATCAAACAATTGGCTATGGAAGGGATAGGGTGAAGGAGAGGGAAGGTACAAAGACAAGTCTTAGGATATAAACCTGAGTGACTGGGAAGATATAGGTGCCTTCAACAGAAACAAATGAGGAAGTTGATTCACTGAAGAATTTTATTCCAATCAGTATCAATCAATTCGATATGATTATAAGTTCTGTATATTTGGCCCCAGAGCTGTGAGCTGCAGCTGGTAAGATCACTTACGTAATCATGGGAAGCTGACTGGAGGCCCTCCACCCTTGTTTTTCCTTGTGGTGACCAAGCCCAGTGTGGCAGAGGTGACTCAACTACATGGAAAGTCACCCAAAATTATTTTTGTACCTCCAGACCATTCTCTCTTGTCCAATATGAGCAGGTGTCCATCTTATGACTACCTTATGACCACCTAGTCAGTGGAGATATTCCTTGCTTTGCCCAACTCGTGACTCTGCTAATATGTTATTTTGCTTATTTTAGTTTATGTGTCATATGTCAACCAACGAAATTATTCTGCATCTGGTATAGCTGTTTTTGAATGTTTACATATCTAACCCTATAAAAATAGGGCTCCGGAAGGGGGGGGGCATCTCAGATTGTCAGGAAGATCTGAGGTCCACTTCATTAGAGGAGACCGTGGACCCTTTAATAAAGTTCCATTAGCCCAGAGCTGTGCTCAGTTTCTCTTATTGTAGGTTTGATAATTTTTATCCCCACACAAGGAAGTTTGGAAAAAGGAGGCAGATGCTGAATTTAGCATTATATATGTTGAATCTAAAGTTGGATCTGATATATCAGAGCTCAAGATCTGGTAGTCATCTGGATAGCTAACACTGTATTGTTAACACCATCCAACTACATTGCCCTCTTACCATCCCTCATGTATGACTTGAATTTTGCAAATACAGTGACTAAAATTACCATATCTTTTGATAGAGATTCCACGGGTAAGCATATATCCAGGGGTGTGCTGGTGCCAATGCTCTGAGCCTCATTTCTTCATCTGGCTCTAAAACCAGAATTATAATCCTAGATAAGGGCACAGAAGTCAGTAGAACTCGCTCCATGCCTTTCCAGTTGTGGATGTTACCGTGTACACCCAGGGGTGTGCTTAGCCTCACCCACACCAGCTCTCCAGAGCCAACTGCCAAATCTTCATTTGATCATTTATCCTCAGAAATCAGGAAATGCTACAAATCAAGGCTTTACTTCTCATTGGATTGTGTAGACTTAAGAAAATGATGGATAAAATTATCATAATGCAGGTTAAATTTAAAAGTGTATCTCAAGTACATTTTTCCCTAGAAGTCCAGTCCTTAAATATTTGTCAGCACAACTCTGCATATATGCCAATGAGGCATTGATGAGAAAAGGACCCATGTAGGTCAAATCATTTATAGTGGCACATTTTGTAGCAGCAAAGAACAGGAAACAGAGCAGATACTCATTGATTAGAGAATGGCTAAACAAATTATGGTACCTGTGTGTAATAGAATATTGCTGTATTATAAGAAATGATGACTATGAGGAATACAGAGAAACACTGAAAGACTTCCATTAACTGATGCAGAGTGAAGTAAGGAGAGCCAAGAAAACAACATACACAACTAAACAATAAATTGAAAGAACAATGACAAGATGCCTGATAATGAATTTAAAAAGAGCAAGCATGGCCTCAAAGAGGAAAAATAAGAAGGGATGTCTCCTAGTGCCTTTGAGGAGGTGGGGGGTCCAGAGGGGTGGAACACTGAATATATTTACAGATTTTTTTTCAATGTATTGATTAGTTATGCAGATTTTTTCTCTCTTTTTTCTTTAAAAACATTAATATATGGAATGGCTCTCTGATTAGAGAAGAGAGAAGAATACTGGGGGAGATTTAGGTAAAATAAAATAAAAACAAAGCAATAGAAATTATTTTTTGAGAAAGAAATTCGGTTTAGGATGAATAAAAGGGTTGTCATGTCACCATAGGGGCCAAATTGAGATCGGATCATATGAATTTATGGTATAATAAGTCAATATGTTTAAGTGACATCCTATAGCAACATTCAGTTTTTCAGAAGGAGTATATAAGGTGGATGGCAAAGATAACCACAATGTTAATGATAGACTCCATAAAGCCATAAATTTAGAGCTGGAAGGGACCTTAGAAACCACTGAATCCAGCCCCCTTGTTTAAAAGGTGAGCAAGATGAGGCCCAGAAAGGGTTAAGTGATTTGTCCAGGAACACACAGATAGTCAGTGTCTGAGGTAGAATTTGAACTCAGGTCTTCCTGACTCCAAGTGCAGTGTTCTGTCCACCATGCTACATCCTCTCATTTAATTGGGATTAAGATTCCTCTTCCTCCCTGTCTTACTCCTCTGCTGGGTTGATATGAATGGAGATGGTAGGAAATTGAACTGGGATGGGGGCAGGATGATATACTAGAAACATCATTGGTTATTTAATTTCTGAGGGCCTTTGTTTCATCCCTTCCACCCCTATTTCAATAATCTTTGACAAGTTCTCACCTCTTTTGTGTTCTAGGCATCAAAGGGTCCAGGTTCAAATCTTGTGTCTGGCTGTTGACTTCTACCTCTATGGAAGAATGATGCAAGGTCAGGGGTCCAGGGATTCAAGAGCCAAAAACAATTTCAGGATGAACTAGTTAATCAAAGGATCACAACTGATCAAGAGGTGCAAGTGAGGCCAGAATAAAAGTGATAGACTCAGACGACATGGATAGATAGAAGGACTGGATGGAAGGAGCCATGGATTTGGAAAGAGAGGACCTAGGTCCAAATCTTTGCTATGCCATTATGACCGATCAGACCCTTGGGCAAATAGAGAGTCAGGGACTATGGATATGGAATGCAGTATCTATTGTTAAATACAGTTGCTGCATCAGTTGGCTTTGCTTAGATGTTTTCTTTGTTATATGAAGAAGTGAGAGGCTCACCCATGTTATATGTAGAAGTAAGATATTCACCCATGTTAAGGAGACATGAATGTGACATACAAAAACAAAAGCGGCAATTAAAAAGTCTTAAAAATAAAATAATCGATTTCACTGTTGTGATTTGATTTGGTGTTTATCACATCGAGTTCCTTCCAACTCGTCTTGAAGAAAGCATTCATGATAAATGAGCATGAGACTTCAGCATAGAGACCTTTGACCTCTTTAATTTCTTAATCCTGAGCCATGTGTTTTAATATATCTTACACTATCTTCTCCTGCACCTGCTTTTCCATTGAATTTAGAAGTATTCAAGTGCCTATTGATTTAATCTATAGGGTCTTAGCGAGTCCCTTATAGCATTTCTCTATCATCTTATTCTCTGCAACAAACATTGGTCCATTCAGTGAGTTATTTTCATGATGGTCTTTTAGCAAGTATGTATTATCTCTACAATACCAATTGAAAAAATATCCCATGATGGGTGGGAGGCAGAGGAGGTTTCACGGAAGAGGCTACATTTGAGTTGGGGCCAAAGAGAAAGGAATTTCAGTATAAATATATGTGTATATATACATGTGTGTTTGTACATACACACATGTACATACATATACATGTATGTGTGTTATGTATATGTGTACACACACACACACACACACTACATACACACTCCAGATCTGGGAGACAGGCACTCTGGGCCAAACATTATGCTGATAAAAGAGGATTCAAAGAAAGATAAAAATAATCCCAGCCTTCAAGGCACTTACTTTCTGAAGGGAGAGACAATAAATGAAAGATAGAACATCCAATAGACTATTTTGGCTTAACTCTGTACAGAAGTTACAGAAGTCTAGGACGCTAGGCTGAAACAAGATTGAAAAGGACTTAAAATTCCAAATGGAGGAATCATTAGCCTTATCCTAGAGGCACTCCTAAAACTCCTTAGGTGACTATGTGCAGGGTGATTCCAGAAACAGCATTACATATGCCAATATCTTGATAATTTACAGATAAGGAAAACTAGGATCAGAAAGGTGAGACTATTTATCCATGGTTAGTCAGTTAGCCTTTTCCAATTCCATTCCACCTTAATTCTAGTGCCTTTCTTCTGTTGATGATCGCTAATTTACCCTATGTATATCTTATTCTTCCATAATTGTTTGCATGTTGTCTCTCCCCCTCAACCTGCCTCCCCCAGAAGACTGTGAGCTCCTTGAGAATAGGAACTGTTTTTTGCTTTTCTTTGAATCTTAGCACAGCACCTGGAACATAGTAGGCACATAATAAACATTTATGGGCTGACCGATAGGTAAGTAACTGCCCATTTTTTTTTCTCCCAATCTGGACCAGGTTAGGGGTGAATTCTTTGATCTCAACCATCAATATTTTGGAGGGGTCAAACATCAGAGCATAAAATGATCTCTGAAGTTCCTTCCGGCTATAACCTTAATATTGTTAGAAGAAGAAAAAGAAACCTTCCTGTTATGCAGCTTTCTGTACAAAAAGAGATGTTATTCTTAGCTCCCCTCTCTTTTACATGCTCCATGCTTTGATCCTGAAGAGCTGAAGTCCAGCCCTTTGTCCATAGAATAAATTTTTGAGCTCCTACCCCTACCCAGGCAGCCTTAGAGAAAACAAAATGAAAAAAAAAATGAAAGACCTCTTCTGAGGGCTCAGTTGTTACTTAATAGGGACCCTCTCCAACAAAGCAGCTCAGCTTTTTTTAATGGTCCATTTTAAAACAGTTTAACAGGTAGGAGTTATTTCTGTCCGGATTTGCATCTTGGAGAAGAAATAATTCACAGTAGAGCTCTTCACTGGCTGGTGGCTCCCCCATAAAATTATAAACAGTCTCTAAATAGTCCCTTAGTGAGCTTTCTTCAGCACAGAAATAGTTCTGGTTTTGCAGTAGAAACTTTAAAAATGTGCTCCCCGATAAGAAGGACTTGACCACCAAAAGGAGTAAAGCCCTGCTTCAGGGGGACTACAAAAAAGGCTTTCATTCCTAGCTATGCACACCTCCAGGCAATCTGCTCTGCAGTTGGGCAGTGGTAAATTCCAGGCATAGTTCACATGCAAACCAACCTAACCTTTAAATGTAACTCTCAGTGAGCCCTTGGAAATTCAGCTTCAAAAGAGTCAATTCAATTCAATTTTCCATTTGCCCAATGTCTGATCAACTGTTGGTTTAACCTGTTTAGAGAGATGGGAAACCTCAGGTACCAGGCACCAATTTCCAGTTGGATGTGAACTGAATTGCTCTCTCCACCAACTGTTTGGCAACTTTTGCAATTCGGGGGAAATTTCTGCTGGTAGAGTTAGGAAACATTTTCCTCCCTTAAAAGGTTCACAGTACTTTCTTCATAGCATCGTAGAGGTCATAGATTTAGAGCGAGAGGGGTTCACCTCTCTCATTTTCTAGATTAGGAGACTGAAGCAACCCAGGAATCCCCAAGACAACTATAAAATCCTTTGTTTTGCATTTGAAGCTCTTCCCAACCTGATTCTTTCCAGTCTTTGTGAGTAGCTATGTTGGCTTACTTGCCATCTGTCACTCAGAATCACAGAACTTCAGAGGTTAAAAGTTGGAAGGGACCTCAGCCTCCATGTAGCCCAATCCATGCACCAAAGGAATGCTGCACAATACTCCAGCTCTTATCCTCATAACTCTGCATTCCTAGAGTGTTCTTCTTCATCTCTGCTTCCCAGGAACCCTGGTTTCCTTCAAGACTCAGCTCAAATCTTATTTTTTGTAGGAGGCCTTTCCCAGCTTCCCCTTTTTTTAGCTGCAGCCCTTTTAAGGTTACCTGCCATCTATTCTTTATATAACCATCATGTACCTATTTTTAAACATTGTTTGTGCCTCCAGATCACAAGCTCCTTGAGGTCAAGGATTGATTTTCCCTCTCTTTACATCCTCAACCACCAGCACAATGACTGGCACACAGTAAGTGCTTGCTGACTGATGATAGCTTGCCATATTAGACACTTCGTAAATTCTGGATGAATTAATTACTTTATCAACAAGCATTTATTAAGCATTTACTATGTGCCAGGTACTATGCTGAGTACAGAGGATACAAAGAGAAAAGCAAAATAGGGCCTGTTCTCAAGAAGTTTACATTCTAACTTGAGATATCATCTACTATTTATCTATCTATCTGATATATAGTATTTATAATAATATAATCATATATAAAATGCATTGTATATATAAGAATGTATAATATAAAATATATTATATATTCTATACAGTATATTATATGATTATATATGATATGATTATACAATAAATAATCTATAATAAAATAAATCATAAACAAATATAAATTATATAGAAACAACAAATATAATAAATTATATAATAAATAAATGTATATATAAATATATAATAAATAAATGTAATCATATAATTTTATTTATATGTATATGTATATACATATATACATACATACATACATACATACATGCATACATACATACATACATACCCAAGACCAATATAAAGCAAGCTAACCTTAGAAGGAAATACAGTATATATGTGTATATATATACACATAAATACATACACAAGACCAATATAAAGCAAGCTAACCTTAGAAGGAAATACAGTATATATGTGTATATATATACACATAAATACATACACAAGACCAATATAAAGCAGATTCAAGCTACCCTTGGAAGTAAAGACACTATAATGCTTAGTGTTCTATTTTTTCACAGTCACTCTGTAAGGTAGGTCATGCAAGTATTATTAATCCCATTAAACAAAGTAGGAAAGTGATATTCTGAGTAAGTAAATGACTTGTCCATGGTCAGATATTTTGTGAATAATGATAGTGATTATAACTTTTAGAGATGGAGTGGGCCTTGAAGTTCTTCAGATATCCAAAGGGGGTCTTCAGATATCCAAAGTGTCCATGGATAGACTTCAGATGGGTCTATGAACTTTTGGAGAAGACATTACATCGATATTTCAATATAACTGTTTTCCTTTATAATCCTGCAGATTTTATTTTATGCATTTAAAAATATTCTGCGAATGGGTCCAATAGGCTTCACCAGTCTACCAAAGGAGTGCATGACAATAAAAAGGTTAAGCCCCAATCCAGAGATAGAGAGAGAGAGAAGCAGAAAGACAGAGTCAGAGACAGAGATATTGGCTACCAGACAGAAAAAAGGTCTAGGTATTCATCAGCCACTGTTTTATTTCTTTCAGGAGCTCCAGAGTTTCTCAAAGGCTAGAAAACGCAAAGAAATCCTTAGGCAATCAGTACTCTTTTCAATACATTTTTTCTTACTGATCAGCTGATCTGAGAAAGCTGAAATGATTATGAGAGATGACAACATGAGTTTTTCCTCTTTTTATTAACTCAAAATCAACTTCTCTGGCCAATAGTTTAAATATAATGCTTCCAAGTCCCCTTTCTTTCTCCCAAGAGTGAATCAGTGCTTCACCTGAGTCAGGAGACCTGGGTTCCCATCTTTGTTTTGGTCTCTCTGTAAGATGAGAGAGAAAGAGAGAAGAGAGGGGGAGAGAGAGGGGGAGAGAGGGAAGAGACCCAATTTCCAAAAACAAGCAAAAGACTATGAGAACGGCACTAGAAAATGAGAAAGATATAGGCTATTGGATCTATACACATGGGACATATGGCTTTGACATAAACAGCATGAGTTTACTTGACTGGTATTATGTTATCTATAACCTTCCTTCCCAGATGACTAATGTCTGGTGAACATTTCCTCTGTCTTTAATAGTGTAGATTATCTAAGCATGATATTTACATCTTTATCCTGCATGTGACAATAATATAGGGACCCACAACAGAAAAGATCTTCAAAATTGACTTATTTTTCTCTTGGAAGAAATATCATAAGATTCCTAACTGCCATTCTCAGCATCTTGTCTGTTTCTTATACATTCTGATGGCTGTGTGCAACCCACAAGCTCTGATTTCATTGGTAGAAAAGCTATTGTGATGTAAAATGTCCCATCACATAGCAGTTGCCTCTGAACAAAATTGCAGTAAACCTTTTGCTAAGTATTTTTCTTAACAAAATCTGAAATTCCAAAGATGCAGGTCCCAGATGTTGGAAGGAGAACACAACAGATTTCTGTTGCTTATCCTTTCTATTGGTTTTGGAATTTCCAAAGCCTCGGACAGACTGAATGCTTTCAAAATCAAACTACAGATAATCAAGGCATCTGAGTCATGATGCTGATTAATATATGGATGTTAAAATGAAATATTAAGTGCTCTTAATGTAAAAGTACAAGAGACTGTTTCTAAGCCCATTGCATAAAATATCACTTGACTGGAAGGCCATTATTTAAAATGCATTAGAAATTGCATACACACTGATATTTGGGGTCAAGAAAGCAAATTTAAATAAAGGTCAGCTTTTTTTTTCTTTTGCCTTCAGATAAAAATAAAACATTAAGTCTCCATTAAGTTTCTGTGATGCTTTTAGGGGGAAAAAGGTTGAAAATTTCATCCTACTGTTTAATCACACTGATAGCAACTGTTAGGAAGATCTGGCTTTGCATCCTATTTCAGACACTTACTAGTTGTGAGAACCGCATGAAGTCATTTAATCTCTACTCTCTTTCTGTGAGCCTCAGTTTCTTCACCTATAAAATGATGATAACAGGACCTAATCTAACATAGTGCAGGATGTAAAATGATAACCTGAAATATAAAGCACTTTGCAGAACTTAAAGGCCTATATAAGCATGAGCTATCTATCGATTCAATCATTTCTATAGTCAGCAAACAATAAAGTATAAAGGGATGTATTCTTTATACCTTCCGGTCAATCGCATAAAGTGGTTTTCTACTCTAGAATAGTGTCTGAGGATGCCTACTCATTTTCTTTTCATTTTCATCAAGTATACTGTCCGTGCTTGATTATATTACTTTCATAAATATTTTGTAGACACACCATTTCTGAACCATACTTCATCTTTTCCTGCCTCTGTATTGACCTAGTTACTGAAGGCCCTACCCTTGTGACTCTAGACACTGATTGGTGAGCATTTTACCTTATTTGTCCAAGTCTCAAGTTCACCACACTTGCTTCCTGGCCATTTCCACATCATGTCTTGATGTTTATCTCCTCCCCAGCTCCTTCCAACTCTAGTCATGAGAACAAAATCATCAAATTTTCCCAGTTACCTTTTTAAAAATAATAATAATAATAATTGTCTAAGATATTTCCATGTCTTTGATATCTTCTCTTATAACAGCATGATAATTGGTCCTCATTATTATCACCGTTGTTCATTTATTCATGTATTTATCTGGTTAGCTTTTTGTTTGTTTGTCCATTTTGAAATTAGTCTTTGCTATAAAAATCAATTTGAGACAAGTTGGACCAATGTAATTTTTTTTAAAAAAAATCTTTATAGAGGTTCAAAGAGCAGCATTTATATAATAACTGCCCAACAACCAAACAAACAGAAGTTGCTTTGGAACAGCTGGGGGTTAGGGAGGAAGTAGCAATGGGAAATCATTTTGGAGCATTTGTAAAGGAAAATCCATGACCTCAGGTGTTACCATAGGAACGTCAGGGTTGTTTGAGTGGTTAAATACATGTTTTCTGAAGTACAGGGTATCCCTGCTCATCCATTTCCATATCTTTGAATACATTTTTTTTCTAGCATGCACATTAAGAATCTGTAGGCTTGCTTACATGAAACCACAGTGCTAAAATGTGGTTAGCATCTATCAAGAAAAAAAGGAAAGAGGGTGGGTGGGGGTGGGGAGACCCATTTATTTTTGCAAAGTTTTTTTCAGCAGGCACATTGTGTCATCCAAAAAGAAAAGTCATTTGGAATAATCAGACTACATTTAAGAAAGAAATAGAGCTAGCATTTATGTAGTGCCTACTCTGTGCCAGGCACTGTGCTAAGTACTTTACAAATATTATTTAACTTGATCCTCACAAGAACTCTGGGAAGTAGGCGCTATTTGTATCTCCATTTTACAGTTGAGGAAACTGAGGCAAAGAGAATTTATGTGACTTGTCCAACATCACACAGCTAATAAATGTCTGAGGCTCATTTGAACTCAGGTCTTCCTAACTCCAGGCTCAGTGCTCTCTAGCCAATCACCATTTATACCACCAACAAAGTTGCTGGGGGATGTGGAATTGATATCCTCTAGTTTTACTTAGATGTACTTTCTCCTGAGTACTGCCTCGGTTTTCATCCTATGAACCTAAAGACTCAAATGCCTCTAAGTAAAAGTCACCTTGCCATTTCCAAAGCCCTTATCTGAGATTGGCGAGGAGAAAGAGGTGGATTTTCAGAAAGCAGGGTAAAGGAAGAAAAGAGAACTCAAGAGGGACAAACCAAGACACACACAAAAAAAGTGGAAGATGGCATTTTAGAGGTAGAAGGAACTTTACCCCAAACCATGTCACGTCAGCCCGGAGAGATTAAGTGATTTCATCAGATCATATAAGACGTTGAAGGCCATCCAGTTCAACTCCCTCATTCTACATACAAGGAAACTAACACATACAAAGGTTAAAGGATCTGGCCAGAGTCATGTAGCTGCTAAGTGTCTGAGGTAGGATTGGAAACTAATTCTTTCTGACCCCAAATCCAATTTTCTATCTCCTATTCCAAGCCATCCATGGTCACACAAAGAGAAGTCTCCCAACGAGTTGGGTGGATCTCCAAAAGCAGATATACAGGAGCCCATAGACAAGAGGTGCACAGAATGAGGAGATGTGAATAGGCTACCTTTGTCATGGTTGGAGGGAGTACCCATATTGAAGAGATCATAGAGTATCACATAGCTAGTAATGGCAGGCCTAGGACCAGAGCCAAGAGACTTTACAGGGCAATGAGAACAACTCCCTCGTTTCACAGATTAGGATACTGAGGCCCAGGGAAATTAAGTGACTCGCCCAAAGTCACACAGGTGGTAGGATTTGTACCCAGGTACTTTGAGTCCAAAGCAAATGCTCTTTCCTCTGCAGTACCAAGATACAGCCTTGAAACTTGGCCCCACCCAATTCCACTCCACAGCCTATCACATCACCCCTTTCGCACTCCCCCGGGGAGCTCTCTATGTCCCCTCAATCTCACACCCACAACTAGTCCATCCAAAAGCATTTATTATGTCCTCACTATATGCCAGCACTGCGCTAAGCTCTGAAAACATAAAGAAGAGCAAAAACAGAGTCCCTGTTCTTAACTATAGTAGACAACGAGGAGAAACCTTTCTAAAAACATACATTCAGAGTCCAAAGGGAAACTGAAATTTTCAAGAGGTGAAAAAAAAACATTTTGTGGCAGAAAGTTCATCAAAGCGTATAAGGCAAATAGAGGAAGGAAGGATAGGATAATAATAGCTAACATTCATATAGCACTTACTATGTACTAAGCACTTTACAATTATCTCATTTGATTCTCATAACCCCCCTGAGAGGGAGGTGCTATTATGAATCCCCATTTTAAAGACGCAGAAGCTGAGACAAACAGGTGAATTGTTAAGCCCAGAGTCACACAGCTCAGTGAGTGTTTGAGTCTGTATTTGAACCAAGGTCTTCCTCACTAGAGGCTAGTGCTCTGTCCACTGCATCACCCAGCTGCCTTGATTTAATAGGATTAAAAGATGGGCCAGTTTTATTTTTGAGGCAGGAAGAACCGGATTTACATCAACTAACCAAGCTGCTTTAGTTCCATTTCTTTCCAAAGATACAAAACAATTTTGAGGATGAGGTTAGTTCAACCAGAGACTACACAAATGATTGCTACCTGGTGTGATACAGTCGAAGGAAATGCAAGAAGTGTGTTTTTGCAGCCAAAGAGGCTCTTCTGCTTCAGGAGTTTATTTTCCAGTGATGGCACTTCCTGCTGTACCCAGAGAAAAGGTTCTATTCCCTTCAGACTCCTCAGTATCCTTCCTCTGCCCATAGTCTCCCACCATGAAGACCCACTGAGCCATGAATCCATGATTAGTGATTTCAGAGTGCTGAGGGAAGGGAAGCAGGAGGCTTGGCAACTATGAGACTCTTGAGAGAGCTCAAGGAAGAGAGATAAAGGGGAAGAAAAGGGGAGAGGAAAGGCACTCCACCTTCCACCCTTGTCCCTCTAGAAAGGAGGTCAAGAAATTGTGTTCTTGCTGTGATTTTCATTTTAATTGCAATTAATAATAGTTAATATTTATATAGCACTTACTATATGTCAAGTGCTGAGTTAAACTCTTTTCAATTATTATCTCACTTGATCGTCAAATTATTCAAAAGAGTAGAAGAGGGTATATCTGAGAAGGACATGACCATGGGCATTGTGTAGAGAAAAGCAGTTGCCTCGTCCATCCTCTCCTTAAAACCTCCCAAGTGGTTTCTACTTGGTCAACATTGGCTAAGGTCAAACTACTCTGATTGATAGAATTAGGTGGTTAATAAGTAGCTTTTCCTGATGCCTTAATTGTCAACGAGCTCTTCTTTCCTCTACATACCATTTTGTTTATATGTTGTGTCTCAATAAAACATAAGCTTCCAGAGGAGAGGGGCTGTTCCATTTTTGTCTTAGTATCCTCAGTCCCTAGCATAGTTAGTGGAACAAAATAAGCTCTTAATAAATTCTTGTTGATTGATCAGTTTGTTTGGGGGAGGCAAGGACGGAAGGTCACAGGGAGCCAGCATTCTAAATAAGTGATATTAAGATGTGAGATTTAGAGATATATACCTTGGCTGGCTATGGATATGGCAAGAGGAAGCAACCGATTGACAAGTATTTATTATTAACAATGTACTAAGCATTGAGGAAGCTTGAGATCTAATGAATGGACCGATTTCTGATCTCACAATGAGCTTACATTCTAATAGAAGAGATAACAAGTACATGCAAAAATATATACAACTTAAATAAAAAGTGAATAAATGCATACATATGTGTGCATATGTATATGTATGTACACACAAATATAGACATACACACACACACACATAGGAGTTAAATTCAAGGTAGTTTGGTAGTGAAGTGTAAGGTTAATGGGGAATAAGATCTTTCCCTCCCATCAATAGGCCTCATGTAGAGCCCATTAAGGAAAACTTGCTTGCTTGTAGGAAGGCTTACACACCTTTTGTTAATTTCTAATTAGGCACTGAGCCTATTGGCTGAAAGAGTATATATTGTAAAAGGTGAGCTTTTGCTTTAGGGGCTCGCTTATGAGAAAGATGTTGTGATTCCCTGGTTGAGACTCTGAGTGGCCATATGTTCAGAACTGCACTGACTGCTCAGAGGTAAAGGCTCTCTCAATCCAGTGGTGTGTGTAAAGTACATTGCTTTGATTCAGGCAGTTAAGAGCCCTGTCTGTTGCTCTTTATTTCTCTACTCTTTTTTCTGTTTAATTAAAGAAGATTGTTGACCCCTGAAACACCTGTCTGTCCTAGTAAAGCAGATAAAAGAACCTGCACTAGCAGCCATCCTGGGTATGGCAGTGTGGTTGCTGTTACAGGAAGGCACTAGTTGTTGGCAGGATCAGAAGTGGCTTCATGCAGAAGGTGGTGCTTGAGCTGTCCCTTAAAGCTATGGACAAGGTGACCATTTAGTTGTGTGGGCTTAGAGTTAGTCAAATGACTGGGCCTGAAGAATTATAGGAAGCTAAATGGCATAGAGGATAGAGCAGTGGACTTGGAGTCAGGAAGACTGGAATTTGAATCCTGCCTCAGACACTAGCTGTATGACCTTGGGTGAATCACTTAAGCCTCCATTTCTTCACCTGTAAAATGGGGATAACAATAGCATCTACCATCTAGGGTTGTTGTAAGGATCAAATGAGATATTTGTGAAGTGCTTTGAAAACTTTAAAGTGCTATATAAATGCTGGGTATTATTATTACTAAACTCATCTTCCCTATCTTGGTTTTTTTTCCCAATAAATTTTAATGATAACTTTTGGTTTTTACATCACCTACATTCCCCATTGCAACTTTCCACCTTTGCCCCTCCCAGAATGCCATCAGTTATAACAAAGAACAAAAAAGAAGGGGAGAAAATAGTTCAGGTGTTCAACAAAAAAAATCAAACAAGTTTGATATTATATGCAATGTTCCATAGCCATAGTTCCCAGCTCTGTAGGGTAGGTGCATTCTCATACCTCTTCTATGGAACCAAGCTTGGTCAGTATAATCTTGGAGGATCCAGTTTTGATCATTTCATTGTTGCAACCATCCATTTTCATTGTTATAATCATGTAGATTGTTTTCTTGGTTTTGTTTATTTCACTCGGCATCAAGTCATATATGTCTTCCCAGGCTTCTTTGTATTCATCATATTTACGGCACAATGATATCCTATTACCTTCTGCACCACAACTTATTTATTCTTTCCCCAATTAATGGGCAGCTACTTTGTTTCTAGTCCTTTGCTACCGCATAATGTGTTGCAATAAGTATTTTAGTTTATATAGAGCCTTTCTTTATTGACCACCTTAGGATATGCTCCTAGCAGTGACATCTCTGAGCTAAGGACATGGACATTTTAATCATTTTCTTCAAATATTGTAATTCCAATCACTATCCAAAATTGTTGAAACAGTCCATAGCTCTACCAACCATGCATTAGCATTTCAACATTGAATATTTCCATCTTTGTCATCATCACCATCTTTTCCTCCTCCTTGTCCTCGTCCTCCTCCTCTTCCTCCTCCTCTTCCTCCTTTTTCTTTTCTTCCTCTTCTTCTTCTTTTCTTCTTCTCCTCCTCCTCTTCCTCCTCCTCTTGTTTCTCCTGCTCCTCCACCTCCTCTTCCTCTTCTTCCTCCTCCTTGTTGTTCTTCTTCTTCTTCTTCTTTTCCTTCCTCTTCTGTATCATGAGGTTGATTTATTAGACTCGAGTGTAAGATGTTATTTATCCCTATTATATTGGTAGTGTGGTATAGTCTATAGAGAGCTATCCTGAGAATTAGGAAGACCTGGTTTGCAGTTCTGACATATTGGCTGTGAGAAAATCATTTAACCTCTCAATGCTCCTGACTGCATTAACAGAGGAATTGATAGAGGAATTTTTCTCACCAGGAGTTCCCTCCACCACTGAAATAATAGGTTTGGACTTAAAAAAAAACATTTTAATAGACTTGGCCCAGTGTTCTGGCTTTTCAAGATCTCAGAACCATAAGACACTTAGAGGCTCTCTAGTCCAACCCATAATTTAACAAAAGAGAAAACTCATACTCAAGAGAGGTTGAGTGATTGCTCTATGGTCACACAGCTAGTAAGTGTCAGAAGCAAGATTTGAACTCAGATCTTGTTACCAACATTCTATCTACTACAGCATTATTCTCATGTGCATGAGTACAATATTTTGACATATTTCATGTATATAAGAGGGCTATTTGAAACCTGTCACTCTTGCTTCATGGCCTACTCAACTGCCTTTAAGATCAGATACTTAGTAGGTTTTATGCCATTTCTGACATAAAAGTTTTCATTTGTAATGGACTCCAACCTATTTATGTCCACCATGTATATCTCTATTGCCATTTGGGTCACCTACAGCTTTTATTCTTTGGAAATTTTGATGTTCCTTGATACGCATCTATATAAGCACCACAGAAAGAATATTGGTGTGAAAAAGGCAAATTTTTGTGCCATGGAGCAACTTGGGATCAATAAAAGTGCTATGTTCAATTTCCCAGACACAAACCAGGCAGGCTACTCTCTCCAGATTTGGTCAGTATGTTGGTTGGTTTTGCTTAGGATGCCTATTGATTTACAATCAAAAAGGAAGTCAAGATATTTATAGAGAGAGAACAATTTATACCATAATAACAATATAAAAATAAACAACTTTGAAAGACTTAAAAACCCTGAACAACAATGACCAACCATAATTCCAGACGACCTATGATATAGAATGCTACTCACCTCCTGACAAATATGTGATGACCCCAAGGTGAAGAATGTGACATTTCTGGACATGACTAATGTAGGAATTTGTTTGGCTTGATTATGAATATTCATTACAAGAGTTTTGCTTTTCTTTACTTATTTTTAGTAAAGGGAGAAGGTAGGAGGAAGAGAAAATAAATGCTTGCCTTCACTGAAAAAAAAAGAAAATTTAATTTAAAAAGTAAAAGAAAAAATGAGCCCTCATGTATTATTGTGTGAGCTCTGCTGCAGTCACAAATATCAGTGTGAGAGGGTAGCAGTATAATTGAAAATTCAATTCAACAAACATTTATTAAGTACTTCCTTTGTTGAAGGCACCACCACAAGCACTGGAAACCCCTTAGGGGTTTATAATCTTACAGGGGGGTGGGACAAACATACGAATAACAAAGTTATTAAGCGAAATGAGTTAAATGCAGATTAGATTATCTGGGCAAAGGAGTATGGGAGATTTGAAATGGCAGAGATCATGTTGATCCAAGGTAGTCAGAAAACCTCCATCCAGGAAATGGTACCCCAATCACCTTCTAAAGGAAGGAAAAGTCTTTAACAGCTGGAGATTGAGGGTTGAAGTGGGGCGGGGGGGGCGGTTCTTTTCAAGGCATGAAGGACAGAAAGAGCAAGAAGATGGGGACAGAAAGAGCAAGAAGATGGAGACAGAAAGAGCAGAGAGTAGCTAAGGTTGGCTAAAATTTAGAATATATAAAAGGAAGTCATGCCTTTCAAAGATCTTGAACTGAATATCCCATAGACATCTTAAACTCAATATGCCCAAAACAGAATTCATTAGGTTTTTCCCAAACCCTTCCCACCCACCCCCCACCCCACCTTCCCTATTACGGTAGAGTTCAACACCATCCTCCCAGTCCCAAGGGCTTGAAACCTAGAAATCATCCTGGATTCCCCACTATCTCTCATTCCTCCATATCCAAGCTGCTGCCATGGTCTGCTGTTTCCATCTTTACAACATCTCTCATATGCATTCCATTCTCTCCTCTCACACTGCCACCACTCTGGTGTAAGCTCTCCTTACCTCGCTCCTTGATTACTGCAATAACGTAGTGGTAAGTCTGCCTGCCTCTAGTCTCTACCCCCTCCAATTCATTCTTCATTTGGACACAAGTGATTTTCCTAAAAAGCTCAGATCCAATCATGTCAACCTACCCACTCCCACCCCCCAAACAATAAATTCCAGTGACTTCCTATTTCCTTCAGGATCAAATACAAAATGCTCTATTTGGCATTCAAAGCCATTCATAACCTTTACAGTCATCTTAGACCTTACTCCTCAGCAAGTATTCTTTGATCAAGTGACAATGGCCTCCTGGATGTTCCACCAATAAAGAACTCTATCTCTTAGCTCTGGGTATTATCTACAGCTGGCCTCAAAGCCTCTGTAACCCTCTCCCTCTTCCACTCTGACTACTGACCTCCCTGGCTTCCTTTAAGCCCCAACTAAAATCCCACCTTCTGCAGGAAGCCTTCACTAATCCCTCTTAATTCAAGTGCTTTCCTTCTTTTAATTATTTTTTTATTTAACCGGTGTAAAGCTTGCATTGCACATGTTTATTCATGCATTGTCTCCTCTATTAGATTGTAAGCTCCTTGAGAGCAAGGACTGCCTTTTGCTTCTTTTTGTATCCCCAGCACTTAGTACAGTGCCTGGCACATAACAGGCACTTAATAAATGTTTATTGATTGATTAAAGTCATCTGAGACTCCCCTAAATTTTCTGGACAGGTAGACTAAAGCCTGATTATAGAGCAGACAATGTGGAAGCTCTGAAAATCTTCAAGCAAGTTCAGTAGGAAGATTACTTAGACATTTGCATGGATATTAAATTGGAGAGCATACAGACTGGAGGCAGGGACAGTTAAGAGGCCATCATAGCTGTCCAGGCAATAAGAGGTTAGGAGCTGGATTAGGGTCATCAAGGTGCTAGTGGAGAGGACTAGATGCTGAGATAGAAAGGGCAAACTTCTGATTGGGCATGTGAAGAACGGGAGGGTATAAAATCAGAGGGAATCTGAAGGGTACATGCTAGGATACTCAACTCAATTCAAGTCAGTAAGCCTTAACTAAGTGCTTCCTGTGTGCCAAGCACTAAGAGGCACTAGCGATGGCAAGAAAAAACTGGAAATAGTCCTTACCCTCAAGGAGCCACTATCTTATTGGAGGAAGAGAATATGTACGTGAAAAGCTAGATACAAAATTATGTATAATATGAAAGTGATGCCATTAACAGATATACATAATAAGTTAGGGGGACGGGCAGATTTAAAAAGGAAAATGGTGAGTTTAATTTTTCTGCTCTTTGAAGCATCCTTAGAAGTATCTCTGGCCATTTAAGTACTAGTTAAAAATGTAATTTTAAGGTGGACCTCTTGCTAATCAATCTATCGACCAGCATTTATCAAGCTCTTTTTGCCAGGCTTTGTGCTGGAGTGCTTCTCCCCGATAGAATGGAATCTCCTTAAGGTAAAGGATTATTTTTTGTGTGTCTTCATAACCCCAGTGCCTACCACAACCTTTCTACATTCTCTCTCACCCACAAAACAGAACAAAAAACCCATGATGACTTTTTATGTTCAAAGATATATGTGTACATATATACACATATGTATGTGGGTATATATGTATATATGTCTGTGTGTCTATATGTGTATATGTCTACATATACATGTATGTATTTTTTCTTAGAGCCTAAAATTACTATATATTTACCATATAAGTAGAAAGGTTGTGTGTTATAAGCAAAATATTCTGCTTAACTGTTTGTACCTGGTCCTCTTGGGATCTAGCACTCTGTCAGAGAACATAGCATCCTCCTAGACAAAAGGGCTGACTGATCCATACGTGAATACTTCATTTGATCCATGAAATGTGGCTGCTCCTTTCAGAAGTGTAAATCACAACTCATCCTGAATGAATAAATGAATGGAAAAAAGAAATCATCTGTTAAACTTTACTATGTGCTCGGCACTATGCTAAGCACCCATCATTCAAATACAAAAATGAGGTAGTTTCTGCCCTCTGGGAGTTTAAAATCTAATGGAAGGAAACAGAATATATAGGGGTTTGGTAGCTAGGGAAGTAGGAGAAAGGGAGAAGGGCCCACAAACACGGAAAGTTCTGAAGTGTGCTAGATGTAGTGAAGTTTCATCAATAAGGTCAGCCCAAGTCCAGAGTAAGCATTCCAAAATCTTTCAAGGCCAACTTCTCTGGAGATCTGGTGGGAGGGCAGTGGCTGTGTGATTCTTATGGAGCCCTTTCATATATCATCTTTAGAAGATCTGTCCAAGGTAGTAGAATCAATGAAGGACCTGCCTGACCAACTATCTCCTTGGCTCATGCTATGGAAACAGTTCACCTCCTTTGCCACTCCCAATCACATATTTCCTGGTTTTTTTTTTTGTTTGTTTGTTTTATGGTATCTATTGCATGTAAACTGTCACTGGCAATATGCTGCAACCTGCTTAAATCCATGATATGTGTACTACCCTTTGATATACTCACAACTCTGATACTTTAAGTTTGTTATGTTTTATAATTCCCAGCACATAGCATCACCGGAAAAAAATATTACTGTTAAAAATATGTGTTTTGCATCAGGCAACAACCCGAGATCTTTAAAAATGCCATGAAATTTCCTAAATACAACCCATCCTGCCCCCTTTTCCAGTTCAATTCTAGCTTGCTGCCTATCTATAATGCCTGTTCTAAATATATGTATTATTGGACTAGCTCAATGAGCTTGCTCATCCAACTGAATGTCATAGTCTGTGAAATAAGCATTCTTTATTCATTTATTGTTATTTTTAATAAGTTAATTTATTTATTTTTAGTTTTCAACATTCACTTCCACAAGTTTAAAATTTTCTCCCTCTCTCTCCCCTCTCCCTCCCCAAGATAGCATGCAATCTGACATAGGCTCTACATATATATTCCTATTAAACATATTTTCACATTAGTCATGTTGTATAGAAGAGTTAGAATGAATGAGAGGAATAATGAGAAAGAAGAATATAAAGCAAAACAAAACAAAAAAAGAAAATAGCCTCCTTTGATTTGCATTCAGACTCCATATTTCTTTTTCTGGATGTGGATAGCATTTTCCATCGTGAGTTTTTTGGAATTGTTTTAGGTCCTTGCATTGCTGAGAAGAGCTAAGTCTACCAAAGGCAGTCATCACACACTGGGACTGTTACTGTGTACAGTGTTCTCCTGGTTCTGCTCATTTATTGTTATTTTTAGTGCATTTTATTCATATCTGCCATCGTTTTGTTCCCTATTCCTTCAAACTGAACCTTTTGTCAAAGAAAAACACATAAGCTAAAATATCTGGTGCATAGACTATGTCTAACAATTTATACAATGTTCTGTCCTAATAGTCTCCCATTTCTGTGCCATGAGTTATGTTTCTTTGTTTTCATTCCCAGGACCTTCATTGGTTTTTCCCCCATTACTCAGATTTCAACTTTATTTTAGAAATTTTTTTTGATTTGCGTTATTATAGCTATTGTTTATATTATTCTTTTTGTTCCGCTTACTTCACTCTGCATCAATTCATACAAATCTCAGGTTTCTCTGAATTTTTCATATTAGTCATTTCTTGCTGCATAATAATATTCCATTACATTCATACACCAGAGTCTTTTTCAGCTATTCCTCATTTTATGGGCACCCACTTGTTTCCAGTTCTTTGCTGTCACAGGAGTGCTACAATATGTATTTTGTTGTATAGGGGACCTTTGGCTCCCTTGGGACATACATGCATATTTTTGTATGTATGTATATTTCAAGGAGTGGGATTGCTGGAGGCAAGGGATGGGTAATTCAATCACTCTTCTTGCATAATTCCCAAATAAAATCCAGAACAACTGGACCATTTCACAGCTCCACTAACAGTGCCTCAGTGTGCCTGGCCCCCAACATTGACTTATTCTCAGATTTTGTCATCTTTGTCAATTTGCACTGAGTGAAATGAAACAGAGTTTTTTAAATTTATATTTCTCTTACTAGTGATTTGGAACATGTTTTCATGGAGTCACTTATAGCTTGTAAATCTTTTAAACACTGTTCATATCCAATTGATTTTTCCTATGTGTATTGTAAGAATGTAAGAATTGAGAGAATAAGGATCCCATTGAAGAGGCTAACACGATCAGCAAAATCATCTGTAAACAGGAGAATTTATAGACATCGCCACTCATATGGAATACCTCTTTCACTTGGAGTCTACATAGGATCTTATATACATCTTTTGGAAGACTTCTGCCTGAAATAATGAACCGGGGGAAAGATACCGCATAAATTAAATATATCCAACCCCTTAACAAATCCAGTTCCTATTACATCCATTTGAGAAAACAAAATCAATCTAATATCTGAAATAAAGAAGAGTAGTAGTAACAATTTCAAGAAATTACAGAAAGAAAACCCTCTAATGATAAAAAATAGTGCTATTGATAACAGATATATAATTATAGTATAATTTCAAAGTAGAATAGATGTCATTACCGTACAAGACTCCTATTGACTAAGGACTTACAAGATAGCTACAGTCTTCTATAGAGTGTTCATGTGTGTATGTGTATATATATTTCCATATCACTCATATTACTTTTTTAGAAAGCAAAAAAAAAAATCAAGAAAATTACACTTCAGTTTGCACTCAGACTTCATTGGTTCTCTCTCTGAAGGTGGATAGAATTTTTTCATCATGAATCCTTTGGAATTGACTTGGATCATTGTGTTGATCAGAGTAGCCAAGTCTTTCACAGTTGCCCATCTTTACAACACTATTGTTATTGTGTACAATAATCTTCCAGTTCTTCTCACGTCACTTTGCAACAGTTCATATTGGTCTTATCATGTTTTTCTGAAACCACCCCCTTCATCATTTCCCATAGCACAATAGTACACCATTACAATCATATGCTACGACTTCTTCAGCCATTCCCCAGTTGATAAGCACCATCTCATTTTTCAATTCTTTGTCATAACAAAAAGACCTCCTATAAATATTTTTATACATATGGATCCTTTTCCCTTTTCTTTAATGTCTTTGGGGTACAGACCTAGTAGTAGTGTTGCTGGGTCAAAGGGTATGCTTAGTTTTAAAGCCCTTTGGGCATAGTTCCAAACTGTTTTCCAGAATGGTTGGACCAGTTCACATAACTCCACCAACAATGCATTATTGTGCCTATTTTTTCACATCCCCTCCATTTGTCATTTTCCTTTTCTGTCATGTTAGCCAATCCAATAGATAGGAGAGGTACCTTGGAGTTGTTTAAATTTACATTTCTCTAATCAACAGTGATTGAGAGCATTTTTTTATGTGACTATAATAGCTTTAGTTTCTTCTTTTGAAAACTACCTGTTCATATTCTTTGACTATTTATCAATTGGGGAGTGGCTCTTATTTTTATAATTTGACTCAGCTTTCCATATATTTGAGAAATCAGACCTTTATCAGAGAAACTTGCTATAAGATTTTTTGATATTATTTCATTGTCTATGATGTCTTTTAGCAAAATGTAGTTTCCCTAATTATCCCTTTAATTAGGTCTATTTTTGCTTTTGCTTTGTCTGAGACCATGATTGCTACTCTTGCCTTTTTTTTCTTGTTCAGCTGAAGCATATTAGATTCTGCTCCACCCCACCCCCCCTTTTTTAACTCTGTGTGTGTCTTTCTGTTTCAAATGTGTCTCTTGTAAGCAACATATTGTTGGATTCCACTTTGTAATCCATTCTGCTACCTGGTTCCATTTTATGAGTGAGTTCATCCCATTCACATTCATAAGTTAAGATTACTGTGTATTTCCCTGCATCCCATTTTGTTCTGTTTCTTCTTCTCTCTTTGTGTTTAGCCTGTCCTTCCTCAAAAGTCTAATTTGTTTCTAACCACTGCCTCCTTTAATCTTTCCTCTCTTTTATTATTTCATCTCTCTCTCTCCTATCCCTTTCCCCTCCTGTTTCCCTATTGGATAAGTTACATTTCTATGCACAACTACAATAACATAAATGGAAAGAACAATACCAAAACAAAGAAAACAATGTAAAATCACAAAGAAGATTGTCCTGAAAGAAAAAAAAATACAAGAAGGTACTTCTCCCTGCTTCTTTGGCAGGACGGAGTCCATGGATGTAGAACACTGTACGTAACAATAGATTTTTTCAATGTATTGATCAGTTTCACATTTTTTCTTTCCTTCCTTTAAAAAAAAAGTATTTGTTTTAAGGGATGGCTGGGAGGAGAAAAGTGGAGATATACAGAGAGAAACATAAGTGATGTAAAAACAAAAGGTAGCAATAAAATATTTTCAGAGTCATTTCTATGGTTCACCATAGTAAAAAAAAAAAATATGGGGAGGATAAAAAACTAAGTCATCACCAGCCATTAACAACTGGGCATGAACTAGTTTGCCAAATTAGCTAGCACAGATTGTAAAGGAATAGGGTATAAGTTCTATTGGATTAACCAGGAAAGAAAAAAAGCTATAGCATAAAGTGATGTCAGGAAGGTTAGACCCAGTGGAGTGTGACAGGAAAGCCCTGATCCAGCAAGTAATAGTATGTGGACCCCTGGGCACTGAAGGTGAAGTACAGAAAAATCAAAAGTGTAGAGAACAAAATGGGAAGGTACCAACGACATTCACTCAAGGACTAGCCTAAGCAGGAAATTGAGATTGGCTCTTGTTCTGTTTCTACCTTATTTATTTTAGGCAACAGGCCATTTTTGCTGCTCATTGGATCATGTTTGCCTGCTCATTCAAGAATGCTTCATTTCCTTTCAATAAGTGTTTTATGCCTACTTGGCATTTTTTTCACCTCCTGCTTCATGTCTTACTAATCACAATTAATGGTTATCGACTAAGTGTGACAGCTTCCATGTCAGTATGGACTTAATGTCTAAATCTATATAGATTTATGTCAGCTCAGATCCAAGCCATATTTTAACATAAATCTTTATGGTTTGATGTAAGAACGATCATCACTATAAGAACTTGAACTTAAAATTTTAAACCCTTTAATATTTTAATGCATCATAGTGCACTTCCAGAAGTAGGCTCACCAACTCCCACATCCCACATCAGTTGACACCAGATAAAGCCCTCCAAATATGCTCTGAGGACTGGACCCCCGTAGGCTAGTTCCCTTTACCTTCTTCAAACTACATGTATACTAACTTATCTGCATCATCGATAATCATGTTAGAAGGTAGCAAAATTGACTAGAAATCATCTGTAAGTCCCTTCTTAGTCACTAAGGAAATGTGAGATGTGGAAATATTAATATTCCATGTGCAAATGAAATTTTGATTTAATGATGTGTTTGTTAATGAATTTCTTTATAGTGTTACAGGTATTTTTAGCCAAATTTTTGTTATTAAAGAATGAGAGTACCACAGCTGGAAGTAGCCTTCAAGACTATCAAGCCCAATTTCCTATATAATGGATGATTCTGCTATGCACCACCCCTGAGAGATCATAGGATCACAGATTTAGAGTTGTAAGGCAACTTGGGGGATCACTGAGTTTAGTTTCCTAATTTCGCAGGTGAAGAAAATGAGACACAGAAATGTTAAATCATTTGCCTAGGACAGTACAGCTAGTAAGCATCTCAGGTAGGATTTGAACTCATGTTTTTGACTCCAAATCTAGAGCTCTATTCTTATAATACTGGGTAACTCACTACTCAAGGCAGTTTCATTTGTCAAATAGTTTTTACTGCTAGAAAGTTTTTTAATATCGAGGGAAAAAAAATCTACCTTATTATGGCTTTTACCACATCATTCCTATAGTACTATACCCTGTGACCCTCAAAATAAAGTTATATCCCTCCCCAGCTCCAATTTTTTAGCATAGGATGTTGTTCCAACCCCCTGACCATTCTATTCATCTTCATCTGAATTTACTCTATATTGTTAGTATTCTTCTTAAAATGTGGCACTAACAAGCTAATACCAGATGTGGTAAAGTGAGTTACCTTAATCCGAAAAAGCTATTTCTCTAAATGGAGCTGAAGATTGTGTTTCATAGATTTCATATCATAAGATTGGTTTCTGTGCACTAGCAATTTCCACCCTAACATTATTTTGTGACATAAGTTTTTGTATTTCTTTCATTTTGTTTTTTCCTAAGTGAAAGTCCCACATAACCTTCTATTTACAATATATCTTGGGCATTATCCATTTGCTTTATAATGATGAAATATTAAGTTGTTTGTAGTTTACTCAAATGTGCAAAATATGTTTGTAATTGCAAAATGAAATCAACACATCTTTCAGTGTGTTAACAGAAGCATAAAAAATGAACCACAAAAGTGTATCATAATAGGTTACTTTCCTCTATACTTTGGGCAATTAAGCAACCTTCTCCTAGATTGGACTTCCTCCATCTCCAGTGCAAATCACAACCCATCCACTCCAAATCCTTTAAGATTCTTGTCCGTATTTCTCTATAAAAAATCTGATACTCTGAGATAACATAACAAAAGGGCTATAGGAACCTTAAACTGTCACATAAATGCTAGTAGTTACAATGACAATGATGATGATTGTGGTGGTGGTGGTGGTGGTGATGATGATGATGATAGTGGTGGTGATGATAGAGACCTTCTGTTTCTTTGGTACTGTCCATGTATTCTTCCTCACTTTTGATGAATGGACAACCAACTCATCTTGTTTTCAGTCATATTTGTCTTTTATACCATTTTATACACTCAAATCATTTTAACTACTATGTGATGACTACTTATATATACCTCTCTTCACATTCCATCTTTCCATTACCCTTTGGTTGACCTATAAATTTATTATTTCTGAGATCATGTCCTATGACTCGGAGATATTCAGTGTTACCAGTAAATATTGTTTTTTATAAAGTGAGCAGCTTGGGATCATTGGCCACAAAAGGCCACTTCACAGATGTGATGCCACCAGATTGCCTGCTCGTTTGCAATTCTGGTCACAGTTCAATGTCTACCTGCAATACCTATCAAAAGTAAAGCTATGAAGAAAGAGAGGGGTAAAGATATGTAGATATAAATATTGGGATAGATAAGGATATAGATGTAGGTATAAATATGTAGATAAAATTATAGATGTGGATACAATAATAACAATTTGCACTTACATAACATATTAAGTTTCAAAAAGTGCTTAAATTGTGTTATCTTGTTTGATCCTCTCAACAATCCTGAGAGATAGATATTATTATCCACATTTAGAGATGAAGAAACTGAGGCTGAACAAGGTTAAAGTGATTTGCCCAGCATCACATGGCTACAGTTTTTTTCTTCCACATTGCAACTCTCCTCATCTTGATTTCTATATATTGTGGGTAGGCATAAAAAATTAAATAGGAATTTGGGGGAAGTTTTGTGGCTGTCACAGACAACAGTGAAGGCCAGCAGACAACACAGAAAGAGTTTAGAAACTCAGAAAATGCATCAAATATATGTACGGTATTGCATAATATCAACACAAATTTTATAATAAGGTACTGGAAATACCCTATAAAAGAAAAATAAAAAAAAATTCATCCTTCTTCTCTGCTACAAAAGGAGGGCCAAAAAATTTTATGTGGATTTTCCAGATTGGCAGGGTGCCATGCCCCTGACCCCTGCAATGTGCAACGGATAACTGTAGTAAGTGTCTGAGGTGGTATTCGTCACTAAATGCACTACAACGCATCTATCTGCCTGTCTATCTATCCATGTATCTATTGATCGAGCTATCAACCTATTGATCTCTCTCTCTCTCTCTCTCTCTTTCTCTCTCTCTCTCCTCTCCTCCCATAGATATTTATGTACAATAGAGATAGGAAACCTAAATCTATGTCTATATCAGGCCTCCAGGCCACAGGCCACAAGTTCCCCACTCCAATCTATATTTATATCATCTATCTCTCATCATAGATTCGTACATAGACTGAAATAGAGACAGATGATATAGGTATAAGTAGAGATATAGATATGGATGATATATAGATGGATATAAATATATAGATGATACAAGTAATATATAGATATAGATAGGTATAGATATGGATGTGGATATGGATTGATAACAGAGGAAGTATGTTATAGTGAATAGGGAGCCAGCCTAGCAACCATGAAGCTGTAGGTTCAGTTCCTGCTTGTGACACATACTGGCTGTGTGACCCTGGGCACATCACTGAACCTCTCAGTGCTCTAGGCAACTCTCTAAGAAGCTAAACTGTAGATAAGGTGCTGATCTTCCCTGAAAAAGTTTCCTCATTTAGTAGTTCCTTATTATAATTTCTAGTTGATTCCCTATAGAATGCATAGTTTCCTATGTTAATGTCTAGTTCCTATCCCTATCTCATGGATATAGCAATATTAGAGAATGACAATATTCAATAAAGTAATAGAATAAGAATAACAACAACCACCAGCATTTGTATATACTGTTCTAAGATTTGCAAAGCACTGTTTACAGGCTGTCTCATTGGCATGTGTTTTAGAGAACTGGAGCGATAGGAGTTGGAGGAAAGAGAGATCCTTGTGGTTTAGAGATCACATGCAAAGAATGGCTTTCAAAATTACTCTTTTAAGGAACATGAACTAGTTTGAAAAAGCTTTCGGAAACTATGCCGAAAGTTTAAGAGGGTCAGTTAATTTAACACTCCAGTTAATCTAACACTAAATCAGGCAGGTTTCTTGTTTATGGAACATCTGTGTTAGAGCTAGCATATCTCCTGAATAAAGAAGATATCTTCTTTATATGTGAGGTATCTATTATACTTTCAAGACTTTGTAAAGATTGGTAATCTACATTCATATTTGTAATTATATCTCTATCTATATCTGTCTGTATCTTTGATTTTATGTTCATTTAGGTTTATGCCTAAATCTCTAGCCATGTCTGTATACTAATGATCCAACTCAATTTGCAAGCGTCAAATGTACTTTTTATCCATTTTGTTTTCCCTTGTGGATAGCTATGACACCATCTTTTTCAAGCAAATATGGATTTCGTTGAATGGGCCCTATAATCTTCCAGGGTTTGACGTGATCAACATAAGGTCATCCAGAAGTCAAGAAATCAATCTACAGAACCCATCTACTCAGCCTCTTGCTAGACATTCACCATGACATCATTAAGAACTTCAGGCAAGATGGGCTAAGGCCTTTATTGACCCTTATTCTCAGAACTTGTTCAACAAGGTTGTTATGTTTGAATCTGTTACAGAATATTTTACAATCTCAACACATTTAAAAGATTCTTCAAGGAGAGCCTGAAAACCTATGTTTCATTTGACCAAAATCAATGTGTTTTTTTTTTAAATGAACTAACAAGAGGTATGTTACATTTAAAAAAAGAATATGTGTATGTTTGTGTGTATATAGATAGATAGATATACGTATATATGTACATATACATATATATGTATATATGTATATATGTATATATGTACGTGTATGCGTATGTGTATATATAGATATAGATATAGATATAATTAGTGCTGGTAACCTGAGAATATCCATGGTTTGAACTGAAAGTAATATCTGATGAATTCCAAATTACTTTTTTGAGGGACGCCACGTGGTCTAAAAAGACTTTTAGAAACCACAGCCTCTCCTAGTCAAATTTCATGGAACTACTATGTCAGAGTTCGTCTTCTGGGTAAAAAGAGTATCTACTTTTTAATTGTAAATAAAGACTGTGCAAATGAAATGAAAACAGCATTAATGACCACAAGGACTTTGTCTCACAATGCCTAGATTCCTTAATGATCTGTGATTGTTCTACAAAAAAAAAAACAAGTTTCTAGTCAGCGAGCAATCCTTTTTTTCACATTCCTATATCCTAAACCATGATAGTTTTCATCACTTACTGCTGGAAAAAAAAGACGTTTTTTCTATTTTACTGTTCAGATTTCTAGGTGTGAATTTTGAAGATGTTAGGAAGCTTAGACAGAAAGTAAATGATAGCACATTGCATGATAATTTTAGTTAATCTCCCTTTACATACTTCAGTTGTTGGTTTTGAACTAATTTTAACTTATTAAACTTGAAATTGCCACATAACCAAGGAGTAGTGCAAGGACCATCCTACATATTAGTGGCCATCAAGAAAAGTCCTTTAGGGTCTTCGGAAATAATTTTCTGAAAGAATTGAAATTTACTTTCGGAAGCATTCTCACAAGAGCAAATTTAATATTTTTAGTTATTAGTGTCACAATGCAACAACCTCATTATTTTTACTTGGAAATTCGCTGCTGAGTTTTTGCATCTTTACAAGGAATCTCATAGACCTGGGTCTCTAATAAGCAGCTTATTCTGTATGTTAATTTTCAAGATGCTTCTCAAAAAAAAAAAAAGGCTGTCTACTTCTGATAAACCCAGGACTTTAATAACATGTTCTCTGAATTAATTCTATAAATGTGGTACTAAAAGTTCAGCTTTGTGATCTGGGTTGTTTAATTAGCTAGCAGCTGCACCTCTTGGATAACATTCCTAAGGCCACAATGCAGCCTCTTTTTTTGGGGTGGGGGGGCGGGTAATGGGGGTGGATTCTTTATTTGGGCCCTGCATCTGAGTTCAACGGTCATTTTGAATTCTTAAGAAAATGCTCTCTTAGGTGTTTTTAAGAATGACCGCAATGTCTTACTGGTTGGCCATTTCTCCAGTACAAATGATACATTTGCTGTCTCGTCTGGGAAATGGACCGAAATGGTTATAACATGGCCAGCCAGGTGTTTTCAATTATCTTCAGGATGGTGCTTGCCTAGGCAGATCGTGTAGCCATCCTTTTGGGTCACTATGATAACCAGATCAGCTATGCCATTGTGCAGTTACTTAGATTATCTGGATTTGGCTCCAGTCCCAGCTTCTTCACTGTTTCAGAATAGAATAGATCCCTTAAGCATTTCAAGTGCCCACTTCATCAGTGAACATAATTAAGAGTTATCTGTATATAACAAGCTCCTTCTGAACTGTGTTAATTTTAAACTTCTTTTCTATATTATCATAGCGAATTAAATTTCAGATATACCTGAAAATGCAATGACTTAGTCTACATAGTCATGACAAGGATAAATTTTTGGAAATATAACAACTTCTAAATAGACATAATTAAAGTCAATTTAATAAACTATTTGTTAAGTTTTTAACATATGTAAGGCTAGGCATTGGATATACAACAACAAAATGACTATCCTTGGCCTTCCTTTGGGGCTTGAAGGACATCTAAGGATTAGGAATCTAGAGATGGAAAGGATTTCAGTGGCTATTCCAATCCCTTTCTTTTACAGATGAGGAAACTGAGGCTCAAGGAAATTAAGTGATTTGGCCAAGGTCATATGGGTAATAAGTATCAGAGGGGGAGGGATTTAAGCTGAAGTCTCTGACTCCAGAGCCATTCCACAACCTGGGGATATGTATAATCCAGAGAACTGTTTTGTTAAATTTTATTCCAGAGCCAGGTCAAGTCTCAACATCTCCATGAAGTCTCTCTGAAGTGACTATATCTGATGGTGACCTTTCATTTTGCTTGAATTTCCTTCATGCTAACTTATTACAGTCTATATCACACTTACACATTTGCTTGGGATGCATCTTTAATCTTTTTGTGTCTTAAGGTCTTTATTTCTCAACTGTATCAGTAAACTTTTTGAAAGAAGACGCCCTTGTCTTCTACTTCCTTTACATTCCCAGAGCAACACTATGAATACAGTAAGATTAAACTTCATTTGTCTCTCCAGACCTTAAATTGTGGTGTCCTGAGATGAAATACTTTCTCCTTTCCACTCCTTTATAAATCCTGTCCATTTTCCACTAGCAACCTAAACTCTGCCTTCTCTGGGAAACCTTCCCCAGAGACTCCAAAGTCACATGGATCTTTTTTCTTCTCTAACCCTTATTTCACTAATCTGCTATACCACACAATTAGTATTTTATTGTATATTGCCATTTTCTAATTATCTGAACTGTGAAATTTAGCACTTTATCATGTATAGTGGCCCCCAATTCTTTTCTATAATTGATCCATGTGTGTATATTTTCTTTCCCCAATCACTTTTCAAGCTCCTTGTGGTCAGGAATATATTCTAAATTTCTATTTCTTTCCTTCTTTTATTTCTCTCTCTCTCCTCCTCCTCTTCCACCTTCTTCTTCTTTGTTTTCTTCTTCTTATTCTCTTCCTTCTCCTCACTTTATTCCTCTTCCTCCTTCTAACACTTTGTAATAAGGAATGGTCAATAAAGTACTTGTTGATTTTAGTAAATATGTTTCTGAATGAACGCATGTCAAGGCCACAGAACTGTGACCTCTAACCCAAGAGAGTAGAGAATATTTGAGTTGCTACCAAGGATCCACTTTTTAAACTTTTTTAAAATTAAGAACTATTCATTTTCTCTTCCTTTAACCTTCCCTCCCCATTGGGGGAAAAAAAAGAAATCCAAAATCCTTATAACGAATATGCAGTCAAGCAAAACAAATCTCTGCATTGGCCATATCCAAAAATGAATGCCACATTCCATATCTTGAATCTATCCTCTCTGATAGAAAGTGGATGACATTCTTCTTCTTCATCCATCCTCTGGAACTTGTGGTTGGTCATTGCATTGATTAGAGCTCTTAAGTCTTTCAAAAGAGTTTGTTTTGACAATCTTGTTGTTATTGTATAAATTGTTCACCTGGTTCTATTCACTTCACTCTGCATCCATTGTTCACGCAAGTTTTTCTAGGTTTCTCTGAGACAATCCCTTTCATCTTTTCTTACAGCACAAAAATAGTTCCTTATGTTCATAAACCATAATCTTTTTCATCCATTATACATTCCAATAATCATTCATCCATCACACATCCCAGAACTTGGAAGTCAGGTAGATGTGTTCACCACTTAGTAGCTGCATAGTCATGAGCAAATCACTTAGCCTTTCTGAGCTTCAGTTTTCTTCATATATATTATGAGACTAATAGTATCTGTTGCCCCTACTCCCCAGGGTTTTGAGGCTCAAATGAGATAATGTTAAATAAAGCTCTTTATAAACTTTAAAGGACTATGCAGAGTGTATTTTCTTGAACACTCTAGTAAGGAGTTATCCACTACGTATCTAGAAAGTACATGCCTCTTTGAGGTAGATCTAATTGTTCAAAAGCTTTTCCTGACCTCAAGCCTAAATCGGACCCTTAGCACTTTCCTTGACATTTCCCCTGATTCTGTCCTCTAGGGCCAAGTAGAAGTCTAATCCCTGGCTATCATGCCCCATCTTACATCCCTTCTTCTCTAAACTAAAAATCCCTACTTCCTCCAAACAATCATCAGATGGTATAAACTCTTTATCTTCATCATTCCAAAATTCCCCTCACACCATTCTCCAGTTTATCGATGTTCTTCCAAACATATTCTGCCCCAAACTGAACACGACACTCGACATGATCTAATCAGGGCAGAGTGGCTACCACCTCCAGTTCTGACTCTCAACCCCTCTCACCTAGACACTTACAATTGCCTTCCCAGTTCTCACCTCTGCTCCTTAGAATTTCAAGGCTCAGCTCAGGTGATATTTCTCATGTGACATTTTTCCTGATTGCCTACCCCCAAATACTGGTGGTTCTATTCTCTTCGAATTACCTTCTATTTATTTATCTGGATAAATGCTGTCTCCCTAATAGAATGTAGGCACTCCTTGAAGGTAGGCAAGGTTTGATTTTTGTCTTTGCATCACACAGTGCCCTGTTGTTGCAACAATTCGGCTAGCAGCTGCTATGGGGATGAAAAACCAACACAAGCCCAACAACAAGAATGCTGCAAGCCCAAGTTCTTTTGATCTGCTTTACTAAGGAAAGCAACATTAAGGGGTTAACAATCTTACTTTAATCCAACATACAAATATCATTCACTTAATTCAGGGGAAAAAACCAGCACCTTGAACTTCAGAGCAAATACAAACAAATTACAAAACATACATTTATAAACAGACCAAATACAATTCATAGTTACCAAGGAACAATCAACATCTGAGTTCAGCTGGGACCTCGACAATAGCTGGCCCAGAGTCACTCACCACTCCTGCTGTGGCTCAGAGCTCCCAAAGAGAAAGCCAACCTCTGGGTTTATATATCTTGTTCGGGGTCAAAGGTGAATCACACATGCAACTCATCCATGTGACCTAAAATCATCACAAAAATGCTACTTAAACCCACATGGTCCAAAAGCCTCTGATGTCACAAACATGTCACTCAAACCCATGTAAACTAGGCTTTCCCTTAAGGCAAGGAGGTCATCAAGGACTCCTAATTTAATCAAGGAAATAAAGGCCAAACTCTTCAAGGGCACTTGGTTGAATAAGTGCTAAGAGCTCATCTTGATTGCCAATACACCTGTTCATAATAATTACATAATAAATGTTTGTTAAGTTGAATCAAATTGAACATCAGCCAGAAAGTCTTCTCTCAGCTTTTATCTGCTAGATGCAATCAGTCCCCAAATGGGACATAGGCTAGTATACTTGTGAGAGCTGTTGGCAACCACCGCTACCTTCTGAACTACCATGATTTTCTTATGGTATAGAACATAGAATTAGGTACTTGCTATGTGTCCTTGATAAAGTTGCTTCCCTTCTCTTGTTCTCGACCTATTTTGTTAAATAAGGAATGATTTCTGAAGTCCCTTCTCCTGCTGAAATGCTCTCATTCTATCATACTATGTGTTATACACAGAGCTCTTAAATTTGCTCTGAGATTGAAAAGGCAAAATCTAAAAGTTGCCATTTTTGAGATACAGCTTAGGATGTCCCAGATTGTCTTGATCCATTTCTGGCCACTGGACCCAGATGGCTCTGGAGGAGAAAGTGAGGCTGGTGACTTTGCACAGCCTTCCTTCACTTAAATCTAATTCAATTGCATGCCACGGCATCACCTCCCTGATGTCATGGTCCTCTTCCAGGACAAAGGACAAATAGCCTCTTGGAGTATACCTCTTTGAGTAGGGAACTTTCAGTTGGCCAACATGACTTCTTTCTTTCTCTTTCTTCCTTCTTCCTTTCTTCCTTCCTTCCTTCCTTCCTTCCTTCCTTCCTTCCTTCCTCCCTCCCTCAATCCCTCCCTCTGTCCCTTCCTTCCTTCCTTCCTTCCTTCCTTCCTTCTTTCCTTCCTTCCTTCCTTCCTTCCTTCCTTCCTTCCTTCCTTCCTTCCTTTCTTTTCTTTTCTCTCCACCTAGGGTATCGCACCCTTACCTGCCACTGTTCTGCCCAAAGGGAATGTAAATTTTGATCTCTAGAACTTTTGTTTTGGCTTTTTCTATTAAAGACCAGCCCTAATCACTCCAGTGGCAGACTTTGCCCTACTTTGTAATTATTTGGGCCCGGACTGGCTCAGAGTGAATGTAAATAACAAGTGTTTCTGTTTTGGCCAGAAACCCTGAAGGTCTTCCCCTTCCAGATCTTTTTTTTTTTTTTAAAGAGGCCATTCTTTGCCTTATGTTATTAAGCCTTAATTGCCGAATGGGCACTGCCTCACTGTTGAACACTTTAGTAAGGGGGAATCCACATATGTCAAACTGAGACCTGTTAAAGACCTTAGCTTGAAAAGGTCAAGGTCTTTCATTGCATCTTGTGCCATCTCCAGTCGTTCTGATCCATATCTGGCCACTGGACCCAGATGGCTCCAGAGGAGAAAGTGAGGCTGGTGACTTTGCACAGCCCTCCTTCACTTAAATCTAATTCACTTGCAGGTCATGGCATCACCTCTCTGATGTCATAGTCCTCTTCCAGAATGAAGTACAGACAGCAGCAAGACTGTCCCAGAAAGCTTTTATCATCATAGACTCAACTGTGTGGCGAGGCTGAGACATAGCTACCCAGCTGCTACCGAGCAGAGCCATAGTACACAAGATGCACATGGACAGGGAAAACCTGACCATAACACACTCCTTCCTTGGCTGCTTTCCCACGGGCCAACATACTGGGAGAGACCCACAGGGGAACATCCACATTAGGAAAGTTGACTGAATATCTCAAAGAACACAATCACATGCTTCCTGAGGCCTAAAGACATCTCTGGGTCTGAATTTCTTTGCCAACAACTGAATCTGCCAAAAGGTTCCATAGTGACAGTCTAATTAGAGGCATTAATGGCCCTACCCTTTAGATCTTCCTGCCATGCATACTCACAATGGTGATACAACTCAGCCCAACTTTGGCCATTGTTAGCCATAACTCCGATCAAGCTACTTGCGACCAGCTCTATTGGTACACCTGAACATGAGGCTGACACTATTAACCTGAGATACTCAGAGACTCTCAAAACCCCTTCACTAATGTAGTCTTGTCTTTTGTTATTGTTGACCTGGTGGCATAGATTCATTATGGCCAAATGCTCTTGGGCCAAAAACCTAGGGAAATTCACAGCATGGCCCAAAACACAATATTCCCCCAGGGGTACATACAGCAAAAAGGAAAGCTCATATGTCCCTAGTCATAAGATATTTTTTATTAAATCTGGTGCCAATTTTCTGGGACTTCACTTTGGCAAATCAATAATTAAACACAACAAAATATAAAATAACTTATTCCCTCAACTAACAATGATACTCAATGAATGAAAGAATGAAAAAATAATATTAAGTACTTACTTTGTGTCAAGCATTGTGTGAAGCTCTGGGCATACATACAAGATAATACTTGCTTTCAAGGATCTCATAATCTAATTGGGAGAGACACCACATAAAAGAAAGTTCAACTGTAGGGCTAATGGAAAGGCTCAGAAAGTCCTAAGAGTTGAGTGGTAGAGTAGATGGTAATTAATTTGTGCAAAAACATATTTTTGTAGTATATTCCCTAAAGTGAAATATTGATGATGCTTAAATAGTTCTAGCAGACTACAGCAAATTCTGCAAATTGTTGATAACAAGTCAAGAATAGAGAACATGAGGCGAGGTAAAGAAGGCAAATGCACTGCCCAGGGATTATGAAGAAAATTTGTGAGTCAGTAGTTTTAAAATACATATCAAATATAAATTAAAATAATCTGTCTACTTCATGTACTTAACTATTGAATAGAAGTTTTACATAGCATGTATGTTATATTTTGAAGCATGTTGAATTAACTTAGATTTTTAAATAAGATTTATAGAAATCTTCCACTGAGAACAAATACTAAAACAAAGAAGACATGTTATCTCCAATAGCAAACAGTCATACAGAATCAGTGGAGGTTCTCCTTTGTGTTAGTGGAGGGTGTCAAATAGTAAGGAAGATGATATCTCTAATTCAGAGAACCCCTCCTGGTGAGAGAGTTACTCCCAGCTTGGTTATATAGAATATACCTGACTAGTCTCTAATGATGCGATTCTCTTGCTCATTGTGACAGAAGAGTGTTATCACCTAAACAACCATTATAGGTTGATGTCCATAGCAAAAAAGCACAACTAACAAAGTAATGAATTATACATCTGTTTATACTTTCTTCCCCCTTCAGAGCTATTTAAGCTCACTGCCTTATGTCATGATCAACTTTTGGCACATGTAAATATTAGATGATCTTGTATAAATGATTTATCAAAGTCCAATATACTTATCAAATCCGAAGACAATTTAATGTATTCATAGCCATTATTGGCCTCTAATCAATGTAATTCTTGGTTATACACTTGTAAATGATGAGGACCTAGTCCATAGAGCATGCACAGCTATGTCCTTCCTGTTGAGGAAGGCATAATATTCTCTGCTTGCGACCAGTCCAACATTTGGGATTTTGGAACCCAATTTTGGGCCAGAATGATTGAGGGATCTTAAGTGGCTATGTGATGACTAAAAGTCTTCTGGCTGATTGAATAAGCCAAAAGAACTAATGGTGCAATAGAAATGAGAATGCATAAAAGAGGTGGGAGAAGATGATCTCTCACTACCTTCCTAGGCAACTTCCGAATGTGGAGGAAAGGTAGGTATCATGTAGAGGAGGGAGGCCCTATCTCACACTTGGCCACCATGTGTCCATGAATGCATGGCACCTCTTTCTTTTGCCTCTAGTGTTTATTCTTTACTAATCACATAAGCGACTAAATATTCAAAGACAGAATTGACCAGGTTATGACCTTGTGAGCTTTAAAAATTTTGAAGAGATATCAGACTTTCAGCAACTGGAGTCAGTAACAGAGTCTACTAGTAGCTATAACACTCAAGCGCTGTAAAAAGTCCAGTGCCGAACCATTTCTGAGGAGGCTATCACAGACCTAGAAGTGAATTTGGTAGGGATTCCTTGATGAGAGAAAAAGATTCCAAGGGCCAGGAAGTATGTATGCATCAACTACTTATGTTACCTATATGTGTGTTTCTAGTTTGAGTCCATTCTTCTCAGGGATTTTATGTGTGTGTAGGACAGAGTGTGACCCCAGGATAGAGGGGCAAGTTTTGTCAACCACTTTAAACTTGTGCCCATTCTCTCCAGGGGAATGTGCATCTTTAGTTTGGGGGCAAGGGATTTGTTTTGTATTTTTGTCCTTTCTCTACTGAATAAAAACTCCATTGGCAAAGCTAACTGATAACAACTGATCAATCAATATTAGGGGAATACATAGGATGGGAGATCATGAGTGATACTGTAGGAAACTACAGACCTCAGGCTTACTCCTAGGATTCTTGTGGGAAAGTAGCTAGTCACCCTCTAAGGACCCAATTTGCCAGTTCAAGTTGGGGGTTGATAGAATAATTCAGAAAGAAGAGGGAATATTGCTAGGCAGAGAAAGATAATTAATTTGTCTTGTCTTTCATAAATGATCATTTTACTTAAGAGGAGCATGGTGTTGTCATTAGAGAACAGGCCTTGTGGCCAAGCAGACCTCGAGTCCAGGCATGTTTCTGAAATATAAAGACTGTGATCCTGGGCAAAATACCTCCTTCTAGAATATTCCAGACTAGTCATGTCAAACTCAAATAGAAACAGATCCCAGTAGGCTTCATATTGACTTAGGAAATCACAAATTCTGCTGTATTTTTATTTATTTTGTTAAACATTTCCCAATTATATTTTAATCTGGTTGGGGTGGGAGTTTGACACTTCTGCTTTAGGCAGCTCTCTAAGATGAGAAATTGCTTTCTCATCCAAGAGTTCCCTCCACCACTCTCTATGCCTACTTCATCAAATAAATGTTTGTTAACTGACAATTAGCCACTGGAAATATACCATTTCACCTACTTATACCAAATGATTAAAAAGACTAAAAGTGAGTTCTTTTCATTATAGACCCTAGTCTATAGTCTCCCCTTCATGTATACAAAATAGCCTAGCACAAAATAAAGCGAAGAGAATTATGAAAATCTTGGTGCTGGGGTGCCAGCAACATTGTAGTTATATGATGTAAAATAAAAGTCATGGAAGGAACAGATAATTTTTAGTGTCAGGTATGCAGAAATAAACATTTAAAAATAATCATCCCAATTCCCTCATTTCTTTTTTCCAGTGCTACATATATACTGTGAATGACAAGGAGTTACTAACCACCCTCTGAAGAAAGTCAAGGGTCTGAAGGAGGCAAATGCATGTCAACACCAACTGTATATAGGGAGATGGAGCAAGCAAAGTGCCTTACACATACAAAACACAATTTTGTGTTGAACGAATAAATGAATAGAAGGTTATTCTTACTCCTCTAAGGAAAGCAGCTTAAATTGTAAAAGAAAAGACTAGGTCAGATGAAAGACCAATTAAACATCCAACAAGTATCACATTATATTGATAGAAAACACAAAGAAACTGCAAACAGGAGAAATAGAATAGATATGAGTCAGAAAGAAAGAGAAAAAAGTTAACAAAAGCAAATTTATATAAATATTGGAAGAAAGAAGAGAGGAAATCTATATAATCAACAAAAGAAGAAAATGAAGACCCATGAATATGTACAAAATAATCCAGAAGGAACACCAAAATCTTTGTTTATAGAATATAAATGGCTACGTTCTCTCAGTATTAAACCCAGTTGAGCGGCATATGCAAGAATTAAAGAGGCCCTGAGTTATGAGAAGGGCAAGATTCCCCAGCCCCATATCTATATTTATCTGTCTGTCTATCTATCTATCTATCTATCTATCTATCTATCTATCTATCTATCTATCTATCTGCGTGCCTGTCTGTCTGTCTGTCCATCTGTCCACCTACCTCTCTTTTTCTTTCTTTTTATTGATATGTGTATACATATACATATGTCCATATAGCTATAGATAAACACAAATTATTGTACAAAATGATATAATTTGAGAGGAAGGCATTAGCAACTGGGGGGAACAGTGTTACCTAAGAATCATTTTGATTTTATTTCTCTAATTGTGATTTAGACCATTTTTTTCATACGACTATAGGTAGCTTTTATTTCTTCGTCTGAAAACTGCCTGTTCATATCCTTGGACCATTTATAAACTGGAGAATGATTTGTATTCTTATAAATTTGACTTAGTTCTTTATATATTTTAGGAATGAGGCCTTTATCAGAGGCATTGGTTGTAAAAATTCTTTTCCAATTTTCTAGGAAGCAATAACTATTAACAAGAGCTTAGGGGAGAAGTACTAGTGCTGTGCAAAGAGAACTAGTTCTAGAGTCTTGGCTCTAACTTCTGCCTGACACAGTCTTGTAGTGTGACTTTGGGCAAATCACCTAGACCTTAATTCCCTCATGCCTAAAATAAGGAAATTGAATGAGATGAACTCTGAAGTTCCTTTTAGCTCTTGATAAGTATGGTTCATTTACCTGAGGGCAAACATTCTAAAACCCAGCATTCCCACAACTGGGTTTATATCCTAAGGAGGTCAAAGACAAAATGTCTACATATAAGCTAACATAACATTTATATCTGTCTGGGTGTGAAACTGAGGGTGAAGCCAAAAGGAAAAAAAAAAGTACTCCCTCCTTTGGCCTCCACCCTTGGAATGAAGATATTGTCAACCAGGATGAGTCACATCTTTTTTGCTCCCATGAGGGGAAGTTCCTACTTTTTGGTTTTCTCCATGAACTCAACCTCTGCAGAGAGCTTTCCCTATATTAGTGGGAGGAATGAGAAGGATGAATGAGTAAGGCTATACAACCTAACAGCCCAGCCTTGTTTATGACAGCAAAATTAGTATTCTGACTCATTTTAAACTAAGGGGCAAAATAAAAACTTCATATCTAGTAAAATTTTGCTTTTGGGGAAGTTTATCTATAATCGATAAATCCAAACCATAAAAATGTCAGTTTAGTTCATGCCTACTCAGGAGAAAGTCTGGCATTTTTGGACCTAGATTTGAATTTTGTTGCTTTTTGTATCTCTGTATATCGAAACTAAGCACTGTTTCTCCTGCGCATGTCCCCTGTTTACAATTAAGGAAGCTACAAATAAAAAAGTTAAAGTAGGTTGTGGTTTATCTATATTGAGTTGGCTTTTTAAAAGTAATTAAAAGAGTAAACATCTTTAAAGAAAGTTGTAGATTATATGCCTGTCCTCTTAGATAAAAAAGATAGAGGGAGTAAAATGGCTTGACTGCTGCTTTGATTCGCAGCCAGTAGGAAGTCCAGCAATCATCAAAAACTCTCCATGATCCCTCAGATCACAACTATCACATCTACTCAAGTAGGCTGAGGTACCAACTGGACTGGAACTTTTCTTTCCCATAGCTCCCCTCTTCACATTGTGCATCTTAAAGGCAACTACACGTGGAGCATGAACATGCCCCCAAGTGACTTTTAAACGAAGTTATAAGTCTAGAACTGCCTCTAAAATGATTAGTGGTCTGAGATCCAGTAGGCTGTATCCTTCAGAGACATTACCTCTCTGTGGTCTAAAAAGACTATAGCAAGGCAGTCCACATGAAATTTGAAATCTTTCATTGTATTAGTGGACACAAGGTCCTGGACTCACTTTTGGTTTGGACCAGCTAGCTTCCTTCAGAGGGGAAAAAAACAAATATCACTATCAGACTATTCCCAGAATAGCAGCCCACCATTCGAAAATGTTTGCTCATACTTGAAAATGCATACTGTTAATAATAAAGTATACAGAATAAAAGTTTATGATTATTTCAAAGCCTTTGCATCCCTAGCACTTAGCAAAGTTATCATTGTCTTCTTCTTTACAGATGAGCCTGAAATGGGTCTAGGTCTAGAATTTCATTTGTATAGGAACTTCTCTGGTGTGGAAATCCCTCCACCAATGTAGATCAGCAAATGGTCTGAAATTTACAGTCTTGGAAAGTTGCCTGTCACACTGTGTATGTGTGTATATATATATACACTACATACATATGTGTGTATATATATGTGTATATGTATAATTATTATTAGTCATCCTGTGGAAAATAAGAGAGAAAAGAATGGGAACATGCCATATTTATTATCCTAAGTACTGTTTTAAGTCATTCTCTTCCTCTCCTATTCCTCCTCCTCTAACGCCAGTATGTCTTTCCTTTTCCTGATGGTTTAAGTCCTACTTGTTCTTCAAAGTTTACTTCTTCCATGTTATAATCTCCAAGCATTATAACCACAATCACATCTCCAAATGGCTGAGCATTTAATTGTTCTGTGTTAGATATATGTTGGTTGGTTTGGGTATTTTTTTTCTCCTTGGCTACATTATAAGCTCTTTGTGTGTGAAAATTTGGACTCGGGGGGGTGTGTGTAGGGAGGAGTTCTTAGACTTCTTTTTATGTTCTAATGCGAATATTTAGGAGCTCGATAATTTTTTTTTTGAACAAATGGTAAAAACACAACATTTTCCTTTTGAATTTTAATTCTATAAAACCTTCGGACAACTTGATATTAAATTCATTGAAAAAAAAGTTTTTCCATGCAATGACGCATATTGATCATCACTTCTTATTTTTAGCAAAGTATTGCTTCTGCCATCTCACCCAAGGGAGGTGGGCCAGTGAAACTTTCTGTAATTGCATGAAATCTTCTGAAGAATTGCATTCCCCTCTCTTTCCCTCTAATATATTGTCAATTGTCTTCAGCATTCTCTAAAATAATATGACCTCTCTAAAATAAAATGACCTATTTATAAGGGCATATGTGTTATAGGGAATGGCAGTAATAAAGGAGTATGAAAATATGGTCCAAAAGTTTATTGGTATATTGGATGAATTTTTACTGATCTTCTCCTGATTTCTCACCCTTTGCCAGATTGAAGTTGGCAGAACACGGCACACAGAGGGAAGTCTATCGGTGTCAGGTGCCTAATGCGGCAATCCTTTAGTCTCAACCACATTTAGAATATTAGGGAACTGTCTTCGGTGACTAAGAGTATGCTTGATCTTGAATTGACAGAATTTGCAACAATGATGCTAAGATGTTAGGTTTCTCCCCATTTTGTAACCAAACTTAAAATTTTTGAATATGTGATTTGGTACACATAGTCTTGCTTTACATTTCTGTTCTGACAGTCATGTTATAAGAATTTAATTAAAATCAAGTCTGTTAATATATTAGTTGATTTGATACTTAAGGATCCAATTATTTTTTATGAACATGCAGCTTCATAGTATGCATTAAGATTACCAGATAAAATTAAATAGTAAGAAAGCAACTAAAATTTAAAATTATGAAGATATACATATTTATGTACTCATGGTATTTTTGTATGTATATATGGCACATTTTAACTCACTTTGTTCAAATTGCTGCTATTTTGCATAATATCCAAGGGGAAAATTTAAGCCAAAGAATGAATTTCTTGATCTATGGTAGAGAAAAATTTTTGTTTTTCAGTCATGTCTGACTCTCTATGACTGCATTTTGGGGTTTTTTTTTTCTGGAAAGATACTGAGTGGCTTACCATTTTTTTTTCTTCAGATCACTTTACAGATAACGAACTGAGGCAAACAGGGTTAGGTAACTTGCCTAGGCTCACACAGCTCGTGTGAGGCCAGATTTGAACTTAGGAAGATGAATCTTCCTGATTCCAAGACTCCATCACTAAATATCACTAATCTGTCTTGTATATTAATCCTTTGGAAAAATACCAGTAGTAATAACTAACACTTATATTGCATTTAAAAATTTTGCGTCTCTATGTGAATTTTGTGATTATTCTAATATGTTCTTTAGAACTGTATTTTCAATGTTGTCTGAAGAAATTGTTAAAAAAAACTTGAATGAAAAGTACAGTATCTTATGAGGCGCAATTATTTTGCTGATAGACACAAAATCTAATAGACTTAAATGATCACTAGTAAAGAGAGGCTCCATGTAAACCACATTCTAAGATTAGGACTTTGGGTCATTTTTGTGACCACAGAACTTCAAGTACATGTAATAAATAAACTTGGACTGCAACAGACCAACAAAATGAACAGATCCTAGTTTACTCATTATCCATTTTGCTAGTAGATTGTAGCAATGATTCAGACATAACTTTAATGTCAAACACTTGATTAAAGTAAAATGCATAATTGAATTTTCTTCAGAGACTTCCTTGGAGAAAAACAGGAGGAAAGCCAAAGATTCTTAAATGTCTCTGAACCCTTTTGAAAAATTTTCAGGGGATGAAAATCCTGAAGTTTACTAAAGCAACAATATACTTAATCTATTTTCCTGCCAAAAAGCTTTGAAATAGCATTATGAGGGGGCAGTAATGTATTGGACTATACAAAACGATTTCCTCAAAGTGATCACAGACAAGGGGGGAGCTGTATTATCCTAGCCAATGCTAATTTTCGAAAGTCAAGGGCAAAACTCTGGAGACTGGTACTGTCCTGGGAGAAGAACCTGGTGAGACAGGAAAACTGCATTGAAAATACAACACGCACTATTCCAGAAGAACATACCTAAGAAGTGTTGGCAAATTCTAAAGTTGCTGGGCATTTTTTTTAACCTATCTCTGCTATCCTGGCACAGATGCTTTTAAAAAAAAAAAAAGGTCTTTTGTGTAGATGAGGATAATACAGTACTTTACGTCTGTAGCTTTTTAGAAGGTGTTGCCAACATCAGTTTTGTCTGCCCTGCAGCTAAGGTGAAAAAAAAAAAAGGAGGAAACTCTGCAGAACTCATCTTCAGGCTCTCATAAAACGGGGTTGTGTATCACATCCTTACACGATTTTTGCTGCTGCCGAGAGTCCCGAAGACAAGGTCTGGGCATTGATGCTATAAGTGCAAGCAAAGGTAACGAACCGGAGACAAAATGCAGTAATCTTGGGGAGAGTGGTGGTGGAGGGGGAAGGTTTTATAGAAAACCTATATATGCATAGGTTTTATAGAAAACCATGTATTGATGGATATATGTATAGATGTACATATATATGCATGTGTATGTATATAGATATGTGTGTGAGAGAGATAATATGAATATCAAGAGGGAAAAAAAAGTGTGTTTTAGAGCAAAAAATCCCCTGCAACTGGTGATTTTCTATTAATCCCAAACTCTCATAACTGCAGAGGAGGCTGCATTTCTGGTTATTTATTTTTTTTAAAGCAGGTGCTCTGACCGTTCCCAAATTCAGTATCCTATGCGGTCTCACCCCCCGCCCCCCACCCATTCTTTTTCATCGGGGAAGAAAGGACCCCGTAGACCGCAGAGATGCTACAAGTGCACCCAATCCTGATAGCTCGGCATATGGGCAGAGGGACAATGGAGCACCGAGATTCCAGGGGCATATCCCGCCCGGCCCATTTGCACCTAGCCCCGGGACTGCGCCGGTTCGCGTTTAACCCCTTCGGCGCTGCAGCGCTGCCAGCTCGCGCCTGCAGAACCGGGGCAGGGAGCCCGAACACGCGGGGGGGGGGGGGGCAGGGGGGCGTTCTCCTTCACCACCTTCCCCGCAGCTCCCAGGAGCTTCCCCCCTCCAGGAAGGTGGGAACACCCCTCCCCCCTCCCCGAGAGCGTCACGCCCCCGGGGCAGGATTGAGAGGCAAGAGTGGCCGTTAAACCGTCTGCTTGCCCCGCGTCCCTCCGAACTGATCTCCTTCCCCGCTGACCCTCCACAGGAGCAGGGCGCCCCACTTCGCTACTCTCCTCTCTCCGCATGTAGTCCTCCACTGGCTCGGCCCCCGAGCCCCGGGAACTGCCCGGACAATGTCACCACCCCTCGTTCCCGTACGCCTCCCCCACCGCCGCCTCCTTCTTCTCCTTCTCCTCCTCCTCCTCCCCCACACGTCATGGAAACACATACGTAAGAGAGACCCAGCCAATGAGAGGCGCTGCGAGAAGGAAAGGGGGGAGTGAGAGAAGGGGAGGGGAGCTCGAGCGAGGAAGCGGAGGGGGAAGGAAAAGAGGGCGGGGCCAGACCCCCCGCCCCCGCCCCTCCGTGGCTCTGCCCACCTCTTAGCCTCTGCGGGCCGGCCGGGAGGCCCCCTCCCGCCCTCCGCCGCAGCGCGCCCGCCCCACCCTCGGCTGTCCGAGCGGCGCTAGCGAGCGGAGCGCGGGCGCCCCCGTCCCCTCTCCCCTCCCCCGCCCCCCCGCCCCGCGCCGACCGCGGGGCCCGTCACGTGACCGCGCCCAGCCGAGGCAGCGGCGGCGGCAGCGGCGGGGGCGGCCAGAGCCGGAGCGGCGGCGGCCCTCGTGGAGCGCGTGCGTGTGCCGAGAGCCGGGAGGGAGCGCCGGGCCGGCAGCCGGGTGAGCGTCCGTCCCCTCGGGCCGGGTGGGCGGCCGGGCTGCGCTCCGGCCACCCGCCTTGCTTCCCCGCCCTGTTTCCCAACCCTGCTTCCCCGTCCTCCTCGGAGTCCCGGGGCCGCGGCCCCGCCCCGCGCCCGGAGAGCTCCGAGGCGGCCCCGGTGGCAGCCGCGGCGCGCTCCGGGCCGGCCGCCTCGCGGGGCTGCGTGCGCGCGCCGGGCCGAGCCGGGCCGGGCCGGGCCGCGCCGCGCTTTCCTCCTCCGTGGGCTGGGCTCGGGCGGCCAGTGAGCTGGTGCCGCCGGGGCCGGAGCCGGGTGGGCGCCGCCTCCCGTCCTGCTCCCCAAGCCGGCCCACGGGCGGTCCTTAGAGCTATCCCCCGCGGCCATGGGGCCAGGGGCCGGACAGGTGAGCGCCCCCCGACCGTGACCTTGAGGGCGCTCCGGGACCCCCGGAGCCTCGGGGGGCCGGAGCTCAGATCGTCTCCTCTACCCTTCCTTCCCGGCGTCTGTTTAAGGGACCCCCCACTTTAATCCCCCTTGTTACGCGCGCCCTTGGCTTCGGTGGGTATGGAGAAAGGCTCCATCATTTCGGGGTGGCAGCCCCCCCCCGCATCCCCGGGCCCCCACTGCCGGGGAGAACCTGTGGTTTGAGCCCGCCCCGACCGACGCATCAGTGCCGGCTGTGGTGGCGGGGGGTTGCGGGACCACCCGTGTGTCCCCCGGCATCCTGGGGGGTCCCCGCGGAGCCGCAAGAGCTCGGGCGGGGCTCCTCGCTTCCTAGGTGCCGCCGGCCACGGACACTCGTCCCCTGACCCCTCTTGTCCTGCTCCTTGTCTTCTCCCTGACATGTGTGACTTGTGTTCGTGTCACTCGTTATCCGCACTCATTGGCGGAGGGCAGCTCGCCCCTGCCTGTGCCGCGGAGGCCATTGTGGGAGCGAGCTCCTTGGAGGGCTCTCCACCTGTGGCCGGCCGGCTCCGATCCCGTCCTTTGTGTGCGCGGCTCCCGGAGCCCCGGGCGGCCTGGCGCCGTGGAAACTGTCATCTGCCCGCCGGCCTCGGACCTCGGGCCAGGCTGGCCACGTGAGGGCACGAGGGGTCTGGGTCCCGGGGAGATGCCGGCGGCCGCCCCGGGAGCGGGGGCGATGGCCTGGAGGCCGGCTCGGAGCCGGGGCTGCCCCCGAGTGAGCTGGCCCGCAAGGCGTGCCGTGGGAGCGCTCCCGCCCGCCCCCGGGGTGTCCGGCTCCGGTGTGCCCGGCCCCAGGGTGAGGGCTGGCGAAACCTGGATGCCGAGAGAGAAGAGCCAAGCAGGGTTTACGGGAACGTGGGGACTGCGGGGACCTTCCGGATGTTGAACCTGGCTTTGGACCATATCGTGATCTGGGCGTAATTGAGGGTGGATTTCTGCTGTGATTTTGTTCTGGGTGTTAACTGCAAGGATCCTTGAGCAGTCACTGTTATTTCTTACCATATACTCTGCAAAAATGAGTCACGGACGGGTGAGTTAAGGACAGAACTCCACCTTTTAACTGAAAATTTCTTAACTTCAGTGTTATTCTTGACAATATAATTTCTCTTTTACTAGAATGTTAATTTCAGAGTATGATCTTTTGAATATCAGTGTTAGGTGGTTGCCGACATTGAGCTTCTGTTTGAATTTGTGTTGTTTGAGTTTTTCACTTAAAAAAACTTTGACTACTGAAATTTCATTGTGAATACATATAAGACATAAGTGGTTATAAAGGGAAGTAATGCGTTTGTTTCATAGGTGCTAAAATATGTGTTCCTATTTTTATTCCCTGTTCTTTCCTTGGGGGGGGGGGGGGAAGTGCGGTTTAGACCTGTTAGGTATGTGGCAAATCCTAGTTAAGCCAGGTTTTTAACTGGAGTATAGCAACGGGTTCTAGGCTGCAGTGTGTTCGGTTTATTTAGTTATTTGCATATATACATATACATATCTTTGAGGCAGTGGGTGAACTAGTGGGGAGGAAGAAAAAAAGAAAATTAGCTGCATCATAAAGGTGACATACTTTAGAGATAATCTTTATTTGCGTTGTTACTGGTGCTAAGTCGATTTTTATTAGTTGTTTGATGTGCATGTGGACAACATGACAAATTTTGCCAAATTTCCACAGAAATTTTCATTTAAAAAAAATTACTTTTGTTAACAAGTGCAACATCTAGTTGGGGGTAGTTTTATTTAAAATTGCATCCTAAGTTATGTTTTCCATATACAGTATATATGGAGTATTTAGGATTACAGACTGAAATGGGAGTTTTAATTTTAAGCTTAAGTTTTAGAAATTGTTAGTTTTATTATAGTTGAACTTCATGGGTGAATAGGGAGGGAATCCCCATTAAAAGTCTCAAATTAGAGGAAGATCCAGAGTTAGAATTTGCACTGTCAGTCTCACTATATATTTTTAAGTAATAGATCACAATGTATAGAGTGCAAAAACACTTTTCTCCCTACCGACTTGTGAAGGTTAATAGGACAAGAAATGTTATCATCCCCATTTTACAGGGGAAGGAGATTGAGGCTCAAAAGAGGTTAAATGACTTGTCCTTAGTCACACAGTCAGAAATCATCCAAGACCAGTTCTTTTCCATGTTCCTCACTGCTTCTGGAATATTGTGAACTGGTAACTTAGTACTTGTTTACTCGTGTTATATCTACAGTTCTTAAGTATTCTGTGTATTCTGGTGCTGATGAAGCAACAGTCTCAACGTTCATGTTTTTTATTTTGCTACCAAGGTATTTACATTTTAACCCTATTCATTGGCTTTCAGGGCCACAGTTATCTATTCAACTGCCTTTATCTCCTGGATAAAATTGTACTCTTGTCATTTGATAAATATGAAAGATTAGTCTCGCCTGCCTCGTGCATTATGGGGAGTATTGTATTAATATAATATGCATCATAGAGTATGGCCTTTCCACTCAGGCCTCACGTAACGCCTTGTTTTATAACACTGTAATACACTTGAGTAAAATCTTAATTAAGTTCTATTCATTTCTATCTTCACTCCCTGTTTGATTTTAAGCTTCATGAGGCCAAGTGTCTTGTCATACCTAAAATTTGTAATCTTGCTCATAGGGCTCTTGAAAGAAGCACATAATAGATGTTTGTCGAACAAAAATCTGTGTCATATGAAGATAGCAATAGGGATAGAATTAGCTTTATTTATTAAGGCTGGGGGTGTAGATAAATATTTTAGCTATGTGTACTGTTATTGAAATAAATTTTTACTTATAATTTATATCTAAATATGTCTATATACACATATTTTTGCTAATTCAGATGTTATGACATTTTAGATAAGAATAATTTCAAAAACCTCTTCTTAAACATGTTTTACTGTTCCATTATAGTTTTCTAGTAATTTTTGCATTTTCACAGATAGAGAAGCTTGGTTGTTTCAAGTTTCTTCTCAGTTTAAGATACTGAAATATTTTTTTTTTAAAAAAGGAACTAAGCAAGGATGCGAAAAGACTAAAGCATGACTAAAATTTGAATAAGTGTATTCTGGGGGAGGGTTAGAAGAAATATTTGTTTGCAAGTATTTAAGGTACAGATACAGATTGTGTTAGATGGTAGTTTGCTTTGTTACATGAGAGATTTAGACTTGTGCTGAGTTAATTTATTATAATTGTGGTTGTAATTCAAATTGAAAGGATGTAGCTTTTAAAGGAAGATAACTGATTAAGTCTCTTCAGAATGGACAGAAGAATACATTAACTATATTGGAATATATATATATACATATATATATGCTAGGGTAGAAACATAAATATGGTAATTTAATAAACAGATTTCCATTCAGTGTTTCTCTTCTTGATTTTGATATACATATGTATATGCACGTGATTTATGTGCCTGATTTTAAACGCTTTTTAAAAAATGAACTTCTGTTTAATTAGGATGAATACATTTTTACTTGCTAATTTATTTTGTGGAACCAATCTTTTTCCATGAGTACAGATGGTACTCATAATTAAAATATCTCCAAAGATATAGTCCTTTAATTTTTTCCGAGGTTTAATGGAAATCAATTTCTAACATGAGCAAATTGAATAGTATAATACAGATTTTGTTTAGCTGTAGGCATATAAATGTGAGCATTTCAAACAAATGCATGCATTTTTATATTTGTTTTAATTAAAGCAATTGGTAAATTTTTCCTTAAATTTGAAGTACTGCTTAAATAAGATTGAATATCCTTGCAATATTAAACTACTTTTGATCTTTTGGATTGTATTTTCAAACACAAGAATTTTCCATTTTCTTGTGATTGCCCATTAGTACATGAAGTGACTAGGAGGTGGCAATCTTGTTATTAGTCCGTGTTAAAAATGAAGTCTTCTCTTTATTTTCCTTGTTAAGCATCTCTGTCACTTTTATTCCAGAGGCACATATTTTCATTTTGGTGATATAGGATGCTAAATATGCTGGAGCCTTACTAAAATCTGTGATGTAATCAAGTTTATTGTAAAGCAGATCCATTTTTAACATGGGCCCATCTAAGAAATGTTAGTTATGATACTCCAGAATGACCTTCAGTCTCACTCAGAAGGTGGTTTCATGACATGGCCCAAGGACAACATTATGTGAAGACTGCAGATTAGAGAGAAACATTGATATGTCAGAAATCACAGCTGGCTTAAAACAGAATTGACTTATGCTTGCAGACAGTGTAGTCATTCTCATAGGCTAGGTGTTGGTATTGTAAAAGAGCTCTCATTGTGTTCTGCTCTTGGTTGATCATATAGAAATAGTTCAGTAAAATCTGTTCTATACATTCTTTTTTCTGAAGCCTCACCTATTTGTATGTATTGAGCATTGTTAAAATCTTTGTCAGAATTCAGCCAGTTCAAAATTAAATATGAAACCTTACTGTTTGTTTTAAAATGTATTATTTAAAGGCAAATTCTGCTCTGAGTTTATGGTGATGACTAGTCTCTTCTTCAGTGTTAGGAAGGGAATAAAAATCTCATAGTTGGAAGTTACCTGAAAGACCATCTTTTCTAATCTTTTCCTGGAGAGGAAAACCTCCTTCCACAAACTAAATGATTAGTTAGTTAATATGATCTTTGCCAGAAACCCTGGAGTGGGGGGGAATCTAGATTCAGAGGTAGCCCATTCTATTTTGGATAGTTCTAATTGTTATTCTTTACATCAAGCCTCAGTTTACTTATTCATAACTTCCTATTCCTCCTGATTCTACCCTCTGAAGCCAAGCTGAAAAAGGCCTTTACTTCCACAGAAAAGCTTTTTACTGTTTGAAGACAGCTAATATGTTGTCTCCAAGGCTGAATTTACCATGTTTAAACATCCCCTGTTCCTTCACCAAGCCCTCATTTGACATGAACTTGAGACCTATTACCATTGCTGGTTGCCTTGTACCGTTTGCTCTTTTACTTATAAATATCAGTGTACTTCCTGAAATATGGGGCACTGGGAACTGACCACCATTATCCAGATGTGGTGTGATTAGGGTTGAGCATAGAAGAAATCCCTTTTTTCTAGAAGGCTAATTCACAAGCACATTGGGTCGCAGGGCCTGAGACAAGCTTAACAGATTTGAGTTCTAATCTTAACAAGATGGAATTTAATAGAGATAATTGTAAAGTCTTAGATTTGGATTAAAAAAAATTTAATAGTTCCCTTGAAAAACATCTTAGGGTTTTGGTTGTACTGCATATTCAGTGAGTCTGTAGTGCAAAAAAAAAAAAAAAAAGGCAACACTGTCTTAAGATTGTTGCAAGTTGTCCAGAACTAGGGAGGTAATGGTCATAATCAGCATGTCTGCTACTGCCTCTAGAAAATTAGGTTTGATGGTAAATAATAACCTTTGTTTATGTGAAGCATTAATGATCTTATACTTACGGTGTTGATATTTCATCCTTGGAATTACAAACAGAAGTTGTGAGGGCTTCGTTTTGAAGGAAGAATTAGTCATTACATAAATACAAAATAAATGTTATTTTCTTACTTGGTTGAGGTAAGTGGTTTATCAAAAAGACCTTGTCTAATAGTTAACATAAAATATGTGTATTGGCTATTTTCAAGTGAATTAGGACAACATGACATTTTAATACTTAATTTTAAAACTACTGAACATAAGCTCTCCTTTGTAGTAATAGTAGCTTGACCAAACACCAACGTTTACATCCATTCTCTTTTTGCACAAGATGTACTTCAGTATTATTACCAGGAGCTGTCAGTTACAAATTGGTGGTTATGGAAGTTTCAGTTAATGGCAGAATTCTGGTTGATACAATGCCAGATGTTCCCATCTCTCTTGACAAGGAGTCAACCAGAGGGGAAAAACCTTGAGTAGAACTAACTCAAGCACCTGATCATATAGAAGTGTTCTACCCCAATGGTCCCCTGCCCCTCCCTGCAAAGAAGAGGGAGAAGACAGGGAAGAGGCAGGCACTCACTGCTGGCTGGTGGCTTTTGGGGACTAAGTTTTGGTTGTTCTCTCCTTTCACATGGGATTTATTTTGTGTTGTTTCTATGGTTTTGCTTCCTTAACTTTGCATCAGTGCATCTGAGTCTTCTCGTGCTGCTTCTGTATTTAGAAAAATTGTTTCATATAAGTATAATAATATTCTGTTATGTTCATGCACCATAATTTGCTTAGCTATTCCCTAATTAATGGATACCTCCTTTAAGTCTAGTTGTTGGCCATGCCCAGAAATAAAGCTCGAAACACTTAAGTGTGCAGGGAACCTTAGCTTCTGTCATTAAGCTCTGGGGTTGGGGGTGGGGAGATGGGGTGCTACGTCTAGTTGTAAAATCTTTGAGTCACAGAGTATGAGCATTTGGTCCCTTTCTGTACGCAATTCTATTTTTCTTTCCAGAATTGTTGTATCAGTTAACTCCTCTACCAACCATGCATTAGTTTATATGCCATTTTTTCTATAACATGTCCAACAATGACCCCCCCCTTTTTTTTTTTTAAATCATGCTTGCCAGTTTTTACTGAGTGTGAGATGAAGCTTCAGGGCTGTTTAAATTCTTTTGAGAACTCTTTATATCCTTTGACTTAACTATTGTGAAATGTAGGCATGGAGGTAGTCAGGGGATAGAGTGCTGGGCCTAGGGTCAGGAATACCTGAGTTCAGATCCAATCACAGACATTGACTAGATGTAAGACCTTGAGCAAGTCACTTAACCTCTGTTTGCCTCCCATCTGTAAAATAGGAGTAACGGCAGCACCTGCTTCCCAGGATAGTTGTGAGGATCAAATGAGATAATATTTGTAAAGTACAGCGTATGCTTGGAACATAGTAGGCACTATATAAATGCCATTATTATTGCTATTAAATGGCTTTTACTTGGGGAATTTGTTAGTTGCCTATATATTTGGGGTATCAAACCCTTCTTAGAGATATTTTATATAGATTTATTTCCCCAGTCAACTCACTTCCCTTATGGGAAGTATTTTGTAGTATTTTATTAATTTCGTGCATTCAAAACCTTTTCAATTAAATGTTATAAAAATTGTCTAGTTTGGTGATTGCCTCTATCCCTTTAGGTTAAGAATGCAATCCCTAGTATAGTTGTGAAAAGTGTACCATGACCTGGTTCTCTTCTGATTTTTTAATGGGATGAACTTTAATATTCTGGTCACGTTTCTGTTTTTACTTTACTGTGGTTTGTGTGTAAGATGTTGGTCTAATTTGCCCAGGGTCACACAGTTTGTATTTGTCTGGAGCAGGATTTGAGCCCAGGTCTTCCTAACTCTGAAGTCCTGCACCCTGCCCACTAGGCCTAGCCGCCTTTTAAAAATATAGGTTAGAAACAACACAGAAAGGCATTGGAATTCAGATTAGTGGCAAAATTACTGAAACCTATTTTGGTTCCAGAGATGATGCAAGCCACTTCCCTCATTCAGTTGAAAGATGGGATACCACAGCCAAGGAGTGGTAGATACGTTTGTTTTAGCAGGCTGTTTGGGACTGTTTGCCTTTGTTATAAGGGAGGGTTTAATTGTTTAAAAAAAGATAGTGATTTAAGCTGAATTTTTCCCAGGCTACTTTCCAGTTTCCCCCAGCAATTCTTGCCAAATAGGGACTACTTTCCTAGGTAATTTATGTGTTAAAGGTTATCAAGCACAAGGTAATTGAATTGAGTTCGCTTGTTTCTGATTGTTGCTTGTTTATTAGTATGTTTCATTGATATACATACGTTTCTGTTTTTTAACCCGTGCCAAATAGTTTTAATGATTATTTTATGATTGCTTTACACTATATTTTGTGCTGTTTTCTTTTACTCTTTTTAAAAATTATTTCCCTTAATATTCTATATCTTTTGGTCCTTTGTGAATTTTGGGTTATTTTATTTGGTTCTGTAACATGCTCCCTTGGTAGTTTGGTGTAGCATTAAATATATTAATTAATTTCAGTCATGCTCTTGTCCTTTCTTTATATTGGCATGACCTAGCCATGAGCATGGACTGGCTCCTTTTTTAAAGTCATTCTTTTTTTGCTTTAACAACCATTTTGTCATTATAGCTGTAGATATATCGGGGGTACTTGAATGGATTGGCACCCAGATATTTTCTGAGTTTTGTAGTTATTTTTGAGTGCAACTTCCTTTTCTATTATTACTTGTTATTTCTGTATAAAATGCTATTAATTTTTGAGTATGGGTGCTTTTTAATATAACCTTATGGTTAGAATATTATTTTAAAGCTTTCTAAGAATTTAATTTTGAATACTATAGTTTCTCAGATTTCGGGGCATTTGCTTTCGAAAGTTGACTATGTCTCATCATGGTGAATGATCCTAGACTTTGCAGAATCTGAAATTGCACAGTGCAGATTTCCATAAATAATATAAAGACTTGATAAATTTGGAAGTAATGTTACGTATAGTTTCTAAAATTAAGTGCCTTCAGAATGTTTGCTTGTGATGCTAACAATAACTTGGTTCCAAATGGTATAAAGATGTTTTATTTAATTCAATAACCAGATTATCCTCAAGTCAGAACGGCTCCCAAAAGAATTTTTCTCTTACACTTTGTTGAATTTGGCCTCTCTCACTCTGGACTGTCCCTGTTCTGCTACATTCCTTTGAGCATTTGTTAAGTTCCTACTATGTGCCAGGCATTGAGGAAGGAGGTGGGAAATGTTTTGGAGAACACAACAGGCAGCATAGTACCTGATCTCCAGGACCTTTCAGTTATAATAATAAATACATTATATCTAAAACCCTTGGCATGACTTTCAAGGCTCTCCATGATCTACCCTCCCCTCGTCCCTCTTCTCCCCCCTCTTCTCCCCCCTCCCCCCCATAGACCCTTTAGGATCAATCACAAGACTTAAGAGTTGAAAGAGATCTTAGACATCATCTTAATAACTAGAATTTATATAGCATTTGAAGTTTGCAAAGGGTTTAACTTATCTTATTTTTCTTCACAACTGCGCTGGGAGGTTGGTGCTATGATCATCTCTATTCTAGAGTAAAGAAACTGAGGCAAAAGTAACCTGCGCATTTTAGGGTTAGACCAGGGTCACACCTCTAGGAAGTATTGGAGGCCACATTGGAGCTATTAACCCCCAAATCCCCCACTCTATCCACTGTGCTATCTAACTTCTCCATTTAATGTAGGAATAAAGAAACTGAGCCTTGAGTTGTGTGAGCTGTACAAGGTTTTATGGGTAATCTGAAGAATATGTTTGGGGCTTATATTCCCTAGAGTAGTATTTCCCAAACTGTTCTCTTTTGTAATGTGAATAGGTATTCCTCTTTACAAGGCATTCCTTCTGTGCCCCCTCTTCATGTTTGCCTTGGCTTCCTTGGCCTCCCTCAAGGCCCAGCTAAAATCCCACTTCTACAGTAAACCTTTCCTGATCCCCCTTAATACCTCTGGATTATTTTCTGTTTATCCTATATAGTGCTTGTTTGTACATAGCTGTTTGCATGTTGTCTTTCCCCCGTCAAGCTGCGAGCTTCTCAAGAGCAGGGATTTTTTACCTTTCTTTGTATTTCCAGCACTTAGCACAATGCCTGACATATAGTAATTAATAAACGTTTATTAACTGATTGATTAGTCATAGGTCTAGTATTCAGATCCATTTTCTCTGACTCCAGATATTATACAATCTCTCATACTAGCTACCACCACATTTCTTACTCAGCACAGCTGTCCTAATTATCTAATTAGGCTCAGTCTGCTCCTTGTCTCACAAACATTCTATACCCATTTCCACCTTTATAGCTTTGTTAATGCTGTTCTTTTTACTTGTAGTGGTCTGCTTTTTCTTGGCTACCTGGCACATTCTGAGGGGGTTTAGAAATCTACTACTCTAACCTACTCCTTTTATACTCGGGGAAACTCAAATCCTGTTCATCCCTTAACTCCTTCCTCTTCCACAAAATTGTCCTTAATACTAAACCCTTCTTTGCTGTCATGTAACCGAATTTTAAAAGCATTTGTAACTTGTGCCACACAGTTGAACATTTAACTATGTATCTTTTTTGTATGTCTTAGGCAGCTTCTGTATCCTCCACACTATTTAGCACAGTTCTAAACAGCTCTAAAAACTTTTTGGCTAATTGATGAGTGACATTATATGGATTACGCTAAAAAGCTGACAGGTTTTAAAACATCCTTCTTTAAACAATGACCTTAAAAACCAAAGGTTACTTGTAAACCTGCCCTGGACAGGTTCATAAGGCAATTTCATTTCTGAATTTAACTCCTATTTTTAAAGAATGTTCCTCAGACCATGGGTCTGACTTTGCATCTAATAGATTACCTTCCTTTTCCTTTTAAAAGTTTCAGCAAAGTTATTGATTAAGCTACTCTAAAAGTCTAATTCTAATAAAGAACAATTGTCAAAGTTAGAATTTATTTTAAAAAAAAAAGTCTAATCCATTGTTGTTATAATTTGTAGCAGGGACATATATATTCATCCTGCCGCTGTGCCTTGCACATCTTCACTTCGTAAAATCTTTTTTCACTCAAGGTCAAGCTTAGGCTCTATCTCTTCTTTCAAATTTACCCTCTTCCTGGCTTCTAAAGACAGGGCCTATAGAACTTTCCCTTGATTTCTCCTTTAACTCACTACAGTATTATTTGTGTATCTACATACCTATCCTTCCCCTTCTCCCCTCTGTCCCCAGCTGTAAATTCTTTGAAGGCAGGCATTATTTTATCTTCTTGTCTCCTGTGCCTGTCACAAGATGTATGTAGTTGGCACTCAAATGTTTGTGTAAATGAATCTACATTGTATTTCCTAGCCATTGCCTGGTAGATACTTAAATCACTGCTAACTGCTATATTCTGGCCTTAAGACTTGGATGCTTTTACCTACTTATTCCTTAGAGCAGTTTTTCCTGAACTCTTCTCCTATGTAGTGTGTATACATGTTACTGTGAAAAATCCTTTATCATAGCAATATTTTCCCCTTTAAAATATTAAATATGAAATTTATACCTATGTCAGAAATACTTAATGTGCCATTTAAAAAAAATGAAAATAGGGTTAATTTCTTCAATTTTTCTGTGAACTTGCCCTGATCTCTGTCTAAGCCTGAGAGATATACCCTTGTATTCCCCTTTCCCTTCCATACTACATAGAGGAACATGTTAGGGTTCCCTCAGTGGCTTTCTTGCCCGTAAGTTTTCTGTCGTGAAATTAGTTTGGAAAACTGCCTTGGAAGGTCTTTTTTATGAACTGGAAATGAACTGACAGAAAGATTATGTCCCTATGCAAGATAGCAGCCAGAGGCAGCAGGAGAGGACTGATTATTGATTTAGGCATAAAATCTCTAGTGGTCATAGGAAATTAGTTTAGTAATTTCAAACTTAAGGATTATACAATGTAAACCTTATAAACCCCACTTTTCCTTCCATGATCCTCTGTGAATGAATAAATAAGCATTTATTTGATACTTATTCTGTGCCAGGCTCTCTGCTAAGCGCTGGCGCTACAATTAGAAAAATTGAGAATGTCTCTACTCTGGAGAACTCACACTCTAATTGAAGGAGGCAAAGTATATATAAAAGAATATTCAGCTGCAGGGCTGATAGCACACCCAAGGGTCCTTAGGTTGCATCAGTAGGTCAGGTGACATTGTCAGGTGTTTGGACAGTCCTTATTCTTTGCTTCTGGGCAGCATTTGAAACTGTTGATCACCTTCCCCTCATGAATACTATCTCCTCACTAGGTTTTCACAATACTGCTTTCCCTTGATTCTTCTGTCTGTCCAGCTGCTCATTCATTTTTGCTGATCTCTGTCGTTCCATGGTGTCACTCCCCTCAGCTTGGTCCTGGGCCCTCTTCTCATCTCCTTCTATAGTATTTCACTTGATCTCATCAGCTCCCATAGATTCAGTTATCATCTCTTTGCAGATTGTTCCCAGATGTAACTCAACTTGTCTCTCCTGAGCTCTAGTCACACATCACCAATTGCCTTTTGTGTTTAGTCATTTTAGTCATGTTCAAGTCTTTGTTGCCCCATTTGGGGTTTACTTGTCAAGGATACTGCAGTGGTTTGCCATTTCCTTCTCCAGGTTATTTTACAAATGAGGAAACTGAGGCAAACAGGGTGAAGTAACTTTCCTAGGGTCACCTAGCTTGTAGGTGTCAGGCCAGATTTGAACTCAGATCTTCCTGCCTCCAGGCCTGGTGCTCTGTGCACTGTACCGCCTCGCTGCCTAATTGCCTTGAATTGGAGGTCCTGTAGGCATCTCAGACTCAACAAATCCAATACGGAACTCACCCCCCTGACCCCTGAAAAAAAATCCCCTCTTCTCAACTACGTCATAGTCTAGTATACCACCATCTTCTCAGGCATACAAGCTCCTAACCACATTGTTATCCTCAGCTCCTCACTCTCACTCCTCATATCCAATTGGTTGCCAAGGCTGCCCTCATAACATCTCTGTCCTCTTTTTTCCACTCACAAAATACAACTCTAGTTCAGACCCTTATTATGACCTCTTGCTTGGACTGTTGGAGTGACATTCTAACTGATCTCTCTACCAACCTCAAGTCATTTTAATCCGTTCTCCACTCATCTTCCTGGGTGATTTTTCTAAAGCAAATGTCCCTCCTGCTCAGTGTACTTCCCTGGCTTCCTGTTATCTAACGGATCAAATATAAAATCCTTATTTGGCATTTCAAGCTCTTCATAACCTGTCTCAGTCTGACACTTTGCTCTTTTTCACACACCCTACATTCCAGCGACATTGGCCTGCTTCTAGTGTGTAGTTCTTCAAACTAGACACACCATCTCCCATATCCATGAAATACAAGCTGTCTTGCCCTCCTGGAATGCTCTGCCCCCCCATAGTCTTCTGGACTTTCTTTGAGACTCAGCTTCATAAATCCCCCCTACCTCCAGGAGAGATTTTCCATTTCCCCCAGCTGCTAATGACTTTCTCTCTCAGATTCTCTTCTATCTACTCTTACATATCTTGTATTTGCCTAATTAGTTATATGCTGTTTTTCCGTTAGTATATGAGCTCCTGGAGGGCAGAGTCTATGTTTTTGCCTTTCTTTAGGTTGACAGTCTTTAGCGCTGCAGGGAGCATATACTGAGCACTTGATATGCTTGTTGAGTTGTTGCTGATCTGGAGGACACAGAAGGGCTTAACTTGGTAACCTGGAGTATCAGGCCAGATGGTAAAGGCTGACGTTCCTCCATTTCATCAGAAGGAATAGGGAGAAGGGGAACAGAAGAGGGAGCCAGTTCCTCTTTTGGCCTGGAAGAGAATGAATTTGTATGTTATGTATGTACTCGTACCAAGAAGTCATGAGGTGAGTGGAAAGACTTCTAGATTTGGAGGATGAGGACCTGGCCTTGCATCTTGGCTCTGTAACTCACTGTGTATGACCTTGGGCAAGACATTCTCCTCTTCTTTCTTGGCCTTAGTTTTCTCCTCCGTAAAATGGGGTTATTGAACTAGATGATCTCAAAGGTCTCTTCCTTTTCTAAATGTTTGGTCCTATGATCTAGATTCAAATGTGATCAACGTGATAGGCTTTCAGAAAATAATACTGGAGTTTATTAAAGATAACCCCATGTCCCACAGTTTGTACAGAGTTAATGTCATTTGGTAGGGTACTCAAACATCACTAACAAATTCTAGTAAAGTAAAAACTGCTGGTAAATACCTCTTTGGCAATATAACTAAAAGCCAAACAAGTTCATTAATTTCACTGCTAATAAAGAGGATATGCGTCATCTTATTTCAGAAATGCCATTACTAGAGGTGGAAATAATATAGGACAGAGAGATTAATATTCTAACATGTTAAGTTTTTCCTTACCATGCTTTGGCAGAGTATTCCACAGTTTCCCAGTTAGTCATAGTAGGATGTCTCTCCCTTTCTTCAACTAAAAAAAGGCAACAAAGAACATCTTATTGATGCCTTTTGTCATTACATCATAATCATTTCCCACCCCTAGATAGAACCCACCCTTGTGACAAAGAAAACAATTAAGCAAAAAAAGTCTGGTAGACAAATACATAGTGGGAGTCCGGCCACTGCCCTGAGGGAAGAGCTCAGTTTCATTATCTTTTCTCTGGGACCTTCATGGGTTTCATTTTACTCGGATTTCAACTTCTTTTTAGTGATCTGCTCACTTACATTGTTGTAATTTTGTGTATATGCAACAGTCAGTCAACAAGCATGTAAATTTACTGTGTGCCCGGCACTTCACAAAACACTGAGGATACAAAGAAAAACAAAAAGCTCGTCCCGTTTTCTTGGGGGATACAGGATGAAAACAAGTGTGCCTAAAAGATGTTGTGTTAATGAGAATCTGTCTCACTGGGAAAGGGGGGAAGTCTGGGGATCTGGGAAAGGCCTTTTGCAGGGGGTGGAAAGAGTCTTGAAGGAAGCCAGGAGGGAAAGCATTCCAGGCCTGTAGGACATGGCACTGGAAGATAGAATGTCAAAAAGGCCAGTGTCTGAGGGCAGTAAAGTACTGAGAGGCAGGGAGTACAATGTAAAATGACTTGGAAAGTAAAGGAATAGCCATTCTGTGAAGGTCTTTGAAAGCCTAACAAGACTTTCTGTTTGATCCTGGAGGTGATAAGGAGCCATGGAGTGTGAATGTGAGGTCATGCCTGTGCTTTAGGAAGATTGATTTGGCAACTGACTGGAGGGTGGACTGGAGCAGACCAACCAAAGGCTATTTCAGTAGCGTATGGGATAGTAGTATGGGATGTAGCGTATGGGATGAGGGGGTACACCCGGGCTGCAACAAGAGGGCAAGCAGAAGAGAAATTCTTCTTGGTTCTGCTTAATTCACTGTAGTTTAGTTTCAGATCTTCCTCAGTTTTTCTGTTCCTCATCTGTTGTTTTTTACTACAAAATAGGATGCATTGTGTGCGAAGTGCTGGAGATATAAAAGAAAAAGTTCTTTCAAGAAACTGACAGTAATGGGAGAAACCACATTCAAACTATTCTCTATAAACAAGCTGTATAAAAGAAGTCCCTAGAATTAAGGGGATTGGGAAAAGCTTCCTCTAGAAGGTGGGATTTATATTTATATTCATATACCGTAGCTTTCAGCCATTCCTCAATCACTGGACACCCAGTTCTTTGGTATCTAACAGAATGATACTCTGGACTTTTGGGGTCATATTGGACCTCTGTTCCTGTCTTTGACTTGCTTGGAGTATATGTCCTTCAGGAGGATAATTAAATGGTATGGCCAGTTGAGTCATTTCCCTTTAATTCAAGTCTGGACTATGTTGAGCACTTCACATCTCCACCAGTAGTACTGTTTCCCCACAATCCTTCCAACATTGACTGTTTCCATCTTTCACATTTTTGCCCATTTGCTCAAAGTAAAGTAGGATGTCAGTTATTTTAATTTTCATATCTCTACCTATTAATGATTTGGAGTTTCTTTGTTTGTCTCTCTTTGTCCTTGTCTGTCTTTCACCGGGTACACTGGTAGAGAGAATGCTGGGCCTGGATTTAGGAAGTTCAGATCCTGCCTTAGGCATATGTATGACCCTGGGCTAGTCACTTAAACATTGTCTGCTTCAGTTTCCTCATCTGTAAAATGGGGATCATAATAGCACCTGCCTCCCAGTGTGTTGTTGTGAGGAGCAAACGAGATGTTTGTGAAGCACATGGCATAGTACCTGGCTCATAGTAGATGCTTAATAAATAAATATTTGTTCCTTCCCTCAGCCTTTCTCTTTCTCCCTCCTTACTCTCTTTCCTTCAACACTTAATGAATATCATAGTAACATATTAGCTATATTATATTCTCCCCTATAAAACTGGAGCTATCCCACAAATAATACACAGCATTAGTTAGAGGAGATACACATAAGAATCAAATAAGGCACATATATAGAGAACGTGTTTGAGCACGCATGTGTGATGGGGCAAATAATGATTGTAGTGCTTCATATCTGCTAATATTTTCAGGTGATATCTTTGAAGCATCTTTTTAACGTGGTCATTTATAGTTTGTAGTTCTTTTGAAAATTGTTTATATCCTCTCTTCCCCTTATGTTAATGTCAGTTCCCTATATATTCTATCAGATTTTTATTCATATTAGATGCAAATATGACCTTGACCAGTTCTCTTATGATTTTCGTCTTTGTTGATTTTATTTGTGTAAAAGCTTTTAATTCGATGTAGCTAAGATGGTTTTATGAATCCTATCCTTTGGCTAAGAATCCTCCCCCCAGAATGACTAACCACCTTGTGGTACATGTAATGAAATATTAGTGTCCTGTAAGAAATGATGAATGTAAGGAATGTAGAGAAATATGGGAAGATTTTTTTGAGTTTACTGCCAAGTGAAGTAAACAGAACGAGGAAAACAGCATCCACAATGACTACAACAATTTAAATGAAAAGTACAGTAAGAGAACAATTGCTGAGAAACTGTAATGACCAAACTTGGCCCCATAGAAGAGATATCAGAAGATATTTCTCCCCTTGACCATCCCATCCTGTGGTTGTTGACTATGGTGCTACAACATTGCATAAGATGTCAGGCGTCTTTTGATGTGTTGGTTTTCCTAGACTGTTTTTCACACCTTTTTATTTATTGTTATAGGAGATGACTCAATGGGAGAGAAAAGGGAAAGGGACCTATTAGGTGATATAAAAACAAGAATACACATTTATTTTTAAAAAAATTTTCTCCTTGCCATAGTGAGAGGTTACCTGATCTTGTTCTCTTTAAATACAGGCAGTATATTCATTTGGAGCTTATTGTAATATGTGATGTAAGATGTTGCTCTAAACCTAATTTTTGCCAAACTGCTTTCCAATTTTCCTAGCAGTTCTTGTCAAAAAGCAATCCCTTCCCCAGTGATTTATATATTTGAATTTATCAAACACTGAGCTACTGTTCTAAGTTGTATATGGTCTATTCTAATGCTATACTTCTTTTTTAGCCAGTTTTAACTTGTTTTAATGATAGCTGCTTTGTAACATAGTTTGAGTTGTTGCCCTCTTCATACTTTTTCTCATTATTTTCTTTGAGATTCTAAGCCTTATTTTTCTTGCAAGTGAATTTTGTTCCTTTGTTTAGTTCAAAAATATATCACCGTGATAATTTAGCATAGTACTAAATTTGTAAATTGATTTAGGTGGTTTTGTCATTTTTATTTTATTTGTGTAATCCAAACTTGAGTTTGTAAAATGACCCCAATTTTCTCCCTCTGTTTTTGTAGTGTTTTCTAGTTATCTGAATCTTAGATGTGTCTTGGTAGGATGATTCCCAGGTAGGCATGCATCATTTCCCTCCCTCATTTCTCTTTCCTTCTAACTATGTAAGTTGCGGACTTTTAAAAAGCATTTAATTATCAGTATTTCCATCTTCTCTTAAACTATGTTCAGTTTATCATAGGGTAAACAGATGGAACCATGATACCTTAATTTGTGATCTGCTGATTTAAAATGTAAAAATAAATGACATTTCTAATCAATTTTTTAGGACCAGTTTGCTGCTCTGAGAAGTACTTTAAAATCCTCCACAATTACAGTTATTCTTTCCACATTGTGACTTTTCCCATCATAGTTTTGCTATATTATGGGTCAGCATAAGAAATTAAATGGAAATTTGGGGGGACTTTTGCAGAAGCTGCAGACGATACATGAAGGCCAGCAGATGACACAGAACCTATGACCAAATACTTGACCCAAATTTTACAATAAGTTACTGTAAACACTCCATAAAAGAAAAAGAAAAATTTAGGCTTCTTCTCTGGAACAAAGGGAGGGCCAAAAAATTTTATTCAGATTTTCCAGATTGCAGCAGCACTATACCCCTAACCCCCATGATGTGGAAGAGATAACTGTTAACCATTGAAAAGTAGGTTGGAAAAAAATAAAAGGAAAATGTTTTTCTTTATGTATTCATTTATTCGAAGGTATCTGTGTTTTCACGTATGATCTCCAGTGGTGCATATTGTAGTGCCCTCATGTCTCCTCATTCTGTGCTTTTTTTCGGGGCTATGCTGGAGCCAGCTCTGTTGTTTTAAGCAGATTGTTAAATTTTCAGGGGGAACATTTACACTGCAGAAATCAGCAAACTACAAATCAGGACTTGATTTCTTGTTTTGTTTGTCTAGACTTAAGAAAGTGATGGACAAAATTCTAATAATACAGATAAAACTTTAAAAGTGTACCATGTTTTCCCTCCAGGAGAGCAAGTTGTTAAAACATTTACCAATAAATCAATAAACATTTACTAAGCACCTGCTGTGTGCTAGGCACTGTGCTCATAATAATCACTGGAGATACATAAAGAGGCAAAAGATCTTGATCTCCAGCTTACAATCTAATGAGGAAGATACCATGTAATCAAATATGCAAAGTATATATAGGATACTTGGGAAATAGTTATCAGATAGAAAACATTAGAACTGAGAGGCTGGGAAAGACTTCCTATAAAAGATGAGATTTTAGTTGAGACTTAAAGGAAGCTAGGGAAGATGTTAGGTGGAGTTGAGGGACAGCATCTATAGAGGGAGTTTCCACACTGGGAATTCTTCATACTTGGAAAACTCATGCATCCAGACTAAATGGACCTCCTGCCTCCCACATATAAAAGTTTGTAAACCATTTTTTGAAAAAACAACCCTTTGAAGTAGGTAGTACAAGTCTTAGTGTCACTCCCTCTCTCTTTAGAGATGAGGTACCTGAAGCTTGGGGTCATGTGACTTGTCCAGTAAAGTTCTGATTTGGAAGTCACACTAACTCTTTCCTAACTCTGAGGCCAGTGTCTTCTCCAGGTGCCTCCCATTCTCACTCCCAAGAATCCACTCAGTGTGCTATGGGCATGACACAGATGTGGTGCACAGGCTGACAGTTCTCCATGCCTTGATTTTGCCACATAACTAGTCTATCAGGCCATTTCTTTTTCACTCTTACATTTTTTGGATGTTGAATAATTAAAAGAAGAAAATAAAGAAAAAAACAATTTCAGAGAACACCAGACAAGGTAGACTGACATCTTTGAACAACTATATGATCTGTTAACTTGCCTTAACCATTGTCTAAGATAAACAATTCATTTATTCTCACTCCCTAGAGTGGTCTGAATGATGGCTTACTTTCTTCTGGGTACTGCATGTAGGCATTCCACTAATCTATAAAACTCCATGAAGGCAAGGATTGAATTTTATGTAAACTTTGTGTCTCTACCCAGCATCTAACTTTGTGCTCTTTATTTAAAAAAAAAAATAGGTGCTTAACATTTGCCGAGTTAAATTTGTCAGGGAAAATATTTTCTAAATGTGTATGTTTAACTCAGCACAGGTTTACATGTATTTCAGGGAGCATGAGATTACAGATTCTTCATTCTAGAACTGGAGACCTTTGTCCAGTCTAACCCCTTATTTTATAGGGCTCAGAGAGCTTAAGTCAGAGTAAGTGGGAAATCTAGCCACTCTTTCTTCCATATTGTGGTTTATAATCATATTTTCAAGCTGTATTGTTTTTCTCTTGCCTTCCTAGGTAACAGAACCTTACAGAAGATATTAACTTAATATTTCCCCGTGCTGATTTTTTAAAAGATTTTTTTGGAGGAGCCTTATTTCTGAACTGAATTTTAGGATTGGTGTTCCAAAAAATAAAAAAAGTAATGAAACAATTTTGACACAAACTCTTAGAAGCAATTTAAGTTAAGATATGTTCTCTGGAATTGCTGAAGAATCCACACATTTTATACTTTTTTCCTATATTGCTATACTCCAGCTTACTAGAGTGTTGAATAGTCTCACTTGGAAAATTTTCAATGGCTCCCTATTTCCTCTAGACTAAATTCCTCAGCTTGGCATTTAAAGGCCTTTGTATGTTTGTTCCAACTAGTTCTGTTTATATTACTCCCCATCTACTTTGTTCCAGCTAAACTCATCTACTTTCTGTTGCCTGACCTCAGCATTCCATCTCCTCCTTTGTGCCTTTGAGAAACTGTTATCCATGCCTAAGATGCATCTTTCACCTAAATGTCTTGGAATATACTTAATTTCCCTCATGACTGAGCTCAGGTGCTGCCTGCCCCAGGAATTCTTCCCTGATCTCCCTTCCTCAAATTAACTTTCATTTACTTTATCTGTTTACATGTTATATTTCTCTGTGGCAGGCAGCGCTTAGGGATGAATTCTGTGATTCCTACAGAGTAGGTGCTTAATAGTGTTTGTTGAATTTGAATTAAATTAGGTTTTAGAATAAGAAAGGGATGAAGAAGGTTGAAAAATTTTACTAAATTCAGCAGTCATTTTGTCTGTAGATACGGTAGTGTCTTGTGGATAGTTGCTGGGAAAATAAAGATGGAAAAACAACACATCTATTTTCAAGGAATTGACTTTACAGGGTTTTTAGTCTAGTTGAGAGATGTAACTATACAAGTAGCTATAAAGTAGAATGATGTTATAGAAAAGATCAAGCAATGGTATGAGAGATGTGGAAAAGGAAATCACTCTTGTAACTGGTGGAATCAAGAAAGCCTTTGAGATGAAGAGGAGCTTCAAGACCTCTCTAGAAGCAGAAGGAGCATGTGGCAGTCTTCCTATTCCTAGTAAAGTCATTTGATCTTTGATGAAGTTTTTGTTCTTGATCTATCTATTCAAATAACCAATTGAGTTGGATGGAGATGAGAGGCATTGACAATGCTTTCCAAGGATCCTGAAACAAGGGACCCCTCCATGTAGCCTCTGGTCAGTCTTTGCCACCAACCAAATGAATAGGAACAGGAGTGTTCCTACAGAGGGCAGTTTGGGATGTGCCTTTATTGGCACATTGGTTGCTAGTGAGTTCTTTAGAGTGAGAACCTTCTTTACCACAGCTTAAGGAAATAGTCACGTACTGGAAAGAGCATTGGATTTAGTCAGCATTGGGATTGTATCCTAGCTGCCCCCACTTACTAGCTGTGTAACTTGGAGCAAGCCCACCACTGAAGCTCCTTATCTATAAAATGAAGGGCTTAGACCAAATGATCCACCTTCTTTCTAGCTCTAAAATTCTCTGCAGGTTGATAAGTTACAAATTCATAGTTTACTTAATTCCCTTGGAATATCTAACATCTGTTTTTGTCAGTTTTAACATTTTTCTCTTAGGCGTGGCAACTTACTCTGAACCCTAAGGGATCCTTCATTTGTTTATTTTTTGTTTTTGCCTCCAGGTTCAGCCCTTGCTTTCAAATAAAAACTGTCTTTGGAAGCTGTCTAAACTGCAGACTGTTGACCTTTCCCTTTCAGTCATTCCCCAGTGTCTCCTGAGTGAGTTTCTCTCCTCGAAGCCCATCCCTGCCTGTGACTTGCAGCCCACTCAGTCTTTGCTTTCTTCTTCCAGAACATGTGCTTCAGTAATAACCTGAAATCATCATCTTTTTGGTTGTCGAATGCAGCCAGCCAGTATGGATGTAATGATTCTGTCCGGTCCCTGTTCTGCAAAGGCTTCAGTACTTTGCCTCCTCTCACTGTCTTCCTTAGCTGATCTTCCATTCTCTCATTTCACCCTCGTCTGTTGGCCAGTTCTCTACCATTATGGCATTCATCCCTAAAACCCACTTGGAACCCAGCATCTGTAACATTTTGGGGGTCTTCAGAAATCATAGGGCAAGCTCATGTGTATGTGGTGTTTTCTATTTGTTTTGGAGGCAGTTGGGGTTAAGTGACTTGCCCAGGGTTACACCGCTAGTAAGTGTCTGAGGTTGGATTTGAAGACATATCTTCCTGACTCCAGAGCTGGTGCTTTATCCACGGTGCCCACTGTGTGTGGTGTATTAAAATTTACAAAACACTGCTAACCGTAACATTTCACAAATGCAGAAAGGTCCAGAGACATGCAAGGACTTACACAGCTACCTGGTGTAGCTGGGACTAGAATTCAGCATCTCCTGACTACCAAGTGTGCAGGTTCTTTCTGTTATACTGTATTGCTTCCTGTTTAGGGTGACCATGTAGGTCAGTATTTGTAGCCCCACAACTTTTAGGGTTAGGGATCTTATTTTACATATGAGGAAACTTAGGCCCCAAGGTGACAGGTGATTTGGCCAGGGTCACAAAAAATCCAAACCCTCTTCTGCCTTCATGTCCTTTTTACTGTACCACCAAGGTTTGGTTTTGGCAGCTGAACTTCTATTGTTGGAGTATATACATATTCTGATAAAACATGCCATATAAATTTAAATTCTTGGCCAACAAATTACTGCTTTAGATGTTTTCCAAGGATATCAAAGAGTTTTCCAAACATGAAAGTAGGATTGATAACAGTTGATAAAGATACAAGGTGTGAAGGGCAGTTACTCTTTATTAGGTTCTGAAAAATGTGACTGTCGAGCCTATTTTACAGTTTCATTCATTGGACAGGTTCATTTTTTAACACGAAGGGGAAAACCTCACATCAGTTTAACATCTGAATTATTTTTAATTGTAAAGCTTAAAGTATCTCAGTGAGCTTTATTAATCAGTTGAACTTTTCTGGTGAAGTAATAATAAAGTACTGTACTGTGTTTGTAGCTTAGTACTTGCAGTGCAAGTATTGTCACCAGTTTGGAGATAGGGAGACTGAAGTTCATTGAGGCTGAGATGAGCCCATGGTCACTTAGCTAGCAGATGTTAGAAGTGGATCTTGAACTCATGTTCTTTCTTTAAGTATAGATCATAATAATTTCCCTGTATATGATCCTCATTAATTACAATAGCCAAAAAGAAGTTCATACTGGTGAACCTTTCCAAATGGAGCTATGCTAATCCTGACGGGACAGACACAGTCTGTCATCAGATTACCCATCAAGAGTTTGTGCCTCTCCTTCTCCTTAGACTTTGATGGAGATAGCTCCAGGCTCTGGACCCAACAGTCTTGGGAATAATACTGGCCTCCAGACCACTGACCCTGTTTCACCCTTAGCATTGCAGTGATCAGTCATTGAGGGGAGAAGAGCCTCTTTCCTTGCCACCATTAATACCACTTGCTGTTCAACAGTCACCAAAGGACACATAGCCTGGGAGTGGCAACAGTAAGCAGACTACTGGTCCTCCTTCCAGCCCCTACAGCCATCATCCTGGGAAGCAGCCCAAATGGAAATACACCCTGGCAACTGCCTTGGCAGGTAGCCACAGCTACCGAAGACCCAGAAAAGAAAGTTCTTGCCACCCTCAAATGGTTCATTTTTAGAAAGTGTTATTTAATAAATGGAAATTCCATTAAAGAGGATTATTACCATCTGCTTTGCCACTGCTCCCTAAAGGTCGTGGAACCTTCACCATCTGAATTGGCAGTCAAAACCTCAATTACATGTGGCTCCACCATTATTACAATGTGAGCTCCTTGAGAGCAGGGACTCTATATCCCCAGAGTTTGGCATAGTGCTTTGTACACAGTAAAGACTTTGTCATTTCTTCATTCACTAACTAAACTTAGAGAAATGGGGTCATTTCTATAACATGAAAGAGGTTTGGGTGTAGGACTCAGGTAGCTTTCAGTGAAGAGACCAGCTTTTTAACAAGTTTCATTAAGTTGTCTGTATCCTTGACTCTTTACCTGATATTTTAAAAGATAGTCTTTTCTCTTGGGAAAAAAAAAATAACCTTCCAACTTTAGTTTTTAAGTTAGGTGAATTGAAATCAGCCAAACTTGTAAGAAGTTAACAAGAAACAAATGACTAAAGCTGACACAGAGTAATATAATCTTAAATGTAAGTTTGCTATTGATGTTCCCTTTTGAGCTTATTCGGACATGTAGCAACAATTCCTTTAGGCACGTGAACTAGCCAGTGGTACTGTTAGATATTACCATGCTATTTCCTTCTCTACTTTCCTCATCTGTACACCCAGATGAATTGTTCCCAGCTATTTTTACAAAGACATTATTTTTAAAAGTTGGAAATGCATTCTGCAGTTGGCATTCAGTTCTTGGTTAAATGGGAAAAAGCTTCTTTAAAGAATTCTCTACTCTAATCCATTCACATAGCAGTAAGCCTAGTATTTAGCAATCCCCAGAAGTGATTGTACATCATGGGCAGCAAAGGAGAAGAGAGTTGGTGAGATTCAAAGGGTCAAAATGTAGTTAGTTTTCTATAAAATATTAAGAATTGCTGGTCAGTCCTGGAAGAAGCATTAATAGCAGAAGTAGTGGTGGCAGCATTTTACTTTGCAAATGAGCCGAGACAGCAGCAAGCCCAGAAGAAATAGGGAAATGAGAGATGAGAATAGGTTGGAAGATTATGTAATTACATGGAACTTTTTTGTAGTCATTAATTACATAAGTTTTGAATTCTCTAAAGCAAGTATCCATATGTGAATGAATAACTGTATTGAAGTTTAATGGCAACAGGAAATAACAGCAGACATTTGTTACTGTTTGAGGTTTGTCAAGTGTTGTAACTTAACTTAAAAGTATAGTACTTGAAGGGCCAGTTAAACTAATGGTAACAGTCATAAGAAGTGCATTTTGTTTTGTGGCATCATAAAAGTGACCATTTTTATGTCTTTAAGGAAAGAGTATAACATGTTGAGTATAAAAATCTTGAAATTCACCTGAACATTTTTAAGTTTCTATGAATTCATCGAAAGAGCAAATATGAAGTGGTTTTTTTTAACCTTTATAACATTTTTAAGGAAGGTTGGAGTGTTTATATAATTCGTGAAGGAATGGTTCCATCACCTGAGATGCTAATTAGAAAATAAATTTAGTTTTTTATTATTAAGTGATAAGCTAAAGCATGGCTGAAGAATATAATTTTGAGCTGGATTCATCTGAAAGTAAATATGAATGTGGTGATGTGTTCCAGATTGCATGTTCAACATGAATAGAAGACAAGGTCTTTCAAGGAAAGTTGGACAGGACACTTGGGGGATGGGGATGGGGGCAGTACCATCGGGATGAGAAAATTTAAGTATTACTTGGAAACATTATCCAGTCTGAAGTGAAGAATTCTAAACATTCCTGTGACAAGTGAAAGTAATAGTGTTATAGTCATAAATGATGGGGAAGATTGATTATGTTTATTTAACACCTGCAACTTTTATTCATCCAGAATTCATTTTACAAGGACAGCATTCAGTCAGGCTTAAATACATTGTTGGGCCAAACATACTCTGTATGCCCTGGAAAATGCCATGTTTAAAAACCAGTTTTGACCTATAGTTGTTTTCATAGTATCATATTTTGAAGAGAGTTTGATTTAAGATATGACTTGTGGCACCTTTGTATACTTCAGTAGATTAGAATTGTGCCAGAAAGGCTATCTCTTGAATATATCTCCAAGATTTCAAAAAATGCTATCTTTCTATCCAAAACATTGGACAGTAATAAAGATGACATTGTAGGAAGATCAGGGAAAAGAGATTGACTAGGAACATTATGAGGATGCAGGAGAGCAGTACTGACGTCAGTGAATGTAACATCCTTTACCTGAAGGAAATTTTGAAAAACCACCAAAAATCTATTTAATGTCAATTTGGTATGGAGATATAAGGGATGACATAGTGGATAGAGATTCTGTGTTGGGGTCAGAAAGAAAGACCTGGATTCCAGTACTGCCTCTGCCTCTCCTCTTGATGTCTAATTAGCTTTCTGAGACTTTAGCTTACCAGGAGAGTAAGAGTGGTCTTGGTAGGGATTTCAGTGCCATGGACATGTGTGAAATCGCAGGAGTTGATCCTTCAAAAAAAAATTGTACTATATATTTGAACATCTCATTTTAGGTGGTAATTTGTCCATCTTAAAATCCCTCTTTTATTCTCTATGATCTTTGAAAAGTTAACTGACAGTAGGTCAGCAATCTTGAATGCCGTTTTCCCCCCAGCACGTCAAGATGTAATTTAATTGATTCAGCTCTGGTGATACAACTTGGTGCTCCATCTCTCTATTTATCTTGGCTTTAGACTCAGCCTTTTTGTTTTGTTCTTTCCAGCCCAATAATCATTCTCCTTGACAGAGAAAAAAGCACTCTCCCTACTCTCAATTCTTAGCATCTCATCCAAGGCAATCTCCAGTTGTCCTGATCCCTCCAGTTGTCCTGATCCATATCTGGCCACTGGACTCAGATGACTACAGAGGAGAGAATGAAGCTGGTGACTTTGTACAGATCTCCCTCACTTAAATCCAGTTCACTTTCATGTCATGGCATCATCTTCCTGATGTCATGGTCCTCTTCAAGAACAAAGGACAAACAACAACAGCATCTCATCTACACTGTTGTTCAGTCTTGTCTTACTCTTTGTGACCCCGTTCATGGTTTTCTTGGCAGAGATCCTGGAGTGGTTTGCCATTTCCTTCTTTAGCTTATTTTACAGATGAGGAAACTGAGGCAAACAGGGTGAAGCAATTTGCCCAAGGTCACACAGCTAGTAAATGTCCGAGGCCAGAATTGGGGATGATGAGTCTTCCTGACTCCAGGTATAGCACTCTATACACTGTGCCACCTTTTGTTGTTCTTTAGTCGATTTCAGTCATGTTTGACCCTTTATAATCTCATTTGGGTTTTTCTGTGCCACCTATCTCTTTCATCTACACTGAGCAGGGCCTTAATTCTTTTTTCTTCTTTTTCTTAAGGTAACTTAAATATAACCCTCTCCTCCCCCAGGGTGGGAGGGGAAGTGTATTTAGCTTTCCTTGCTACTCTCAGCTCATTTTGAGATTTTTTTTAATGAATTTATTTAATATATTTAGTTTTCAGCATTGACTCTCACAAGAGTTTGAATTACAAATTTTCTCCCCATTTCTACCCTCCCCCCCCACTCCAAGATGGCATATATTCTGTCCTGTTCCCTAGTCAGCCCTCCCTTCTGTTACCCTACTCCCCTCCCATCCTCTTTTCCCTACTCCCCTCCCATCCTCTTTTCCCTTCCTTTCTTGTAGGGCAGGATAAATTTCTACACCCCATTGCCTGTGTATCTTATTTTCTAGTTGCATGCAAAAAATTTTTTTTGTT
>CM053623.1:185165426-185268419 GCA_028646595.1 Phalanger gymnotis
TTTTTTTCAGTATTTTTTTAGGTTTCCTTTAGCAAGTCATTGACTTGTTTTTCATGGTTTTCTCTCATTCTTCTCATTTTTCTTCCCAGTTTTTCCTCTACTTCTCTAACTTGCTTTTCCAAATCCTTTTTGAGCTCTTCCATGGCCTGAGACCATGTTTTTCTTGGAGGCTTTTGATGTAGGCTCTTTGACTTTGTTGACTTCTTCTGGCTGTATGTTTTGGTCTTCTTTGTCACCAAAGAAAGATTCCAAAGTCTGAGACTGAATCTGAGTGTGTTTTCGCTGCCTGGCCATGTTCCCGGCCAGCTTACTTGACCCTTGATTTTTTCAGCGGGGTATGACTGCTTGTAGAGTAAAGAGTACTTTGTTCCAAGCTTGAGGGTATGTGCTGTTATTTTCAGAGCTGTTACAGCGAGCTCTGCCACATCAGCACTCCTCCTTCCCCAAGAACCCCCAACCCAGACTGGACTCAGACTTTATGCAGTCTCTGCACTCCTGCTCTGATCCACCATTTAATTCCTCCCACCAGGTGGGCCTGGGGCCAGAAGCAACTGCAGCTGTAGTTCTGTAGCTGCACCACCTCTGCTGTCCTCAGGGCGGTGGCTGAACCATGAACTCCTTCCTCTCACCACAGCTTTTCCCACTAACCTTCTCTGTTGTCTTTGGTGTTTGTGGGTTGAAAAGTATGTAACTGCCACAGCTCACTGATTCAGGGGGCTAGGGCCCGCTCCGCCCGGCTCCCGGTCTGGTTGGTCCACACAGCCCACGCTGGGCTCTGCTCCTCTCCTGCTCCCAGCCCTGTGCGCGATAGACCTCACCCAGTGACCATCCAGGCTCTCCTGGGCTGGAGCCCTGCTTCTGTCTGCTATTTTGTGGGTTCTGCAGTTCTAGAATTTGTTCAGAGCCATTTTTTGTAGGTTTTTGGAGGGACTTGGTGGGGAGCTTAGGTAAGTTCCTGCTTTCCGGCCGCATCTTGGCTCCTCATTTTAAGTTTTAGTGCTTTTAACTCTTATTTTAAAACTTGAGGTGATGAGTTAGTTATTCTTATTAAAATTATTTACTTGGGTTTCACTATCAAGAAACTTTGTTTCCATTCTTAGCTGATTTCCCCTGTGGAATTTAATCCATAGGCTCCTCATCATTTTGCTGAACATTTTGAAATTTGCTGTCTCCAAATTTAGGACTTATGTCAGAGTGTATCATTTTTCTAATCCGTTTATGAAAAATTCTAAGAGCGGTCACTTGCTCCTAATGTTCCTATCATTTCCTTCTTCAGAGGCAAACGGAAGTTAAGTGACTTGCCCAGGGTCACACAGTTAATAAACGTCCGAGGCCAGATTTGAACTCATGGAGATGTCTTCCTGATTCCAAGCCCAGCACTCTGTTCACTGTGCCACCTAGCTGCCAGTGTTTTGGCTATACGTGGTGTCTTATTGCAGTTCATTTTTCTTTGGCTTTTTTATATTAGCGACTTATTGGAAAGATCTTGGATTAGTTTTGGCTTTTCTCCCCACACTTTTTTTCATCTGTCATAACTGAAAAATCTAAGATGGCCATTTTTCCTTCACTTGACGTTTAAGTTACTTCTAAACTCTTTGCTGTAGCGTTCATGCAAATCAAGGAAGCCTATATTCTTAGCAGTCAGAAAAGCTTCCTGTTGGGTTTTTTTTTTTGTATTGGACTTCCTGCCTTATGTATAGACTATAGTTTTTCAAGAGATCTTTGTTTTCAAACGTTTTAAAGTTAACAATGCAGGAAAGACATGGTTTTTGAAAAAAATTTATCGCATGGACAAATACTTTATACTGTGTAATTAACAGCCAAAGGGTAGTGAGTTATGAGGTAAGGAATAAAGAAATGGTTCAGGGAAGGTGAGAAAGCATTCTCGTTCTTTCCATTGACTGGAACAAAGAGTACGTGTCTTTAAAGAGATCAGAAAGCAAGGGCAGGCAGAGGTATAGAAACTTAAACTGATAATAATGTAATTAACTATCCTTAGTTATTTAGAGTCTGAATTCAGTGGAGAAGGCAAGAGAGGATGAGATAGACCTTTGGGTAATATCACCATAAAAGTGAAGTATAGGTAATCTCCACTTTACAAGTGTTGGAAATAAAATTAAAAATAAGTTTACTGGTGGGAATTTGGAGTGTGTTTTTTGTATACACTGGTGGTTTGGCTCCTAAAGAACCCTAGGGGTGAGGTAGGACAGGCAACAGGAATTCTGGGCACTTTGGAATGCCCTCCCTGCCCCAATTTTCTGCCAATGTTCCTTTTTTCTTGCCCCATTCCTGGATAACTACTACTTCATTTCCGTACTTATTCTCTCTCCTCCACCCTCCCTCCCTCCAACCTGGACATGGCTTCATATACCATTTTGAATGAGCAGGAGATCACCAACTCTGATCTTTCTGATTACGTGGAGGGCCACTGGGCCTTGGCTTTAAGTTTTGAGTTCTAAATTCTATCTCCCCTCTCTGAAATGGTAAGCAATTTGATGTGCAATCATATGAAACATTTCTGTATTGTTTTCGTGTGAGAACAAGAAAGTAAGCAAGCAAGAAAGCTTCAGCCTGTATTCAGACAATATTACTTCTTTCCCTGGCAGCATTTAGCATTTTTCATCATGAGTCCTTTGGGATTGTCTTGGTTCATAGTATTGCTGATAACAGCTAAGTCATTCACAATTCTTCAACATGCACTATTGCTGTTAACTGTGCACAGTGTTCTCCTACTTCTACTCACTTCATTTTGTATCAGTTCATGGAAGTCTTTCCAGGTTTTTCTGAAGTCCGCCTGCTCATCATTTCTTATAGCACAATAATATTCCATTACAATCATATACGACTACTTATTTAGCCATTCTCTTATTGATGGGCATCCCGTCAGTTTCCAGTTCTTAACCACCACAAAAAGAGCTGCTATAAATATTTTTGTACAAATAAGTATTCCCACCCATCCCCCTTTTTAAATCTCTTTGGGATGCAGACCTAGCAGTGATATTTCTGGATCAAAATATATGCACACTTTTATAGCCCTTTGGGCATAGTTCAAATTGATTTCCAGAAGATTGGATCAGTGTTGTTAGCTCTTTCTCGTCAGTCACTTTATTAGGCCAGTCATTTATTAGCTACCCACCATGTGCCAGGCACTGTGCTTAGCAGTGGGGATATAAAAAGAGGCAAAAGACAGTCCCTGCCCTCAAGGAACTTCTTATTAGTCTAACATGAGACAACATGCAGTCAGATATATAGAAAGCAATCTATATAGGATAAGTAGGAAATAATTAAAAGAGGGAAAGCATTGGAATTTGAAAGAGGAATTATGGGAGGCTTCCTGTAGAAGGTGGGATTTTAGTTGATTCTTAAAAGAAGCCAGAGAGGTCAGTAGTTGGAACAGAGGAAGGAGAGCATTCCAGGCACAGAGGTTGTTGTGTCTTTCATTTTTGAAGAGAACCATGGCATGACTTGCAGTTGACTTTGATTTAAGTGAGGGAAGGCTATGCAAGCCTCACTTTCTCCTCCAGAGCCATCTGGAGGTCCAGTGGCCAGATATTCATCAAGATGACTGGAGATGGCCCAGGATGCAATGGGAGACCTTGGCCCTTTTAAACTAAGGTCTTTTCAGGTTCTCACTTTTAGTGAGGGAATGCCAATTCAGTGAATCACCACTTTAAGAAGTGGCCCCTTTAATAAAAAAAAAAATCACACTGGAACGGGAAGACCCTCAGGGTTGCTGGCCAAAAGAAAAAGTTACTATTTACATTCCCTCTTAGTTAGGAGACAACCAGAGAAAATGTTTGGAGCCAAGAGGTAGAGCATCTTACTTGTCTTATTCATCAAATGGGCAGGAGGCCAGTGTCACTGGATGGAAGAGTGTGTGCCAGGGAGTGAGTTGTAAGAGTGGCATGATCAGACTTGATTTTTAGAAAGATCACTTTTACAGTCAAATGGAGGATATGGAGGATGGACCAGAGTAGAGAGAATCTTGAAGCAGGCAGACCTACCAGCAAGCTTGTTGGCACTAATCCAGGTGTAAGGTGATAATGGCCCCTCCTTCCTTTTCTCTCTCTCTCTCACTATCTCTTGCTCTTGCTTTCTTGCTCTCATATGTGTGTGTCTATATATGCGTATATTATATATATATATATACATATACATATACATGTATATGTATATATATATATGAAATAAGAATGATCACAGTGTCAGAGAAGAGAAAATGCCATGTTTGAGAGGTGTCGCAAAGCTGAAATCAAGAGTCCTTGGCAACAGATTGGATATGGATATGGAGAGATAGTGAGGAGTTAAGGATGACTCCTAGGTTGTGAACCTGAGGAACTAGCCTTCACTCTAGTCTCCAATAACAGGGAAGATAGGAGGTAGGGAGAATTTAAGGGTAATAATGTCCATTTTCGACATACACTGGACATCCAGTTCAAGATGTCTGAAAGGCATTTGGAGATGCAAGACCGGAGGTTAGCAGAGCGATTGGAGCAGAATTTGTAGATTTGAGAAGCATAGAGTTGGTAATTAAATCCATGGGAACTGAAGTGATCACCAAGTGAAGTAATACAGAGGAAGAAGAGAAGGGGGTCCAGGACAGAATTCTGAGCAGGGACTACTCTTTTGTTTGTATCCTCAGTATCCTCAGCACATAGTAAGGGCTTAATGAATAACTTTTCCTTCATAATGGAGATGAACATGAGTGGAGATGAATAGAAACAACCTAAGTTATGGAAAAAAGAATGGGGGAGAAATTGATGGATTTCCAACCCCTTTTCATGGGCTAACCGTTACTAAGCATAATTTTGAATGAATTCTTCTTTGTCTTTGACATTAGTACCTCTTTCCAGACACCCATTGCTTCCATGGTGCCCCAGCCAACCCTCAACTCAGGCTTATCCTGCTCTTCACCCTTCCTCCACTCCCAATCCCAAAAGGATTTTCTTTGGAATCCAAACTTAAGAGATAAGTAGGAGATAGTCTGTCTCTCTGTCTCTGATAAAGATGTGGTTTATTAGGGCAAAGTTCTTCTTGACAGAGAAGCTGTCCAGGTTATAGTTTTCACTGACTTTACAAGCTTCACAGTGAGTCCTCTGTAGATAGTTCTCCATGCCCAAAGCCCTCAACAATTCGAACACATATGACTTAATTCAACAAATATTTATTAGGGGCAGTACTAATGGATGAAAAGAGGAAAAAGGAACTTTCCCCCTTAATTTGCTTGGGGGGGGTGGTTCCCAGCATATATACAAATAAATAAATAAATATACAAGGTAATTTGAGGAGATATGAACACTTGGAACAACCAGAAATGAACAGCAAAGAAGAGTTTTCTAGGAAGGGTTGGCATTTGACCTTAATCTTTGAAGGAATATTCAGAAAGGTAGAGGTGGGGAAGAAGTCCATTCCAAATAAATGGAGGCAGGTAAGGCAATGTCACGTAACAGCTGGAGGAATAATAATCCAGTTGGCTCATATGCAGAGACTACCTACGGACATCAAATAAAGTGGGATAGTTATTTTGGAGCCTAAGTGTGGATGGCCTTAAATGGCAGATTTAGGAGTTTGTATTTATGTTAGAGGCAATAAAGACCCTGAAAGATTTTTAAGCAAAGAGTGTTAAATTAGACATAAGTTTTAGGAATATTATTTTAGCCAATGTGTGGGTGATAGATTAGAGAGATGAGATCAGCATAATTGAGAATAGTGCTAGAAGTGAGTTGCCCGGAACGAAGACTTGGGAGATACCAGAACTTGGGGACAGGAGATGGATGATGATCCATTAAAGAAGGCAGGAGTACTCAGCCAGGAAGAACAGAACCAGAGCAGAGCAGGCTCATTGGATCCATAGAAGAAAGTATATATAAGCTGGGAAACATGGTAGTTAGTCGTTGAAAAAGTTGCTAAGTTCTGAGGATAGAAGGGTAGACTCAGAAGTAAACAGGTTGCAAAGAAATGGAGTTAAACCCTTTCTAGGAATTTTTCTGTGAAAAGGAGAAATGGGGTAGCTTAAGGGGATGGAGGGACAAATAAATGAAGGGGAAGGAGAAGGCTTCTGCACAGCACAACCCAGACACAAAAGGAAAAAAAAAACACATTTGAATACTCAGTTTGCTGTGACCCTCTCTGGCATCCTGGCCTCCTCAGTTCCTTCCAAACTGTTGTTTACTCTGCAGCAGCACAGAAATACCTGACTAGTTTTAAGATCAAAGAGATTCAAGTAGTTGCATCTCTGTTAACTGGCTTGCCTCTTAAGCTGATTATTGTCCCAATTCTCCAGGGACACTATGCAGACTACAGTACCTATTCTTTCACCCTCTCTGTCTTTAAGCTGGCTGTTTGTTTTTTCTTCACTAATACACAAATGTTGAGCAAGTTGACTGTGGCAAGGATCTCCCAAGACCATTCTTTTCTGGGTCTTCAGCAGCTGTAGCAGCTGAGGCCCTGGCAGAAGGTCTTAGTCTCATAATGGCTGCTTCCCTGGATGATGCTTGGGGAAGCCTGGGCCAGAAACAGGGCCTGGTGGTCTGGGGTGTGCTGCTGATCCTGGGCAAGAAAACTGCTGTAGTCTTCAGGCCTATTAGGTTGGCTGAAGCCTAATGATGCTAGTTAGTGGGTTATTATGAACAACTGAGACACGCTCCCTTGAGCACTTTTTCTAGGCAGAGGGAAGTAAGATCAGAATGCTTCAGAAGTCACATCTTGGCCAATGGCCCAATGTGAGATCGTAGGTGAAGAGAATGTTGGTTATATATGGTAATGATACTTAGCATCGAAGAAATTACTATTGCCCCTTTGGAACTAGCCACTCCATATTTCTTATGCCTCTTCTCCATTATCTTGTGAATGAATCTGGATTGTTACTGTCTCATAAATTTAGAGAATTTTAGAACTAGAAGGGACCTTAGGAGATAGTCCAACTCCTTCATTTTATAGACTAAGAAACAGAGTCAAAGAAGTTGTGTTTTTGCCTAATAAATGATGGTTCACTGACTAAGTTTACCTAGCTAGTTAGTGGCAGAACTAGAACCAGACCTTTTGCTGTGATTTATTTCAATCCCTTTTCCATTTGTGACATTGCCTGCTTTTATTTTGTTAATGGTGGCATAACAATGTTACTGCTATAGGGTGGAAAGGAGAGGAGGCAGCCAACCTGTCTCCAACAAAATTATGGTCTGGGAATCTAACATCTGATACGTAAAAGAGATTGAGTTCGATTCTTTTACGCAAACTTTTTTTCTTATAAGTTTTCTTTAATTTGTCCCTTCTAAAACTTAAAAAAAAAGATATCTAAATAAATTTGAAACAAAACTATGTTGGTTGCTTACAATTCAGTAAACCAAAACTCATTCTAAAAGTTAAAATACTACTAGGTATAAAGCAGTGATGTCAACTCAGACAGAAATGAGGGTCATTAAGCCATGCAAAAGGATCCCTGAAATCTGTATATTAACTTAGAAAACCATGTATTAGATATACTTTTTTATTGAATTTTTACTTATTTTGTTAAATATTTCTGAGTAACTTTAGTCTGGTTCAGCCGCATGCTGCAGGCCTTGTGTTTGACACCTCTGGTCAAAAGGATTGTTGCTAATTAAATATAGAGCCTAGTAATCATTGTTTTCAATAAAAGAATGACTTTAATTGATCATAAAATAATTTCGCTATAGTCATTGTACAGTATGGAGACCTCCATATGAGGTAGATTGCAGTTTTCAGGAGTTGAAAAAAGTTGACATGAAAAACAAAAATAAGACTAGAAGTTAATTTGAACCATCTAGAAAATGAATAAATATCACTAAACATTTAATATAGCCCTTTTAAGATTTACAGAGCCCCTTACATGAATTATTTCATTTGATCTTCATCAAAGGCACTCATTGAAGCTATGGGAATGTATACTATTGCCAAGGTGGAGACAGTATCTAGAGAGCAGAGGATTGGAACCCAATCCCTGCCATTTGCTGCCTTTATGACTTTGGGGAAGTCCCTTAAACCTCTCTAGGCTGCTGTTTCTTTGCCTATAAAATGAAGAAGCTGGGCTAGATGTTCTCTTAAGTTCCCTCTAAGGTCCTTCGTAACTTGAAATCTGTGATCCTATAACTACCCCATCTCATTCAGAAAGGTTGGGGTGGGGGAACCTCGACCTTGAGGCCACATGTAGTCCTCTAGGTCCTCAAGTGCTGCCCTTTGACTGAATCCAAACTTTAAAGAACAAGTCCCGGTAATAAAAGGACTTGTTCTGTAAAACCTGTAAAAGACTCAGCCAAAAGGCCACCCCCAGCTACCTAGAGGGCCAAGGCCACAGGCCACAGGTTCCCCACCCCTGGTTTAGACTTATGCGTGTAAGCTCCTTGAGGGCAAGGACAGTGTTCTGCCTCTTTTTGTGTCTGTGCTTAGCACTGTACCTTGGTAGGAGCTTATTAAGTGTTTATTGATTGATTTTTCTCCAAACCCTCCCCCTTCCAAACTTCTCTAATACTACCTAGCACACCATTATCCTCTCAGTCGCCCAGACTCACAGCTATCTCTCACCACTCCTTTCCCCCACATCCAGTCTGTTCCTAGTCTCCCAATTGTATCTTTGTAACATCTTAAGTAAGTCCACTCTAATACTGCTACCACCCAAGTGCAGGTGCTCATCCCTTCCCTCCTGGACTGTCACAATAGCCTGCTGTTTGATCTGCTTGCCACAGATCTCTACCCACTCTACTTCATCATCCAATCATTTGTTATGGTGGGTTTTTCTAAAGTGCAGATCCACCTTTGTCATCCTGATATTTAGTGAATCCAGTGGCTTCCTATGACCTCCTGAATCAATTATAAAATCCTCTCTTTGGCTTTCTGAGCCCTTAATAACCTAACCCCAACACTTCCCACCTTTTTAGGCTTCTTACTTACACCTTATACTCCTCCACATGGACTCTTTAATGCAGTGATAACAAGCCTGCTTACTGTTCCTTGAGCAAGCTACCCTCTCCCTGGCTCTTGGCATTTTTCACTGGTATCCACCAAAGCATGGAATGTTTTCCCTCCCCCTGTCCACCTCCTAGCTTCCCTTAGTTGAAGTTCAAGCTAAAATTCCATCTAATACAGGAAGCCTTTCCCAGTCCTTTTTTCTAGTGCTTTCTTTCTTTTAATTATTTTCTATTTATCCTGTATATTGCTTGTGTGTACCTAATTGTTTTCATGTCTCTGTCATTAGATGAGTGAACTTCTTGAGGGCTGGGACTGTCTTTTGCCGTTCTTTGTATCCCCAGCGCTAAGTTGTATGATTCAGTGGTTTGCATTTTAAGCCTCTGGGTTATTTTATATCTTAAGCTAGATTGTATACTATTTGAGAAGAAGTCTTTTTCTCATTCTTCAGCACATCTATTATGGTAGGTGCAAAACTAGTAAGTGATCAATACAGCAAATGCAGACTGAAGAGAGAGTGTTGTTGGAGAAAGTATTAGTTATACTACCAGCTTTCTGAGTAGTTTTGTCACCTTGAACAAGCTGCTTAACATTTCCCAATTTATTGTTTGTAAAGTGAGGGAGTTGCATTAAATCAAGGGTGCATAACCTAGGGACCCAGCAGACCCCAGGGGATCTTTGAACTTAATGGGAAAGAGATTCCATCTTTTATTCATAAACCTCTCACTGAAATATAACATTCTTTCAATTATGAATATAGGCAACAAACTCTCTGAGGAGCACCTCATCAGTAGGCTTCACCAGACTGCCAGAGGGGGCCAAGGTATAAAAAAGATTCAGAATTCTGATCTCTAAGAGTCCTTCCAGGTCCCAAAGTAAATGACTCCAAGATTAATTAACTTAGACAACTTGTTTCACTGAAATAATGGCCAGATTACTTTAGAAAGTATAGAGGCATTTTTCCTGTGGGATTAACTGCATTGTAGGCATTATTGAGGAGGCAGGAGCAACAACAAGAAAGGCACTTAGTGATGCTAGCTGAAAAATAGAATTACCATTCAAAACATTTGAATGTGTAATGTGAGATTGCCGCTTTCATTGGTAAGTAAGTACACTTCAAGTAGCTTTTTTCTTTTTAGGGGAAATTAATTTTTAAAGCGTAATTCTTTTGGTGGGGAATGGAAAAGGGGTTGGGAGGAAGAGATAGTAATTAAGAAACCTTTTTGTCTAAATTTTTTGGGGGATTTTTTTTTACTAAGGTGAATCTTCTTGATTTAAAATGAATAGCTATTTGTAATGACTCCACCAAGAAGTATTTGAATGCCACCTACATTCTAGCACTGTGCTAGATACTCATTGTTGGGAGTACAAGAAACTTGATTTCTGCTGTCAAAGGGTGCTCCATCTTGTTGCCAAAGTAAAGTGAGTACATCTGATACCGTTAGAAAACCATGGAGTCTTCATGGTTCTAAGTACTATAGAATCTCAGAGAAGGGGGAGAGAGCTAATATTATTAGTCGGAAGAAACATTTTGGAGAAAATAAGTCTTGAAATAGGCCCTGAAGAATGGTTTGCATAAATAGGTAAGAGAAAAAATACTCTAGTATTTAGTGTATTGGAAACCATAGGGTTATAGAAATTCCTTGTAGAAGCACCTTTTAAAAAAATCTAAGCTATTCAGCTTTCCCTTCAGTTCATATTAGCTTTGTTTTTGCATTGTATGTTTAAAAGATTTCATTTCAGTAATGTTGAATTCATAACATGATTTGTAGAATTGCATCGTTTTGGTAAATTCGGTTTGGTAAATGCAAATTTTGGTAAATACAATTATTCTAAGATACTATAAATGGTGTGGCACATAAATTTATATTTCTGTGAAATGGAATTTTCATTTTTATTAGTTTTGAAGTTCTGTAAACATCAAGTATCTACTTTGTGTAAGACATAGTGCCAGGCACTAAGTAATCTGATTTTTAAAATGATATGCGTTTCTCCTATTATTTAAAATGCCCAATATGTAAACCAAATCATTCTGTTTATAGTGGGAGGAAGGAAACTTAAGGTCTAGTCCTTGTCCTGCTACCACCCTCTAGTTCTGTGACCTTGGGCCTTAACTTCTTCATATGGGATGAGGGAATTGAACTATATATCCTCTAAGGTTCTTTCCAAATGTAGAATTCTAGATGAACAAGTAACATTCCTCAAACACCATTTTCATTGTTATTCCCCTATTAGGTAAGTTTGTAGTGACCCCATGTATTAGACCACAAACTCCTTTGCTTGTCCCTTCAGTGTCTTCTACTAGTTGACCTTCAGTTTCAACCTTATTTTCATTGTTGTCCTACCTGCATTTTCTGCATTTAAGCCAAGTAAATCTGCTTATCATCTCCTAGCCAGCTTATTACTTTTATCATGTCCTTTTTTGTGTTCAGTTCCCCTGATACTTTGAATACTTCCTTTGCTATACTGCCCTCACAACTCCCAACTCCCCCAGGCCCATGATTAATCCCATGTGACAGATCTTATCTCTACTTTGGTTCCTCTCAGCACTTCAATACTCATTTTGTTTATAAGGGCTCTTCATTTGTATTCCTTTTGCAACCAAACTTATAAGCCAAATAAAGACCTAACTGCCTTCTGTTTCTCTGTATCTCACCACAGGTAGGCCAGTGCTCTGTGTATCACAGGGACTTAAGTTGTTTACTGGACATTTTTTAATTTACCAGGATTAGCTTCTCTGATTTGAAAGTGGCAGGGAAATAACTACTAAAAATGTTCCTACTTTAAGGTTATTTTACTTCCTTGTATCTTAAGACATTCCCAGATCCCCAGGGCAAAAAAAAAAAATGAAAACAAAAGAAAAAGAAAAATCTCATGGTGAATCAGTCAATTTTTTTCATAGCACTTTTTTAAAAATAAATTTTTATTGGTATCTTTTTTTTACATCATCCAGATTCCCCCTGTATTCCTCTTCCTCCCAGAGAGCCATCTCTTATAACAAATGTTTCCTGTCATAGTGCTTTAATCAGCATTGTATATCTGTATATCTTATTTCTGTTTAGTATATAAAGAATCTATCTCCCCGGCCCCCCCAAAAAATCTGTGCTCTTTAAAATCCAAAATTTTAGTACTGGCTTTTTTTTAACACCACAATTACTCCCCAATAATTCTTTTCCCCTCCTGCCCTTCTGCTTGGGGTTGCTGGATCAAAGGGTAACAGTTGAGTTTCTTAAGTCCAACTTCTTGTTGTTTTCCCCCCCAGGAGAATTGTACTAATTCAGAACTTACCATCGTCGTGTTAATGTTTGTGTCTTCTCAAGGTGCCCTTAAAACCTCCAACATAGTATAGGTAAGAGAGGAATGGAAAATGGGAGAGTCTCATTCTGTCTCCTTAAAGCTGGCCCTACAGAAGTCCATTCTACCTAGAAACCAAAAAGGAACAAATCTTTCCAAATCTTCTTTATGTTTCCATTTTTCAGTTATGTAGGTATAAGCTGAAATCTCAAGAGTTGTTTCAGTTAACATTTTCCTTATAAGTGATTCTTTTGAAAACTGTTTGAAAATTGACTGTTTTAGGGAATTAATTTTTGATAGAAATTTTAGGTATAAAGTCATAAATTTAGAGCTAGAATGGACTTTAGAGATCTTATAGTCCAATATCATTTTATAGGTGCAAAAAAAAAAAAAGACCCAGGAGGCTGAGCCACTTGATCCAGGTGATGTGGGTAATATGAGACAGAGCTCAGATTCAAATTTAGAGTACTTTCCACCTTTTAAAAACATACATCAAGTCATAATAGCTGATCCACTTTAAAGTATTGCTATATTTGTCTAACAAAATCAGTATGATTCATAGGATATATTATCATGGGGCAACTGTGTTCAAATTTTTATAAAAAGTTTTATTGATGTCTCTTAATACACGAGAGCCATTCCCTATTACCCTAGTATTGGGCTTTGCAGTTCATGTGAATTAAATGACTTTTCATTTCATGCTTATTAAAATTGTTGTAGTTATCTATGTGGTTTTTCTAGTTCTGCTTTCACTGTTTCAGTTTAAATAAATTTTCCTGTTTTCCAAATTCTTCCATTATTTCTTATAATAATTTTTCTTTGAAGTACCTCCATTTGTTTAGTCCCATTTATGGATAGTCACTTAGTTTCTAGGTTTTTATTTGTTAGTGGGGTGCCTACCACATAATGCTAATATGTGTTAACATGCTTATACAGTGTGACCAGTACTTCAGGTTGTATTTACTTGCTTCACATTGCTACAGTACACTGTGAACCAGACTATAGATTGTTGTTAATCTTTTTTTCTCCTCTATTAGCATGATACAGTGGAATGATCCCTAAATTTGTATTTTAGAAGGCCTGTTTTCTAAACTTTCTCTGTTACCTATTACCTGTGTGACCTTGTTGGGTCTAATCTCATTCCTAATCTCTAATCTTGAGGGGTTTGGACTATATTATCTCTAAGGGCCCTTCCACCTTGAAATCCTGGGGACAGGAACTTTTCTTATTCTCAAGACTAGATTGATGATTGATAACTAGTACATAGTAAATTTTTTATTTCTACAAAAAATTGATCAAGATAATTTTTAGTGTTATATGCCACAAAGGCTGTAGGCAGAGTTGTTAAGTCTTGGAAATAATTTTTACCTCACTAGAATTTCTTTTTCCATTGGTTTGTTTAAAGGCTCTTATAGCATCTTGCCTAGACCCTTCTGCCCTCCCCAATTACCCTCCACAATTACCTTGAGCACTCCTAATTCCTTTATATAAACAATGTACCTCATAGAGCATTAGGATTATTCTTCCGTGGATATGTATGTTTTCCCTTTTAAAAAAAAAGTAACTTTGTTAACCCAAATTAATTTGTAGCTGGTAGAATGTATGTAGAACGTACTGTCTCGCTCACAAATTTCCTCCTGTCTTGGACTTTATCTTTCATTGGGGAAGATTTGTTCCTTTTTGGTTTCTAGGTAGAATGGAGTTCTGTAGGGCCAGCTCTAAGGAGACAGAATGTGCCTCTTGGGTGTGCCCTTCCAGCTCCCATTTTCCATTCCTCTCTTACTTGTACTATCCCATCTCCTAGCTTGGTCAGAAATTCATTGAAAATCCAAGAAAGAGGTCAGCATTAGGAATTATGACTTCAGATCCTTATTCAAGGATGCCAGTTTCATAGACATCAATGAAACTTGTTTTCTGTTCCTTAGGGAAAGACATTTCAGGAAGGACAGATTATGGCTACAGATAATTCTGACAAGAAAGGAGAGGTTTTTCCAAAGAGACTAATGTAGATGTATAGAGAGCTCATAGGTGAGCATCCATTTTTAGAAGATGCAGAGAGATCGGAAGTAAGGACAGATGATGCAAGAATCAATGCCAAAAAGGTGGCACAAAAAAGAGAACATCTAAAGGTGACGCTGAAAGAAAGAAGAGTGTCAGGAAGCCCGAAACTCAGCATAGCAAAAAGGGCTTTGTTTTTAAAAGCTCTGTTGGGTAAAAGAAGAAAGAAGAGGAACAGAAGACCACTGTGGAACAGAGATGTGCTCCCCAACTTCTGATTTTGCTTCTGTGGTCATTGCCAAGGAAAAAGATTTTTAACTCGAAAGTATAAAACACAAATGGCCAAACCCCATAATAAATAGGTAGCAAACCATGAGGAGGAGGAGGAAGGGAAGCTTCCCATCCATCACTTTCTGGATTCTGGAATAGCCAGTTGCCATTTCCTTGCCTGACCCAGTCCTTATGGACTTCTGGGTAACTAGGTGGGGTTGAGTTAGAAGGGGGTGACAGGATATATGAGGTTTTTCCTTTCCTTTTGGCAGTCTGTAGACCTTTAGGGGATGGTGAGGTACCTAAATTTGAATACTGACTGGAAAGAGATTCTGGGCAATCATCTGGAAAAAAGATTGAATCAGAGGACCTGGGTTTGAGTTCTAGTTCTGTCAATCCCTTGGATGTTCTTGGGGTTGCCAGCTTTTGGGGCCTTAGTTTCCTCATCAATGAAAGGGGGAGTATGTAGATCACCAGGTATGAAAGTAACAGGCAGATTTGATTGCTGGCCTACCATCAGGGGATGGAAAGATCATAGAAAAAGGGGGAAGTGCCACAGAATTGAAGGGCAAATATCTGTTATCCAAAAACAAAAGCATGAAAATAGAACCTGCAAACTCTGTTTAGCTTTAATCACTGGTAAAATTCCACAACACCTTGTAAAAGGGATGATTGGTGAGCATCTGGAAAGGGAAGTGGTAATCACAAAGGAGCTGGCATAGTTGTCTCAAGAACGAATTATGCTAGATTAATCTCATTTCTTTTTTTGAGTGGGTTACTACTCTTACAGATCAAGGATATAAGTGTACTTGGGCAGTTAGGTGGCTCAGTGGCTAGAGTGCCAGGCCTGGAGTCAGGAAGACCAAAGTTCAAGTCTGGTCTTTGACACTTAATTGCTATGTGACCCCGAGCAAGTCATTTAACCTCTGTCTGCCTCAGTTTCCTCATCTGTAAAATGAGGATAACAACAGCACCTCCCTGCCTCTCCCCAAGGTTGTTGTGCGGATCAAATGAAAGGTCTTAGCACAGTGCCTGACACATAGTAAGCGCTATGTGTATGTTACCTAGTATTGTTATTACTTGTATTTACCATGGTCATGATCTGCCAGTCTATAATAGTCGTGTGGCCAAAGGTCAAGGAGTCCAGAACATGATGGGTGAGTGGTTTCATTTTATTTTATCCCTCGTACCTTCTTAAGATCATCTCTCTGGAGCTAGAAAAGACCTAAGAAGCCATCTAATCCAGTCCAGTCTTCACACTGTAAAGATGAGGAAACTGAGGCTGAGGGAGGCTACCTGCCAGAAGTCACACAGGCAGAAAGCGTCTGAGTAAGGATTTGAACTGGGCTCCTCTGACTCCAGGGCAGTGCCTCTTAGTAGGCACTTAATGCCTGGTGATAAATACATCGAAGACATATCTTCTCCTTCCCCGTCCCCAAGGATGGAACTAAGAGTAATGGTTGCATGTTGCAGAGAAGTAAATTTAGACTGATGTAAGGAAGAAAGGCTCCCTATGTGCCAGGCCCTGGGATAATAAGTGATATCCTAAATAGGAAGGGGCTGCTTTTAGAACATAGTGGTTCTCTCACTGGAAGGCTTAAAGCATCTCTCCATTATTTTTGTGTTTAAATATCATGCTTTGTGAAATACTGTCAAAATTTGGTTGTTCATTCTCTGATTTTTATAGACAGTGCTTCTGAAACACAGTGGTGTTTTTCAGTCCTGTATTTCCATCTTGTAAGAATGAGTGTTAGACTCTTGACACTATCTCCCTGAAGAGAGAAAGTTTCTTTCAGTAGTTTCTCCTGCAGAGGAATTTGTGGTTTAGAATCAGCTGGTGATCACATTAACATATTATTAAGGAAGTGTTTGCTGTATACGCAGATAAATATTGTGGCTTGGACTAGACAATACAAACCCTGGGGAAAATGAAACTTGTTTATATGTTAGGATAGTTGTCAGAGATAGTCAAGTTTGCCTTAATGGCACGTATTGGCAGCTACTTAATATCTTGGACCAAGTTTATGATTTCATTTGTGTGAAGAAAACTCCCTGCGAGATTTTGATTTGCCAAGGGTCATGCAGCTAGCATATAGCAGAGACTTGATTTGAAATCATTTTATTGACTCAGAGGTTAGTCCTTTAGTCATTACACCACAGCTGCAAACTTGATATTGACAAAATTATAATAGCCAAAGAGGTAATAAAATATCATATCCACTCTAGGGTCTTGCAGAGAGACTGTCTTTTAACAGAGTACTGGAACATTCATTTATTTGAACTCTGAATAGAACTTGGCCATCAAACATTTTTTCAAAACAATTCATCCAGAACCTCAAAAGAGAGCATTTGAGGCCTTATTGGGGTACCAAACATTGTAGTAGGCACACCGAAGCTGGATAGTCCTGGTCCTGAAAGTCACGATGCTTATAATGTGATTAGGAAGACAGGAATGCAAATGTAAATATATTCAAATATGAATGTAAAGTAAGCATTAAAAAATGTTGGCTATATATGCATCTGTACCTACACACACTCTCTTGTGCACACACATGTGCTCTGTGCTTTCAAAGTGATGAGGACATGCGGAACATTCAAAGACAAGAGTGACAATAGCCCTTGACCTCCAAGAACTTATGTTCTACTGAGGGACAGATCCAATACCCAAATAAGTAAAAGCATGATAATTCAAGAAAGAAGAGCACTAGTAACTAGGATAGCCCAAAAAGTGTCACAGCAGAGGGGAGGTTGGGATTCAGCTTGGACAGCATTCAGTTCTAAGAGGCCCAGATGAGAAGGCTTGAAATGAGTGAAGGTAAAATGACAAGAAATGTATTACTAAGGTTAAGAAACAGTCTGCAGGCCAGTTTGACAGTGCTTAAAGGGGAATGATATGAAATCAGCCTGGAGACAGATCAGAACCAAAAAGTAGAGAACTTAAATGCCAGGCTGAGGAGTTTGTGTTTCCATTTGAGGAAACAGAGGAAAGTGCAACACAAGTTAAACTCACCATCATCTTGAAAACCTCTTTGCACAGACCCTGATAGATCCAGCTCAGGACCCTTCCAAATGGCCTGACAAACCTGCTTCTGGCCCAGCCCCCACATAGCCATCGTTGAGGGGAAAAGTCATTGTGGATAGAGGCCCCTCTTCCTCATAACCAGCAACAACTGCTGACCAACTGCCTGCCACTAACAGAGAGAACACAGGAGATCTGGGAGTGGCAGCACCCCTAGATCACTGGGCTTGCCTCCAGCCTAGCCCTCAAAAGCCGTTATCTGGGGAAGCAACTTCTGTGGAGAAGGGACCAGCTGCCCACCAACTGCCACACACAGGGCAGGCACACCAGCTTCGCTGAAGCAGCACTTCATCTTGAGGGGAAGAAAGGACAGGGCTGGTGCCCGGCAAGTCAAACCACTGCTGCCACCACCTTGGCCAGACCCTGCTGGAGACAGTCCAGGACCCTATAATCAAGAGTCTTTGCAACAGTAACGCTTCTCTCGCAGTGTCCTTGGCCAACATCCTGGGGAGCAAGTCCTAAAGAGATGCGGCCTGATGACTGCTCCTGTGGGTACTACAGCCACAGCTCCTGAATATCCAGAAAATCCTCAGCACTGTCAGATCATTCGACATCAGAAACTGATAATATTTTTATCAGTGGAAATGACACTGAGGAAAAGGTATTATCATCTATTTTTGTCTCTGCACCTTAAGGACTGGTCTTTCCTTGTGATCTGCAGCTAAAACCTCTTCCTTCTGTATCATCTCTCCTGCTGGAATGTGAGCTCTTGGAGAGCAAGTACTGTCTTTCCTCTTTATATCCCAAACACATTACACATAGTAAGCATTTAATAAGTGCTTTATTTATCCATCTTTTAATAGGGTCATGATACTTTCATGGTATATTTATATTTTTATTTACGATATATGTACAGATACGCATACTTAAAATACTCCAAAATATGAAAATTCAACTTCTGATTGTTCCTATATAGCGTATCAATTCGTTGTATGCTAGTCCTTGCCATAACCCTCACTGCAAAAGTGTCCCAAAGTCCCCACCAGAATCTCTGCTAATCTCATCTGCCTTACCTGCTCAAACTAAATCCTGTTTGCCATTGACAGCACTGAAAATATGGGTACAAGTGATTTCATTTTATTATTCTGCATTATTTCTAGTTTTGAACTGGTTGTATATATTTTTTTTCATTGCAAGTGTACAGTATTTCAGATACATATTTTTTGGTTTTCGTAGACATTGGTGTGCTAACTTCAGAATCCAATCATCATTCATAACATTGTTTCTATAGAAATCTCCATTACTCTTTCCAAATAACCTACATACCAATGTCCTTTTTGAGCACTATGCATTTTGAAGTTGAGAGGTTACTGTACAAATAAAAATGTAACTGATTATGCAAGGCAGTATATAATGAGTGCCAAATCAAGGGAACACTTGAGGACCATAAGAGTTCAGAGAAGCTAGAAGTCACTTAGTTTGGGGGAGGTTAGAAGGGTTTTCAGAAGGAGTAAGTGAGATTTAAACCAATCCTTGAAAAGTGGTTAGTTAAGCAAAGAGGAGAATGTTTCACATGGTGAGAACTGTTAAGCAAAGAGAAGAACTGTTCACATGGGTGTGAACAGAAGCATGGAGGAAGAATGAGTAAGGAATGGTTGAAAAGAAGGAATTCTTCGTGCTGGTATTGGACAGTCATAGAAGGTTTACAGAACAGGACAGTGACATAATGAAAGTAATACTTTTAGAATAGGAAGATGGAAACAAATTTGATTGCAGACATCATTTGATCCCAAGAAGACTTCCCCTCCTTTGTGCATTATCAGTCCACCTGGATATATAATGGTGGTTCTGATTTTGGAGGGCATTAGGAAAGGCTTCAGAACTGAGCCCTGAAAAGTTAAGGATTCTAAATACCAAAGAAGGAGGTACATTCCAAGCATAGAACACATTTCAAGGAACAACTGTGACGAAGGAGTATATGCCGAAGTGAGCCAAATTTTGGTGAGACTAGAACCGGACCCATGAAGAGAGGTCCATTAGAATGCTGCTATAAGTTGTCCAAGTCTGAAGTGATGGCACCTGCACTAGGGTGATGGAATGAAAAAGGGATATTCAGGAGAGAACATTAAGGTAGAATTGACCCAGTTGGGGACTGATAATGGATGTGGTGGAGAAGAATTTGAAGGCCACTGAGATTTTTGAGATTGGATGATTATTTGTACCATGACCAGAAGTGGTGTAGGTTTGGGGGCGGGGGCGGTCTGTGTCTAAATTACTTAACCTCAAGTTAGACATAGATAAAAGAGCTAGAGACAATGAGGATAGTCAGCTTTCCAGCCACTGGGCACTTAATCATGTGTGAGGCCTTTCGGCCTCAGTTAGCTTTGTGACCCTCTGCAAGTCACATAACCACCACCTGAAATGAGGGGTTGATTTTGATGAACTTAGGTTCTTGTTCAGCTATAGATCTGTGAGCCTATCACTTTATTGGTATAGGGAACAACACCTGGTGAAGAAACACTCTCAACCAACTCAGAACTAAAGACTCAGACAGTTGGTTTCTTACTGAAATGTTACTTGCCTTGGGTCACATGGTATGTGTCAGAAGCAGGACTTGAACCTGGGTCTTCTGGCTCCAAGCCAGGCTCTATACTATAACAGTCGATCACTAATTTCTTTATCAAAACTTTCTATTAGATTTTGCTAGTCATGTGGATCTTTTGGTGAATACATTTGAATCTATTGTTGGTTGACATAAATGTGGCTATAGTTGAAAGAACCTTGGAATTAGAGTCAGAGGACTACCTCTGCTTCTTACTAGCTGTGTAATGTTAGACACCTCCCTTTAACCCTCTGGGCCTTAGTTTCTTCATCTGAAAAATTAAGAGGTTGGATTAGATAATAAGTGTCTTCCAGCCACCTAGGAGATGTGACTCCTAGGAGAGCATTATAAACAATTCTGCTAAACACTAGAAGTGAAGAAGCCCACACTTTGTTGTTTCTCTGTCCAAATAATTGGGGTCCAAGGAGTAACTTAGCCCATTGTATTTATGGCCTTCTGACCATTTTTGGTCCTGAGCTTCTGATTGACGGTCCAAGTGTTTTCTGACAGACAAGGGCTCCCTGTTTTACTCCTGTCAGTCTGACTTGTGAACTTCCTTGTTTGTTAGGGGGTCCCAGAGAGACATTTTGCTCATCATTCTTTCTGTTGTTTTTGCTTGATTGCAAGGTTTTGTTCTTGGCATTTTGTGGTAGGCCATCATGTTGGTGTGTGGTTCATTGCTGGGAAAAGGGAGTTTTTTCATTGGTGTCGAGAGATACCTCCTCAGCTTGCTACCAAAAGCTGAAATGATGCTGGACAAGTTGTGCCTTTGAAAAGCACTTGAGTCTAAAAAGCCTTGGGGACCCTGAAAAGACAGCAAAAGGGAAGCCTCTGCATCTGTGGAGCTGGGTTCTCACAGTGGCAGGAGTGGACAGTCTGGATCAGGAAAACTCTGTGGGAGGGAATGGATGGCACTTGAGTGTAGCCTTGAAGAAAAGAGAGGCTGAAATGCCATCTGTCCTCTGGAGAATGGGTGATGCAATGTTGGATTAGGAAAGAGCCAGGTGGCCAAGTCTGTTCTACCTTGTCAGGAGTGACCACTGAGGTACCTTTGCTGTTCCTTTGTCATGCTCCAAATCATCTAGCCATAAGATGCTTTGTCTGCAACATCCTATTTGTGTTCTGTTGGTTTGTCTCTGAGCCAATCAGCTGAGGTGCCTTATGCAGCAGTGAATGGAAACTGCAAAAGTGGTTCCGTACTCACTTAACCATGAGACTGCTGGTAGAGAGGAAGAGTAGAGGGATACCCACATTTAGGGAGCAGACAGAGGGAAAGGGTGGTCACAAAGGTAAGAGGACCAAGATTGTATGGGAAAAAAGAGCTACAGGACCATTTCCTAGAAGAGAATTTCATCGATAGAGTTAATCAGCAAACAATGATATTGGGTGTGCTAGACACTTGAGGGTATGGGGTGTCCAGGGAGAACTAGCACTTCTGGAGTGGGGGTTTGTCGTTCCCATTTCAGTGCTGCTCGTATATCTTTCATGTCCACCTTCACCCAACTCTAACCTGTGGCTCCAAGAAGCTGTAGCATGAGCCCTGGCCACACCCAGGTAAAAGTGTTTTAGCAGATGGTCTAAAACAAGTTGAGGGTAACCAGTGGTCCTCAAACCCGTTATTGAGTTAAGGCAGTGTCTACTCCAAGCATGTGAAGACCTCCGCCAGCGGAATGGGAGGATGAGAACTGTTTGTTCCAGTGGCCATGAAGGTGTCTAAACCAGGCACTGAGGAGCACTTAGAGCTTGGGTAGATATCTGAGACACTAAGGTTATCCATTGAATCCTGAGCCATCACCAGTCAGCTTGACTTTTGTCCTGCCACTGGACTTCCAGACTCTGGAAGAGAGAGTGAGGCTGATGACTTGACCCAACTCTGCTTCATTTAAATTTACAAAGAATGAAATCATCCCTACTCTCACATTTTAAGAGACTTAAGGTTACAGCAAGACCAATGCTGGCCTCCTGCTTATATATCTCCAAGTACTGCTTTTGCAGAGCAGCCTTACCCAGAACTTGAGAAATGCTCATTGCACTTCTTCCTTGCACCTTCACATTAGCATTTTCCTATCACAGAAGCTAAAATCCTCCCCACCAGACCATGCAACTTGGCAGTGAGGTGAGGGCTTTAGGAACTCATTTGGCTTCCAATCAATTCTCTTATTATGCTCACTGTGGCTCAGCCTTGGGTTCTGTTCCCCATACCCTCTGCAGGGAAGGGATTCACTATGGACTTCAAATGTGGTTAAGGAAGATGTTCCAGGCTCTTAGCTTTCCCCAGAAGATCTTTTAATATGGTTTTATCCATCATTTTTGGGCAGGACCTCCAATTTCATTGCTGTAGTGAAGTGGCACCTTCTCCCAAGTACACTTGACTGAGAGAGGCTCTCTTGGAGGGGCTGTGACATATCACATATCAAGAATGAAGCCCAGGTTGATTGAGAGATTTCTTGGAAGAGACCTCCCAGGAAACTTGTATTTTCCTGTTTCGTTTTGGTTTTTTGTTTGTTTTGGAGCTATTTTCATAAGATAAAAGTTTTGAATTAACTGAATTTGTGAAAGCTAAACTTTTTTCTTTTATCTACCAAAGTATATGGCAGGGGCAGCTAGGTGGTACTGGAGTTAGAAGGTCCTGAGTTCAAATCCAGCAATTATAACACCTTTCATTCCCCTTGGTAGTTTCTCAGGTTAGACTTCAGGGTACACTGGAAAGAGCAGGGGGTTCTAGCCCGGGATTTCTTAGTATTTGTGTCCTGGCCTGCTTTGGCAGTCAGGTGAAGCCTATGGCCTTCTTCACAAAATATTTTAAAGGTATAAAATACATAGAATTACAGAGGAAATCAATTATATTAAAATATAGTTTAACCTCCTCCCCACAAAAAAAAAGTCAGCCCAAGGCTGACATTCACCAACTGAGCTATCCACTTTTGAAAGATTTTTCCTGATATTATCAGTAAACTTAATTTTCCAGTATATTCCTGACAGATCAGTCTCTTCAAACAAAGAATAAAAAGAAAGAGGGAGAGAAATTCTCAAAAACAAAATTGACACAACAGCCACATCCAACAGTATTCCATACCCAGAATCTTCTGCCTCTGCAAAGGAAGAGTGATTTCATATTTTGAGATCAAACTTCTTATAATTACAAAGCATGCAGTTTTGATTTGTTTGTTGCTCTTTCCATTTATATGGTTCTAATCATGTGTATATTGTTTTCCTGGTTCTCCTTCACTCTATATGAGTTCACGTAAGTTAGTCTTTTCATGCTATCTACCACATATTCTTTATATTCATTATTTGTTATAGGACAATAATATTCCTTTGCAGTCATTTATCACAATTTGTGTAGCTGTTTCCCATGCTTTGTTATCTCTTTTTTGTTTGTTTTTGTTTTTTACATCAAAAAATTGGTGATATAAATCTTTTTGGTGTATATGGAACCTTTGCGTCTTTAACCTCCTTCGTATCTATCTAGCATATCTAGTTTCTGGATCAAAAGGCATATTTTAGTCACTTTTTTTTTTAGCATAATTCTAAATTGTCTTAGAGAACAGTTGGACTATTTCATACTTCTACCAACAATACAGCTTTTCCAAGTATGAGGCAGCCACAATGCATGGAGTGCTGGGTCTACAGTCAGAAAAACCTGAGTTCAAATCCACCTTCGGACACTTGCTAGCCGTATGACCCTGGGCAAGTCATGTTACCTTTGTTTGCCTCGGTTTACCCAACAGGAAAATGGGAATAATAGCACCTACCTCACAGAGTTGTCATGATGATCAAATGAGATAATATTTGTAAAGTGCTTAGCACAATGCCTGGCATATAGCAGGCATTATATAAATGCTAACTAGTATTATTATTGTAGCCCCTCTAGCACTGACCATTCCCACCTTTTGTCATCTTTTCCAGTTTGCTGGATATGAAGCAAAACCCCCATCTTTCCAAAATTTAATTTTTTAATGTTATCAGCTTGACAAATATCAATAAAAATTAACATTTTGATACACAGAAAGAAAAAAGGATTGTATATGAAACTGAACTCTTATACATAATTTTTAAAGTGTATATTATATATATGACAGTAACAAAACTTAGGCAGCTAGGAAGGCTGGAGTTCAGATCCTACCTCTGGCACATTGACTGTGTGACCATGGTCAAGTCACTGAACTTCCCGGTGCCCTAGAATGGCACATTAATTTCCAGTTCCTTGCTACAGTAAAAAGTATCGCTATGAATCCTTTTTTCTCCCAAAATGAATTTCATCTCTTACTTTTTCTTTTTTGTCTCTCTCCCTCCCTCCCTCCTTCCCTCCCTCTTCCCCATACACTCTCTCCCCTTTTTCATGTTTTCCTAGTAGTATTGCTAGATTAAAGGGTATGTCCTCCTTCTGTACTTTTTTGTTCTATACATTTCAGTGTTTTGTAGATGGTCTTGTTTTCTTATCTCACTACCCACCAACTTGTCCCCTTGAAACAGATATTTGTAGTCACGCAGAACTGACAATGTCTGAGAATACATGTCTCCTTCTGTACCACTAGTTCATCATCCTCCCCCGACATACTTCTGATTGTGAGACCATGGGCAGATTATTTTGCCTCTGTGCCTCAGTGTCCTCACCTGTAAAATGAGGATTAGACATGATGGCACCTAAGCTCCCTTCCAGTCTTAAATCTGCCCCTATGATCTTTTACAATATCATTAAGAGTTCTTAAAGTCTTCCACAATTGCTTCTTCTCACATTGTTATTGCAAGCACCATATACATTGATCTCCTGGTTCTACTCACTTCACTTGGCATGAGTTTATATAGATTTTCCCAAATTTCTCTGACTCTTAACATTCGTCTTTTTCTCTAGTTCAATAAATTCCATGTACATTCACACACCACAATTTGTTCCATTATACCATTGGTGGTTACCTATTTTGTTTCCAGGTCTGTGCTCAAAACAAAAAGATGCTGCTATAAAATATTCTTGCATATATCACCCTCTTTCCTTGATGTACTTGAGGGTGCCTGCCTTTGGTATTGCTGAAACGAAGGGTATATACAGGTTAGTGACTGTTGTTCCACATTGTTTTCCAGAATAGTTGAATCAGTTCACAGCTCCACTAATAGTGCTTTAGTGTGCCTGACTGTTTTGTCATCTTTGCCAATTTCTAGATGTGAGGCAAAACCTCAATGCTGTTTTTATTTATTTTATTTTTAGTGATTTGGCACATCTTTACATGTGGTTGTTAATAATTTGGTGTTCTTTTGAGAATTGTTGCTATCCTTTCATTATTTATCCATTGGAATATGCTGCTTTATCTTTTATATATGTATGCATAAATAGGTATGGGAAATGTATATATGATGTATGTGTATATATGTATCTTGGTTATCAGAATTTTATCATAGATAGTTTAGATGTGTTTTCTCCAATAGATTGTTTCTTGTAGCCTGATTGTATTGATTTTGTTTTGCAAAAGCTTTTTAGTTTCAAGTGATTGAAATATTTCTTTTATTTTTGATGAATTCTTCCTCTGGTCATATCTGTAAAAGTTACCTGATCTGGTTCTCATCTAATTTTTCCTGTGGTTGTTAATATTTCATTTACATATCAATTTTGAGTATATTAGGTATATAGAGTGTAAGGTGTTCCTCTAAACCTCATTTTTGCCTAGGAAGTTCCTTCCCTTGGAGAAACATCTTGACTGGTCCAGGCTGACTATAATTGACTTGTCTCTTCATCTGCCAGTTGCTTTGAATAGTGAGTCATGTTATCCCAGAAGCATCTTTTGATTAAATTCTTGTGCTTTGGCCTACCAGTTGAGCTACCACAATTTAAAATGGCAAAAAAAAAATCACAACTACTTCATTTCATAATTCATAAAGGAGAAAGAGGCAAAGAAGTTATGAAACATCCTTCTGCTGAAGGGGAATAGAATAGAGATTATTCTGCCCTGAATCCAGAACTAGCCCATCAGCAAGAGTCTGAGTCCAAACCAGAATCAGGTTTGTGTCACGCCCAAATAAAACCTATCCTGTGACCTTACTGTGTCCTTACACATTGGGGAAAACAGAGCTTCCAGAGTAAATGACTTGTCCTGAAACAAGGGTGCTGCCTTTGCCCCTTCCTGTATTTGACTTCGCTCTATACATTCTGTGATCCTGCCATACTCTGGCCAACTTTCTATTCCTCACAAGGAGATACTCTATCTCTTGTCCCTATGCCTTTGAATTGACTGTTGTCCCTCACACCTAGAATGCATCCTTGCCTTACCTCCCATTAGAATCTTTGGCTTCCTTTAAGACTCATTTCACACACCACTCTTCATTAAGCAGAAGACTTTTCCCAGTCATACAACAGATACTGGGGCATCTAAAGTTACTTTCATCTACTTTTATGCGTCCTGTATTTACCTATTTAGTTATGTTTATCTCCTCCATTAGAATGTAAATTCTTGGGTGCTGGGACTGTTTGTTCTTTCTTTCTATCACCAGCCCTTAGCACAGTGCCTGGCACATAGAGTAAGGGCTTAATAAATTCTCATTGATTAATTCCTCTGTCCTGTGTTTTCTCTCCTGTGTTTTTCAGATGTTCAAATACTGGAATTAATCATTTAAAAAAAAAGTTTTCTTGAAAATAAAATTCACGTTTTTCAACTAGAAGAATAAAACGCTAAGATTGTTAGTTTGTCTTAAAATCTCTGATAACATTACTAGCTTTATCTTTGTAAGCTGTAGAGTGAAATAATGAGCATCTTGTTTTCTGAAGCATTTGAGCTTAAATACTTTTGAACTGTCAGGCTAGAACTAACTCATGAGAGCTGAATATAGTCTGATGGAATAGGTGGTTTGATATCCATATTCACTTTTATCTCCTGAAGAGGGGGCTCTTTTTTTAATCATTTTTATTTAAAGTTTCAAGTTCCAAATTCTTTCCCTCCCCCCTTCCTGAGACAATAAGCAGTCAGATATAGGTTGTACAGGTGCAGTCATGCATAACATTTCCATATTAGTAATTTTGTACAAGACTTGAATAAAAGGAAAAAAATGAGAGAAAGAAAGTGGAAAATCACATGCTTCAGTCTGTATATCAGTTCTTTTTCTGGAGGCAGAGAGTATGCTTCGTCATTAGTCCTTTAGGATTTTCTTAGATCATTGTATTGCTTAGAATAGCTAAGTTCTTCATCAAAAGATGTTGCTGTTACTGCGTACAGTGTTCTCCTGGTTCTATTCACTATGCAGCAGTTCATGTAAGTTTTTCCGAAATCATCTTGCTTGTCCTTTCTTATGGCACAATAGTATTCCATTACAATCATATACCACAGCTTGTTTAGCCATTCCCTAATTGATGGGCATCCCTTTCATTTCCAATTCTTGGTCATCACAAAAAGAGCTGCTACGAATATTTTTGTACAAATAGGTCCTTTTCCCTTTTTTTAAAAAAATGTCTTTGGGATATAGACCTAGCACTGATATTGCTGGATCAAAGGGTATGCACAGTTTTATAGCCTTTAGGGCGTAGTACCAAATTATTCTCCAGAATGGTTGGATCAGTTAACAACTCCTTCAACAGTGCATTAGTGTCCCAGTTTTCCCACATCCCCTCCAACACCCATTTTCCTTTTTTATCGTATTAGCTAATCTGATAGGTGTGAGATGGTAGCTCAGGGTAGTTTTAATTTGCATTTCTCTAATCAGTAGTAATTTAAAGCATTTTTTCATATAACTATAGATAGCTTTGATTTCTTTGTTTGAAAATTGCCTTCATATCCTTTGACCATTTTTCAGTTGGGGAATGATTTGTATTTTTATAAATTTGATTCCGTTCTCTATATTTGCGAAATGAGGCCTTTATATCCCCCAACTTTTCTGCTTTCCTTGTAATTTTGGTCACATTGGTTTTGTTCGTGCAAAAACTAATTTTATATAATCAGAATTATCTCTTTTGCATTTTGTAATGCTCTCTATGTTTTCTTTGGTCCTAAATTCTTCCCTTACCCATAAATCTGGCGGATAAACTATTCCATGCTCTCTTAATTTTCTTATGATACCAACCTTTACATGTAAATCATGTACCCACTTTGACCTTATCTTGCTTGGTATACAATGTGAGACATTGGTCTATACTTAGTTTCTGCCATATTGTTTTCTGGTTTTCCCAACAGTTTTGTTAAGTAATCAATTCTTATCCCAGAAGCTGGAGTCCTTGGGTTTATCTTATACTAAGACTTCGAGAATACCTTCTATTTGCATTACCTTGGGCAAAAATCAGTTGACTTTTTTGTGCCTGTGTTTCTTCATCTAACCTCCAAGTTCCCTTCTTCCAGACCTAAATCCAGGCTTCTATAATTGTTGGTATTTGAATGGCAGTCCTGATACTGAATATTGATGGGTTACAATGTTAACTTATCCTCTGTGGTTTTTGTCTATTTCATATTTCGTTTTTGTTATTTCATAAATTCTCCATAGAGAATTTTGCCTCCCTCTTTGTCTTATGTATTTTATGAGTACTAGTACAGGATGCTATTCATTTTTTATCATTTTTATCATCACTTATTCTTGCGTACTGTAAACAGATTCCTTTTAATGAAATGGGTTAATCAGGACTAGAACAAATTGTACTCTAATACTCTTAAATTCAGTTAATTTTCAATTTTGCCAGACCTGCAACATTCTGTTGACCTGCAGCCAGTATCGGATGTTTGTTCTGTTTTTCCTGTGTGTGCCCTTTTCTAGGATGGGACAGTTGCCAGGGAAGCAACCTAGCAGTTCTTCTGTCATTTTTATCTGAGTGATTTTTTAAGAAGGTAGAGGAAGAAGCATTGGATTCTCCATCCCAAAGCATGGTCTTTTTCTCAACCTCAAATTGAACAGGAGAGCCTAGATCAGATTTCTGAGCCCTTCCTGAGAACTCAAAGAAAACAAATGAATGCCCATCAAGCAGACCAAAAGCTTTTAAACAAGAAAAAAAAGAGGTGAGGGGGAAGTGAAGACTGAAACAGGAAGTGCTGAATTTGAGGCATAATTTTTGTGAGTGGGACCTAGAGCAATCTCTCAAGCTGTGTGATACATTATACATGTCTTACTCAATAAGAGTATTTGCACAAGCTGTGTAATACATTAAGAAAGGGGTGAAATGCAACGATCCAGCTAATGGATTCATCATGTAGAAGTTGTAATAACATGGAGGAAATCGAAAAGCATTCTTTTGGATTTTCAGTGTGACAAGTAATACCTAGGGACTGCCTTGTGATTTATGAAAACTTTGAGGTGATAGAAGTCATTTTACAACTGCAGCAAGATGAGGGGTCGTAGTGATTCCAGCATAGTTAGTTCAAGAAATATAAAGAGGTATATTCAGCCTAAACATGACGGGAAAATTATCAGTAAGAATATGAAATAATAGGGGATTATCTGACCTAGCTTTTTAAAATCTTTAAGGAAAAGAGTTACAAATTACTGGAATAGGTTCTCAGTACAAAGGAAATTATCATATTTTGGAAATCTCTTGTCAGCACACAACTGTCTTACTAAGGAGAAAAAGAAAATTTCAGGCTTTATTGATGCTAAAGACAAGATAACCCCTTTCCCACAGAATTAATCCTTTGGGTGACTGGTTAGTGAAGCCTGGGCTGCAGTGCCCTGCATTCTTACTCAAGATATTAATAGGTAAGAATGAGCACAACTTTCTGGCCTTGTGGCAATCCAACAGTTTGGTTATAGCTGGTTATTTTGGGACATTGGACTAGTTTCTCCAGAGAAGTCAAGAAAAATCTAGACTCCAAAGAACTGTTCTTTGAAGTACATGAACGATAATATAATATATTATGCCACTCACGGGCTCTACAGTTTTCCCATGCTGATATGAAAGTTGTTTATTGACTAATAACTAAATGGAATTTCTCTCATCTAATTTCCTTACCAAAGTAGAATTAGAACTTAGAAGTTTATTAAACTAGAGGTACATTGGATTGATTTTTTTTTTTTGCTTTCTATTAGAAAGTAATGGAAGGTGTACTAAGTTGATGGTGTTCTTTATATTTGTGATTAGCCATGAAACAAAAGAACTATCTCTCTAAATATGTTAAGGGATGCTATGGAAGGAAGTTAGCAGTGATTTCACTGGGTGTCCAATGATAAATGTGGAAAGAACGGCCAGTGATACTAAAGAAAGAGAAAGGTTTGGAGATAGGGCAAGACAGGGGGTTAAAGGACGGATGTGTCAAAGGCTGAAAAATTGAAGACCTTGCAAAACTTATGACAAACTCTGAAAATGGAGATTTGAAAAAGCTACTTTCAATTTAAAAATGCTGTCTATCTAATACTTTATGGTAGAGTGAATAGCTCATTAATGGAGTGTTTTATTATGATCCATTTATGTAAGAGTGAGAGAAATTGAAACCAATTATACCTTACAGAGAATTTTTTCTTAACTTTTGGTTTTTGTAGCCTAGTCTTTCTTTGTTGAGCAGATTCTTCATTCCCTAGCTATATCCTTTGTTCTTGCCCTGTTTCTGTTCTGGAAGGCTCCCATATCTAGAATCTTTTAGTGATGGGTATTTGCGATTTCCTTTCCTAGTTGATTGGTGCCTCCTAGACTGTGACCTCAGAGATGGAAAAATGGGTCTGCCTGAGAATTAGGACTCTCTTACTCCCTGTAAAACACCCAAACAGCCTAAATATTAGAGCTGCTATAGCCCCCTTCCCTGTACACCCTTAGCTCATTGGAGTAAGCAAGACCCCTGAGTCTTAGAGGTGCTACTTTGAATCACTGACCCAGAGAACATCATGAACACATTCTGCCAAAGGTATGATATACTGACTCTCTAGTCTTATATTGGAGGTGTCAGTCTTGGCCTCAATATAAACCAAAGAGTTAGTGGGTTGGCCTAGAACCCACGCCTTATTGTCCCTACTTCCTACTTTATTTTAGTTAAGCCACATGGCCTTCCATTTGAGCCTTACCTTAAACATTGAAAATAAAAGTGCCCATTACTTTTAGCCTTCACTGGCTCAAATTCCTTTTCAAAGCCCCTTTTGGTCCTGGAAGGGATTTTGACAAGGCTTAAAAAAATCCTCTTCCCAACAAATTGAGACCCTGTATGTGTTAGGCACTTTGCTGATAATGATAATAGCTAATATTTATGTACTGCTTTCTTAGAAATGAATTTTTACTGATAGTTTTTACACATACATTTTTCCTGTCATCTGTACTAGTGGCTGGTTAAGACAAGATAGATAACAGTTTTAAAGAATTTTATAATCTAATAAAGTTCCTTTACAAACTCTTCCCTGTTGTCCTTGGACTAACTAGCATTTTTTCTTGAGATAGAAACATATATTTAAAAACCATTTAGACATTCTTGATCATATAAAGGATTTATGCTGTACATGAGAGAGATGGAAATCAGAAATTTTACAGTTTTTATGTTTGGTGCTCCAGTATGGAGCAGTCTTCGAAATGGCAGAATTACACTTAATTATTATCTTGTTGTCTAAAACTTGCAGCCACTCCATTAATGTTGGAGGAAGGCTAATGAAAATTAGAAGCACTTTGAATTTTGAGTTGCCTTTGAGAATCTCTTTCTCTTCTTTTATTATGCTTGTCAGTACTTTAGCCTCAGAGTTCCACTAGATGTCAAAGGGATCTTGTACCCTGTAAGAATTATAACACAGGTGCTATGGGTCATACTTTAGCCCCTAGACAATAAAAATGCTCATCAAACTCATAGACCTAGCCCAGGTTATAGTGGAAACTTATTAAAACTGCATTTTGGCTTTTGTATATTTTATTTGTGGGTGGGGTTTTTATTTATTATTTACTTTTTTAAAATTAATACTTTTACTTCTATAAAAATAATCTGTAATTGTTCTTGTCAATATTGAACATTTGATTAGAGTCTTTATGACCAGTGAGTTAGTACTGCTATCTTTTTGTGATCTTTGTAAAGAAAAGGTAATTTAAGAGTAGTTTCATGGTTTAGGAGACTGAGCATTGACTAGCGGTCAGAACGGAGGAAACCAGTAGTCAGGAAACTTAAATCTTCTTTTCTTTCACTTACAAGCTTGGGTGAAATTGAATCCTGCTTCTATCTTAGTTTATATAGGTCACTCTGTCCATGTAAAAAGTTAGCCAAAGAAAAACTCCCCAGGACATTTGTTGTTACAGTCTGCCATAGTATATAAGTCATCCTTATCTGTCCTAAGACTATTTTCTCTATTCTCATAGTTTTAACACTAGAAATGTCATACCAATGCTAATAATAGAATTAAAATTACACTTAAGACACCATATATACTTGAAGAGCTACAGTTTCCAAAGATATACTAAGAGTCCAGTGAAAAGCTTTGGTCCAGAAAACAGGCTAATAAGAAAATCAGTCTTTAGCCTTGGTGGGATTAATGTTCCTAGAAAATGGCACAGAAGTCAAAAGTGAATTTTGATGATTGAATCTATGGGAAATCAGGGGTTAGGTTCCCACAGCCACCAAAAACTGTAATCTTTCACTAGACATTGCTGAAAATAGACTTCTCTGCATGCAGTTATTTATAACAAAACATTAATTCTTATATATTCTGCATATTTCCTAACACAGTAATTGTGAAAAATAACCTGTGAAGTACAAAGGGGAGGAAAGGCAATGCTGGAAGGGACTGGACAGGGTTCTAGGAGCTATGCTGTCAGAAGAACCCTGAGGTAAAAAAAGGGAAAGGGGCAGCACTTCATCATCTCTAATCTGCCTTTCAGCTCCATGGTTGAACTGTTATCCAGTGAAAAACACATGCCTGAGAGATTCCTAGTCTGAGGTCACTGACCCCACAGCTCTGTACTGGCTGGACTGAGATGCTTGCTGGCAAGAGTAGGGGTGACTACCATCTCATTTACCCACAAACTTAACCACTTTTATATTTTTGAGCTCCCTCATCAGTCACTTGAAAGGTTACTTTAGTATTTTCTGGAGCAGATACACAAACACTTTTTTACAAATACTTTCCTGCTTTTTGTACGTATAAACTTGAATGTGAAACCTCTCATTTTAGCCACCAATGTTTGTGGTTGCCCTTGTGGATGTGAACAGAATAAGGTTTTTAATAAAATCATGGGATTGCTTTAAGTCACGAAAGTAAAAATGTTGAGGATTGACTATAATTTAAGAATAATTTGTCTCTCTGAAAGTCAAGGTCTTATGTGATCCAAAAAAGTTTCTAGATAGCATATTTCAAGAAATCATGAAGTAAAACTGCTCAGATCTGTTATCCAAGATTCAAGTACCAAGGAACCACAGGCTTATACAAGATTTTGCAGCTGCTGCTATCAAGGAGCAGAGAGTATGGAATACAGTATTTCAGAAAGCGAAAGACTTACAACCAAGATTAACTTACTCATCAAAACTAAGAATAAGTGATGCTACGAAGAGGAAAAACAAATCTTCACTTTGATAAAGCACTTCTAACCATTTCATTCTTGAATAAAAGTGCTTTAACATAACATATGAGTAGACAATGGTAATGCACTTTTATTCAAGAATGAAATGTTTACATTCTTATAGGGAGCAATGATACATATACCCTCTCAGAAACTTAATGTCATAGAAGGAGTAAAATATGACAGATCTCCTGAGTTGTTTGTGTACATTTTTATGACTTTAAAAGAAGAAAAAAAATACACTAGGAAAGAAATGAGCAAGAATTTACTAGCTAAAATAACAGAATGTACAAGCAGGAAAAAAAAATCAAAATGAGGACGGATGGAGGAAGCAAGTGTCACTTGAACTTTATTTTATTTAAACCAGTCAAAGGGAGGTGAAACAAACACACACACACACACACACACACCCTACCTTAGTGTGTAAATACATTTAACTTACCTCAGCTTACCTCAAGCAGAAGAGAACAGAGTAGGGGTTGGGGAGAGAGTTGTGGGTGGCCGGGGAGAAAGTATAAGGGTGTTAGTGGAGGAAACAGAAAAGGGACAGTGGTGTACAAGCAGTTTACGTCAAATATAGAGCACTAGTGCTGAGCATACTCTTTTGTGGTCTTCCGCTTGTTTCTGAGGAAAGGAACAAGGGGAAACAAGTAGAAGCATAAGAAAACACAATGAAGGGAAATACATCATTAACGATTGTGATTGGGAATGGGATGAATGTACCCACAAAACAGAACAGGATAGCAAAATAGAGTAGGAAACCAACTCAAGCCAATACTTGAAACATGAAGATTCATACAAGAGTTAAAATGAGATGTAAGGTTCTATTATGCTTTAACTGAACTTTTAAACATAAAGGGGAAAAAAAGTGGGTACGAATCATCTGAGGCGAGGCAAGACAATAGCAATTTAAAAAAAAAATAGAATGAATGAATGAATTCACAGCTTTACCAACAGTGCACTGGAGTGGCTGTCTTTCTACAACCTTTACAACAATTGTCTTTTTTTCTTTTTTGTTATCTTTGTCAGTCTAAAATATGTGAAGTAGAACCTCAGTTACTTTAATTTGCATTTATTTTATTGGTACTTCTGAGCATTTTTTAGATGACTACTGATGGTTTGACTTTCCTTCCTTTGAGAAATACCTTCATATTCTCTGAACATTTGGGAAATGACTCTTGATATATATTTGAATCAGTTCCTTTATGTATCTTGGATATGAGACATTCATCAAAGAAACTTGTTGGAAGGATCTTTTTCCCTCAGGTGTTTCCTTTCCAGTGTTAACTTGATCAGTTTTATGTGCAAAAACTTCAATTTTATATAACAAAATTAATCTATTTCCTCTTCAGTGATCTTTTACTGATCATGAGTTTATCTCTGATCCATTATTGTAAAGCTATTTCTTATTCCTTTTCTTGTTTATGATAGCAGCCTTTATATTTAGGGCACACATTTCTTTATTGTTTTATTACGGTAGGTAGTATGAGATTTTAGCCAAAATTTAATTTTCTACCAAATTTCTTTAGTTTTCTCAGCAATTTTTATGTTATTTGACTTGGTTGAGCATTTGTTACTATTTCCATTTGCTTCTGTGTTACATACTTTTTTCTGTTCCACTGATCAACTTTCCTTTTTTCTTTTTAGGCAATGCCAGAAAGTTTTGATGACTACCACTTTTTAGTATACTTGTAGTGTGATATCTGGTACTGCTTTCCTCTTTTTTTGTCATTATTTCCCTTGCGAATATTGATCGCATTTTCTTCCTCCCGATAAATCTTGTTTTTTCTATCTTTCTAAAAGTAATTAATTTGTAGTTTGATTGTTATGGTACAGAATGAATAAATTTGGGTAGGATTTTCTTTTTCTTTTGTTTTTGGCACTGCCCAACCATTAGCAGTTATTTTCTCCACTTATTTGTCTATATTTCTGTAAAGAGTGTTTTGCAGATATATAATCTCTTCTTGCATTTTCTTGGTACTATTAAAGTGGCTCATGATTTGTATGGATTAATCTAAAATTTTATCTGAAAGTTATTGTTTCAAATCTATGTAGATCATCATATCGTCTGCAAAAAGCAATAGTTTTGTTTCCTCTTTTCCTGTACTTCTTTAATTTTTAAAATTTTGTATTGATTTCTTGTATTGTTTCTATAGTGATTGATATCCTTTTTTTTTAAACCTCAGATATTATTGGAAAGACTTATTTCTCTTAAATATAGTGCTTACTTACTGTTTGAGATGTAATTTACCACAATCAGGAAAGTCCTATTTATAATCTATGCTTTTAAGTGTTTTTAAAAGCAATGTGTTTTATCAACATTTTTTCTGTATGCATATATGCAGATTTAGTCATGTGATTTTAATTAATTTTATTTATATAAGCTTTGAAAGAATTTTTCATTTCATATAATCCTTGTAAACCTGTAAAGACCCATATACAGCACAGAGTGTTCAGTCTTTGGTAGGTAAAAAACTCTAGTGTTGTTCTTCTATTTGTTTGTGGCATGTAGAAAAATGTTTCCTTAGCTTCTATTTTTGTTACACAGAGATCCTCACTTTATATCATGTAATGAAACTCTGTTGCTTCATTCCCCTACCTACTTCCTCATTCATTATCTTAGAAATATATTGAACCCTGATAGAGGTTTGTCCCCGTCTTCTGTTATAATTATCCCATTAACATGATTCTACCTTGTAATTAAGTGCAAACCTGCTCAGAATTTATTTTTAAGTTGCTATATTCTGATTAAGAATGTTTGTTCTTACTATCCCATTTGTATGATACTATAAGTTCTGTTCATTTGTAGCAGATTTGCCACATGTTGACCAGGGAACCTTTGATATTTTCCCCATATCTTTCCACTTAAATTATTCTTTTGTTTGCTCTGTATTTTCTTGGCTTCCAGTACTTTGGGATCTCAAAAATCATTAACACTCTGCCTTTTTTCACTTTCTGCTAGGCTTACTTTAGCTTATCATCAGTTCTCTTACCTATAATAATTCTGTTCTTACCAAGATAATGAACCCTGGTCATTTGTTGGGAGGATGGTTGGGTTCATTACTGTTCCATATACTAGATGCATAGTATATATCACAAATTTAACATCTGAAACCTAATATATGGGAAACTGTAACCCAGGGATTTAAAACAAGACTTTTCAGAGGTCTTTAGTGCTTACATATTTAACAGGGTATTGTTCAAATATCCTACTTGCCCAATTTCACTTTATTCCTTTCAATTCAACATCTATTCATTAAGCATCGTTTATATATGAAATACCATGCTAGACACTAGAGATATTAAGACAGCCCCACCTTTAATTTACTTTTAATCTTACTGCCAATAAGGACACTGAAACACAGATAACTTTGTTATATAAATATCAAAATGGATGTGTAAACATACTCAAAATTCTTCCAACATTAATAGATCACAAAGGACTTTCCAGTTTGGCAAATACTTTGCAAAAATACTATGTCGAGATAATGTGTGTACAGTAGTATTTGCGCATTAAATTTTAATTTTGACAAGTAACCAGCATATTTAAGCATTTCTGTACATAAAGAACAGAAAAATAAGATTATATAAGAAGTGAGAACCTCCATTACATAATGCTATTTTTGAAAGTCTGTAATAAATTCAGTACATTAGCAGCCCTCTGAACCATATTCTTGTTCTGTACCCCCTTTTTATATATTTCATTGATGGTTTTATCTTTTTTTCATATTGCTTTCCTTTCTCCCAATTCTATCCCCAAACATTGCAGGGGTGGGGGGGAGCTGCCTTTTTTAATCAGTAAGCATAATTATGCAAAAACAAATCTACATAGTAGGCATGTCCAAAAATGTGTGTCTTTGAGTCATGAGTTCAAAACTTCTTTGTAAGAGGTAAGAAGGATTTTTCAAAATTAGTTCTCTGGAGTTGTGGTCGGTAATTTCTTTTAAAGATTTAAGTCTTTAAGCTGTTATAGTCATAGTATAAATAAATGGATCTGTTTACCTTACTCTGCATCAGTTCATGCACCACCTCCTAAGTGTCTTTGATTTTTAAAGTGCCCACATTTTGGTAATTTTCTATATAACAGTTGTAAGATAATTTTAAAATCTTGTTCCTTAACACAATGTTTTTCAGAAAAGTTATCTCTGAAGTGAAATTCCTTATTTTTTCTATGAATTCTCTTTAAGACATAGGAATCATTCTAGTTATTAGCAGCTGTGAGTGGCATAAAATCAAGAAGAGATTGGCTTTTGGCACCTCCGCTCTGTCGTTAGATGTTCTTAACTTTGGAGTCTTCTTTCTCATTTATCCACATCGAATCAGCTACAACGTCCTATAATTTCTGCCTCTTTTTCATACTAACATTCTTCCTTTCCAATTGAGCAACAAACATTTAAGACATTGGATCTAGTACTGGGGATACAATGACAAGTGTTTATTAAGCACTTACTTAACTGATTAAGCTAGACACTGTGCTCAGTTCTGGGAATACAAATAAAAAGAAAGTGCTTCGCCTCAAAGAGTTTACATTTTAATGGGAGGAAGATGATAACATAAAGGGGAGCAGATAAGGAGGTGGGGGAAGTGGTAATAGCAGGCAGCATCCAGAGGGGGAGCCTGGTAAGGAGTAAACGAGGAAGCGTGGCTGGCCTGGACACCTCTTCAGAAAGGAGGCCCTGGGAGGAACTCACCAATGATAAGAGAGGGATGCAAAGGTGGTAGGATCTTCCAAGGCAAGACAGCAGCTAGGGTATTGTGGTACAGTCTGGGAGTTGTGGAGCAAAACTAAGAGAATCCCTGAAATCATAGAATTTACATTCTAAGTCAGAGGGAAGAGGGCTAAGTGTATACACAGTAAGTAGAAGATTTTGGTGGGGCATGCAACAGCAGCTGGGGGAGATCTGGAAAGGCATTGCATAAAAGTTTGAGCTGAGTTTTGAAGGTTACTTGTTGATGTTACCATAATAGCTTCCTTATTGGTTTTTCTGCTTCCAGTTTTCCTATTCTCCAGTATTTCCTCCAATCAGGTAATATTTGAATTGAATTTGTTTTCAGTGGCACCCAACAGTCATTGCCAGTGCTTGTATTCTAACAACTATTGGGCTGATGATGTAATTTCTGGCCCAGATCCATTCCATGCATGACCATATGACAACTCCTGGTCTTTATCTTAGGAACTCTTTGTTAAGTACTCTTGAGAATTTGTGTAAGGGCTCACTGCTAGATTTGAATGTTTCCTTTTCAGGAAAAGTTCTAGGATTCTATCCACTGTCATGACAGGATTGACCAGGAGTTTTCAATAGATAGAGCTTATCAAAATTTAAGCAAAATATTTGACAAAGCGTCTCATGTTCTTGTGTACAAAAAGCATTGTTGTGAGCTAGATAATACAACTTGGTGGATTTGAACCTGGTTGTAATTAATAGTACAATGTCAATTTAAAAAGAGTGCCCCTCTGCCATTTAAAATTTGTACCTTGGTTAAAGGTAAAAAGCCAGTCAGATTTGCAGGTGATGTAAGCCGGGATATAAAACTCACATGTTGGATGACAGGACCCCAAAATATCTCCATAGCCTAGTCAAATAAAAATTAATGTCTTTACTTCAAGTCTTGTATTTTTAAAAAAAGCCACTTCAGAAACAAGATGGGGGAGCCATGGTTAGACAGTATGAAAATTATCAAGGGGGAGCTTCTGGGATGAGAACTCACTGTCTGACAAAAACTACTGGGAACACTGCAGTATAGTATGGCAGAAACTAGGCATAGACCAACATCTTATATCATATGCTAAGATAGATCAAAATGGGTACACTATTTAGACTATAAAGGGTGAAACAAATGAGGAGAGCAAGGAATAATTTACCTGTCAGATATATATAGAGAAGGGAAGAATTTTTGACCAAACAAGAGATAGAGAACATTATGAAATGAAAAATGGATAATTTTGATTATATTCAATTAAAAAGTTTTTGCCCAAACAAAGCCAATTGATTAATGGTCAAGGAATATGAACAGGCAGTTTTTGTTTGAAGAAATTAAAGCTATCTGTAATCATATGAAAAAATGTTCTAAGTCACTGCTGATGCAAATTAAAACAACTCTGGAGTGCTACATCCCACATATGAGATTGGCTGACGTGACAAAACAGGAAAATTATAAATGCTGGAGATGTGAGAAAATCGGAACATTAATGAATTGTTATTCCATTGATATGAACTGATCTGATCGTTCTGGGGAACAATTTGGAATTATGCCCAAAGGGCTACAAAACTGCATACCTTTAATCCAGCAATACTACTAATAGGTCTGTATCTCACAGAGATCATAAAAAGGAGGGAGGATCCACATGTACAGGAATATCTATAGCAGCTCCTTTTGTGGTGGCCAAGAATTGGAAATGGAGGGGATGCCCATCAATTGGGGAGTGGCTGAACAAGTTGTGGTATATGAATGTAATGGAATACTGTTGTTCTGTAAGAAATGGTGAGCAAGTGGACTTAAGAAAAGTCTGGAAAGACTTACATGAACTGATGCTGAGTGAAGTGAGCAGAACCAGGAGAACATTGTACACAGTAACAGCAACATTTTGCGATGACCAACTTTGATAGACTTAGCTCTTCTCAGCAATCAATGGTCTAGGACAATTCCAAAAGACTCATGGTAGAAAATGGTATTCATATCCAGAGAAAAAGCTTTAGAGTCTGAGTGCAGATCGAAGCATACTATTTTCTCTCTTTGTTGTTGTTTTTTTGTTTTTTCTTTCTCATGTTTTTTCCCTTTTGTTCTGATTATTCATTTGCAACATGACTAATGTAGAAATTTTTTTTTTAAAGATTATCAGGGAGGAGGAAGGGGAGATGGGGTATATTGTCAACAGTGTGTTAAGACAGTCAAGTAGCTACATTTGTAGTATTCCATTCAGCTTTGGGTACCACATTTTAAGGAAAACATGGGCAAACTGGATAGGAAAAAAGCAGAAAAATGCAACCAAGATGCTAAAAGACTTCAGGGACATTCTTCGGGATGAAGTTTGGTTGAAGGAACTTGCAATTTTTAGCTAAAGAAGAGACAGCTTATGGGACCCAACTCTAAGATATTTGAAGTTATGTCTTGCAGAAGGATTAAAACTATTTCTCCTTGGTTCAGTGAATTTAGAACTAGAAGCAATGGATAGAATATGCAAAAAGGCAAATTGAGGCTTGGTGTAAACTAAAGCTTTGCCAAATTTCATGAGCTATGCAAAGATGGAATGGACATTCTTGGAAGTAGTGGTTTGCCTTCGCTAGAGAGCTTTCAAACAAAGGCTTGATAATCACTTGTTCGTTTCTTGATGGGTTATGGTTTGGAAAAGTGGCCAGTAAGGTCTTTCCTTGCTTCAAGATTCTGTGGTATCATATGCTTTCTACCATGGAAATGCAAAAAATGAATAAGATGGCATGTCTCTGACTTCTTTCATTTTGTGTACTATAGATAAGTATTTGCTCACCAAATATAGAATGTAACATTGCATGTTTTACCTTTGAGACTAAAATGTTTCCATCAATTTTGTTGCCAGTAAATATTGTGTTTTATTGTGATATTTTTAAAACATTGGAATTACCTTGAATTTTGTAAGTTTAAATTTGACTGCCTCTTCCTCCTGGCCACTCTCTGCTTCTTTTGTCTTTTCATTCTCTTTTGCTGAATCAATTAATCCAGCTTTACAGCTATTCTCCAAGACTGGCCTGAGCTCACTTCTCTTTTCTTTGAATCATCTGCTTTTGGTAGGTTCAGTTAATGATCAAATATCTCTCCTGGACTCCAGTTCCACCTTTCCAACTCCAAAATGACTTGTCTAAGCCTAAACTGACACTTCTCCAAACCTTGCCCTTTTCCATTTTGTCCAATTTCCATTCCTTTTCTTTCTAGTTACTGAGGAAGGATTCATTGAAGATAATCTTTACTGCTTCTCCAGGGCCTGCTTTGGTTATTATAGTTGTAGCGTTCAGTTTTGGTTTTGTGGGTTGTTTTTTGTTCTTTCCATTTATCCTGTTGGTATATTTTCCCTGGTTCTGCTTCATTCAGTGTCATTTTGTGGACATTTTGAATTCATGATCATTGTTTCATATGGCACTGTATATTCTTTTACATTCCTGTCCCACAGTTGGTTTAGCCATTCACCAGTGGACATCTTTATTTCTACTTTTTTTTCTCCTCAAAAAAGTGCTGCCATGAATATTTTGGAAGTGTTTGGCACCTGTTTTTCTTTATATGTGCTCAGTGTTGGAATTTCTGGGTCAAAGCGTATAGATGGTTTAGTCACTTTCTTAGTATAATTCCAGATTATTTTCTTGAATGGTGGGACCAACAACTCATAGCTCTACCAACAGTATATCAGTGTGCCTGTCTTTCTAATACCCTTACAACTTTGATTGTTCTCATCTTTTTTTTCCTTCTTTGCCAATTTATTGGCTGTAAAATAAAACCTCAGTTTCCATTCACTTTTCTCTTATTAGTGATTTGAAACAGTATTTCACTTGTTTGCTAATAGACTGTAGAACTGAATAGAGGCTGTGTGTGTGTGTTGATTTTATGCATATATATCATGTACGTGTGTGCCCTTAACTTCTTAACATATGGCCCTTGGAAGTGTTAACATTTGTTTTACTTGAAAATGCTTTTATTAATGATTTCAAATCTTTTCTTTTTCAGATTACATATCTCTTATGATTAATGTGGAGAAAAGAAACTAGCCATGGGCCAAAGTTCAAGAGACCTTTATGGAAGATGTTGCTGCTGATGCTACCTTACAAATTCACATGATGAGTGTCTATTTTGAGGATGATTTTCATATTTAAACGATTTTCATCTTGGAAATATATCAAGTGAAAGAAATTTGTTCCTTTTGGAAACAGTTTCCTCATAATAAAAATTACACTTGTAACGGGCAATATGGCCAACAACTCTGTTGCATACAGTGGTGTGAAAAACTCTTTGAAGGAAGCTAATCATGATGGAGATTTTGGAATTACACTTGCTGAGCTCCGGGCTCTCATGGAGCTTAGGTCCACAGATGCATTACGTAAAATACAGGAATGCTACGGAGATGTCTATGGAATTTGTGCAAAATTGAAAACCTCTCCCAATGAAGGTAAAACTTTTATCTTGACTAATTTTGATTAGTCTTTTATACAGAGGCAATATTTCGTTTTTAAAGTGTTTTTCTTCCTATTTATTAGAAGGATTGTGGTTCTGTAAAAATTTTAGTGATTAAAAAGGTGTTTGTATAACCAGGAATACTGTAAACAACAAGATTAAGATCACTTGGTTATTGTTTTAATACATCTTAAATCCTGTTTTGTGTTTGCATTCCATATATGTAAGATTATTACTGCACGTATTATATTTTGTTGTCATTGTCCATGTTTTTTTAATGTAACTAGGTGAAGTGGAGAGAGTGCTGGACCTGTAGTCAGGAAAACCTGAGTTCAAATCTAGCCCCAGAAATATCTAGCTGTGTGACCTTGGGCAAGTTACAACCTCTGTGTGCCACAATTTTCCTCATTTGTCAGATGGGGATTGTAATAGCATATAGCTCCCAAGGTCGTTGTGAGGATCAAATGAGATGTTTATAAAGCACTTTGCAGACCTTTTAAAGCAGCTGCAATTATTATTGTTACTATTATTACTGACTTAGATTTTTTTTTTTATTAATGCCTTTTGTTAATTTACATTTGTTCTTAATTACAAAACTATTTTATAAATTTGTTTTTTGGCTAGCTACCAGTTGTCACGGCAGCCTACGGTTCTTAAAGGTTTCATTAGAAATAAGCCACACCCTCATTAGATTTCATTCAGTTTGATGCCTGAAAAAAAATAGTGTTAATGTTGTCAGCAGCTGGATAAGCTATTTTTAGCCATGGGGTTAGACTGGGCTTAACCTAGGCTTTGAGAATAAAACTAGGCCATTTCTGAAGGAAATTAAATGGGTTATATAGCAGTGACTTAACTTTTAGCCCTAACAGCTGATTCCTTATGTTTAAAAGCATTTCAGGTCTTGAATAACCACATAGAATCCTCTATATGTGGATAGGGCATCTTTTGATTTCATAGTACTTTAGTATTTCATAATGGGAGGGCTAAGAAAAAGGTAAATCCTTACTGTGAGGATTTACTTGCTGTAAGGAAGTGAGGTCCTCTCTGGCTATTATAAAATATTTGGGCCCAAAATTATAGAATCAGAATTTAAGGTATTTGAAAATGGCAAAAAGATCACATTGAAGTAGGAGAAATAATTTTTAATTAACAATATCAGCCATGAAAAATGGATACTAAAATGGAAATTTGGAAATGGAAAAATAGAGAATATGAGACTGTTTCAATAAAAACCATTGAGACAATAATAGTTTACAATTTTTGAACATAGTTTACAAAGTAATTTCTTTAGAGATATCTGATATGATGTAGCTATTGCTAACATATTATGTGCATTTTACAAATGAAGATATACTAGTTTTCTTCACCAATTTCATAGAAATTACCACCAAAGCAGTATTTGCACTACACTTATTTGCTAGGTATCGCTACCTCTCACTATAGTAAAACAGAAAGTAGCAAAATTTTAGAAAAATTGTTCTAAAGTTAGTTCAACCAATATGTTTATTAAAAGCTTACTTTAGGAAAAGCGTGGTTGGATAAATCCAACAGGAGGACCTTTGACAGAATTCTGGATATGCTGTAGAGTATCATTTTTGCTTATAGTTGTTTTATTAAACATTGTTTTATATGGAAGAAATATTTTGAAGTAAAGGTTATCAAAAATCGTACTTGGGACTTAAAGGAGACATGGAGAAGATTGAGACCATGTGATAGAAGCTCTCTTCTCTTTCCAACACCTTGACACTTTTTAAAAATATCACCTATTATTGTTGCTGTTGCTGTATCAGAAAGTACTTCTCAGTCCGCAGTCTTTCTTCTACATGTCCCTTTGATTTCATTGTTTTCTATCTCCTTGACAATGATTCTTTCTCACATACATTGTCAGTCTACCCCAGGGGTGGGGAACCTGCAGCCTCAAGGCCACATGTGGCCCTCTAGGTCCTCTAATGCCGCCCTTTTACTGAATCCAATCCTCGGAATAAAAGGATTTGTTCTGTAAAACTCAGACTCAGTCAAAAGGCCCTCACTCAAGGACCTAGAAGGCCACCTGTGACCTGAAGGCCACAGGTTCCCCACCCCTGGTCTACACTACACCCTTCTCATCTATTTTTAAATATTTTCAGTCCTTCTGTCTCCTTGATATGTTAATTAATTCTCTAAAAGAAAAAAAACCATCTTTCAGTTTTCTGTCTCACCAAACTAATCTCATCTCACTCCTCTCCTTCATAACCAGATTAAATGAAAAAGTTGTCTCTACCCACTCTCTCCTTTCCTTACCCCTTTGTACTCTACTGTCCATCTGCACCATTCTTCTGGAAGCTTCTCTGAGGTCCCCTGGCTTCATAGCTCAGTGCAGTGAGTTTTTAAATGTCTTCTTTCTGTAGGCTTCATAGGACCATCAGAATCATCGAGCCCAACCCTTTCATTCTACAAATGAAGGAGCTGCGTTGCAGGAGCATTAAGTAACTTGTACAAGTTCATATAACTAGGACATTGCAGAGCTAGAAATCATACCCATACTCCATGTCCAGTGCCATGGTGCCATGGAAATAGTGCTTTAAATTAATGATCCTAGAATATCCTGCTTTTCTCAAAGTTTACCAGTGCTCATCTTACTAATAGCACAGCCTTTTGGAAAGAGCATTAGATTCTGAGTCAGAAGATGTGGGTTTCAATTCTGAATGACTTCTAGTGCTACACCTGTGATCCTGTGACCTCTGGGTCGGGGTTTGGGGGGGGGGGGCGGGTTTGAAAGATAAGTCTTCATCCTTATTGAGGCATGCACCATTTGAAAAAGACTTATTGCTTCCAGACATTCTTTCTTCTGTCTTTGCTCTTAGACACTGTGCTCCCCAGTTTCATTTCCTACCTCCAAAACTGGTAATTTTTGAGTCTACTCTCACTCTTTTTCTTCCTGAATTCTTAAGGTCTGAGTTCCCTGAAAAGTTCTTTTCTCATTTTCTCTTTATATATTCTTTTCCTTGGCAGTCTCCTTCACTTCTGTGGCTTCAGCTTAATCTTTCAGTACAAATGACTAAAAGATCGATCTCTCTCCCCACCCCTCCCTCCCTCCCTCCCTCCCTCTCTCCCCCCACCCCCTCTCTCTCTAGCTCTTCCTAGAGCTTAGTCAAAGTTTAACCACACTGTCTCTGGTGGCCAACTAAAAACATCTCAGTGTTGATGTTTCTTTAGCAACTCAAACTAAACATGCCCCTAAATAAACTTATCTCTTTCCCCAAATCTCCTGTGTTCTTTACAGCTTTATTTATGTATTAACTACTATTCACCATTAAGTGAGTGGGAGAAGAGGCAGAGATGAGCTCAAAAGTATGAACATGGAATATAAGAGTGAATGGTAGTACTGGATACAATTTTCTGTCTTCATAACCTTGACCTGTTATTTGCCTCTTCCCCATTGTCTCTCCCATTCAGCTAATTCAACAGGCATTTATCAAGCAATGACTTCCCAATCTGGTACTAAGGGTACTTACTCTTCTCTAGTAGCTTATGTTCTACTGAGAGAAAAAAAATTATACATATATCAGATGATACAAAATACATACAGTTATAAATCCAAATTAATTTCAGGGACCTGGGAGAGAGAAGTTTTGGGGAATCAGGATAGACCTTAGTTTGTAAAAGCTGGTACTGGAGTGGAATTTTAAGTGAAGTAAGGGATTGGATAAAATAGAGAAGTAAAAAGAGCATTCCAGTCATAGGGGAGAGCCTTCCCTGAGTTTATGGATGTATGAGTCCAGTTTGATTGGAGTGTAGAGTGTGTGAAAACTATCTAGAAAGAAATATTGGAACGAGATTGTAAAAGGCTTTAAATGCCAAACCAAGGAATCTCTCCATCCATCCATCTGTCTCTTTTTGTCCTATAGGCAGTAGGGAACCACTCAGATTTTTTGAGCAGTGCTATACCATGGCTAGACCTACACTTCACGAATTTTAGTTTGGCAATTTGATCCATAGGAGAGGTGATGAACGTCTAAACTAGGGTTATAGCTATGTGAGTAAAGAGACAGAAGGATACAGCTGCAAGACTTATTAAAGAGGTAGAATATATTTGGCTATCTTTGGCAATATATATGGGATGAGGATTAACTCCAAGGTCCTAAAACCAAGAGATGGAAAGATGGGTCCTCAACCAGAGTTCCTTGGATATGTGTTAAATTTGAGATGCTTGTGAAACAGCCAGGTAGAGATGGAGAACAGGCAGTTTTCAATGGAGAAGTATCTTGACAAAGAAATAAGATGCCTCCTCTTACCATGAGGCTTTCCCCCATTTTGAGTTACTGTGAATCTCTTTTGTATGTATTTATTTTTACAACTTGCCTACCCTAATAGAATCTTGGAAGCTGAGAAAAACATTTATTAAGCACTTGATAGAAGTCAGACACTAAACTAAGACCTGAAGATCTCACAAAAGTGAGGAAATCCTTACCCACATGGAACTTCTAGTCCACGGGGAAAATAATAGACTCCTTAGCAGGTGGCTCACATCCCACTTCCTACCAAAGCCTTTTCTTGCTCTAGGTTTCCCGATCCTCCCCCTTTTGAGATTTTCTTCCATTTGTACTTAATATATGTCCTGTATGTACATAGTTATTTGGATGTTGCTTCCTCCATTAGAATGGGCGCTGCTTGCAAGCAGAAATCCTGGTTTTCCCATTCTTTATATCCCAAGCTTTTAGCTCAATGCCTGGCTCACAGTAAGCATTTGATAAATTTTTGTGGACTGAGGGTAACACTTTAGGTGTTTACATTGCCCTATGCAATGACATAAAAGTGGAGACTACTCCTTGAAAACTTGAGGGAATGCTCCGTAATGAGGTGAGCCAGATTTTGTCCCTGTCAGGAGAGATGGTAATAGTAATGGTAGGATCCAGAGGAAATTCTTTTGTCTTCAGTGTAACACTATTTGACATCATACCTACATTGTGAAACTCTACATCAAATTAGTACTCTATTGCTTTTTAGTCCGAAGATTATTATGCCAACTGTACAAGCTTATCTATAACTGAATTGTTGAAAATTTCATTTTTTAAAAGTTAAATTTGTAGGCTCTTAGCCTTTTCCCAAAGCTACTCAGTAACAACAAGGTCTTATTTTTAAGAGCATTTAATTTGTAGCTGCAGACCCCTATTCAGATGTATTTCACCTTAAAATTGCCCACCTGTGTCCGTCAGTGATTTATCATTAATTGGATTTATAAGTATTCTAAAGCTTGAACATTCCCATCGGTTTTTAATATGCTTTTGCTCTTATAGATTTGATTTTTCAGTAGGATTTTTTTTTAATTTGTAAGATTGCCGGTGATATTTATGAAGGTGTCTAGGAATTCTGTACCTCAGTTACTTCCTAAATTTAATAAAAATCAGTACAACCCTATTAGATTAATTGCCTGGCTTACCAATTTACCAAAAAAAATACTATCTTCTTAATGTACCACCCCATGATAGCAGTTGCCAATTGTTTTCTAAAGTAATCTTGATTATCAAATGAGCATTTGGAATTTTCATTTGGTTTGTTTTTTACACACACACACACACACACACACACACATATTATTTTATCAAAGATTAAAGCATATTACTCATATTAAAAATCTTCTAAGTAACTGACTTGTTTCTCTGTGAATCTTGAGATTCAATCTTTTGTGATATAAAGAGGTCCCAAATATCTCTACAATAAATCACTTCTCCATCTCTTTCTTCCTGCCCTCAAAAAAATATCTTTATGTTAAACTGAAAATAAACTTTTTCTTAATCCAGTACTCTTTCAAAGCCAGTCTGCGTAGTAGTGTAACTATAACTGAAAGTGATATTGGCTTTCTTAAAGGAATACTTGTCCTTTGATTATTATCAGTGTTTGACTTAGTGTTCTCTTCCCTTGCAATTTCTACAATTTAAAATAAAAGTGATCAGAAGCACCAGTTTTGTCATCATGATAGTTCATTAATTATCTTTAAAATTAGAATTCAAAAGAAATTATTTTAAATGCCTGCTTCCAAAGGTAATAGCCACCTTAGATCATTAATGTGTGGAGTTTAAGCATTAATATTCAGTTACCCTTGTTGAGGTAGAGTTCAAATCTGTTTGATTTGTTGTAGTTCACAGAGTTTTAATGTCTGAAAAATCCTTATTTTGTTTATGTATGAATAATTTTCTGTGGTGAAATGTTCTTTTGTAAAGAATCTGAAAGATGTCATCTTATGCATTATCTTAGCAATTACTGCTGTCATTAGAAGTATAAATAATGCCACCCCCACCCCCAGTGGAAGTTGTGTTGTCGCCCAAAAACTCTCCACAAATTCAGCCTCACTTTAAAATAATTGATATAAAATAAATTGCAAGGGAAGTATTATTTATCCACAATAAGCTAGACAAGAAAAGCAAAGGGATGTGGTCAGGAACATACCATCAGCCAGCTGTATATCCAGGAAAACTTAGCCGGAGAGCAAGGGTATCTCAGAGTACAGGAAGACACTAAACAGCGTACAAAGAAAATGAGAATTAAGATGGCAGCTAACTTAGTTCGAAGCACTTGAGCTCTGATTAGTTAAATGATAAGCCTTCAACTGCCACTTTGGTTTAGAATTTGGTGAGAACATTTCTTGGAAGATTTTGGTTTGAAAGAATTTGACCCTTCTTCTGCTTTGTATTCCTCAGTATTGGTATGAATGTTTCTCATTATGTTTTCCTATAGCTATATTGACAGAATATGGGTGCATTGTCTATATTTTAGGCTCAGGCCAGTCTTGGTAGTCAAGAAATTTCATAAAATAATAATAAAGTCAAGAATTTCCATCTCCCCATATTCCTCATTTTTCTTTTTCTTTTTTTATTGTGAATAGCAATCCTGTGGTCTGTGAACAAAATACAAGACTTTAATTTTTAATGAACATGCACAAGGTTCAGTGTGCAACATGAAATGTTAAACATCTTTTAACCACAAACTGTGCAAAGACAACAGATATGACTTTTCATTCAGCTGTACTCAGAAATAAATTTTATGTCTCAAAGGGACTTTGGAAATCATCTAGTTATGTGTAGATCTTACTTCGGATCTCATTTTCAGTAGCCCAATGCCAAATCAAATGGTATTATTTTTGACTATATGCTTTGATTGGAACAAGACATAGTTCTAAAATATCAACTTTTTTTTTAAAAAAAGCCCATGTGAATCTATTTGCCTAGAGTAAGATTTTAAAATAGAATGTACTTTTATCTTTTATAGTGAAGCATAATGTTTTAAAGGTCATGATTGTAGTTATTCATTCAACAAATATTAAGTGCCCACCTTCAATAGTTTGACTTGGTTTGGTTTTTCCCCCTCAGTATTGGAGGTGATACAAAGAAATGAACTACCATTCCTGTCCAAAAGGAGCTTAAAGATTCTTGGGGGAAATAAAGACACAGGGATGTGAAGTGTAAAATGCGACGAGATGAATGAGAAATCGCTGCTAACTTTCATGGAAGATGCTTTTACTGGAACTTAAAGAATATTCAGCATCAGAGATAGGTGGATTACAGTGGAGGAGCATGAGCAGTGGGAGCTTGAATCATGTTTGGAGAATGGCAACTAGCCCAAGGGGGCAGATATTAGTTCATACTGGTTTTCCCAAGTTTCCCTAAAATTGTTCCTTTCATTATTATTTTTTACAGTACATTCATACTCATAATTTATTCAGCTGTCGCCTACCAGATGGACACTCTCAGTTTTTCATTTTTGTTACTACAAAGAGTCGCTATAAATCTATTTGTTAAAATAGAGCCTTTTCCTCCTTCTTTGATTTCTTTGGGATATATACTGTCAGTCAATAAGCATTTATTAAGCACCCACTATGTGCCAGGCATTGTGCTTAGCACTGGGGTACAAAAAAAGACAGAAAACAGTCCCTGCCTTCAAGAAGCTCACAGTCTCATAGAAGAAACAACAAATATGTACAGACATTAATTAATTTATACATAGGATAATTAGGTAGTAATCAAGCGAAGGCAGGATCTAGAATTCAGAAGGGTTAGGAAAGGCTTCTTATAGAAGATAGAGCTTTAGTTGGGACTTAAAGGAAGCCCAGTAAACCAATAGTGGATATAAGGAAGGAGAGCATTTCAGGTGTGGGGGGAGGATGAGGAGGGGAGGGTTTGGAGAAAATGCCTGGAGCTGAGAGAGTGTCTTGTTTGTGGAATAGCCAGCAGGCCAGTGTCACTGGATTGAAGAATATGCATCCAGGAGTAAGGTGTAAGAAAACTGGAAAGGTAGGCGGCATCGAGGTTCTAAAGAGCTTTGAATGCCAAACAGCATATTGTATTTGGTCTTGGAGACAATAGGGAAGCCACTGGACTTTATCGAGTAAAGAGATGGCAGTCACTTTGGAGACTGAATTGAGGAATGACTGGAAGTGGGTAGAGACTCGAGACAGGTAGACCCTTCCCCACAGGCTATTGCAGTTACCAAGGTGTGAGGTGATGAAGGTCTGCACTAGAGTGATGGTAGTGTCAGAGGAGAGAAGAGGGCATATTCCAGTGATGTTGTGAAATCCACAGATTTTAGCAGCAAAGGGGATGAGGGATGGGGTGGGGCATGGATGAGAGACAATGAGGAGTCCAGGATGACTCCTAGGTTGGGAACCTGAGGGACTGGGAGGATGGTGTTGCCCTAAATGGGGAAGAGTAGAGTTCTTTTTTGGGCAAGTTAAGTTTAAAGTGTCTACTGGACATCCATTTTGAGATGTCTAAAAGGCAATTCAAGATGTGAGATTGGAGGTCAGCTGAGAGTTTAGGGCAGAATAGAAAGATTTGAAAATCATGGGAGCTGATGAGATTACTTAGTATTTGTATCACTCAAAGGGTATGCAAAGCTTTATGACTCTGGGAGAGTAATTCCACATTGCTTTCCAAAACTGATAGAAAAATTCATACTAGTTTACCCATTTTCCTGAAGCCCTTTCAACAATATTCATTTGCCTTTTATTAAAAAAAAAAGGTGTTGTTTTTTTTTTTACCACTCCGTTGTAAGGTGGAACCTCACCAATTGCTTTAATTAACATTCCTGTAATTATTAGTGATTTGCATCCTTTTTTTTTTTCTCATGGTTTTTTAGCTTGGATTTCTTCTCTTAAACAGCATGTATCCTTTGTTCAGTTATTCCAATTGGAGAATGGTTCTTGTTCTAATAAATTTGAAGCAGCGGGTTTTTTTTATTCCTATATGCATGCATGCATTCATGCCTATATTGCTTAGAAATGGAATCTTTATCAAAGAAGCTTACTACGAAGTTCCCTCCACCCCCCAAATTTTCTGTTTTCCTTCCAATTTTAACTGCATTGGTTTTGTGTAACATTTTAGATTTTATATAATTAGAATTGTCTAATTTATCTTCTGAGATCCACTCTATCCGTTGTTTGGTATGAACTCTTCTTCCCTTATTCATAGTGGCAAATAGTATTTTTTTACTGCTCCTATTTTGTGTATTTTGCATTCCTTTATATTTAATTCATGTATGCGTTTGGAATTGATTTTGTGAAATTTTTATATATATCCAGTTTATGTTAAACTGCTTTCCAGTTTTCCCAGCAATTGTCAAATGATAGTAAAAGTAATAATTGCTAGCATTTATATAGGGCTTTGAGATTTGCAAAGCATTTTATATAGATTACCCCATATGATCCTCATAAAAACACTATTAGCTAGGTGCTATTGTTTTCCCCATTTTACAGAGGAAATGGAGACTTAAACCTTCAGTCACTTGCCCAGGGTTACACAGCAAGTAAGGGTCTAAGGAAGTATTCACTTCACTATCTAGCTGCCTCTGAATAGGCAATGTTTATCCCCCCGCCCCCCCCCCCCAATAGGTGGCTGTCTTTGAGTTTATTAAAATTTATGCTACTTTTTTTTTTCCTTTTTGTTTTTTTATGGTATGTATCAGTTCCGCTGATCTGTTTATTTTTTCACCAGTGTCAAATAGTTTTGATGATTACTGCTTTGTAATATTGTTTGAGATCTGGTACTACTAAATCTCCTTTCCCACTTTTTTCCCCGTATTCCTTATATTGTAATCTTTTGTTCCTGAAGTTGAGTTTTGTTATTTTGGGCTTTTTTTTGCAGGGGGAAGGCAGGGCAATTGGGGCTTAAGTGACTTGCCCAAAGTCACACAGCTAGTAAGTGTGTCGTGTGTCTGAGGCTGGATTTGAACTCAGGTCCTCCTGACTCCAGGGCTGATGCTCTGCTCACTGCCCCTCTGTCTTTATTTCTAAAAAGTATTTTGTAGTTGTACTGTGAGTTCCTTGGTGTATCTTAGTAGATGGGACATCCTCCCACCCCACACCCTAAAAATATTTTATGCACTCTAGTTATTTTGAATGGAATTTCTCTTTTTATTTCTTCCTGCTGGATTTCAATACTTCATTTTATAGATAGCCAACCATCTAACTATCAGTGAGCACCATTTTTTATATATTTTGCACATATTACCAGTAGTCGCTTTTATAGTCTTAATTATATTAATACAAACATTAGTGTTGCTAATTATTTGTTCACACAATATTAACTCAGAGTGTGGGAGAATTTGGCTTTTAAAATTATTGGCTTTGTTAATTTCAAGCCCTAGCTTGGTCTTTGTTAGTAACTTCTGCTATTCATGAATTTTCTTTCCCTATAACCACGACTGTTCCATCCAATCCTTGCCAGTGGTTTCAGATTTTTTTAGGATGTAAAAAGTACACTGAAGATTTCTCACTCTAGGAGCCCTTGAATCCTCCTTTTCAGTGCTGTTCGACTGTAGCTGTCTGTTTAGTAACTAACGTTCTTTTTTAATCTCTTGTACAGTAAACAATTGGTTTGATTTTCCTAGAATTTTTTTTTTAATACAACAGTTTCCCTTTTGGTTAAGTCCCTCAACTATTATGTACCTTTCATGTTAGCTTAGTTTCCCTTGCTTTTTAAAGAGTATACTGCCAACTCTTCTCTCTGTATATTTCCAACTTCGAGTGGTCTCTGATCCTTTCTTTCTTCCTTCATTCCTCTGGCATAAATTCTTGTTCATAGGACTATTTCTCCATCTATCTTTTTACTAGTTTACCATATCCACAAATGCCTTTCAGTAAGTTATCAAGAAAGACATAATTCTCTACCTTTACCTTTGTGATTATTATTTATTAATACTATATTAATTTACACAAGTTATTACATGGATCATTATTATACACATTATACTGTATTAATACTACGCCAATTAGTAATTGCTGCTAATAATAAGGAGATCCAAAACAACAATGATACAGAACCTCATGGCCCACAGAGACTCCTTTGGAACAGAATGCTCATTTTCCTCGTCAGGTCAGACTACACGCTCAATCAGAGATTGCTGCTCGATCACTGCTGTTTATGAAGAGCTAGCCTGAATTTGAAGTGTCAGCCTTGGACTCTCCCATCTTGCCTTAGATTTTTGTCTGCTTCCTAATTGCCCCTAAGTAAATGATTGCCTGGTTCTCTTGTGCTCCTCAGCCCAATGTGGACTAAGCAACAGTGTTCCGGGCTCCAGTGGCTGACAGAAAGGGGATTATTAGGTTTGATGTAGGGAATGAGTCCCGGGAAGTTCCTGGGGCGCATGCCCAGGGCCACATAGCCAGTGTCAAAGGATTCGAACATAGGTATTCTCGACTCCAGTCCTGGCACTTTATTCGCTATATGCTATGTTAATTTTACTTAGATAATCTCTTTTTCTTTCTGTTTTTGGTACAGACATGTGATTCCAATGGTGTGGACAACTCCTGGTGGGGTAACTCCTTTCATTAATACAGATCTCTAATTCATCTGTAACGTAGTTGCAACTGTCTTAGTTGCTTTAGTAACCTGAGAAGTTAACTAGCTTATCTCCTATAACACAGCTAGTAAGTGTCAGAGAGAAGTTTTAAATAAAGGTCTTCTTGACTCTGAGGCCACCATTTATCTACTAGACTCTACTGTTTCTAGTCCAGACACGTATAGAGAGAGCCGAAAAGAAAAAATACTGAAAAATTCATTCTAAACTAAAAGCTCATATTTAGTTTTCTTAAATCATATAGTCAAAATTTTCCTTGCAGGTATTGACATTGGCCGTTGCTTTGATCTGTTATTAATAAGTGATTTTAATAGAGCCTTATACATTTGAATTTGAAGAGGTACAAGTGCTAGAAATGAAATTAATTTTTTAAAATTAGCAAATACCATGACTGTTGACATGCATGTTTGCTTCTTTTTTAACAGGTTTAAGCGGAAATCCTGCAGATATAGAGAGGAGGGAAGCAGTGTTTGGGAAGAACTTTATACCTCCTAAAAAGCCAAAAACATTTCTTCAGTTAGTATGGGAAGCATTACAAGATGTTACCTTAATTATATTAGAAATTGCAGCCATAGTATCATTGGGCCTTTCTTTTTACCAACCTCCAGAAGGGAATAATGCAGGTGAGTGAACTGACCCCCAAAATGATTTAAAATGTAGCATTGCCTTTAATAAGTTATTATTTCATGGATACTGAGTACTCTACTGAAGGATATGAAGGAGGACAATGGAAAGGGGGCATATTTCTAATCTCCAGCTGTTTTGAATCTTTTGAATATCAGTGTTTTGACAAGAACTTAGATACTTTTAAAGTGTTTTGTCAAACAGTTTATTTTTTCCTTTTCTACTTTTATAAGTATTTTTGTTTGTATGGGTGTATGTCCTCTTTATTTGATCTTTTAGGGGAATAGTAGTGGTATCTGTGTGTGGCGAATAAAATTTTGCACAGTTTAGTCATAATTCTAATTGCTTTCCAGAATGGATGGACTTGTTCACTGTTTCAGTAACAATGTTTTAATGTTCCCACAACCCCTCCATTTTTTTTTTAACTTTGCCCATCTGGTGGATGCAGCATGGAACCTCAGAGTCACTTTAATTTCTATTTTTCTATCTAGTGGTTTTGGACCACTTTAAAAATCTGATTGTTAACTCGGAAAACTTCCTCTTTATATCCTTCAACTGTTTATCATTTAGTGATTCTTGATTCCTTTAAGAAATAAATTATTAGCTGTTTCAGAAATTGCTCATAGTTTATCATTTCAGAAAATAATTTTGTTAAAGAGATTACAATACTGATTATTTTCATATTTTATTCCTTCCCTGATTGAATACCTGTTACATTCCCCACATTATTTGTTCCAAACATTCTCTTCTCTCCTCAAATCATCTCCCCCTTGTTTCATAATTTACCAAATAAACTGAGGCTCACTATTAAAAAAAAACTCCCTCTTTTTCCGTATTCTACACCTCAGATAACCTGCCCATTGTCTGTTCTTTTGCTCTAGTCTCTGAGGAAACAAATGCTTTTTTTTAATCCTCTGACTTCTTCCTTATGGCCCACAAACATGGCCAGATCTCCTCCATGCTTGAAAATAAATCTTTACTCTGTCATCTCTTCAAGTTTGATAACATTCCTACCTTTCACTCAAAAAATCCTAGAAAAGCTTCTTCTTCACCTCAAATTTCCCAACCTCTTGCAATCCCAACCCAGCAAGTGTAAAAACTGTTCTTTCCAAGATTACCAATAATCTCTTTCATTGCTAAATCCAATGGCCTTTTCTCAGTCCTCTTTCTAGACTTCTCATTGACACTGTTGACTGCTCCCCCCCTTGGATACTCATTGTCCAGTCAGTTTTCAAAATAATGCTCTCTCCTCCATGTCTAATTGTTCCTCTGTTGTCAGTTTTCCTTTGTTGCATTGCCTTCTATGTTCTGTCCTTGTATTTGGGGGTATAACCTAGTACTTCTATTTGGACTGACTTTTCTCTTGATTATATTAAACCCTAATGAAATTCAGTTGTCATCTTAAGTGTAAATCCACATTTCTAGTCCTCGTCTCCTTCATTCCTGTCCCATATCACCATCTACCCCCTAAATATCACTACCTAGATGTCCCATAGACACTTCAAACTCAGCATGTCCAAAATAAGACTGTATTATCTTCCCGGCATATCCCACTTTGTGGAGGATGCCACAATCTGTTTGCTCACCCAGACTCACAAACTTGGAATGATTCTTGACTTGGTTCTCCCTTACTCCCCATTCATGTCCATTCGGTTACCCATTGCTGCTGATTCTGTATCCGCAATACTTCTCACATCTCTGCCCTTCTCTCTGTTCAAACAGCCACCACCCTAACTACCTTGGATCATTGGAGCAGTCTACTTACCGAGCCCCTAGTTTCTTCCCTAATCAATGTATCTAAAACACTTCTGTTTAAAGACCAACCTGATCATGTCATTCCCTTACTCAAGAATCTTAAATAACTGATGGTGTCTCTATGTGTTTTAGTCCCTTCACAATTCAGGCTGAAACTGTATTTTCAGACTCATTTCACTGTGTACCCCATATACCTCCTTCCATTTTCTGCCTTTGTACTTCTGTCTGCATGCCTGCAGTGTATTCTCTTCTCCCTTCCACCTAGCTTTCTTCACTCAGCACCACCTTCTGTTACCTTTTCTTATCTTCTTCAAAGTTGTTTGTTTTCTTCCTCCACCCCTGAAATTCCTTTGTATTTATTCCATCTGCATTTTGTATGTGTGTTCTTTTCCTCATAGTAAAATATCCCTCCTGGAGGGTATAGATAAATTTCTTTTATCTTTTATCTCAGTACTCAGCACAATGCCTAGAACATAGTAGGTACTTAATAAATAATTGCTGAATGATTTGAAAAGTTGGCAAAGTAAATTTCACCCTCCCTTCACCGTTTTCCTGTCAACTGTGCTGCTCCTTTCCTGCTTTAGCCTTCATTTGGATATTTTGCTTACTCAAAGTGCACAAAAGCAGAAGAAAACTTATCATCTGGAAAGGAACAAGTGACTTAAAATGAATACTTCTAATGGATTAAAATGTAAGAAGATATCTAGTTTTGTTGACTACAGTCATGTTATTATGTATAGTGGGGGGAAAAAAAGACTTTATCAAAGGTTCCATTCTTCATTTCAGTGACGTTTTACACTGTCTCTTCTCCATTTCTTTGTATATGCTACTGCCAGGTTAAAGCTGAGGCAGTGTCATTACTAAAAAATTACAAAGAAATTGGGCAGGAATGAGTCTTTTGAACCAGGTATTCTCTGCCTCTCCCATTTTCTTTTTAAGCATTGTGTTCTCAGGTTATGTTAGTGCCAAATAAGTGACTTAAAGCCTTCCTTGCAATATTCTTAAGATCTTGGAAGCATACTAGAACCTAGTCAAAAGAGTGCTCAGAAATAATGGAATCATAGGGTTGGGGTATGAAGGACCTTAGGAGTCATCTCATTGAGGCCTAACTTGAGGTTGAGCTGCTAAATGGGAAACTTGAATCAGAGGTTGGACATTTAATGTCAGAAAATATGTTACTTTGCCCAGGAAGAAATATTTATATTCCATTTGAGGATTACTTTGTTATGAAGTTGTTCCTTTTTTACATTAATCTGCAATCTTAACTCTGTGTAGGACCCACACAACTGGTTCTCTTTCTGCTCTCTGTGGTCAAGCTGAATCAGTCTAATCCATCCTCATGACAAGCCTGCAGGTATTTGAAAACTGTGGTCATGACCCCTCTGTGTCTTCTCAGCTCTAAGCTAAACATCTCTGATTCCTTTAACCATTCCTCATGGCATGGTTTTAAGTGCTTTTATGATCTTGATTTTCCGTTTCTGGATGTGTTCCAGGTTGTTAATGTCCCTTCTAAAATATGATATCCCAAACCTGACACTTTGAGTTAAGATCTGAACTGGGCAGATTATAGTGGAGACTTCCCCTTTCCTCATTATGATTACTGTTTTGATTAATGCAGCCCTAAATCACTTACCTGTCATTAACATATTTGATTGACAGACATCTGTCTTCAAGTCTTAAATAAAAATATTAATCCTATGCTTTAAACTAGGCAACCAGTTAGTTCCACATCCAGCTAATTGAATCTCTCCATCTTGTCCACAGCACAAGAGTCTTTGCCATATGCCTTGCTGAAATCTATCAATACTGTGTCTGTGGCATGTGGTCTAGTAGTAACCCTATCAAAAAAGGAAGTTATATTGGCCTGGGGTAACTTTATTGACAAACCTACACTTGCCGTGATGACTGTGTTCCACATTCTGAGTACTCACAAATTATCTTTGTAATAGCCCCTTCCTGGGATTTTGACTGGAATGTCAGGCTAACTGTCCTGACAGTTCTCAGGAATCTACCTTTTGAAAAACCACATGAAATTCTTCAGTCCTGGCACTCTTCTCCTATTCTCCATGTCTTGGCAAAAGATTGTTATCAGTGCTTCAACAGTTCCATGCACAAGCTCTGGTTCAAGGATCCTGGCATGCAGTTGTTAGGAACAGGTGATTAGAACTCACAGAAGAGGCCTAGAAGTTACCTTACTACCATTTCTTTACTTTGCTTGATTTTCATTTGTCTCTCACCTCTCTTCTGTTCTGTCCTGCCAAGTTTTAGAATAATTCTCTTTAGTAGAGAAGACAGAAGCCAAGTAAGAGTTCAATAGTTCTTGTTTATGATCCATTGCTATTTTCGCGTCGCATCCAAACTTCCATTTTAACAAAACTAAAAAAAAAAACTCTCATTGTTGTCCATAACATTTTTCACAAGCCTTGATTCATACCAAGCATTAGTCTCCTCGATGGAACGATTGTAGTATTTCATTCTTGCTGCTCTGCCGATTTTCCCGATGCAGTCACATTGGTTTCATTAGCCGCTTCCTCTGCTCCAGGCCCTATTCTTCTAATTCTCAGTCACTTTCATTATCAAAATCTTTCTTGGGAATCTCTTGTCTGTTTCGTGAGCTGGATTAAATACAACAAATAGGAAGCAAGAGCTCTAGGCAGTCCTGATAAATATAAGGTGTAGACAGGACATGGTCACTGACTTCTGGAGGGATGACACAATGACAGATAACTTTGTGTTAATATGTTGGCAAAATACAAGGCACAATTCTTACCAATTGGGGATAATATTACAAAGATTTCAGTTAGAAGGTAGATTGGGGTTTTAATGGATATTTAGGGATTTTATTAAGCGCCTCAGACAATGGGGTCATAACCTATTACTCTCCAACTTTTTGAAAATCTGCTTTCTTCAAGTAGATATGAAGCTACCCCAGTATTGTCCTTCAAATCTCCTATGAGTGTGTAGTTTCCACTTTACCAATTCAATTCTTTTTTGGCCCAAATTTAGATTCTTTGCTTTTTTTCTTTTTTCGAAAATAGCATTAGCAGGCCTATCCAGGAATGCCTTTAGCAGACTTCTGCTTGATGCTTGAGGTATTGAAATCTCCCATCAACATAACATCCTGTTTCTATGCCAACTTTCTGATCTGTATCAGGAGGTCATTATTTTTTCTCTGGCTAGACATTCTGATAAAGTCTCATCACATGTCATTTCATTCTCTCACCCAGATTCCCTCCAGCACATTTCCTCGGGAGGTCTAAAACTGCCCTATTTAAGAGGCAACAGGATACAGAATTCAAATTTGACCCCAACCCTTAAGTAACATGACCATGGCTTTTAACTTCAGAGCTCCAGTTTCCTGTCTTTAAAATAGAGATAGTACCTTGCCTACCTAATGATCTTGTCATGAGGGTCAAATGAGATTATCTAAAGTGTTTTCTGACCTTAAGTGCTATTTTGTAATTGTCATGGCTGAGGCCCTCCTTTCTTTCTTCCTTCTTTGTGTTGAAAACTATGAAGTGAAAAGCTATGTATGTGATGAAGTAGTTTGAAGTCAGCATCAGCAGAACTTCTCCCAAGTCGCAGACTTGTACAGCTGTTGGAGTTAAACCATCACATCTCAGAATGTAAATGAATTTAGATTGAAACCAGTTCCTTAGTTTTTTTAATTGATTTTTTAATGTTTTTAGAAAAAAAGATAAAAACATCATTATAATTAAAGAATAATTCTTTAAAATGCACACACTTCTGTGGCACATGTTGTAAAATAATCTCTTATTTTCAGCTTTTATCATTTTTTGAAGGCTCTTCCATTTTTGTTAACACAATAGGGAGCCACTGGATTTTATTGAATATGAAAACCTTGGCATTGTGGAGGATTGACTGAATTGGTGAGAGGCAGGGGGACCAATTCAAAGAAAGTTTTTGCAATAATCTAGGTGAGATGTGATGAGGGCATGAACATCATCATAGGGCATCAGGGCAGAAATGGGTAACATTTGAAAACTGGTTGAATATGCAAAGCAAAGGAGACTTTAGAGTTGAATATAATACTTAGGTTACAAACCTGGGGAACTGGAAGAATAGTGGACCTTTTCACAGAAGTGGAGAAGTTTGAAAGGAATAGATAATGAGTTCTGTTTTAGACATATTGTGCTTGAGATGTCTGTGGGACATCCCTTTTGAAATATCCAGTTGGCACTTGGTAGTACTGAGTTGAATCTCAGGGAGATACTGATATGGATATATAAATCTGTGAGTAATCTGCAGAGGGATGATAATTAAATCCATGGGAGCTGATCAGGTCACAATGAGAGATAGTATAGTAGGTCAGAGCCTTGGGAAACACCTACAATTAGAAACCAACAAAGGAGATTGAGAAGGAGCTGTCTGAGAGGTAGAAGAACCAGCAGGATCCAGGAGGAAAGACAAGGGGTCATTAATGTCAGATATAGCAGAGAGGCCCAGAAGGTTGAAAACTAGGAAAAGATGATCAGATTTGGCAATTGAGAAATAGTTGATAATATGAGATCAATTTCCGTTGAGTAGTGGGTTAGAAAGGTAAATAGTGAATGAGAGAAGTGGGGTCGAGCATGCATTTTCTTGGAGTTTGGCTGAGAAAGGGAGGAGAGAAATGTGGGGGAAAGTTTGAGGGAGAGATAGTATTTAGTGAAGGTTTGGGTTTTTGTTTTCTTTTATTTAGGATAGAAAAGATTTGGGCATGTTTGAAGGGCATAGGAAAGGAGCCAGTAGATAAGCAGAAGCTGAAAGTTAGAGAGATGGGATAATTGGGGTTGTAACCTTGGAGAATGAGAAAGGAGATCAAGGGCACAGGTAGAGGAGTTGACCTTGGCAGGGAAGAGGGCCCCTGCATTTTCTGAGACTAGGGAAAAGGAAAAGAGTGGAGGATGTGTGAAGGGGTTTTGAGATGGAAACGAGGGGTGGGGGGGAGCTCAGGGTGAATGGATCAATTTGCTCTGTAAGGTAAGAGGTCCTGAGAGAAGGACAAGACCTTTGAAAAGGAGGGTTTTGAATAGCTCCTGTGAAGAGTCAGGGAATAAACTTTTTGCTCAGTTGTTTTTGTCGTGTCTGACTCTATATAACCCCATTTGGGGGTTTTCCTGGCAGAGATACTGGAGAGGTTTGCTATTTCCTTCTCCAGCTCACTTTACAGGTGAGGAACTGAGGCAAGCAGGGTTAAGTGACTTGCCCAGGGTCACACAGCTAGGAAGTGTCTGAGGCTGGATTTAAACTGAGAAAGATGAGTCTTCCTAACTTCAAGCCTGGGACTCTGTGTACTACACTACCTAGCTGCCCATAAGAGGATAAATTAGCTGGGAATAAAAGGATTGCCTTGCTGCAGGGAGGGCTCAGTTGAAGTTGCATCACTTGAAGAAGTTGTGCTATTTGCAGATTACTTGACATGCATTCTCATTTGATTTTCATAAGAATACTGTGTGTTTGGTAGTAGAGTGTTGATAGGTTCATTTAAGTTGAGGAACTTAAAACCAGACACTTCACTGATATGCCCAAGATTACACAGCCAAGCCAGTGGGAGATCATCTAATTCAGTATTCAGTAAAAGTTGCTCAGTTTACCGAGGTGAAATTTACAACAATTTCATATAAAATAGATTTACGGTAATTTTTGTATTCAGAATCAAAGTTAACAGAAGCATATTCTTTTGACATTCAGTTAGTCCAGTTGTATGATCTGAGTTGCATATGTGAATATGTAGCTCGAAACCCTAATTGAATGTGTTTCTGACTAGCTACATGCTGCTAGAGGAAATTACTCAAAAAAAAGCAGTGTTTGAGCCCAGGGTAGACTTCTTCTGTCAAACTACTGCTGGTCCCTCACTCTGCTATTGAATAATACTTTTATTCAACTTATAGTGACTGTCCTATTGTCCACAGAGATTATTATTAGATTCTCATCTTTCTTTAAGCTCTTACCCTTCATTTCAGCGGAGATTTTGCCTTATACTTATTGAGATGGAATCTGGTCCAAAATAAATTCCCTCAGTGCTTTTCAGTTTTCTCACCTTCCTTTCACATCTCCTCACATTGGATCAGTTAGACCTTCTTGCCGAAGCTAACTGCTCACCTGTGCACTTTATCACCTGTCTCATGACCTTTTCATTACTCTTTGACTGTGCCTCTTTTTATAAACATGCCTTTGAGGTCTTTCCAATTTAAAACAAACAAACAAACAAAAAACCCATCTCTTGGTCTCTCTCTCTGCCCCTCTCCTCCCTGCATTGCTTCTGTCTTTTCACTCACTCTTCAGACACCTGCAGTTTGGCTTCTGTTCAAACCACCCCACCCCACCCCCCCCAACTGCTCTCTCCATATTTGCCAAGGACTGCTCTTACTATGAAATCCCACTGGCGTTCACCCTTCCTGACTAGTCTGTTGCACCCAGCATTGACTTCAACCTTCTTGATACTCTGCCTTGGCTGAAAGAACCCTACAGTCGTTAAAGTAACATACAGTCTATATTGTGCTTTCGTTTAGTTTTTGGAGGCAGTATGACATTATGGACAGAGAACTGCCCTCCAGTCAGGAAAGACTGGGTTCAAATCCCACGGTATACATATACTGGATGTGTGACCCTGGACCTTCAGGTAAACTCTAGGCAGCTCTGTGACTGTTTATTGAAACAGAAGATGCCATCCTGCTTGGGTAGAGAGAGTTTTCTCAACTGAGAGTTCTGTATATCAGTGAAATCCCAGGTCTCAACCCTTTTCTTTTAGCTCTTTAATATGGGTGAACACTGCTAAATGGAGGTTCCTATGCCCTGGTCTAGTCCTGTTGCCATTAATTATGTATGTGCATTTGGATGTCACATAGAGAGGCCTGGGCTTGGAAGGCCTGGGCTCACATCTTGTCTCTGACACAGACAAGCCATGTGACCCTCAGTTATGCATTGAACCTTTCAGGGCCCCAGGGCAGAGAAGGGAATGGTCTACGAATCTGGAGGAAATTCCTTACCAGGAGCTCCATTTTTTAAATCTCCTCATATACATGATCTTTTCTTATATCTTGTTTCTGCAATTTAAAATACAGTCTTTAAGATCTGGGATTTATCTTTTTCTCTTTCCTTTTTTGTGTCCTCATGATACTATACAAATAATAAGAAAGTGATAAATTTTCAGAAATGATTTCTTTACAAACATTTTCATTAGAATATCAAGCTACCAAATAAATACTCCCACCTCATGTTATTTCCTCGAGTAAGGACTGTCTTTTGCCCCTCTTTGTATACCTAGCAATTAACACGATGCCTGGCACATAATAGGAGCTTTAAAATAATAATTATAATAACGATAGCTAAAATTATATGGCGCTTACAGCGTGCCAGACATTGTGCTAAACACTTTACAGCTATTATCTCATTCGAACCTTACAACAACCTTGGGAGGGGGGCGCTGTTATTCCCATTTTACAGTTGAGAAAACTGAGGCAGACAGAAGTTAAGTAACTTGCCCTGCATCATGCAGCTAGGAACTGAGGCAGGATTTGAACTTGGGTCTTCTTTATTTTCCTTCCATATAGTTTGTGGAGAAGTTTCTGTTGGAGAGGAAGAAGGTGAAGGTGAAACCGGCTGGATTGAAGGAGCTGCCATCCTTTTGTCAGTGGTATGCGTCGTGTTAGTGACAGCTTTCAATGACTGGAGTAAAGAGAAGCAGTTTCGAGGTCTGCAGAGTCGAATTGAACAAGAACAGAAGTTTACAGTCATCAGAGGTGGACAAGTCATTCAGATCCCAGTAGCTGACATTACTGTTGGGGATATTGCTCAAGTGAAATATGGTAAGCATCCTAGGAAAAGGAGTGCTTCAGCCCTGAACTTGGGGTAACGATCTCATCTACAGAACACCTGTTCTTTGCTTGATGTTACAGGTGATCTTCTGCCAGCTGATGGTATACTTATTCAAGGAAATGATCTCAAAATTGATGAAAGCTCACTGACTGGAGAATCTGATCATGTTAAGAAGACATTGGATAAAGATCCCTTACTTTTATCAGGTCTATGTTCTTTATAAAGGCTATATAAATTAGAAATTGTGAGATAACAATGTTAAACTGTCATGATTTAAAAGGCAGCATAGCCTAGTGAGTATAGGGTTGGCCACAGAGTCAGAAAAACAAGTTCGAGTCACTTAATCTCTCAGGGCCCAGCACAGCTTTAAACAATCCATTGCAGAAGAGTTATTAATCAACACTGCATAAGTAGTTAACAAACATTTAAGTGTCTGCTGTGGGCCTGACATTAAGGATACCTGTATGAGACACAAAACAATTACTCCTCTGAAGGAATTGAGATAACATCCATGCTATTCAGGGCAACTGAACATATACATGCTATTCAGGGCAACCACATTTACATAATGGAGTAGTTAAACAGGGAATTCTAGCAGTTGGTAAAGGGAGGGTCAGCCTGATGTGGAAGGAGGTGCTTGCTTGGACTGTGTCTTAAAGGAAGCGTGAAGGATTCTGTCTGCCTAGGAGACAGCCAGTGCAAGGCACCAAGGTGGGATGAGGTGGGATGCCAGGGTGCCAGGGCTGTCCAAAATGCAAACCCTGAAGTGTGGATTTATGCAGCCAGCCTACAAGCATAGACATTTACATAAATGCTTTTGTAAATGAAGCCAAGCTACTACAGAACTCTCACTAAAATGGCAAATCAGAATATATTGTCAGTTGTTTCAATAAAAACCTAAGGTTGGATAGCCCTGTCCTACACTGATCATAGGTCCAGTCCAAAAATAAATATCTAAACAAAATTTTAACCAATTTTACTTTGTACTTTGTACAAAGTACTTTGTACTTTTCCCCTCATTTTTGGACATGTATTTGAGTGTCTCAAAATGAATCCATCCAATTAAGCAAATTCAACACTTATTCTGAGATTATGGAGACAAAGACTAAGCAATCTCTGCCTTAAGGCAGCTTAACATCAAATAGAACAGTTGAAACATAGAAATAAATCTGATGCAAAGGACAGATACAAAGTACTTTAGAAAATTGAATGAAGGTGAGCTCTTTCAAGATCAAAGAATAAGGGAAGTACGGCATTTGAGTTGGGCGTTTGGGGGGAAAAATGATAATTCAATAATCATTTATTAAGCTAAGTGTTAGACTAGGTACAAAAAACAACAATAAAAGTTCCTTCCCTCGGGAAGCTTTTATCAGTGTCCCCAGGCAGAGAAGTGGAACTGATCCATTCCAACTCTGAGGAGTGGCCTTTGTGCATATACTGAGACTGTCTCTAGGGCCAGGTTGGACCTGTACTAAATGCCCAACCAAGTGCTTGGTGTTCTCTTAGAGGCAGCAGTGCAGAGCCACAGCAGGCTTTTGAACAGGGAAATAAACATTATGGCATTCAGGAGATTGATTGTAGTGTGGTGTATAGAATTGTAATTTGAGAGAAACACTGAAGGTTTGTGAACTTAGGAGGATTTTATACTAGTTTTAAGTATAAGGAGGCTCTGAATTAGGTCTTTGGCATCTCAATAGAATGTAGACTTCTTGAGAGAACAGATTGTTTCTTTTTTCTTTTTCTTTAAATTTGTAAGAGCAGCCTCAGATAAAGCCTGATACTTAATGAGTGCTTGTTGCTTGGCTGTGTGGGTTGGGGAGGACTAAGGCCAGATTGCAAATGTCTGAGGAGTAGGGAGGGGGTGAAGAATTGGCAGCTTCTCTGTAAATTTGAGCAGTGAATGAGGGAGGCTGATCCAGGATGATAACTTGGTGGGGAGAGAGAGATCAAGAGGGTTTGGTGTTTTGTTGTGGTTTTCTTTTTTTTTTTTTTTCTTGCTTTGGAGAAGCACATTTAAACATTCAAGACAAGGGAAAGCAGCCAGCAGAGGGGTGAAGGATGGATCAGCTGTGTGAGCTTTTAGGAGATTAGTCAGAACGGGAGCCTTTAATCACAGATTTAGAGCTATCAAAGACCTCTCCACATATCAAGTCTATCACTCTCCATTCATTTTGCAGATGAAGAAAGTTGATAGTAAATGACTATTACCTGAAAACAGCTTTTTTTCTTTGGAGAGAGAGTGTGTGAAAAAGAAAGACAGAGAAAGAGAAATTCGTTACATATGTGTGCCTTATCCACAGATATTTACCAGACTTCTAAAATTGACAGGGCTACTTGGATCTAAGCTATAAAAATTGCCAAGCCGTTTGTATTCAAACGTTTCCATTCACCTATTTGTGCTTTTATACAGAGAGTATTATGCCTACCATTAATTTTCGTGTCTAACAAAAGTGAAGTTTAATGAATTAGAAAACTATATCACCATTGAAATAATGTCTGGTTCGAAAGTACTTTGAATAATTTACTTCTGTTTCATAAAAACTTTATCTTAGAGATTGAGTGCCTATATTTGAGAGCTTTATCTTAGTTACTTATCGGCAAAAATCTTTAGTAATTACATTTTCTTCATTTTTAGTAAAATGATAGTTTAACAGTTGTTATTTAATAGCATCAAGTTTACAATGAAGAAACTAGATTTTATGTTGTTGCAGGTACTCATGTGATGGAAGGCTCTGGAAGAATGGTGGTTACTGCTGTGGGTGTGAACTCCCAAACTGGAATTATTTTTACCTTACTTGGGGCTGGGGGTGAAGAAGAAGAAAAGAAAGATGAAAAGAAAAAAGAAAAGAAAAGTAAATACCGGAATTTGATTCCTTTAAAAAAATAAAAATTTGTTTACATTTGACAGTGGTTATGGGAGCTGGATTTACTTTTAAAATTGATATAGCAAAATTGCCCCTTTTATATTTATATTCTATAAAATGCATGGTACTTTCTTTTGAATATAGAACTGAGGAAGGACCCACTGAACATTTTAATATGAAAGAGGTTTGGAAAGCAGGGGTGGGGTGGGGAGAGAGTAAAGATCTTTTGCCCAAAAGCTTAGCTCTTCTTACCAAAGCCAACACATCTCTATAACCCTGAAGCGCATTCCTCCCTGTCTCCATCGTTTCCCCCAAATCATCCCCTCTTTCTCCTTAATCCTTAGTCTTTTGCCTGTTTACTGATTCCTTCCCTCTTGCCCACAGGTCTCCCCAGCCCATTAAAAAGTCTTCCCTTGACCTTCTTCCCCCCCCACACACACCCCCGTGCTGTCATCCTGTCCGGGCTCACTTTTCATTGCCAATAAGCTATCAGCTCTCATTGCTTATGCTTCCTTTCCTCTCACTTCTCATCTACCCTTTGCTATTTGGCTTTAGACTTCATCATTCAGCTGTGGAGCTGAATCTCCCAATTGCCAACTCTATTGGCCTTCTCCCAATGTTTATCTTTCTTGACTTCTCTGCAACCTTTTTTTTTTTTTTTTTTTTTTTTGCTGTTGACCACCCTCTCTCTGAATCTCCTCTCCTCTTTTTTCTTCTTATAACACCACTCTCTCTTTCCCTCTTATTCACCTGACTACTCCATAGTTGACTGAACCTTCAGCCATGGAACAGTGAGAAGACCAGTTCAGTTGGATCATATGGGAATGATAGTAGTAAAGGTCAAATGGTGGGTTGGGCTTAGATCAGATGGTGAAGGGCTTTCAATTGCAAACAAGGGAGTTTGTATTTGAATTTGATCCTCGAGGTGACCAGGAGCCACTGGAGTTTCAGTAGAGGAGTGACCTGTCAAGCCTCATGTTTTAAGAAAATAACTCCAGCACCCACTTGGAGGATGAACCAGGGAGAGACTTGAGGCTGGAGAATAAGTAAAAAGAGTGCTGAAGAAAAGATGGGTCCATGAGCTTGTCCTCATTTGCATTACATCCCAATCACCTTGTTCCTTGCTATTAAAAACCTGGGTTTGAATTCTGGTTCTGGGCTACCTTTGACAAGTCATTTAGCTTCTCAAGATTAAATCTGTAAAATAATATTAGACAACATAATCTCTGAGATCCTTTTGATTCCTGGGGAAATCTCAGAGCTTTGGCTTGAACAGTGGCTGCTCAAATTCAGTGTGAAGCCAGTAACTATATTTCAAGAATGCAAAAATGAAAACTGATCAAAGAAGGAAGGATCCATTGAAACACTCTATGTAATGCACAGAAGAGAACAGAAGTTATTTTCTAAGGAATCACAAGCAAGCAAAACCTGTTTTGAAAATAACAGAGAATTTGTCTGCTTTTTTAAAGCAAGCTGTGGAATAGACAGCATCCTCCTGTAGTCTAATGTTCTTGTTTCTATATTGAAGTCCTTATAGGTTCTTTTTTGTGTTAAATTCATAATTTTTTTAAAAGGAATATTTCGTTTAATTTTTTTATTGGAATTGTTTAGCCATCTCTGGGAATCAGTGAAATCTTACAATTGTTGTTAAGTCAGTACATAATCAACTGTGGCAGTAAAATATTGGGGTTTTGTACCATTTAAAGTTATGGTAATTAAAATATTGATCAGCCAACAGTTGGCTTAGGCTAGGTAAGTGGGAGGAGCACCTAGTTAGGATTTAGGGATCCTGGGTCTTTTCTTGACTGGATGTTTGACTTTAGAAAAGACCCTTTACCTCTGGGCCTGCTTCCTGATCTCTAGTTAGAACAATTTGAACTAGATGATTTCTAAAGTCCCTTCTATAGCTCTTTTATAGTTATCCGTGTAATTGGACTTTCAGAATTTCAAGTGTACATGCAAGTACAGAATATTTCTATAACATATGAAAGAAATAATATAGAATGTCAAAAACTTGTAGAGTGTGAGGAATTATAGATAACCAAAGATTATGTTTGAATATTTATATTTTCATTATTCAAATCTAGAGAATAACCAAGCAGGTCAATCATTGTTCGCAAAATGCCATAACTAAGCCATAAAGCAAATGAAGTGATAATGCAGGAATAATTTTAAACTACCACTTGATAAGTTTGTGTTTATAAATACTACTTTTTGAAAAGCCGAATTGCCTTTTATTCCCTTACAGATAAGAAACAAGATGGAACTGTTGAGAACCGCAACAAAGGTAAACTTAGAAGCATAACACTGCCCGGCAATTACCTGCCTTGTCATCTTTAGGAACACAATTGCTTTATGTAAAAAATCTTGACCTGCCCACCGTCTCCTCTGCTTGATTCAAAAACAGCATCTATAACAAGACGTACAGCAGTCAATGTGTCTTAACCACCACATTGCTGATAATGGGGATGGCTAGGTCAACAAATACTATGGTTTTTGAAATAGTGGGTCTGTTGCCAAAGCCTTGTGATTTATCTACACAGCTTGATCAGTGTAAATATGTCTTTTGATAGTTACCTTTTTGTAAATTCACCCTTAAGATTAAATATTTGACTCCACCCAATTTTGAACTGATCTATCCTTTGCTACTTTTAATACATCACCTGCCTATTTCTTGCCCTCTGACCATATACTCTTCCCAGCCTATGAGTCATCTTTCTTGGGTGTAACCCACTCATACTCTAGGGCTGCTGAGCATTGTTAGAAGAATTTGGGCTGATTTCACTCATCCAAAATTCATGAAATACAAGCTTACTTGTACTCTATTCTGTTCATCAGTCCTTCTCTGATCTTAATCTCACTTCTGTACACCTAATAATCACAAAGAGTTTTCCAGACATTTTTTAAATTGTATTTCTAAGTTCTGAACTTAAATACCAAAAAAGCTTTTTTATATACACAGGAGAACACAAGGAAGAAGATTATATATGAAACGGAGAGTTTCTACTTAAAACCACTTCTTTTTAAAGAATGATATAAGAAATTCCTCACATTTCTTTGGAAATTTCCCTATTTGTCTATTCTGTACATTTTGTAAACTGCTTCAGTGGCCCTCTTTGAAGAAATCCCTATTTATTGTTACTTCCTCTCCCCAATTGAAAAAGGAGGGAAAGCCCTTTAATTCCTGCAATGGACATTTTCACAAACAAAAGTCCATGTATTTTGAGCCCAGCCCAATCTGACTGCAGGGGGAGTAACAGCCTTTATCATAGGCCCTCTGGAGGACTGGCTACACATTACTTCGGACAGTGTTTGGCAATCTTTCAAGTTGTTTTTCTGTACAGTCTTGTCATTGCATAAATTGTTCTCCTGGTCCTACTCACTTCATTATCTGTGTCAAATCATATGCCAAAGATTGCCTGAAATTATCTCACCATTTCTTATGGCACAGTACTCTTCCATTACATTCATATGTCATAGTTTATTCAGATATCCCGCTGTTGATGGCACCGCTTAGATTGCAGTCCCTTTAACTTTTTCCCCTATCTTAATCTCTTCTTTATGATTAAGTGTTTGTGACTATTTCTTCCCCAGTATTATCTTCCCTTTGCCCCCTCTTCCTATCCCAACCTGTTTCTCTATTGAACGTGGTATATTTCTATACCAAACTGAATATGTGTTTGCTGTGTTTTGGAGTGGTGAGCCTTGTTTGGCCTTGATTTGAAGCACGTGGGTTTGTGTGCTGGCCTCTGTCTTCTGGAGTTGGGGCCCCCTGATCTTTGAGATTCAGACTGCTAGTAGGGTCCTTGGAATCCTGGAATGCCCTGATCTGAGTGTTGCTGCTCCTGCACAGGCTGTGCTTCACCTGATGGCTTCCAGCATCCCCCACTGTGGGTTTACAGCCATTCTGGGGCTCTTCCAAGGAGCCTTCCTCTGCTCTTCCTGCCTTTGGCCGGAGAGCCCTGCAGGGTACACATGTATTTGGCCCATCCTTGGTCATGCTGGGAGGCTGCTGGCTTTCTTGCCTGAGCTGGCTCTGGCTTTGCTGGCAGCTCCTTTTCCTTTTGCATGTAGACTTCTGGCTGACTTTTGTGTAGTGCTGTATTGGAAGAAATCACCTCCTGTAGCATCTCACTGGATTCCTTGGTTATTATTAACCTAGGCAATGTTTAAGTTTTTGTGTGAATGGGTATGGGGCAGCTGATGTGCTTACCTTCTTTCAGGTTGCCATCTTGGCATCACCTCCCAAATCTTTCTCTTTTCCAGCCATTCCTTCAGCACCCTTGATTAGAAAAGGAAACTTAGCACCCTGGTTCACAGAGATTTGGGTCAGAATATGTGGCCCCCTCAACTTTCCTCTGTCATTCCACAAACACTCTCATTGTCCAAACTCTTTGTCTTTCTTCCCTACAATCGCAGTGGAATTTCTGCTGCTGACTCAGGCTACTTCCTTTCCTTGTGCCCTTGATCTCATAACTTCCTTTTCTCTACATTGCATTTTAAATTATTTACTCTTCTCTGGCTCCTTCTCATCTACTTCTAACATACTTTGTTCTCTGTGGTCCCAAGAAGGAAAGTCTTCCTTTGACCCCATCCAGCTATTCCCTTTCACTTAGAAAAGATCTGCAACCTATATTTCTACTTCCTCACTCCCCACTTTCTGCTCAACCCCCCGCAAAAGGATCTTTGTCCTCACTGACCTTCCAAATCCAATAGACTTAAAATTCTTAATCCACCTTGGCACTTCTCTAGCTTGTTAATACTAAATATGTTGACTCCTTTACTGGAAATTCTTTACACTGTCAATGATATGGTCTCCTAGTCAGCTACCTCCCCAATTTGGACTCCTGTCTCCTCCTTTTCTTAATTGTTTCTTAACAGTGGTTTTCTCTTAGGGTCTGTCCCTGTCTCTTGGTGTTCCCACCCTTGGAGTGATCTTTGACCTTGCTGTCTGTCATCCAGTCAGTTACTAGTCTCTGGAGACAAGAAGGTTGAAGTGGGATGGGGGTGGTATCTTCAAGTAGTTTAAAGGGCTGTTTTGTGACCTCAGAGGTCAGAACTAGGAACAACAGGTAGAAGGCAAATTAAGGCTTTATGTAAGAAATAGCTTCTAAGAAACCCCCTAATAGAAAGGACTTTCTTAGTTGGGTTCCCTCTGCCTACAGGTCTTTGAGCAGAGGCCAAGGATCCATTTTGTATGCTGTGGAGAGAATTCTTCCAGGTCTGGTTTGACTAGGTGGCCCCTGAGGGGCAACAGGTGAAAGTCTCAGAAAGGCAAAATTGGGCTTAAAGGGGAAGGAACTGACTCAGGTGCATTCTCCCTCATGAAGGTCTTCAAGCAGAAATTGCCATTCTCCCTGCCTTAATTTATATTACTTTGCTCCATTCGTTATACACCTTAGCTAAATATGGGACAAGTCTGCTTTCTGAACATGCACTACTAACATTGCTTCATTTGATCATTCCAGTATATTTTTCATGCCTGTATGCCTTTAATGAGTCTCTTTTTACCTATTGACACCCATCACTTTCTGTAGGTAGCCTTTTATCATTTAAATTCCTTTTCCTTAACTCTGGTAATGGCCTTTTTCCTTAGGACTTATAGATAACCATTTTGCTTTGTAATACTCTAATATACTTAAATAATATTTGTGTTTTATTCTGTCAGACTTAAATAGGCTTCTATTCAAGCGATGCGGGGGTGGGGTGTATCTTTTTAGACTTAGATTCCTTGAGAGCCGGCGCTCATCTAAATGTATCTTTCCTGGGGCTCGTACAATAGTCTGCACATAATAGTTCATTTATTCCATTTGGTGCAGGGCGGGTGGATTATCAATCAGAACTCAAGCATTTTCTAGATTTCTACAGATTATAAGAAATAAATAAAAATTCTGGTAACATATAAATCTTACCAGTGATATGATGCTTTTAAAATGTGTGTTTATTTTTAATCTTAGCAAAAGCTCAGGATGGTGCAGCCATGGAAATGCAGCCATTGAAGAGTGAAGAAGGAGGAGATGGGGATGAAAAAGATAAAAAGAAAGCAAACTTGCCAAAGAAAGAAAAGTCAGTTTTACAAGGGAAACTCACAAAATTGGCAGTTCAGATTGGAAAAGCAGGTATGAAGTAATGGAAAAAATAAGATTTTTTAAGAATGCTTTGTCTGTTTTCTTCCTTTTAAAAATTGCTTGTTTCACTCACTTATTGGAGCCAAAGTTCTATGTTGAAGGTATGAATAAAAAGTTATTTCTCTTCAACTAGAGGTGATAGCCAAGTATAAACTATCTCAAAAGTCTTAGCGCACCTGTGTAGGCACTCTAATTATATTGGATTAAAAATAAGATTTCACCATTACTTTTTTCCTGTTTAGTTTGTAATTGAGACCCAACTTCACATAATGGCTGAGGTTAAAGAAGACCAGGTTTAAGCCCTGCCTCTGAGACACAGTGGTAATACGACCATGACCGTGGGCTAGTCTGTGTGTTTTGGTGTCCAAGGCACCCTCTTAATGCTTTTGAAATTGCCGAAGAGCAGCTGATGTGCATCTTAGGGCTAGGGCTAGAGCTAGAGCTGGCGGCAGAAGGAACCTCAGAAAGGCAGTGGCTACAGCCTGGCTCTCCACACCAGGACACAGCTTTGGTCCCCTTCCTTGCCAGACCCATCCTCCGTCTGGGCCAGTGTTGGCAGGAAGCTAAAGCTGCCATTTCAGTCCCCGATTTGGACACGTTAGTTTATGCCATGGTAGCACACTGTATTACTAGTCCCTATTATAACCTTGAAAATATATCAAAAGAGAGACCAGATTAAAGCAGATGGGTACTTAATGCAAAACTGTCATAGTGTCATCTCTTTGAATATGAATACTGCATGAGTCATTTGAGTAGTGCTTTGGGGGTAAAAAAGCATTTTTTCTTTAGGAGCTCACTGTTTAGAAGGAAACTGCCAACTAATTTATATAAATATGTGTAGTTGGATGCAGTAATTCAGAGTTTTAAATGAAAGGATGGATTTGAACTGAAGACTTGGATTTAAGAGATTTCATATGTGGTATGCTAATGAATCACAGCCTGGCTTTATTTTTTTTTCTTTACAAAAAGCTTAAAATTCTACTCTGGAACAAAATATTCTTAAGCATATATAAAATATGTAATTGGTTGTGTTTGTGCTAACTAATGGCCTACAAGTTACATCTAAAATGGCAAATAAATTGTGCCTGTACATCTTTGGGTATTGATATGTATTTCAGTATAGAATTTTCTGAATTATTAAGACTTCCAAACCTATAAGATAATGAAATTATCTGGAAAACTTCATTTCAAGAGCTGCAAAGAAATTTAGCTTTGCTGTACATTTCTCCCATTGTATTCCTCCCATTTCAGTGACTTACTACATGTTGGAGAGATGTAAAACTGGAGACTTGTGCTGAGCTTGCCTCTCTAAGCTGTTTTCTGTATCACTACTTTCTGGAAATCAGAAGAGATAAGTGACTTGCTTTGGGGAATTTCTCTACTTCCCGTTTGACTCTTTCTAAGCAGTTTATGGACTACAAATAAACTGCACAAATTAGCAAAACTTTGAGAAAATAGGTTAGATGGTTTCAAGCTTTGAAGCTGAACTTCCACATCACAGGGTGAGCTTAGTGTAGAAAATCCGCACTAGAGATCAGACTTTGCTGCATTTTTAAAATGTCTTATTTTTTAAGTAATTCTCTAACCTTCTTCTTCTTTTCAATGAAAGGGTTATTGATGTCTGCAATCACAGTTATCATCCTTGTGTTATATTTTGTAATTGACACATTCTGGGTTCAGAAACGACCGTGGCTTGCAGAGTGCACACCCATTTATATACAATATTTTGTGAAATTCTTCATCATTGGAGTCACAGTCCTGGTGGTAGCAGTGCCAGAAGGTCTTCCACTTGCAGTAACTATCTCACTTGCTTACTCGGTAAAGGTAAGTATCACAGGAATGACTCAGAATTGGTAAATCTTTTAAAATTTATTTGTGGAAGACTCAAATTGAGTTTGCCCTTTCTCTCCAAACTTTGAATCACAGGACCTGAACCTAGAGCTGCAGGAGACCTTAGAAGTCACCTAGTACAGCAGTTCTCAAAGCATGGTCCCTGGACTGCTGGCAGTCCCCACCAAGACCTTTCAGGGGTTTATAAGGTCAAAACTCGTCATAATAATAAAATTTTTTAAATTTTCCAAAAATGGTAAATAACAATAGCTACAATCCACCTAAATATGAGCTCCTGGGGAGTGGGGGGCTCAGTGTCACTTAAGATTGTAAAAGATCCTGACAGTAAATTTTGAGAAGCTCTGATATAGCGAACACTTCCCACTCCCATTTAACAGATTGGATAACAGCCTTTAAGTGGTTATGACTAGCCCAAGCTCAGTGGCAGAATAACTCCACCATTTCCCTGACACGTAGACTTCTGTTTCAAAAGGGTTTTTGACTTCTTGAAATATTTTTAGGAATCTGAGAACTCTGAATAAGGTGACACTTTTATCTTTGGCTTTTTTTTCTTTTCATTTTAAGCTGGACTCTTAATAATTAAATCTGTTTGGAATTAGGTATTCTGTGTTTCATCTAGCGTGAACCTTTGAATCTTGTCCTAATAGGTGAGACAAGCATTCAGTTTTCCAAACCTGTTCAGGTCTCCTTGGGGAGGTGTTCTTGCCTCTCTGCCACAGAACCATTACTGCATCAGAGCACTGTAAAGAAAGGACTTGATGCATTATAGAAAACACCAAATTCCTCTCTACTAATAAGGAAAAAAGAGTATCTAGAATTGAAAAGAATTGCTTTAAAATTTCAGATCGATTCTTTACTTTTATAGCAGACCTTGTAACTGTCATGTTTTCCTGGTAGCTATTCTTATAAACCAACTTTGCTTCCTATCTTATGGAACCAAATGGGCTTGTAAAGTGTCATTTGTCTAAAAGTAAAGATCTGTATTGAATGAATACTGTTCCTCCTCTGATCTCTCCTGGCACCTGTTACCTCTTCTACAGTAATCATAATCCCCTTTGCGTTGTAGTTAATTATGTCTTACACCTACTAGATTGCATATGCCAGATTACAAACAGGAATCCAATCTCATTTATCTTTGTATATGCCACAGTTACACACATTAGTTACACAAATATTTTGTAAGTTAAAAAGGATGAGTTAGGAAAAAAAATCTTTGTGGCCTAAATTTTTTTTAGGCTACACATCTATTTGATACTTGAATAAATAGCACTTTTTTCTCCTTAAATTTAAGGGATAACAATGTGCCATATAAAATAACTATAATTGCTGCCCTAGCGATTCTATAATTTATAATATTCTAAAATGTTTATAATAAATCCTGACATGGGAGGAACCTCCCTTTAAATTTTTTTTTCAAATATGTTTATTCTTCTATTGTTCTGATAGGAAAATGGGAGAGATGATGACTTGGGGATGTAACTTCATTCTATTCTACTTGGATATGAGACTTAATTAAGATTTTAGACTTCTGAGCATTTAAACAAATCCCAGCATCGGTGTGATATACACAGTCATTAAGGAGATTGACTTCGTAGGTGACCAGAAAAAAAAAGACACCAAATTAATACTTGTTATTGAGGATCATTTTCCTTCAAAACAAGGCATTTTTGTTAAAGAGCTTCATATGAAGTATAGTTCTCATCATTATTCCAAGTTTTCTATGCTATTTTTCTTCATAGTGTGTATGCCCTAATGTAATTTAACTTTTCCTCACCAATTAAACTTAACTGAATTCTGTATTATTTGTACAAGGTCAGTCCCAGAAATTGTCTTTATTATCAGTAATTTTTTATATGTGTGTGTGTGTTTGGGGGCAAAAGGCTGAGGTAGAACAGAGGAAAATCCTGATTAATTAAAATTGAAAGATTTGAGTCATTCTTAATTTGCACAGAATAACTGATTATAACTTCCACAGTCTGCCTCACTCACTATAACTAAATATGCTTTCTGATTTTATAAACAAATTTGTAAGGTTCTGCCACCCTTTTGACCTCAGCAAATCACATAACTTAACTGGATACTTTCTCTTAGATGGTTTACTGGTACCCCAAACTGAACTGAATTTCTCCCATCAAAAAAACTTCCTCTTTTTCAAGCCCATCCCCTCAACAATATAGCACTCACATTGCTACCCACAAAACCTTCCTTCCTGATTCACTACCCTGATTGTCTCTCTTCTATTCAAAAAGCCTGTACCTCCTGACACAGGAGGAATCATCGAGTCTATCGCCAAAGGCATATGCTGCTCTCTAGCTCTTGCTCACTACTTCATTCTACATGGGCCGGCAATGGATTCACTTTGCTCTGATTTCTGTTCTTTGAGGCCCAACTTGGACATCATCTCCAGACTGGAAAAAGCCTTCCCTCACTAAGTTAAAAGTGATCTTAGCCATCCCTCAAGTTTCCAGCATATAGCATAGTCTGTGTATAGGATAAAGATTTTGGAATTTGAAGGGACCTTGAATGAGTTCCAAAAAAAAAAATCAACTCTTCATCTGGCCTTTTGTAACAGCTTGCCATTTATTCTCCTTACCTTTAGTCTTAACACTCAACTAATCTGTCCTTCAGATAATTGCCCCCCTAAGATCTGAGTGTGATCTCTTCCCCAAACTCTTCGTTAGCTCCCCTTTGCCCTTCAGGTGAAATATCAAGTCCTTAACCTGGCTTCCCATCCTTCCAGTATCTTAACTATAGATTTTACTTTTTCACATTATTCTCCTTTGTGCATGCTGTTTTCCAACAAACTAAACTCCTAATGGTTCCCTGAATGTGACATTTTGTTTCTCACCTCCATGAAGGCACAAGGACTGTATCTAGTTCCTAGAACTCCTGCTAACTTTTACAGGTTTCTGCCTTTCCTAGAGACTTAAACAGAGCTTCACAATGAAGTGATTTCTGATTGCTCTTTCGTTCTCTTCTCCCCCCTTCCTCTCACTATTAAAGTAGAAGTTCCTTGCGGGCAGCAATTATTTAACTATATTGGTTTTTTTGGTACTCTCAGCTCCTAGCAGCATGCCTTTCATTTACCAGGCAGTAATTATTCAAAAGAAATGTTTCATTAAATGGAGAAGTAGCCTCAGAATATAACATGTAAATGCTTTTTTTAAAGTTCTAATTACTGACTAGCCAGAAACTAAATGTTTGGTATTGTGCAGCTGCGTCCTTTTCTATTTTAGGTTAAAAAAAATAAAGCTGAATTACAATATCATCGTAGCAGCATATTCCATGTAGGTGCTTGTTTTTTGGTTTAACATAATTCTTTACAGGAAATTACTTCGTAAAGTTATGTGAACTTGAACACGTATGCTCCTTTTCTCCAGTGTGTTCAGGGTTACTGATATGCCAAATTAAATAAAATGGGTTAAGATAGCAATAGAAGAAGGTAGGTTTTTAGGTAGTAGCAAACCATTGATGCAACAAAAACCAAGGATTTCATATAGTATTCCTCAATAGGCCAAGTTACCTTATGTTTTGGTGTTAAATTAAAACTTTGCCGTGTTATTTGATAGTGTGTACTTAGGAATATTAAATATGACTGTGTAGTTTTCATTTTTGAAATCTAATGATGAATTTGTAAGTAACTAAATTTATTTTTTTTTTTTTGCTCTATAGAAAATGATGAAAGATAATAACCTAGTAAGACATCTGGATGCTTGTGAAACCATGGGAAATGCAACGGCCATTTGCTCAGATAAAACAGGGACATTGACCATGAATAGAATGACAGTTGTCCAAGCTTACATAAATGAAAAGCATTATAAAAAAGTTCCTGATCCTGATGCTATTCCAGCAAGCATTTTGTCCTGTCTTGTAACTGGAATTTCTGTGAACTGTGCTTATACATCAAAAATTTTGGTAAGACTTATGTGTGCGTGTGATTCTTAAAAATGAATTTTCAAATGTGTTACCAGGCCTAATGGTACAGGCTAATGTCACATTTGCATATTTAATAGGATTATAAATGTAGTAGTGGAAGGGACCTTAGAAATCATTGAACCTTGGTGGTACATAAAATGCTGCCATAAAAACTTTATGGAATTGTCATCTAAATGTCTTGTGAACTTGATAGCCCTGCTTTCTTAAAATTTAAGGACAAGTAAATATGTAATGCGTTCATTAGTCTTTTGATAAATTTGTTCTCATAAATCTGAATGTATTTTCCATTATATACATTGCTAATTTCTCAACTTTTATTTTAACTTCACCTGGTTAAAAAAAAATTGATTGGTTTAATTTCTCGTCAGTTTTTTCCTAAATAGCTTTATGTAAAGTTCAGTTCTTATCTGAAAACTAAGATTTGTTTTGTTTTGTAAGAAAATTTTGTATCCAGCCAGAAGTAATTTATTTAAAAGAAAAAATGCATTAAAAATTCACTGTGATGATATTTGCTATGTTGTTGGCCTAAATATAGACCTGTTTTAGACTTTATATCATCTCCATAAACGGGCCCTTCAACACTGTAAACTACAAATAACACACCTTCCCAGGAAGTCATTGACTTAATAATGCAAAACACTTATTTACTTTTAAAATATTCTTTTTTCATATTATTTCCATATAAAAATGTAAAAACAAAGTGATTATGAAGAGTGGGAGCGATAGACTAAAGTGCAAAAGAGGCATTCCACTCTCAGCCCTGACACTTGCAGTTTCAGCTTCTAAAAATGAGTCTTAGTGAGGTGTTACTTTATTACCTGTCAAATTGTTTTACTAAATGTATTCCAAGTAAGATGCTTATCTTGTGGATATGTAAATGAAATTTATTATGAATTTATAAATTTATATGGTATTCAGTAGCAGCTTTTGTATTCCCTGAACATTCGAAAACTTTTTTGACGTAGGCTTTTTTTTTTTTAAAAAATAATAACCTTTTACATTTCCTTCAGTAAAGAAACAAAGATATTAATGACACCAGGTTCCGAATTTTTTTCTTCTCTTAACAGCCACCAGAGAGAGAAGGTGGATTACCACGTCATGTTGGCAATAAAACTGAATGTGCCCTGTTGGGACTTGTTTTGGATTTAAAACGAGATTATCAGGATGTAAGGAATGAAATCCCTGAAGAAGCTCTGTACAAAGTCTACACATTTAACTCTGTTAGGAAATCCATGAGCACTGTCTTGAAAAATTCAGATGGAAGCTACAGGATATTCAGCAAGGGCGCATCAGAGATCATTCTTAAAAAGTAAGATCAGCACAGGATTAATCAGTTGCTGATAATGATGACATGATGTAATGTGAATTACTGGGTTGGCATTGTATGTGCACATCAGCTATTTGATGAAACCACAAAGCTGTTACGTATGTCTCGATGTGTTGTTATTTACTGTACTTTGTAAGGTCCGGGCCCTCAATAATCCTGAGAGTGGCCCAAACCAGACTAAAATATAACTGGGGGATATTTATAAAATAAATATAGTACCATATAGATAACATTACTAAGAAAGTCAATATGAACCCACAGAGATCTTTATGTACAATTTAGTGGCTCCCATATGTATTTAAGTTTGACACCACTGATCTGTATTTTATAAATGCTTATATCTGTTTCTGATATGAAATGGAAGAGTTCAACCAGCATCACACTGGTGATCTCTTCTTAGACAACCACATTTGGAATTCACTTTTTTACCTAAGCTACTATTTGAAGATGTGGTAATAGAATTTAAGGCTACTGAGAAGATAAGATAAACCTGACTCATTATTATGAAAGAAATATAAACTAGAGACTTTAAAGTTTTAAAGGTACTCTTGATCAATTTTCAGTAATACTTCAAAGAGGGAAAAAAATCAGTATCATTACCAGAAAATCTACTGAGAAGATGTGGAAGTTACCAGTCTTATTCCTATTTCTTTCCTCTCTAAAATTTGAGGTTGTTTTGTCCATACATGTAAAAAGAATGAGACTGCTCCCAAACACTTAAAGAAACATCTTTAAGACATACAAAGTTGAAAAAGACTAGGCTATATACATATGCGCGTGCACACACACACGTACACACACACACACACACTTCTGCTATAGCTATTGTTTGTTAATTGAAAAATCAACAAAATACAGCTTTAAAGACTTCCAGAAAGATGTCTCCCAGGCATATGGTAAAGCCATACAAAATTCTATGACAAATGAAAGCATGGTGATATCCCCTCTCCCCCTCCCCTTTGATACTCTGCATCAGCATCAAATGAAGCATAAACCAGTAAGACATATGGTCAGCATTTATTTACTGGAGTCATGGGAAAAAGTCCTGAACTATGTCCACATAAATGAGGGCTCTCTCTGTCAACGGAGACATTGCTTCACATGGTGCCTTGCTCATACACCAATCCATTAAGATTTTTATGGGAATTGGAGCTTAGGAGATAAGCCTAATAGTTACTTGATATTTCTAGAGAGATTTGAAACTAGATTTGCATTCAGATCTTCCTAACTATAGGGCCAATTCCCTTACTGTTGAGCTTTTGTAACTGTATATAATAAATGTTTATTTAAGTCACATGTACTTGCGTGCTCCTATTTGGGGTAATACTGTGCTTATTTCATTTTGTCCTGAAGCCCCTCCAAGGCATCCTCAGGGAAATCTGTCATCACTTGAACGAAATCAGCTTAGCCTTCTCCAATGGAAAACAGATTTGGATTGAAGTTGTAGGCAGAAGATATGGTATTTGCATGTGAGAAATTGGCACAAAAGACATCATCTTGGTATTGAATAGAAAGAACTCTAGACAGACTGACAGAGGACTTGGATTCTAATCTCTCCTTGATAATTGTCAGCCTCCACGGCATCTGCAAAGTGGGAATAACAGTGGTAACAGAGGCAACAAGATGTAATAGGTAGTAGACTGGCCTCAGGCAAACCCAGCTCCTGCTGCTTGCTAGCTGTGTGACTCTGGGTGACTTATTTATTTACCTGGAGTAATTCCCTCAATATTACAAGTTGTGGAGCTAATGTCAGTCTGCATAGGTAGAGAGAGTCCCCTCCCACCAATTAAATCACAGATTTGGGAAAACAAAAAAAGGACTTTATTGCCCAGAGTTGTTGAGATTTGTAAAAGGCCTTTTATATTTTGCTTCATTTGATCAACTGATATGTATGACTGGGAAAGGAGGTGCTCTGGTCACGTAGTGTGAGGAGCGACAGCTGGATTGACAGCTTGAGTGCGGCACTCGTGACCCAGAACTATCAAAGGCCTCTAACGAAACGTTTCCTACAGAAGCCACCCGGCGTGAGGACTTGGAGGTAGGTACCCTGATTGAGGGAGTGCCTATTTGAATTACATCATCCAAATGAGGTATTAATGACCCAAAACCCTTTTAAGAAAAACTCGTTTCCTTAAAGTCAGATCTTTGTGTGTGAGACAAATATGCCCATTTGACATAGACATTAGAAACGTTTGACAAAAAGCACATTATATCTCTAGATTCTACATGTATATGTACAAATAAGCATGCACAGATGTGCTTACATTATATGCTGTATAGAGATTTAAGAGGCAGTGCTGGATTTGGAATCAAGAAGGCTGTCTGTGCATCCTGCCTTAGATCCTTAGCTGGATGATCCTGAGCAAGGCCTTTATGGTAGCACCTGGCTTGCTAGGTTATTATGAGGTACCAGTGACATGGATGGAAAGCATTTTGGAATCCTTAAAACTGTAGAAATATTCATTCTGTTAAGCTGTTGTGATAGAACACTGTAGCTAAGAGCTGTCATTAATAATAGTTGTCTTTGGCCCCACAGTGATCACTCATCTTTTGTACTTTTATATTTAGATCATTGAATGATTTTATATAATTCTTAGGTCACATCAGGTCTGTTGCAAGTTCCCGTTCCTTATATAAACATGTTTTTTCTTTTGTGTGGTGGGCAAGTATAAATGTTGCAAGTCATAGGTTCAGCTACTTTTTGGGGGACTCTCATTCAAGAGTATGGTTTGCTGGTGAGTCTATCGAGAAAAAAACTGATAGAATTAAAAGACGTTCTATCTATCTGTCTATTTTTATGCTAAAGGCTGCTAACGTGTCCTGGGACACTTACATAATTTCCCCTTATATCTATACTGTCATCTAGGGACAGATACGATCCATTGTAGTAGTGGTACATGCACAAGTACTAACAAAAAATCAACCTTTCTAGATATCGAAAAGGACAGAATTTATGGCTTGTAACTTGTATTTTTAAAATTATTATAAATTCAGCACATTAGTTTCGGAGTAGTCCCATTTGACTGTACCTCCATTTAAGTTTTTCTGTTGGCATCATCTTCACTAGGCGTCATCTCTCCCTCTCTCCCAAAACCTCATCCTTCTCCTCCCCTGCTAAAATTAACCAATCCTTGTAACAGGTGAACGTAGATTAGCAAAACAAATTCACATGTTGTCTGTGTCCAAAAATCTATGTCTCGTTCTGTCTCTAGCCAATCACTGCTCTTACAGGATATCGATAGCATGCTTTGTTGTTAGTCCTTATTGTATGGCTCATAGGCTTCAAGTGTTTCAAGGTTCTTTACAGTGAACAGCCCTTGTGGAATAAGGACCAGCTGCTACCAGCAGACAAGCAGTCTAACTGAAGCGGGAAGCCACCTTGAGGGAGAAAAAAGAGATGGCGTGGCCCAGTTGAGTCACACCTCTACCACTAGTTTCCCTAGATCCCAATGAAGAGAGCCTTGGACCAAGAAGCCAAGAGCCCTCAGAGCAGTGTCCTCAAACTAGAGTCTTTGCATCCAGCCTAGCCCAGATAGCTGTAATTGAGAAGAGCAGGCCTTCTGGGGAGTAAACCCGCCATCCTCAGCCCAAGAGCAGCAGAATTAGCAACAGCCCTGCAGACCACTGGTCATGCCTTCTGTTTAAGAGAGTAACTTTTTTGGGAAAAGAGCCAGCCATCCCTGCCAATTGTTGACCATTTGCTACTGGTGCAACAGGTAAGTTAGACTAGCTAAAAAGCCTCAGAGCATCCTAAGAGAAGAAACAGAAGGCAGCTTGTGCTAGGAACATCCAGCCACCGCCACCACCACCGCCCTTCAGACCCGAGGAGAGACAGACCAAGGCCCTGAGCCAGAGTCCTGGAGACCACCTGCCTACTTGCAGCCTAGCCCCTGTAGCCATCGGGTAGTCTGCCTTTTCCGGTGCCACAGTGCCTGCCTCCTGAGCATCCAGAGCCACTGCATCTAGAGAAGAGAAAGTGGTTACTCTCAACTTCTGTGGTTTTATCAGTGGAAATAGCATTAAAGATAGCAGTATCTGCCTGGTCCTTCCACCTGAGGGATCATGAGGCCGTTGTGGCTGACACCTCTACGTTTTGGTTTTTTTCGTTTTAGAGAACAGGCACAGACTGTCTCTATTTTGTACATAATATGTCCTCAATACATGCTTTTTTTTATTTGTTCATTCTTTTCAGTGTTGTAGTCATATAAATTATTTACTTGGTTCTGCTCATTTCACTCTTCCCCAAAATTATCTGACTTTTATCACTTTCATCATTTCTTTCATTGTGCTAATGAACTATTGTATATGTATATATAACTTGTTAAGCTATTCCTTAAGGGTCATTCCCTAGGATTCCACAATCACATAGGCTCAAAGCCCCTCAGTTCAGAAGGTTTCGAATAGTTAGGCAGAAATCTGACTCTGGACATAAGCCCTGGCTTCTTGGTGATGAAAGTGAAAACCAAGAGACCAGAAACATGAAGGTAAAAGGGCAGAAGGGTCTTTTACTAGCCAGGCATCAGGCAATGAGGGAAGAAGACTTTTCTTGGGGTGTGCCTCCACTCTTGAAAGGCCGAGCACACTCAGAAGTGGTGTTAGCCAGGTTTCTCCAGGAGAGTCCATCCTGGATCCATCCCACCCAGCTCTGCATACCTCATTCCTACTTTGTTGTCTTCCTTTCACTGGTTTTCGCTGCCACCCTCGAGAGCCCCTGGGTACCAGCTAGCCAGAAAGTTTGATAAAGGCCCCAGAGGGTATGACCCAGCCCCTCAGCAAACCAAGAATGAGCATCCTTACCTGATAGAGAATGGTTCTAGGTCATTCTGGGCTGGGTCGACCTGAAATCTCACCTGGCGATAGAATTCTCATCATCTTATGTGGACAGTGGACAGTTGTCTTGACAGTACTGGGTTACTTATTGTTACTTGGGGCATAGTGCATAGAGAACTGTGCCTGGAGTCAAGAAGACTCATCTTCCTCAGTTCAAATCTGGCCTCAGACAGTTATTGGCTGTGTGATCCTGGACAAGTCACTTGACCCTCTTTGCCTTAGTTTCCTCATCTATAAAATGAGCTGGAGAAGGAAATAGCAAACCACTCCAGTATCTCTGCCAAGAAAACCCCAAATGGGGTCACAAAGAATTGGACATGGCTGAAAATGACCGGACAACAACAAAACTTGGTTATAGTGAGGTGGGGGACATATCATTAAGAAGTGTCAGTGATAAAAACAGAGTATCTCTTTTAGAAAAGAAACTTCATTTTAAAAAAAAAATGACCTAAACCATATTGTTTAGAGAGCCTTGAAGAATCCCAGGCCCCAGGATATTTCAAGCATAATCCAGTTGAAACTAATTTCATAAAAGGGTAGAATTCCAGAGGTAGAAGGAGACCTTAGAGATGATCAGTTGATGGGTGAAAAGGCTGAAATCTTGAGTGATTTGTCCCAAGGTCACATAACTAGTTAATGGCTTAACACATTCCTTTAAAAAGTCTTTGTTTGTGACCCTTTTACATTTCTTTGCAGATGCTTCAAAATCTTGAGTGCTAATGGTGAAGCAAAGGTATTCAGACCAAGAGACCGGGATGATATTGTTAAGACTGTGATTGAACCAATGGCATCTGAAGGACTAAGAACCATATGTCTTGCATTCAGAGATTTCCCAGCAGGAGAACCTGAACCAGAGTGGGATAATGAGAACGATATTGTCACAGGCCTAACGTGCATTGCTGTTGTAGGAATAGAAGATCCTGTCAGACCTGAGGTAGAGAATGCTTCTGTCAGTTTAGTTAACCTGCATAGTGGTTTTGCCTTTTACGGGGATAATTAGAGAGCATAATTGAATAATTAATTTTTAAGTAAAATTTGGGAGTGTAGCTATTAAAAGCTCTTATTTCTTTGGAGTTAGGCAAAGAATGGTTTAGGAATTGTTGGTAAAAAGTTCTGTCATTTAAAGATGTTGATGTGTTTTCAAAGCATTAGGCAGATTGTTTCTTTTTGAGGTAATTGATGATATATGTATACGTATACTTAGCACACTAAGGTTATTTCTTGTATTCATGGTCTTTGTTCCATGGGTTACAAATACACATAGATACTGTTGACTCTTTTCCCCTCCTACATCAGTTGTTTGTCAAGAACTGACTACTTCCCTCTCAAACTAAATTGAAAGCTTGTCAAGTTTTACAGATAGAGGTGATCTTTGCCTGCTTTGCCCTTTATAATGGTGGTGCACTGCTAATATGCTCTTCATATTAGATGGGAGCATTGAAGTTTATTTGAATTTATTTAGCATTTCAGAATGAGCATTCTTCAGTTTTTTTACAGAGTATATTTTTAACATGAAAACTTTTCTCCATTTGGATTTTCTGTTTTACTGTTTTAGAATATGAAAATTGGGTATGTTAGGTGAAAAGAGAGGACTGTTCCATTCTTCAGAAATGAATTATTAGATTTTAATTCCAAAGCTGTATCTTCCTTCCTTACCTATTCTATTCTGGATGGAGTTACTACCAATGCAGTATTTTCTGAAGCAATGCAAGTTAATTGCATATTTTATCATATTTTTTTTTATCTTAGGTTATCAGGAGGGTAAATATGCAACAACAACCAACACCCCCCCCCCAAAAAAAATCATATATCTTCAGAAGCTAAATACAGATAACTGATTATCTGTTTTACTTTACGTTTTACTTGCTTTACTGTATTATTCTACTTTACTGATGTGGATAATTGAATTTGAAAACTGCCAAAGATTAACTAGTATAACCGTTCACATACATAATACTGGCCTCTAAGCTAGAGCAGAACTCATGGAAAATCCTAGGAGTCAATCTCATTTTAAATTTTATAAATCAGCTAAAATCAGGGCAAAGATGTTGAAGAACTAATTGTTCTGTATTACAAGGTTTTACGTAGTAATTAATTTTTAATTTTCATTATTTGAGTGACTGTTGGAGCAGGAGAGACATTTTTTTAGATAAATGAATTTTTGCTTAGGAAGTACAGCATCCTTGTGTACATATTTCATGTGGGTACGTGCATGTGAGCACACATGTACAATTGATATACACACATTTTGGTGTTTCTGTGGACCCGCTATCTCATGGAATTGGATACTCCATATGATAGATTTGGCTACATGTATATGTAATGATGAGATTCTTCCATGCAAACTAGGTACCAGAAGCAATAAGAAAATGCCAGCGGGCTGGAATTACTGTGCGGATGGTCACTGGTGATAATATTAATACTGCTCGTGCTATTGCTTCTAAATGTGGTATTTTGCATCCTGGTGAAGATTTCCTGTGCCTAGAAGGTAAAGATTTCAACAGAAGAATAAGGAATGAAAAAGGAGAGGTAGGTTGTTTGATTCCATCACTGCATTTATTCTTAATAATTTTCAGCTAAGAAAATACTAGTTAGCAAATGTTTATTGCTACCTATGGGCAGTACATTGTTCCAGGCACCGCAGAGGTCAGAAAGATGATTGAGACGTATCTCTGTCCTCTAGCAGCTTGTATGTTAATATTAAGGGGAGGTTAAACATGTATACAAACGATGATGTTTTCCCTGATACTCTGGCACAGGTGAGAAGGTCACCAGAGAGAGAATTCCAGTGCAGTTGTGGGATAAGGGAAAAGGGGCATCATGGCAGAGGCATCTGAGCTTGACTAGAAAAGACATTTGGAATTTCATCTGCTAAACTGTGGAGGGATGTGAAGGGAAGAAGAAGAGGCATGAGACCAACAGCTAGGAATACTGCTTGGGGACAGATTCTCAAAGGCTACAAGGGCCAGGCTTGCAGAGATTGGAGCTTACTCAATAGGTATTTGGAACGATGTGGTGGAAGCTTTTGAAGTTGAGAAATGAAATGATCCAGGCTGTATTTTACTATTCAGGGAGTGGAATGGAAGGTAGATTGGAGGGGAGAAAAAAAATGGAAGGCCGAATGGCCACTTACTGAATTAGCATTGGCTAGTTTTAACCCTGAGTAAATTTGCAGATTGAACAAGAACGCATAGACAAGATTTGGCCAAAGCTTCGAGTACTTGCTAGATCATCTCCCACTGACAAGCACACACTGGTTAAAGGTAATCAGGTGTTTTTTTTTTTAAATAAAAATGGTTAGCATTTCAAATGATTAAAAGTGCAGTATTTCCTTTTTTTGATCTTATTTAATATTTTATTTTTTCCTAATTACATGTAAACATAGCTTTAACACTTTTTTAAAATTCTGAGTTTTAAAATTCTTTCCCTCCCTTCCCTCCTCCCCATTGAGAAAGGCAAGCAATTTGATATAAATTATACATGTATAGCCATGCAAAAGCACTGGTATTTCTGAAATAGTAACTTTTTAGATACAAAATACGCTGCTGATTCTTATCTATAAAACTAATCTTTTTCTTTGCTGTCCAAAATAAACCAATTCATTGTCTTTGATAAACTGAATGCTATTGTTAATAGTAATCTTTAATTATGCAGCTTTCTCTTGGTGTTAACCTTCTCAACTTTGATTTCAATTGCTTGGAATTTGTTTAGCATTTTGAGTTCTTTTAATCAGACAGCATAAAATATTTTGCACTATAGGCTGCAAGACCTTGTGAAGTAAAGAAAATATTTTTTAAAGTACTAATTTTTGTTTCATTTTAGGTATAATTGACAGCACTGTCTCAGAACAGCGACAAGTTGTAGCTGTGACTGGTGATGGTACTAATGATGGCCCTGCACTAAAGAAAGCAGATGTTGGATTTGCTATGGTAGGAATTTAAAAGATGTTGATGTTGAAATGTAGTATACTGGTTGGCATACTGGGTTATTTTCATTTTTTTACAATTTTTTTATTATTATTACAGTTATGTTTTCTATTTATTATTTTTCTACCCCCTCCCCCACCTGAAAAATTAAAAATAAAATCCTTTTAACAAATAAGCATAGTCAGGCAAAACAGATCTTCGTATTAGCCTTGTCCAAAAATGTCTCTCACTCTGCATATTAGTCATTTAATCCGTTAACATATATATATCAGATATCTTCTATATGCCACACGCTGTGCTGAGCACTTGGATTGCAGAAAAAGGCCAAAAAAAAAAAAGTTCCTGCTCTCAAGCAGCTCATAGTCTAATCGAGGAGACGCCATGCAAACAACTGTGCACAAACACGATACGGGCAGGATATGTCGGAGCTAATGTCAGAGAGAAAGCATTGAGGTTAAGGAGCACTGGAAAAGATTTCTTCCAAGTGGCAGGATGTCAACAGGAGGTGGAGATGATGGGGAGAATTCCAGGCATGGGGGACAACCAGGGAAGATTCCTGCAGGCACCAGGGGGAGGGGCGTGTCCCATTTAAGGACCATCAAGAAACCAGTGTTTCTGGATCCTAGCGTAGGTGGAAGGATGAAGAAGGTATAAGAAGACTGGAGAGGCAGGAAGGGGCTGGGTGACAAAGGGCTTTGAAGGCCAAATGGGATTTGGTATTTAATCCTGAAGGTGGTAGGGAACCACTGGAGCTATTGAAGAAGGAGATGATACGGCGAGAAGGGCACCCACCAGCAGTGAGGGGAATAACTCTCTTCATCCTCGGTCCTTTGTAGTCATGACTGATCCCTGTATTGCTGATCAGCGTTCTTGAGTCTTCCATGATTGTTCATTGTTATGAGGTTGAACTGTCTCTTCTTTACATACTACTAGTATTCCATTTTACTCATGTACCATAATCTGGTCAGTACCTCCCCAATTAATGGACCCTCCCTGGGCTTCCTTTTCTTTGCCACCTCAAAAAGAGCTCTGATAAATATTTTTGTCCTCTTTTTTTAACCCCCTTGGGATAATAGGCCTAGTACTGCTGGGTGTTAAAAGGTTATGCACAGTTCAGTAACTTGGGGAGCATAGTTGCCTTCTACAAGGGCTGTTCCTCTTCACAGCTCCACAAACAGCATCAAATGGGCCTGTTTTCCCACAGCCCCTCTAGTATTTTAAAACTCAGGAGTTGTTGTAGTTACAGAAAGTAGAGGCAGGGATCTATGAGACGTAAAGGTTGAATTCACAGGATCATGTAGAGGGAGATCCTAAAGAGGTGGCTTGACAAAGGTCACCCAAGCACTGACCGGCAGAATCTGGAATCCAGTCAGATCGTCGCCAATGCAGCACACTTTCCTTTTGTATTGTATATGTGAATGTGAGAGGAGGAAGACAGGACACTATGACATTAACAGAAATCAGAGCAAAGCAGAGGTTTGCTACAGTCACAGGATGTTTGGAAGTGGGACTGGGCCTCTGTGTTCCTCAAGTCTGGACCATCTCCCAAGAGGAATCTTGTGCAGCAGTTGATATAGGCATCCTGTAGGGGCTTTCTAGTCCTAGGTTTGTCTCCTTGCACATCTCTTTCTAGGCCATCTAATGTCTTTATCAGGTTTTCACCATTTAACTGGTGTGCCCGATTCACAAAACACTGTGTGCTGTGCTGCTTTCCTTAATAGGGAATTGCTGGAACCGATGTAGCGAAAGAAGCATCAGATATCATTCTCACGGATGACAACTTCACGAGCATTGTCAAAGCAGTCATGTGGGGACGAAACGTTTATGACAGCATCTCCAAGTTCCTTCAGTTCCAGCTCACAGTCAATGTTGTGGCAGTGATTGTTGCCTTCACGGGAGCCTGTATCACTCAGGTTGGTGTTGAGGACAACTCAGGTTTTGGGCTTTTTCTTGATTTTGTTCAGTTTTGGTTTGGGGGGCTTTTTTTTTTTTTTAAGAAAAAAGTATGATAACTATGATATCAGGTTTGATGCTGTGTTGCTTTTTACATTGTTAATACTGAAAAACATCACGCATTTCTCAGTCCCAGGATATTTCTGAATATCTATGAGGAAACCTGTCTTTCTATAGGACTCACCACTTAAGGCTGTGCAAATGCTGTGGGTAAATCTCATCATGGACACACTGGCATCCCTTGCTCTGGCAACTGAACCACCTACTGAATCTCTGTTGCTTCGGAAACCTTATGGTAGAAATAAGCCTCTCATCTCTCGCACAATGATGAAGAATATATTGGGTCACGCATTCTATCAACTTGTGGTAGTCTTTACACTCTTGTTTGCTGGTAAGATATTTAGCTCTAGCAAAGCTTCAGTTAACATATTCCTATTCCAACTTAATATCCCTGAAGTTTTTATGTAATAAACTTTCTAAGGCATTTAGCCCTAAAATTCCTGCTTTTCAGACAGTGGGTACTTTTTTAATGTTAACTTATCACTTTCTCCCTTGAGACCAAAGGATTATTTATTAAAACAACTTCCACACCTAACTTAAATGCGTGCAGTATGTTTTATGTGTTATTGCAAATGCCAATTTTTTGTTATTTCAGGGGAAAAATTTTTCGATATTGACAGTGGAAGAAATGCCCCTTTGCATGCTCCACCTTCAGAACATTATACTATCGTGTTTAACACCTTTGTGCTCATGCAACTTTTCAATGAGATAAATGCCAGAAAAATTCATGGTGAAAGAAATGTGTTTGAAGGGATCTTCAATAATGCCATCTTCTGTACAATTGTTCTGGGCACTTTTGTGGTACAGGTAGGTGACTGGGAAGAAAAATTGCAAATTAGCTTCTTGTATCAGTGATGGCTGATTGATAGGCATGTACCGAAAAACATTTGCCGTTGTAGTCATTTGACCTAGTATGAAATTCTGCATTTTTCAAAGTTGAGTCGGAGTTGTTTGGGTATTACAAATGCAAGATGAATCTTAACTCCAGCACTGACACTGTAGAAATACTTGATGCTCTTATTATGAAGCCTCACTTGATCTTATGTTCTAGATCATCAGTATCTTTACCGTTGTGGGCTTGCATTTTTGCTGTCTTCAACACCTTTAAGGTCATTTTTAAAGTTGTCAGTACATTTTACATTCTGAAATGCCGTTATCAAAATAAGCCTATTTAAGAAGGGGGAAATAAATGTTGTATAAGTAGGCAAAATAGAAACTTTCCCCATTTTTCAGAGGAAAATGTCAGATGACTTTGTGTGTAAGGGATATCATTTACTGGTACAGATTTATGTATGTCTTTATGTAGCATTTGGCCCTGTGGCATTTTTTGCAAATGATTGTTAGTAGTGCTGTTCTGTTTTATAGATGACAGAATCTAGAACCAAGACAGATATTAAGTGAATTGTGCATGATCACACAAGAAGTCAGTGAACACAGTAAGATTTAGAATTAAAAAGTGAGTCTTTTCAGCAATAGAACCAAACTTCTTAAGTATTCTCAGTGATTACCAATTATACTAAGTCATTAAAAATAAAGATTTTAAAATTTTTGACTGTTTATATATTTTTGTACTTGGGGCACTGGAAAATAACTTTATGCAACCCTATTTAATATTAACTCAGGCTTGTATCGATCAACATGGAAGAGATCCTACTTCCTTGCAAAAACATTTCCATGAAAATATTTCCCTATAACCTTTAGAAAAATCCATGTCTACATCATCATAAAATTTGAACTTAAGTTTCTGACATAACAAAAATTTTATATTTAAATTTGTCAAACTTTAATTTTTTTTAAAATTTGTTGTTATGATAAGAACTATGGGATTCAAATGTGTATGTATGCCGTGGAGGAAACCTGGTATCTTTCCAGCTGCGGTCAGTATATACTGTGCCAAAACATACCAAAATCTAAAACAAGCCCCAAATATACTCATGAAGTCACTTTTTAAAATGAGGTTCATTTCTTCGGCCCTTAATCAGCTGTGCAATAAAAAAAAAAAGCACAATGCTATGGCAGTTACGGTTCAGTAGATATAGCACTGGGCCTGGAGCCAGAAGACCTGGGTTCAAATTCTGGCCTAGCCACTTAGGAGGCATGTGACCTTTGGCAAGACACTTAGCCCCTCTGAACCTCAGCTATAAAATGAGGATGAGAATACTTGTACTACATACCTCTCTTGGTTTTAGGTAAGCTCTTTGTAAATTTAGTGCTTCTCCCTGCCTTCCTAGGGGCACTATGAGGATCACATGAGATGGTATTGGGCATAAGGTTCTTTGGAACCATAAAAGAGCTACAGAAATAATTGTAAGTCACTTAACCTCTGGAAGCCTCATCAGGACATGGAGCTCCCATATTGGGAGTTTCTATACCATTGAAATTATATGCCCTTTTGACATATTCTAACATTTAAATGAGTTGTTTTTGAAGGAACAACTATAAAAATAATATTTTAATCTTTTTCTTACATACTTTAATACATTTAATCTATAAACATATAAACATAGCTATTTCTTTGTATACTTTATTAATTAAAAAAAACTTCAGTAGAAAAAAATACGTTAAGTTTAAGTACCACAAATGTAAGAAAGGGTTGTTGTTTAGGATTTTAGGTTGTATACATCGATCCAGTCTTGATTTAATTACTAAGAATTAGGTTTTCGTTTCTTTCTAAACATTTATTAAAATAGCCATGTAACTCCGCTTAGTGAGAAAGCATTATCACCAATCAGTATCCGGTACAAATATTAAAACTACATCAATAACAATATAGACCACTTTGTTATAGTTAGCATATTTTTTAGAAAGATTTTAAGAAAAGTTTTTTTCAGTTTAGAATTACAAAATGATAAATGGTACTTTTTTTTAACAAAAGATGCTAATAGAAGAAAAGCAATTATTTATTTTAAAGAGTTAAATATTCCTTTAAGAAGAGAACTGTTATTATTAAATGAATTTACTCTGATTGCTCCCCCAGATAATAATTGTGCAGTTTGGTGGAAAACCTTTCAGTTGTTCAGAACTTTCAATAGAACAGTGGCTGTGGTCAATATTCCTAGGAATGGGAACATTACTCTGGGGCCAGGTAAAAATCTAATTTTATTTGTATGAGATTTAAAATCACTTGAAATTTTTTTTGCTAGTGTTTTTTTTTTTAATTGGCTATGTACTACTTGGTTCCAGGTAGGTGTCATTCTGGGAATCTGTTTCAGAAAGATTTAAGGTCTGTTTCAGTCTCTCACTTTGTGTTCACAATGAATATGCCTATGTAGGGACAGGACCTGATTTCATTGGTGTGGGGAACTCTGCAGATAACGAAATCCTCTCTACCAATGTAGGTCAGCCCATTCTCTGCCACTTCTAGAGGAGAGAGAGAAGTTGTGATTTGCCGGGGACCAGCTTGTGTCCAAGGCTGGCCGTCTAGTCATTAGGCCACACTGCTGCATGAATTTATCTATATTTTTAAAACTTTCTGGGCTTCTCTTGTGAGAAGCTCAAAGTAATCTGTGGAGTAAGCCTTATTGAATATCATTGAAAATGAACTCTTGGGTACCTATAATACTCAAACTGCTGAATTACTTTGTTTCAGTGCCTTTTTTTTTTTCCTGTTCATTTACTGAAGTAGTGATGAATACAGAAATAATGTTTAGGTCCTATCTAAACCAAAAAGAAGTGCCAAACTATGCTAAATTTTTTAATGTGTTTCTATTATATCATTCATTACTTGCCATTTCCTCGGCTCCCTCGGCGCCCCCGCCAGAGTCATAGATGAAAATGTTATTTGTAGTTAATATTCATTCTTAATGTTTAATCAGTATCTTATTCTTCAATATATACATATGTAAGGATTGTTAATATATACAAGTTATAAGTGGCATGAGTAGGTTTATTCTTACACTACTTACCTGCCCTCCACCAGCATTTATGGTTTTAGCTCACTTTTCTAAGTAACTTCAAAATCTTTTTCAGATAACCTACTCTAAAGTTGGAACAAAATTTCCTTTAGTTTTCCTTTTTGCTTTAGGTCACCATCCTCATAGTTCTCCATATGGTCAGCCTTCACCAACCTTCCCAGTGATCTTACTTACTATATCAAGAATCCCACATACATTTGCTGTTCTCTCTGCTTTGGGGTGTGGAGGGGCATGAATCTGTTTTTTATACAATGCTATTGCCAATTTTAGTTTTAATCGTATTTTCCAGTGTTTGCCAAGTCAGTTTAGACCTTTTAGTTGCAGATTTTCTAGTAACATAATTTTTTTCTACTGTTGAAAGAGTTTGGGCGTATAAATTTGTTTTCACCTACAGCAAATAGAACTACCATTGAATTTCTCTTTTATTTGAAACAAAATAAGGTGTTATAGTATGTTTGTAAAGTTTGGAACCAGACTTAAATGCTCAGTTAAGTAAAATATTAAACATGTAACCACATTTCTATCCATGTACGAACAGATAACAGTAAATATTTCTAATTAATGATTAACTTATAACTTAATTGATAGGATCCTAATAAGAGTACTTCCTAATGTGATTTGTTGTTTTAAAAGCATCTCCTGTGTAAAGTTGACCAGTTTAATTATGTACTTGAGTTATTCTTAGAGATCTTCCCCCTACTTCATAGCTCATTTCAACAATTCCAACTAGCCGTTTAAAATTCCTTAAAGAAGCTGGTCATGGAACGCAGAAAGAAGAAATACCTGAGGAAGAATTAGCTGAAGATGTTGAAGAGATTGATCATGCTGAGCGAGAGTTACGTCGGGGACAGATCTTGTGGTTTAGGGGTCTGAACCGAATACAAACTCAGGTATGGGCTGGGAGGAGAGCTGTGGGATGCTAGGGATAGCTTCAGGCTGTTCTCCTTGGGGGAGGGGATTAGAATATGCCCTTCACTCACTCTGACCTTCCCAAGCCATGGGACTTAGGCCTTTGAAGAATAGTCTAAGATGACCGAAATGTACTTGCTGGTGTGCAGTTGTCTCTATCCCTCACGCTCCTTTATTTTTTCATTTTCTTCTCCAAATGCTACTCTTGCCTATTTGCTCTATAAAAAGTGCCTTTTTCTTTACTTTTTGTGTTTTTATAGATGGGATGGTCCTTTCTCTTGTTCTCTCTCTCTCTCTCTTGCTGAGCAAGCTATCACAATCTCTGATTCCTTGCAGATGGATGTAGTGAATGCTTTCCAGAGTGGAAGTACCATTCAGGGGGCTCTAAGGCGGCAACCCTCCATCGCCAGCCAGCACCATGATGTAACAAATATTTCTACCCCTACACATGTAGTGTTTTCCTCTACTACCGCTTCTACTACTGTGGGGTGTGAGTGTGTGTTCCTAAGTGCATGAAATTAACATTTCCTCCTTCACACACCTGACGTTTCTCATTTTCTCCTTAATGTTTAAACTCATTGTTCAGGCCTTTCATAAAGCTTTTTTTTTTTCGTAAAGTGGTTTGAGACCTCAAAGTTTTTTGTTTTGTTTGTTTTTGGAGGGGGTGGCAATTTTTCCTCTTTTTTTGGTGACTTAAATAAAACAATTACAACCAAATGTAAGACTGGGTATGAAACTTGTGAATTTCCCTATGTGCTGATCTTTGCTTTATTCACATAGGGAATGATTTGGGAGTATAAAGATAGTAAAACTGCTATAAGTGTTTGAGTATATGCCTTTAAACATGTTTATACTGCACTGTTCCCAGAAGCATATAATCTGAAACTGATCCCACTATTCCAAGAAAGAGCATTTTAAAAATTGAAAATGAATGGGATCTTTTTTAAGTTGCTCAGTTTGGGGGTAAGAGCCCTGAGCTAACTAGAATAAAGGAGAGCCAATTGAATATGAGTGGCTTCTGAAACTATTCTTGTTGGGTCTGTTCGAGGTGTTTTTATGTGTCCCTAAACTTCAGGGTTCTGTGGTATTGATATGTTTATTTCATTCAGATGATCTTATTTAAAGTCATTTCAAATGATTAAATAGACTAGTAATGTTCATTTAATTCAGCAAGGTTAAAATGTGGGGAAATTTTATGGACTATTCACTGACAATTACATTTCTGTAATTTTCATTTATTGAGATGTATTAACAGGTGTTTTTACCCCCCCAGGGCTTCAGAAAGTACCAAACTTTTAAAAGTCTTGTGATTTAATTATTTCACCTTCACAGTGAATTCCTGGTATCCAGATATCATGGTGGATCATCCTCAAGATACTGGGAAACTGAGTATCTCACAAATATTTAGCACCCTCCTCACTCACTCACACCCCAAGAAAGTTGTTGACCTCTGACAGACTCAGCTCAGTCTGGGGCAAAAATGTATTTACATCTTGCCAAAGGGCTGGAAACAGTAGAGGCAGGGAGGTGAAAACTGATGATGAGTTGAAGAGATTCTTTCTGTTTGAGCACAGTACTTCTAAATGTTCTCCCTCTTGCTATTAGCAGAGCTCAGAAGTACTTCTAGAAGTCAGTGGGATGAGGGACATAGTAGTACCTTGGCTGGCACTTGATGCTTACTCAAACTGCTTCATGTATATTGTCTCATTACAGGATAATACTGTTATTCCTCCATTTATTATTGAGAGGAAACTGAAGCAAAGTGAGATTCAAGGACTGTTTGGTCACATAGCTAACAAGAGCCAGGATCCAAACCTAAGCCCCCAAACCCACTTTGCACTATATCAGGCTGCCACCCCGTGGGGCCTTGTGTCCTTCCCTTGGTAGGAGTATTTATGTTAGGAGATTCCATGTAAATAATTCTCTCTCCTATGACAAGAAAACCGTTTTTAACCTCTTTTGTTTGGGAGCGTTGTGAAGATTGGCCTTCTCAGAAAGAATTTAGTGATAACACTGTAACTTCTGAGACTAAATACAATTAAGATTTCATCAGCTAGCATAATTTAAAGTGACAAAGCTTTTCTACATTTTTTTTCCTTTGAAATTCATTCCATTCTTAGAAATAAAGTCTTAGAAGCATCGACTTTAATAGGCCACTTAGTCCAAGGGCTCTAAATGTCCTCAACAGTACCTTTAGCTACAGGTTTAGCGCATCTGTTTCCCAGTACAGGCTCCCTCCTGCTTTTTCCAGCAGTGCCTATCACTAAGTATTCTTACTCAAAGTTTATTTTTTATATTCTTCCAGCATAAACAAACTCGAGGACTATAGGACTTTCATCCAGTCAAGTAAAATAAAACTTTCCTAGATTGCTGCCTCTCGAGTGTCTCATTGTAAGAAATCTAGATCCCATTCACTTAGGATTAGAAATAAGGCTGATTTTTAACATTTCTATAGCACCTAAATGTGCTAAGTATTTGATATACATTTGGGCTGCTAAGGTGGGCTACTAAGACTCTTTTATGATAAATGACATCATCTTTTATCAGTGCATTCTCAAAGATCTTTAGCAGTTCAGGAATTTCTCAAGAAGAATGATCTTCAAACTAGAAAGAGGCAAGCATAAATGGTGAAGAGAGAATGGAAACCCAAGGTAGATGAGGAAGTAGTAAGAGAGCTGCTCCCAAGGAATACATCCTAAAGATCTGATTGCTCACCTGCTTGAGTATCCTGTGAAAAACTGAGGAAACTCAAAAGCTTCCAAGAGATTAGACACAGGCAAATGCCACCTTTGAAAGAGGTGACAAAAAGAAGGGAGATTATAGAAACAGGACCACTGGCTGACCTTTGACATTAGTCAAAATTCTAAATAGTGATTTCTCGGCACTTAGTGAAACAGTGATGAGTGGGAATTTGCTTAAGTTTCAAAGATTCAAACTGACTTTGCTTTTTTTAATAGGAGAGACCAAGATATTGCTGTAAATACCTCTAGGTTTTTAGCTTCATATTTGTCTTTTATGATTAAATAGGGACTGGTTAACTATAATTTAATTGGATTCACACCTGATTGGCCACATTCATAAATTATAGATCGCTCTTAATCGATAAGGAGCTCATTAATACCTTGCCACAGGGCTCTCTTTTGTTTAACAATTTTATCTGTGACTTGAAAGACTCAAAGAGGTATGTTTTGCTGATGACACAGAGATGAGAGAGATGGCTAATATACTTGGTGACAAAATTAGGATCCAGGGTGATCTTGGCAGGCTGGGGAAATAGACCCAAACCAACAAGAAGAAACTGAATAGAGATAAAAAGCACTGTGCTGTAGGGGATTTATGAGCCCTGGTTTAACTGACCCAGTTGGTGAGAAGTTGAGATTTTTCATTGTCTTTGAGTTCAGCATCACTCCCGCAACAACATGGGAAACACAGCCTTCGTATGAAGAGAAACCTATATTCATCTCCTTCTTTGTGCCAGTGGCCTGGGCCATCAGGGGCTGTGCCTCGCCATCTGGAAAGGACTGGCAAAGTTAGGCTTGGAGGATCTCATCACCAACATTCTGGCTGTTAGATGATTTCAGGGGTGAGGGGTGGGGAGGGAGAGGCGTAGCATCTGGTGAAGGCTGCTTATGATGCTTGAAGGATTGCAACCTGCATTAATAGAGGCATGACATGTGGGTGAAATCCTGAATATCTTCAAATATTAAGTTAAAAGTGGTGACCAGATGAAAGGAACTAATGATTGGGCTATACTTGATTGCTCTTTGTGCAGCATTTGGAGGGAAAACAAGGTAGACAAACACTTAGGAAATAGACTTCTATTCTGATAAGCACAGCTACCAAGTAAATATATACTCAGTTTTTTCCATTGACTTTGATCATGAAATGGGAAAATGTTCCCATGGAAAAAATCTGTAATAAGACTGAAGTTTTGGTAACTTTTGATGACATGGTGGTTAAGGCAGTGACCTGGCCTATGATATGCTAGGTGGCATAGCCTTTAAATTGCTTTATTTCAACGTAAGAATTTCCTTCTCAGCCTTGCTAGAGACTTGCCAGTCCATAGGCATTTCTCATGCTCTCCTCTGTCAGCCATTTTCACTGATAAGTTGGGTTCAGACACTATGCTTGGCCATACTGGCATACTTTTCATTACACAGTATACTCCACTCAAAAAGTTCCTTACCTACAAGGCATCATCAAGGCTCTATAAAAGAAATGCCATAATTGGTGCTTGAAATGTAGCATTATGTAAAGTAAGTCTGCTTTTAAAGAGGAAACTTAAACAACAAATTCTAGGGTCTTCTTTTCCAATCCATGGAAGTACAAAGAATATAGCCACGGATAAACGCATTGAGTCTATCTTGAAGGAATTAGCAAATTTCAAACTATAAACTTGTTCCAGTGATCGATAGTTTGAAGTCTACCTTTTTGCCTTATATTTTTATGCTGTGTATAAGATTTTAGAGTTTTTCCCCCATTTTCTTGTCTTTATGTAAATGTTCTTAATAATCATAATAGCCGATATTTCTATAGCACCTACTGTGGGCAAGGCAGTGTGCTAAGCATTTTATAATTATTAGTCTATTTAGCTTTGCCAAAGGGTGTAATGCACAAACCGCTTGGATGTGGAGTTGGAAGAAAGATCCAAGACTGAGTTCTTGTTGGTATTTCAAGGCTCAGAATTTCCACCAGTCTTAACCCTAGATTAGAAACATAAGCTGAGTGTACACTGTGCTACCTTGCATACACAGTTGTACTAAATCAAAATATACTGCAGGTTACTATGTTTGCCACCTGGGATATATATGTTTGTAATTATTATCCTTATTCATTTTGGAAACAAACTGTTGTGTATCTGTGCATGCACATCTTAGAAGAAACAAAATATACACACATAAGCTAGAGAATAATTTATAAAGCAATAAACACAAATGTAATTTGATACAATACTGTCTATTTAATTGTTGAAACTACATGGAGTATTGTACCTATTCACAGTTAACAGAATTGTACCTAATTTGGGGAGGAGAATTTTGAGCCATAGAAAGGTTGCCTATACCTTTTAAACTAGGTTGCCTTCATTTAAAATATAATGAAAAATAGTGTTTGAAAATTTTTCTTTCATTGAAAACCACACTGAGACTTGGCTAATAAGATGATCTAACTCTTTTCATATGGAGTTTTTCATGTTAAAACCTGCTTTAATTCATCTTTCTCAGAAAACCTTATATAATGAGAATTTTGCTAAATCTGTCACTTAGTTTGTAGCATAATTGACCATCTTTTGAGTTCAATGTAAAGAACTGATAGAAAAGTTTACATACTTATTGTTCTTAAAAGGGTGATTGTGCTAAAGAAACCACAGTGCCTTTTACATTAATTTTTTTTCTCCCCTATGGTATATTTGATGTTTAGAATGTGTTTTTGAATAGAATATTCACACTCATTAGGGAAATGGGCATATACTCAAATATTTATATCTGTTAATGTGGCATAATTTGCAATATTTAAAGGGATTTGTTTTGTTTTGTTTTTGAATTAAGGGCATAGAGGAGTAGTTGTCAATTCATTGTTGCATTCAGCTTATTTGCTTGGCTTTTTCATAGTTGGTGCCCCCCCAATTCCTAGCATGATAAATAGTAACCCTTTGTGCTTGAGTTTGTTCAGCATTTTCTGATTGGTTCCCAATAAACATTGTAATAAAAATGGGCTAAGCTTATGTATAGTTAAGTTTTTGTTGTGCTTTTTTTTAAAATCTCTTATTTAAATGGCTTCATTTTGACATTGACTTTTAAAGTCTTAGCCATTGGCCAGTGATGTGATTATGTTAACACAACGTTAAACTCTAGACATCTTGATTGTTAGAGTGTGTAGTTTTGTTGTTCTTGCAGTGTCTTACTAAAATGTTTGGTTTTTTTACAGTGTTATTGCAAGTCCCACTGCACATTACATGCAAATATGACTCACTCATACCTTGCTGTTTGTGGATTCAGACTCATAAATAAGCCATCTTCAGTGGCGGCCCAACTGTGATCCTCTAATACCGTTCTCCCTTTGCTCTCCTTGCAGATTCGAGTGGTGAATGCATTTCGTAGTTCTTTGTATGAAGGGCTAGAAAAACCGGAGTCACGAAGTTCAATTCACAACTTTATGACGCATCCTGAGTTTAGGATAGAGGACTCTGAGCCTCACATTCCCCTTATTGATGACACTGATGCAGAAGACGATGCCCCCACAAAGCGTAACTCGAGTCCTCCACCCTCTCCCAACAAAAATAATAATGCCGTGGACAGCGGAATTCATCTTATAATAGAAATGAACAAGTCTGCTACCTCTTCATCCCCAGGAAGCCCACTACATAGCTTGGAAACATCACTCTGATCGTAAGCTGAATGTTAACACACTAGCTGCATTGTAAAGAAACCAATTGAAACTGGGTCTTTTCACACATTGTGATGGACAAGATAGTATTCTTGTCTTGGACTTCAACAGAAGACATACTTGTACGAATGTAGATTTATTTTTTTAAAACAAAAAAAGCTTTCCGCCAGACTTTGAGGGTGCTTTTTGGGGGGTGGGGAGTAATGAACTTTGACTGATAAACAGTAACTC
>CM053623.1:185268919-185293022 GCA_028646595.1 Phalanger gymnotis
GTTAAATATTGTAGATAAATTGCTAATACTGATAGCCAAATAGATAACACTAATGCTTTGTGAAAACATGAGCAGCGGTGTCCTAATGAAGTTATGGCCTCTGTCCTAATTAGTTTCTTAAATACATTTACTACTTAATGGTTTTGAAAACAACTGTTTAATTTTTAAAAATTTTGAAAAACTTGCTAAATAACTTTTTGTTCAGAATTTAGTAGATTGTTTAATGCGGGACATCAATTACGTAATGAACGTTGCTTGAAATGCTTTTGTTATTTCAGGCAAATTGAATTAAATCAAAATACAACAAAACTTTAGTCCTTTTTGTTTTTGTCTAAACCTGTTAGTTTAGTGATGTCTTGGTGAACTGTGAGTGAAGTGTGTTGATTTTTCTAATAAATCTTAAGAAACCTTCATACGGCATGAGGGCTGTTGGCATTTTGAAAAAAAAAAAGGTTAGTAGTAGCATACATGTTTTCCTTTTGTTTTTGAAACCTGTTTGTAAACATAAATAAACACGCCCTTTTATTAAATAAACATGTAGCAATGTTTTTTTACGAAATTTTCAGCTTTTTTACAGGAACAGTTCTGAAAAGTCAGTGCTTCAGAGTGTGGTTCATTAACCTCGCTGACATAATATCACTATGGTAGCAGCCAGCAGCCCTGTGAAGTACTTTAAGTGGTAAGCACATACCAGAGTCTGAGGATGTAAAGGTGTATACAGTTCATCATTTGACATGATTTTTCGAAAATTCATTTTACCTAAAATCAGCTCATGTTTGGTTTGTTTTTTAAGTAACGAAAAACCATTTCCTTTGTGTTAATTATCACTCTTAAGTGGACAAACAATAAGATTAGCCAAACAGATTTACTGATTAAATGGACATTATTATCTTGGGTCTGCTTTCCTCTGACTGCCTAGAAGGTCCTTTCTGCTGGGCCCCCTGTGCTCTGCCCCACTCAGCCCCCACCCTCTTCCTCCCCTTCCACATCTCGCTCTTCGCCATTTGTGAGCCAGTGCTGGTGCTGGGACAGAGGTGTCCGTGAGAGCATCGTCAGCTACCCATTGTTTACAGGAATTACCACATCTGATGGGGCTGGGGAATAGCTCACTTTCTGGTGCTTGCAATTACGAAGACTCTTTAGAACAGGATTTGTGTTTCATCAGACTGTGTAGTCACCGTCCTCAGATCCTGGAGATACTTTGGCTCTGCCACCTTATATAAGCTTATCTTCCTGCAGAAAGAGCCCTGGACTTGTCATTGGGAAAGCAGTTTTCGGCCACCTCCTCCCGCTGACTTCCTGTTTGACCTTGGACAGAGCAGCTGTTTAACCTCTCCTCTTTCCTTATCTGGAAAGTAAGATGATGGATTAGATGATGTCCAGAGTCCCTCCTGGCTCTTCTACTCACTTACTGAAGGCTTCAAGCCTAGGAAACAAGACAAAAAGGGAAAAGCAGTTGCTCCTCTTTATTCTGAATCAGCCGGAAGTGATGCCTCAAGTTCCACAGGCTGAGTGATGCATTTGCATCTGAGGATGATTTGTATTCAGCTCTTATGCAAATATTCAAATTGTTTAATTTGAGGCAGTAGCCTTCACTAGTAACCTGACTCATGACTGCCACGTTGCAGTAGCAAGACATTTCTTGTTGGTATATATGTCCTTCTCACTTTGACTCTGTGCTTTCTATTGGAGCTTCCAAGAGCAGCATATCAACTAAAGAAATGCAAGTGGGCTAGGGAAGGACATAATATCTAGAGCTGAAAACAGCAATGGAAACTCGGCTGTCCAATCTCATCCTCTAACCCTCTCCTCCAAATAATTAATTTTGCATGTTAAATATTTTGGATTATTCGTATACGTATTTTTTATTTTCTCATGCATTTCCTAGTGTTTGTGTGGAAGCTAGGGAAAGGGGGGAGTGTGTCAAGCATGAGTCATCTCCATCTTACTGAGGCCTGATACGATAATTTTCATGACACATTAATGCTTGACTATGAAATGGCAATTGTTTCTAAGTAGATGTCCATTATTTCTATTACTGTCATGGTTTCTTTTGATATGTACAAGCCAACAGAAGTATCATGGTGATGTTGAGATTTTTTTTAAATGATGCTTACCATAAATTTTTGCCACTTGAGCCTTTTGGTTTTTACCTCTTTGTAAAAGTTGTCAATTCATTTTAATTTCATAAATATGCTATCTTTGTGAATGGGGACTAACTTTTTTAAATATTAGGATTTATATATCAAGTTTTGAAGGCAAACAATTTTCCTGCTGAAATCTTCAGGTTTTTTTAATCAGCCATATAAAAGACCCATGAGTCATAGCATTGAAATATTTAGTAATTTACTCTGTAGGGAAACCACCATGTCAACTAAGGCCAGGTTAAAGTATTAGTATGCCTTCCATCTCATGCACTATCCTCACCCCTGGGTGGGGTTCTGCTCTCCTTGCTACTACAAAACTTGGGTTTTAGTGTTTAGTGTTAACAAGCTTGAAAGAATATATTTTCTTCTCTAATAGTGCTAATAGGTTATAAAATTCATCAACAGTAATTAGCAGGTCTTTCTGTAAAAATTTAACAAATTTACCTTTTAAGTTCTGTTTATATGCCTAATTTACCACCTAACTAGCAGCTTTGTGGAAATAGTGGTTTTTATATTCATAATTCTTAAGTGGGCTCAAATTGCCTATTATGTAGTATGTTACATAAACCTGTGGGGTTTTCTGAATAATGCATGAAGCAGAAATTGATTATAAAGCTGTTTCTGGTCACCCTGCTGTCTGATGAGAGAAAGAGCACTAGATTTGTAATCAGAAGACCTGGGTTTGAATCTCACCTCTGGCATGTGCTACTGTGACCCTGGCACATCATTCAAGTTCTCTATTCCTCAGTTTCCTCATCTGTAAATGGAGATAATATCTGCCCTGCCTACCTCACAGGGTTGTTGTGAGGCTCAAACAAATACTTATGTAACTGCTTTATAAACCACAAAATTATAAAAATACCAGCTGCTCTTAGCCTAATGAGATATTTTTCTATTCTGTCCAGTTAGGATTTGTATGTACATTTCACATAATTCATCTTGAATTAAAAATGACATTTCCTTTGAGATAGTGCCAGAATAAGAAAATGAGGATTAAAAAAAGTTGATTGTTATCTCATGGCAATGTGTTTTATTTATTACATATTGTGAACTGTAATCATATTGTAAACTTCTTTTTCTCCTCCCTAAGATCTATAGGCCAGGTGGCATCTTGGCATCAATGAATAAGCAATCTCTTTTGATGGCCATGCTGTATGTATTTGTGGATTGCAAAATAAGGTATTTACCAAGTATATCTATAAGAGTAATCTCACAATCTTAACTTCTAAATATCTTGCCAAGGATGTATCCAACTTGCTATTAGAATGAATCTGGTTAAAATAAATTTAAAAAAAAAAGGTCTCCTACTAGTTTAGTTTGCTTTTTACTCTTTTATTTTGAGAGATTCCAAATAAGCGAGATGATTTTATGTATATGTATTACATATACATGTTGTGTATATATACACACACACACATATATATGTATATATTTGACTTATAAAAGAAATGTTCTTTTCTAAAGGTTGCTTACTTCACTCCCTTTTTAATAATTTCCTCTGCCAAACTTTCTATCCTGTCAAAGACTGGCATTCCCATTTGGTGGGTGAGCAACGAGTCTACCTGCTGATCGATTGCAAGACTACATTGAACATATTGGCGCGTCTTGTATTTTCTGTTAGTACAAATCTGAGACGCAAGCATGGAAAGAGTTTACATTCTAACGGGAAAGAAGCAGTGAAGGGAGGGAAGGGCATTTTTGGTCTGGAAATTAACCAAGATAATGATGAGTGGAGCCATTTGCAGGAGGGTGACTATGGTTCCAAAACCATAGAGGCAGCATGGTTTAGTGGAGAGCTAGCCTCGAACCTAGGAGGACCTGGGTTCAACTCCTCCTTCTGATACATAGTGGCTGTGTTACCTTAGGCCAGTCCCTTAATTTCTCAGGGCCTCAAGATGCCAACCTGCCGTGGTGGAAAGAGAGTTCTTACCTGGAAGTTCCACGTACCAATCTATTCACAGGTCCAGGCTCTGTCCCTGTCTCTCCAAAACTGGGGGAAAGGAGAGTGGTTATACAGCCGGCAAAAAGAGCAAGGGTAAAGCCAACCATGTCTAGGACCCCACCTGATAAAAGGACGGCACATTAATCTTGAAATTACTGATCCAAGCTTGCTATCAAATTTGGAAGAATATTTGATATCCCCGTCTTTAGAGAGCGCCTTAAAGCTAAGCTTTTTGCCTTTCGAAGTTATTTGGTAACATTTACTTAATGAAATAGAATGGTTCTTTGTTTTCAGAACATTCCGTGCACTGAAGTTTTTGTCCAATTAAGATTTTTTTGTCAATTCCATAATGTCCCCTTTAATTCGAATTCGGGTGCCTTACAATTACTTTAATTGAAGGGGCTGACTTCTACATAATTTTTCAAGTTATCTATTTGAGAGAATGAACAATCACAGCCATCATTTGGGTCTATTGTTTAAACAACGTTCTTGTTAGGATTTGTAGTTTTGGAATTATCATGTTTGTTCCAGAATATGGAAATTAGATATTTAAGACTTAATATTTCCCTGAGGTCTAAGTTAGATTTTTGTTGAAGATGTCATCATTTCTGGTTGTTGTTTTTTGTTTTTTTAATTTACAGGACTATTTAAAAGCAAGCATTTTCTCATTCAAGCATTATAGTCAAATGAGGAGATAATTACATATGAAATGACTGACAGCGACAAAACCAGTTGTAAGTCAGTAAACAGCCCTCAAGGAGCTAGGACATTAGACATACACAAGACAGAATAGAGTAGGTGAAAAAGACCCTCATCCCAGATAAGTGGTGATCTCAGCCTCTTGACAACTTCCAGGAATGGGAAATACCTCAACTTGCTCCAATCTGGATTTAGTCTCTACTTCTCTGGAGACCAGCTTCTTCCTGGACACCAGTAACAAGTACATTGGGCATTTTCCAGCCTTCATCCTCCTTGAAGTTTCTGTATCATTTGAAAGTTGTTCATTCCTTAATTTTTATTTCCTCCCTCCATTTCAGAGACATTGCTCTCTCTGTTCTCTGAGCCTTCCCACTGCTCATACTCCTTCCCTGGTTCATCTCCCTCTTTGAAGATGATTAATTTCCTAAGCACAAGTTGTGTGTTCCCAACTACAGAACACCACCATCTTGATGTCTGGCTGGCTGCTAAGTAATGGTGTGCCCAAAACTGAACTCAAAACTTGCCCTTTCTCTATCTTCTGTTCACAACGCTTCCCCCTAGGTTCAGTCACCAGCTCCCTTTCCCATTCCCCAGCATCTAGTCAGTTGCCAAGTTCTGTCAACGATACCTGCAGAATATTTCTCATACCACTCCATGTAAAGAGTATCTCTATATTTGATCTTTCCAATGCAAGAGGTTTTAACCATAAAACTCAAAAAACCTTTAAAGGTTCATTCTCTAGCTCCAACCTACCTTTCTGGCCTAATTTCTCACTGTTTCCTTTTACAAATGCTATGTCCCAAAATGGACTACTAGTTTCTCCCCAGTCTGGTCCTATCCCCCACCACTGGATACAGCCTGTTCCTGATGCCTGGGATATGTGCTCTCCAAGTTATTTGTCCCTCAAAATCCTCTTCCTTATCTCTCTAGCCAAAATCTTCCCCTCCTCCAATTTTCTTACAGGATTTTTTTTCTGAGCTTTCATAATTCTTATATATATTCTGTGTTGTTAGATTAGTACATAGTGTATCTTCTGTTAGATTGTTAGCTTTTGAAATGTAAGTGTAAAGCATTTACATTGCTGTAAGAATAACAGTTTTTCACATTTATCCAAGTTTTCCAGTGGATCTTACACCATGGCAGGCACTACTAAAATACTAGGGATACAAAGAAAGGCAAAAAGATGATTCTTACCCTCAAAGAGCTAGCATTCTAATGGGACGGATAACACCCAACATACAAGATAGAGGAAGATACTTGGAGCGGGGTCAGCACAGCAGTTTAAGGGCCTGCAGAAGGTAGGATTTGATCTGAGGCTTGAAAGAAACCAGCAGGTGGAGGTATGTAGGGAAGAACATTCCAGGAAGGGGGTGACAGTTGATGCATGGCGTCAGGAGCTGGGTCATGTGTGGGGAGCAGCAAAAAGGCAGGTCTGCTGTTTCTCACGTGCACATTCCCTCCAGCGGTGCTGTAACTGCAGTCTTTCCATGTCTGCCTATCTAACGCTACTCTCCCATAGATTCACCACGGGGGTTTTATGCAATGGTGCGGAAAGCCTTCCTTTGAGGAGTCCTGACCAGTGGAATGCATGGGTTGTTCATCAGTTACTCCTCATTCTGGACACATGACCTGTCCACCCTCTGTTTCTGTGCTATATCTCCAGTGACGTCCTACATACTGTTTTTCCATTCTTCTGTGTTGTGATGTGATGAAGCCTGGTCCTGCCCTCCACGAGCCTCTCACTTGATCGTCAGATGATCAATTTCAACTCTTACAACACTACAGGATTCCATGACTTGCAGTCATAAAGCAATGGTGGAATAATCTTACTGTCCAAAAAAGGTACTTTTGTTCTAATGAGCGGCTCGAGATCGTTAAAAGAACTTTGCAATTTCCCAGAGGCAATCTACCCATCTTCCTGTTCAATACTATGCCCAACTCACTGCCCATCTGCAGTATTTAGCAATAATAATGGCAACTAGTCCTTCAAAGCCCTTTACAAATACTCATTTGATCCCCACAACAAGCCTGTGGGTGCTGTTAGGATTCCCATTTTACGGGTGAAACAGCCATAGAGCAGTTGAGTCATCCAGCTGCTAAGTCTGAGACTGGATTTGAACTCAGGATCAATCCGGAGCCACGTAGGTATTGATAGGCAAGCTCCGTAATCTGGACTTGGGGAATTCTTCATGCACTTGGTCTTGTGTTTGTCCTCATCTCTTCCTAACTTACTCCTACCACCAGCCTCCCAGTCATCCATTTGGGCAACCTGGGAGTCCTCTCCACATTTTGCTCACTCTCATCCAACTTCCCACAACCAGTCAGTGGCTCTGCCTTGTTGATTCCACCTCTATAGTCTCTTCGCTCTGTCCCCTTTCCACATGGCCTGCCAGGTTCTCATTTACCTCTCACCTGAATCATTTAAGTAGCATCCCTGTTCTAGCCACCCTCCAATTCATCCTTCATGCCTGTCAAAATGACATTCCTCAAGCACACTTCAACGCCCTTTTGCCTCCAGGATCAAGTCCTTTATAATCTGACTCTGCTCCCTATCCAGGTTAACTAGGCACCAGTCCCAATCAGGAATTCTGCCTCCCAACTTGAGCTGGCTTACTTTCTGTTTGTGCCTTGTACATAACAACAGCATTTACTTACTGCGCTAAGGTTTGCAAAGCACTTTACACCCTCCCGAAACCCATGAGGCATGTGCTGTTATTCTCCCTACTTTACTGATGAGAATACTAAGGCCTAGAAAGGTTGTGACTTGCCTGATGTCACATATATGGTGAGGTGGGATTTGAACAGAGGTCTTCCTAACTCCAGCGCCCCCACACTCTACTGCCCCACCTAGCAGGCATCACTCCTAGGAAATCATCCTAATCTCTGCCAGTCTGAAAATACCAAGTCTCTCAGGAGTGATCTCCTGATGACCCCAGCTTTGAAAGAATGATTGTGTGTACGTGTTGCTTCCACCAATAGAACAGGAGCTCCATGAAGGCAAGGTCTTCATTTTCGCTTCATATCCCCAGCACCTAACAGTACCTGGCACATACTGGCCATTTGGTTGGTTGTTGTCCTTCGTTCTCAAAGAGGACCAAAATGATATCACTATGCTAGAGTGAAGTTTCAGTGTGTCCGCCTGTAGCTGATCAAACCAAGCTCAGAATGTTCTACCACAGGTCAGGCACAAATAGTCTATATGAACATTTGGGGTACATACTCCAAACTTGAGCGCCATGCATGATCTTGGAGCTCTTTCAATTCTGCTTTGCTTAGCACCTTCTCTGATGTGGGCAGACCATGCTGAGTGGTCCTGTGCCAGTGTCTCCCATGTCACAATCAATTCCAAAGTTCTTAAGAGAAACCTTCAGAATGCCCACTTGCTGATTGATAAGTTAATTTCATTTTATTAGATCCCATAAAGTACAAGCACCTCTTGAAATCTTTCCACAGGCATTCCCTTCCCAGGTTAAGAATTCCTGTATTTTAATTATTAGAATTGTGGATGAGGCTGGAATGCTCAGATTCTAGCATTGTGACTATAGGCAAATCCCCTAATCATTCTAAACCTCAGCTTCCTCAGCTATAAAATGGGGAGATGTATAGTACCTACTTCACAGGACTGTGAGGGTCCAGTGGGATAACCTATGGAAAGCACTTTGCTGGAAAGATGCAGGCTTTTCTTAGTACCTGACATAGTTGCAGTGGGGGTAGGAAGGGAAGAATGTGTGAGCCAGACAGTAGGGCAAAGCAGACTTGCCAACCCAGTGGGTGTGGAAGATGATGGAGGGAGGGAGATTCAGAGGTGACTGGTTTGAAGACCTATGGAGAATAGAATTCAGCACAGTACCTGGCCCACATTGGCATTTAATAAGTGTTTATTGGCTGATAAATAAATTACTTTGAATTCTGCCTCTGATGGTCAAGCTTCTGTTTCCTCCTGCATAAAAGGGAGATGTTAATACTGAAGAGACAATGCTGCCTAAGGGATAGAGCACTTGCTTGGGAGTCCAAACCTGGGTAGTGCTTCCTGACATGTGATAATTCATTTAACCTGTCAGTGATCCAGGTGACTCACTCTGACAGTAAATTGTGAATCAAGTACTGCCCTGGTTGGTAGAGTTTCCTTACCAGAAGGTCAATTAACCATGTCCAAAAAATATAAACCAAAAAACCCTATAGTACCCCACCCACCCGAACTCTTAAGTTCAAACAAGATTAAGTACATGAAGTGCTTTGCAAACTTTAAAGTCAACTGCTATTATTATGTTCACACTGTCAAGAGGAAAAGTAGAGAGAGGAGCCCATAAGGTAACAAGATTTCCCAAGAAACTCAAATTAGGAATCAGAATATTTAATATAACTAATTTTATTAAATTGTAATGTTAGAATCAGACAATAGCACACTTTGAGGGGTAGGGGGAAGGAGAGATGGTACACCATGAAAAAAGATCATGAGTTCTGGTCCTAACAGGAAATGCTGCCTATCTGTTTACCAGCTAAGCCCCTGAACCAGGTGGCTAGAAAAGGGTACAGTAGTCTACCCCCTTCACCAAACTCACTGAAATAACTCTAATCTCCCCTAACAGCCTAGCCAGTGTCCCTGATTCCACGTCCTTTCGTCTCCAGCCCAACATGAGAGTCAGCCTTCCACCAAGCCACTTTCTTCATCCTTGCTGCCATCCCCAGGACAGACTTTTCCCTTAGAATTCTCACTCTAGTCCAGTTGAATCAGTCCATCATTAAACACTTGTCCCATTGCCTCTCTAAGCCAAATTTACCAAGTGTGCAAGTTTTTCCTTTAACCTAGGCCAAACCTCCCTCTTCCACTGTCTCAGCGGAACTGAAACTTTGATTTCTCCAGATGACCACATCCAGGGGCATCCTGCTGAATGCTTAACAACTGGCTCTCAGAAAAGTAGGACGCACTTTAGAGTTCAATCTGTATTAATGTTTTCTCCATCACTTTCTTATGGCTAGACAATCAACAAAACGATTAATCTTTCAAGCCTTGATGTGTAGTCTTTGCCAATCTCTGAAGAATAAATGCTCACAGTGAAAAAAATTTGACAACTAGCTCCTAAACTTGTTTTTCCCACAATGACCTGCAATAGAACCCTCACTTCCCATCCTTTCCTCAATAAGAGAAGGGGAGGAGTCAGTCTATTGCTCCCCAGGGCCGTTCCAGAACATATTCTGCAGCTACCACTCAGATAAAATGTGTACTACATAAAATGTGTAACCTTTCGACCTCATTTCATCTACTGCTCTCAGTTCATTTCCACCTTTAATAATGAGTTCTGGAAATGATCCCGCTGTACCACCTCTAGAATATTGGGGATAGTTCCAAGCACTGTTTTGGGAAGGCCATTGATAAACTAGAACACATCCAAAGGACAACCAGAATGGTCAATGGCCTTGAGTTTGTGCCATATGGGAATGGATTGAAGATTTCAAGATACTTAGCACAGAGAAGGGAAGAAAGACTTGGGGCTAGGAAGCAGGAACTAGTTACTTCCACTCTCATCCATATCTCCCTTTCCAATGGCTCTTTCCTCTAGGCCCACAGGCATACTTTTCTCCTTATGTTTTAAAAAGAAGTCCTTACTTCAAATTCTGTGAACTAGCCTGCTTCTGTCTTATTTCAATCCTTGCTTTTACCACCAAATTTCTTGAGAAGTGGATTGCACTCACAGTCCCCTTGCCTTTATTATTCAAAGCTGAGTAATTCAACTTCTCTCCTATCAACTTTAGCAAAACTACTCCCCAGGGGGACCAGAATCTGATTAATTGCCAAAAGTCGATGGTGTTTTCACATAATCGTAGTTGTAGAGCTAGAAGAGACTTGAAATGTCACCTAATCCAACCCTTCCATTTTATTATTTTTAGATTTTCCTTTTTATTACGAACTTGCCATTCATTTTTCAGATAAATTACTCCAACAAGCATTTAATGAATGCTTAGATGATTATATTAATATAGATATTAGATGTTAAATGCCTACATACAAGACATTTTGTTAGATGCTAGGGATATAAAAATATAAGAATGCTAGCTATGTACAAGACATTCTGTTAGATGCTGCTAGTTCCTGACCTCCGGCAGCATAGTGGAGGAATACCAAGTGTAAAAAAGATAAGTATATGACATATCAAGTAGGAATAAGAGACAGCAGGCACTTTACATTCTACTGGAAGAATACCAAGTGTAAAAAGATAACTATATGATATTTCAAGTAGAAAACACCAAACTTTTAGGAAGAGTAAGGCAGCTTCCACATGAGGTCAGCCTCAAAAGAAAATAGGGATTCTGGTAAGCTGGGAGGGGAAGAAGGGAAGCATTCCAAGCATGAAATTCTTGTGTTCCCCAAGAGATAGGATACTGAATTTGAGAAGAGTAAGTGGCCCAGTCTGCTGAAACAGAAGAGTGTATGAAGTGGAAATAATGTGAAATAAGTCTGGAGAAATAGGCTAGAGCCAGATTTTGAAAAGTCTTAAATGCCAGGTGGAAAAGTTTATAGTTTATTCAAGAGGCAATAGGGAGACACAGAAGGTTGTTGGACAGGAAAGTGACATAGACTAGTGCCTTTGGGAAGACATTTTGGCAGCTCAGTGGAGGATGGATTTGTGAAAGGAGAGATTTGGAGCAGAGAGACCAATTGGGAAGCTACTGAAAGCACCCAAGCAAGAGGAGACAAGAAATCCTCACCATAACATGCCCCAGGTTCTCCAGTTGAACTAGGGCAGTGGCCGTGTGAGCAGAGAAAAGGAAATGGATAGGAGGTATCATGGAGAGTGAAATCAATGAGTACTCAACTGATGGAAAGTGGGGGGGGGGCCAGTGGGGAATGCACAGTCACGGATGACTCCCTGAGACTGTAAGCTTGAGTGACTAGAAAAATGAAGGCACCCTCAATGAAAATAGGGACTATAAAAAAGTGGTGAGTGATGACTTCTGTTTTGGACAGACCAACTGATGATAGAGTGGAGCTTAAAGATAGATTGTCCATATAGATCTGGAAGTTCATCTGCATATAGCTAATATCTGAATCTATGGGAAATGATGGGATCACTGAGAGAGGGTATAGAGAAAGGAAGGTGGAGCCCAGATGACGGAGCAGCAGTGAGTTACCTCTTTCCCTCTAAAACTCCTCCAAATGTTTAGCAAATGAACCAGACTGAATTCTAAGGGAGAAAGCCAAAAGGAAAAAACAAAACAAAACAAAACACCATAGAGGCACTTTTTCAGTCCAGGTCGGCATAGGGAGACAGACAGTGAAGCTTGGACACTGAAGATGAGGTCTGGCAAGCCATGCACCACACAGTGAGTAACCAGCCTCCCAGCACCCCACAGGAACAGGTACCATCTGGCTTTGTTGCCCACTGCCAAGTTCTGAGTCCCAGATCCAGGGCAGACAGAAGAGGAGTTGCACCTGGGGGATAGGAGTAGCCACAAACCACAGGCTGAGAGGAGAAAGTTCAGAAGCAAACTGCCCCACCCCAGGAGCAGATCGGAGTCTCAGTTCCAGCTTCTAGCCAATCTAAAGCCTACAGAGGAATAATCAGGGCAGAAATCCCTGACCAAGGAACGAGGAGCCTAAAGTTCTGTGACTCAGAAATAGCAGAACTTCCAACCTAGCTAATAGCAGCTAAGTCTACCATCGCCTCTTTTTATTGTTGCTCAGCCCCAAACCCAGGTTAGACACTTACAGAGCTCATGGAGACAAGAGGACAACAATGAGACTTTGCCCAGAATCAGACCACTTTGAGAGCACTGAAAGTTTGCAGGGGCCTCTCCATAGATAAGAAAATGTCTAGAAAAGTTACAGTATATAAATATGAATACTTTTGTGCCCTAAGAAATAATGAAGGGGACAGTTTCAGAGAATCCTGGAAAGACTTGTATGAACTGATGAACAGTGAAGTGAAGAGAACCAGGAGAATAATTTATACAGTGACAACAATAAAGACAAACAATTTTGAAAAAAATGAGGAACACTGATCAGCATAATGACCAACCACAATTTCAGAGGACTAATCTTGAAACATGTGACCAGAAAGAAGGATTCAGAATACAGAATGAAACATTTTTTGGACTTGGCCAATGCAGAAATTTGTTTTGCTCAATTACGCGGTTTTTTTTTTTGTAACAGGGATTTTGTTTTTCTTTTTTTCTCAATTTAGGGGGAAGGAGATTGGGTAGCCAGAAAGAGAGAGAAGTAGGATTTTTACTCATTGAAAATATATATATATATATATATGTATGTATGTATGTATATAATTTAAGAAAGAGGCGAAGGAGGGAGGGAGAAAGGAAGGGAGGAAATGAAAGAAAAAGAGGAAGGGAAGGGAAGGAAGAGGGAGGTGGGAAGGGAATGGAAATAAGGGGGAAAGAGAAGAGAATGTTCAGCTAGGGATAGGACAGGGAGATTGATAAAGCAAAGGATGAAGAGGTCAGAAAGATGGGAAGAAAACCAAGAAAGAACAGCCTCACAAAAACCAAGGGAGGAGGGTGTGACCATAGCATCAAATATGGTAGAGAGTCCAAGGGTGCCATCTAAGAAAAGATTCAGAGATGATTTGCCCAAGATACCACAGCTAGTTAGTGATAAAGATGGGTGTGTTATAGTGGGGATTCCTTTCATGTATGGGTTGGACTAGATAGCCATTGAGGTCCTGTCCCTCAAGTTCTGTAATTGTGTGACCAAAACTGAAGCTTCTCTCCTGCCAGGCTAGCACTCATTTTGAAGACATTAAATAACACTTCCTTGAAATTCTGTCCTAATATAACTAGAATGAGGATCAGAGGAATCATGGCAGAGAGAGAGTGGAGAGAGGGCTAGTCTCGGAATCAGAAAGAGAAAGGCTTAAGTGCCTTCTTTGCTATGTACTACCTATGCAACCATGGGCATGCTTCTTAGCCTTTCAATGCCCGGTGTGTTAATTATCAATTATAAATGACTTGTCTATCTGCATTGGTAAAAGAGTTTCAATACCGGGAGTTCCCCCACAGTGATAAAAACCTACAAATCTAAAAGCACCCATTCCCCACCCCCTTGGAGGTTAATTACCTTATAACTTTACAAACCTTAAAGTGCTATGGAAATGATATTATTACCCTGACTTCCATGATATTGTTTTCCTGGCCCACTGCCCTGGCTACCATTCCTCACTCTCTTTTGCTGTGTCCACTTCTTACCTGTAGGAGCTCCTTAACTCTAGATGTCCTTTGAAATCCTATTCTTTTTTTTTATTTTAATGTATTTTATTGATCGACAATAAAGAAATTCATATTGGTACCCAAGTGTGTGTTTCTGGGTGTGTGGGAAAGGAAAGAAGGTGGTTATTTAATGAAGGGGAAGGACAGTTTCTTTAAACACCGTCAAATGTTTGTTAATGTCTTACGCTGAAGTCCATCTGTTTAAGTCATGTCACTTGACTCTATTTTCATTTAATTAAGCATCCTATAAGGAAAATATAGCTTTCATAATAAGAAGAGAAAATGAATTCTTTTCAAAATGATGCCTTGTGTTGATGCAGGATACATTGTTCTTTCTTTGATTTATTTAGCTTTACCTCGAGAACGGAGGAAGAATTTTCTCTACCAGAGCTCAAGGCTTTGTTGTTGTTCACTCATGAAATCCTATTCTCAACATTATGTTCTTACAATCCCTCATGTGCTCACTCACTCTCTTGGTTTCAAATAATATGGATGGGACCTCTAAACTACATCTCTAGCCATAATCTGTCTTCTCTTCCTTTTTTTTTAATTCAACAAATGATAAGCAGTGGAACCCTATATTCCCTACATCTTTTAGTCAATTGTGACATAGCAAAAATGGGATCCATTGTTGAACATCACTTGCAATAAATCTGCTTTTTCCCTTTTACTGCCCTCATCAAGGATGCTCCAACTTCATATGTAGCTGACTGTCGTGATGATTTTGTATATATGAGAGAGTAGGCATATTGGTCAATAGTCATTAATGTCTTCTTAGTCACTTTTTTTTTTAATATTGATAAGGTCTGAGCTTCTTTCCCCTACAACTTTGGTATCTTCCTTTCTCCAGATACTTTGCCTATTGCTCCCTCCACACCCTCACAATTGTGTTGCCCCCAGAACACATCTCCTCCATTTAAAATTGGTCCAATTTGGTTGCTTTTCTCATCTTTTTTTCTCCTTACTTTCATTGCTACCCCCTCTGTAAGCATATCCAAGACCATGATGTCAGGGTCCAAATGTGGTAACTCCACTAACCTTAAGGGAAGCAGAAGGTAGGTGTTTAATAATAAATTCTTGTGCTAATGAATGAAAGATTCTTGAGGGCCTCCTGACACAGGCAAAGAGGAGGGTGTGCCAGATTAAACCAGGATTCCCAAATTAGTTTAAAATGTCCAGAAGCATCTTAAGTATTCTCTAACCCTTTCAAAGTCACCCAGCCAAGGAGTAACCTATATGTGGAGACCACAGATCTCCACCATTCACATCTGACAAGGATTCTCTCAATGCTGGCATAAAGCAAGCACTTAATAAATGCCTTGGGGGAGGGTAATGATGCAATTGGGGTTAAGTGACTTGCCCAAGGTCACACAGCTAGTAGGTATTAAGAATCTGAAGCGGGATTTAAACTCGGGTTCTCCTGATGCCAGGGCTGGTGCTCTATCCACTGTAGTACCTAGCTTCCCCAATAAATGTTTATTAACTGACTTATTTGAGAGGGATTTATGTACCATGGAGACTATAACAGTAGCTATTTCCAAAGAAAAAAATTCCTCACGCACCTTGGAGGTGTCTTCATTGCTTAAAGTAACCTTGAGTCATCTAAGCTCTCCCCTAAGCAGGGTGTAATTATGCCACTTTAAATGTGTTCAAAAGCGTTGGGTTTTTCTTTTTTCTTTCTTTTTTAAATGCTCTGGTTTAATGTATCAAGATCTTGTAAGTGCAAGCTTTTTCAGCCAACAATCTACATCAGAGGACAGATGTATGAAGTACTACGTGTGATGGTTGCCATGGGAATTATTTAATGCAAGTGCTATTTCATACTCTACCCAGAAGATTAGAAGGGAAGTGGAGAAGCTTGACACACTCTCCAAAAAAAAATAGAAAGAAAGAGAGAGAGAGAGGGAAAGAGAGAGAAAGAGAGAGAGAAAGAAAGAAAGAGAGAGAGAAAAAGAAAGAGAGAGAAAAAGAAAGAGAGAAAGAAAGAAAAAGAAAGAAAGAAAGAAAGAAAGAAAGAAAGAAAGAAAGAAAGAAAGAAAGAAAGAAAGAAAGAAAGAAAGAAAGAAAGAAAGAAAGAAAGAAAGAAAATGGGAAAAAACAAGGGGTCAGGTCGAGACAACGTTCTGATGTCCCACCTTGCCATAGTCCTCTAGACTTTTCCATCATGCCCTAGGAACCTCTTCATCATACAAGATCCTTCAGCCCTAGACATCACACCTCATCAGTCCTCTCTGCCTCTGTTTGGAGGGTAGAAAGCTCCTCCCAGACTCTCCATTTTAGGAAGGTGCCCAGGCCAGACATCACTGTATTTCCCACCTGGCTGTACTTCTCTGGACTTTGTCATTGCCACCCCCATCCCCACTCCCTTTGCCTGGCTTTTTTTGTGTCTTCTTCCATTTGATTATAAGCTCCCTGAGGGCAGAGAATGTCTTTTGCTTTTCTTTCTGAACCTAGCACCTAGCACACTCCTTAGCACCTATTAGCTGCTTAATAAATGTTTATCCACTGGGAAAAAGAAAGCAAGGCAGTCAAGCTGCCAATATGAAGTCCTAAATACCTCTAATTTTTCTCTTTCTACTTCTGCCAAAATGAGAAGGATACTGGATGTGGAGTCAGAAGACTTGGGTTCGAATACTTGTGGATGTCAAGCATGTCACCATTCTTGGGACTCGATTGTCTCAGCTACAAAATGTGAGAGTTGGACTCAATGGCCTCGAGGTGCCTTCCAGTTCTCAATCTATGATTCTATGTGGTAGAAAAACTAAGTGTTTTGAGAAAAATGGAAGTTAACCCTTGCAGAAATCATTTCATTATCAGGCTGTAAAAGGGGAATGTCATAATGGCTAAGACTCATCTTCCTGAGTTCAAATCCTGACACTAACTAGCTGTGTGACTCTGGGCAAGTCAGTTAACCCTGTTTTCCTCAGTTTCCTCATCTATAAAATGAGCTGCAGAAGGAAATGGCAAACCACTCCAGGATCTTTGCCCCAAAACAACACAAATGGGGTCTCATACATGACTGAACAACAAGCAATTATAGAAGGATTTAAGGTTTGCATGTTATTTCGTCTGATAACATGGGAACAATTTCTTAAACGGAAGAAGCCATAGACAGAGCTTATAAAGGCTTTTGGCCACTAGAAAAAAGGCTGAGTGACTTAGGCTACTGTACATCAGCTTGAAAATAAAAAATAAAAAAGGGGAGAGGGTTAAATTAAGAAGTAGTTGGAACTTGTTGAGGATTAATGAGAAAGGTACTAACTGGTATCTAAGTGGTTTGATTTCTTTGAAATTTGCTGTCAGTGAGTACTTTACATAACAAGTGACTAATAATATGAATTAATGTTTGAACAGCTGTATCAAATAAAGCCCTATTGTTTTTAAAATAAAAAATTTTAGGAGAGAAAGGTGCCATTCTGCTAATGATACCTTTGGGAAGTCTGACTATTTGAAGCATCAGACCATAATCAAGGTACCACACTTCACCTGGGAGCAGCAAAGGCTAATTTCACACAAAATAACCTGGAGATAACTAACAGCTTCCTCAGGGCTGGCCTTGCCAATCTAAACCCATAATATGACAGTAAACTCAGTATTACACTTAATACTGAATTTTTTTTTTTGGAGAGGAGAAGGCAGGGCAATTGGGGTTAATTGACTTGCCCAAGGTCACACAGCTAGTAAGTATGTCACGTGTCTGAGGCTGGATTTGAACTCCAGTCCTCCTGACTCCACGGCCAGTACTCTACTCACTGGACCACCTAGCTGCCCCAGGATACCAAACTTTTAAAAGTTTTATAGAATATTATGTTGAACACAACGGCTATCTAACCCGGGGTGGAGAACCTGCGGCCTTGGGGCCACGTGTGCCACAGGTTCCCCACCCCTGAAAAGGACCCCATTCTAGGCAATCTGGACCTGCTCCAAAGGTCCTTCTAGGGCTCTTCCATTAGCCGAGCTGGGTGTGGCCAGATCAGCCTGGGGTTCCTCAAAGTAGATTCCAGGGGTGCCCACCATTAAGAGGGGAAGGGCTGAACAAATAATGGTGTGAGAATGTGATATAAGAAATGATGAGGGGGATGGCTTCAGAGAAACCTCGGAAGTCTTGTAGGAACTGAGGCAAAGCAAAGAGAGCAGAACCAGGAGAATGATTTATAGAACAATGACATTGTGAAACTGAACAAACTGAGGAAGACTTTAAAACACGACGACCCATCACAATTCCAGGGGACACATGATAAGGCACGCTGACCACCTGTGGACAGAGAAGTGATTAGACTCAAGGTGCAGAATGAAGGGAAAGAAATAAGCATATATTAAGTGCCTTCTGTGTGCCAGGCACTGTGCTAAGTGCTTTACAAAATACCATCTTTTTTTAAGCCTCAACAACCCTGTGAGGCAGGTGCTATTATTATTCCCATTTTACAGCTGAAGAAACTGAGGCAGGCAGAGGTTGAGACATCTTTAGATAGCCAATTTTTTGGGAATTTTTTTTTAAAAAAAGTAGGCTCTACTATACCGTATCTTGTGCTCCCTTTCTGGTATGTAAGCCACTTGAATGCAAGATATGTCTTATTCTTCTTTGTCACCTTAGTACTTAGCATGGTGCCCTGCATACAGTAGGTACTCATTAATTGTTCAACGATAATATTAGATGGGTCCAAATGCTGTCCCTCTCCCCCAGGTCAGACAAATCAGACTAGTGCAGGGGTGGGGAACCTGTGGCCTCAAGGGCACATGTGGCCCTCTAGGTCCTCAAGTGTGGCCCTTCGAATAAAAGGCCACATGTGGCTATGTAGCCTAGAGACTGCAGGTTCCCCACCTCTGCACTAATGGAAGCAGCAGGGGGAAACAAGAGGCAGCATATGCCAGCCAAATAAAAAAAAATACCATCACCTTGACCACCATCTCTCTCAGACCCGGATGGGGACAGCCCAGGACCCTGAGCCTAAGAACCCTGGGAACAGCAATACTTCCAGTGTCCTCATGCATTGTCCAGGGAAGCAACCCCTGTGGAGATGCAGCCTGGTTCCTGGAAGTGCTTCAGCCATACCTACCAAAGACTGAGGGGGAAAAGTACTCAATGTAGAAGAGATATCACGTATAGGACAGTTATTTATTTCCTCCACCATAAAAAAAAGGCTTAAAATACAAGAGCCATAGATGTACATTAACAAATGTTTATGACATAAAACAAAAACCCAACGCACCTATGATACTTTCCTGGAAGGTAAGAACAAACTTTGTGGAATTGTGGAAGGGATATGTCACATACTTCTGATCTACACTGAGGAAGCAGCTCATCAAGTCTAGCCAGGCTTGGCACTTTAATCCTTCCAGGGTTAGAAGGATCCAGTCCAGGGGGTCATCTTATCAGCTAACAGGTATATAGGGCTTTCAGGTATGCAAAGCACACACAAGATCATTTGATCCTCCCAAGGATCCTGTGAGATAGTATATCATTAAGGCAGAATTCATGACTTCAAAGATAACCATGAATATGCCTGAATGGTACAGAATCACAGGATATAAGGAATTCTCTAAGTAGAAGGCAGAGGAGTTAAAGCATTTATTGAAACTCCAAAGTAGCAGACCCACAGACCAGTGTCCCCAATTCGACATCCTGGCAAGAACCTTCCAAAACCAGTACGCCCATCTCACGATAGTGACCAGGAGACCACAGAAAAACATTATGGCAGCAAGCCAAGCCATACTGGTGTTTCCCTCCACCCCCATGCCAGGGCCCTCCAGCAAGAAGACTACCCACTGGCCTCGAGCCACTGCTCAGCACTCTCCAGTCTCCAGGAGGGTCAGTCCTGCTTTTTTGTAGCACCTGCCACCTTCGCCCTGCTTCCGCCTCAATCTCCAAGGTGTGTTCCAGCTAGCTGACTGCTTCCTCTCTCCTTCAGCTCTTAACTGCTCTCACCAACTACCTCTTAGCGCTGCTCCAACCGTTCAGCAAGCTCCTCCCACCACAGGCTTCATGTCATCATGTGGACCACAACTCAGGAGCCTACCATTGGCTCCAGTCCTAGCTACTCCCCCCAGGACACTCAGAGCCCCACCCCCCACTCAGATGGGCAGGGAAGATCTTCCCATTCACTGATTGCCTTTACAGATAGCTGTTCTCATCATCCCCATTTTAAAAATGGAGAAACCAGCTGAAACATTTTCCCTACAGTACCACATGGGCCATCATTTCCAGTTGTCTTGGCCTTTGTCTCACCACTGGACTTCAATGACTCTGGAGGGGAAAGTGAGGCTAATGACTTTGTGCAGCTCTGGCTCAATGAAATCTGCTTCACGGGCTTGTCAAGGTATCACCCTCATGATGTCACTGGTCTGCTTTGGGAAGGAAGGATGAACAATATACCGTGCCAACCAGTTGTTTGTCTTGTCCTCTCAGAAGCAATGGGATTGTAAGAAGTATCTTTTGCTGGGCAGCCAGCACTAGACTCAAGATTTCAGGGTCTCTCAAACTTGGGAGGTAGCAATCAAGTCCTGAAGGGACCATTGCTCATTACTGCTGGTTGCAAACACAGAAGGAAACACAAAGCAGCAGACGAAGCTGGGAACTGGAGATCCGAACTCAGACCGCCCTAGGGAAGAACAGCGTACTCTTTTGTCATGGGTGCGTGGATAGAAGCCGATAGAAGCCATTAGTGTTGATGTGGATACCAAAAGTCTAAGGGAGAGCTGGCGGCAGGAGTATATTGTTAAATGTTTAACAACTAGACTCCCAGAAAAGAAAAAGAAAAAGAAAAAAGAAAGTATGCACGTGAACTTTTCAGTTTAATCTGAATCATTAACACTTTCTTAAGCCTAGACAATCAATAAATCAAGGCCTGGCTTGCAGGAGAGGTGTAAATGCTGACACTGAAAACTGACCAACCAATTGTAAGCTGGTTAAAGCTGGCTTTACTGTCAAGGGTCCCAAAGTAATATGCTCTAAAAAATAACAATAATAATAAAGGACAGAAACTTTGTAAAGCAATTATAGCCTGAGGGAGGAGATTTCTCCTGGCTCAGCTTCCAAACATCTTCAAAAACCACCCCAGTGACAGGGACTAGTAGACTTATCAGGGCTAGCTGGGACAGATGCATCTTTCAGCAAGAAGCCAAAGATTGGGCCTCAAAGAAATAGTCCAGAGCCCTTTCCCTGCTCCAGGGGAAGTGTCCAAGTCAGCAGATCCTGTTATAAGTGAAAATGCAGGAAAGCACCATTAATTCTAACTAAACCTTCACTGAAAGTTGAAATTAAAATATTTTTAGAGGATTGTAACTTCATTATGTTCTGATAAAAGGGCTGTTCACACTAGGACAACTGGACATTGCTCAATAGGTAACCATAGGCAACTTGCTTTAATAAATCTAAAGAAACTGTTATTAGCATATCAGCAGTAAGTCCACAGATGAGTGTTTCTAAAGTGTTCAGGAGTGACTGAAAACAGTTTGTTCTCAATTATTTTAAAAATTCTCTTGCAATGTTTTACTTCTAATTTGCTAATTAAACAGAAAGAGACAGCCCAGGTGGCAGGTCTCTATCAGTTAGGTGGGATCCCAGGGCCCTGGACAGTAGAGCCACAAAGCCCATGCTGGGTCATTAAAGTGCTCGGTCAGTCCTGGATTTGCCCCTGACCTGCCTTACTGTGCTGGCTTGGGGCCTTGGTTCCTGCCTCTGCTGCCGACTGACCTGGGTGATTTTTGGACAAATCAATCAAGAGACTCTGGGCCTCAGTTTGTCTGCCTGTAAAAGAGAGGGCTCTGAGGTGCCTCCTTGTTCTAGATCTAGGATCCTGTTTCTGAATGTCCCGGGGCTTCGGTGTCTCATCTGTATAAAGGACTCTGGCACCTCTTCCAGCTTGAGCACTAGGATTCTGGATGTGACTGTGGGCAAGCTCTTTCCCTCAGTTTCTCATCTGTGAAACGCTGGCTTCTGAGGTCCCTTCTAGCTCTAAATGGAGCATCCCATGATCTTAGTTTGTAAATGAAATGGTGGATTGCCTACAGTCAAACAGGCCATCAGTGGCAAAGTTGAACTGTAGGACACAGTGAGGGGAAGAAAATCCTGACTTTGGAGGCAGAGGACCTGGGTTGAAATCCTAGCTCTTCTTTTCTACTTATGTGACTAAGTAAATCTCTAGGCCTCACTTTCCTCATGTATAAACTTAGGGGGCTAGACCAGATAACTTCTGGGGCCCCCTCCAACTCTAAATTTAGAATCCTCTCACTTTACCTGTGTGGCTTTGGAAAGGGACTTAATTCCCTTGGGCCTCAGTTTCCTCATCTGTAAAATGTAGAGGTTGAATGAGATGGTCCTTGTGGTCCCTCCCAGCTTCAGGTTCAAGCTGAACTCCAAATTTCCTTCCACCATCCCCTGCGGAGCCCCTCCTCCACCCCATCAGTGCAAACTGAACTAAAGGATCAGAAGTAGCAAAGTTGGCCCACGTTCCCCAGGCACCATATTGAGGTGAGCTTCATGGGTGTCTGGCATCCCCAGTCAAGTCTTCCTGGTGATGTTCCTCAAGAGGAATGATGCCTGATCTTTGAAGAGGAGAGTCTGGGAAGCCAGGCCATCCCCAGGCTCCACCCTCTGGTTCCTGATGCAGGAGTCCACATGTAGATCAAACAACAATTTCTAAAAGTAGCCCTTTGTTTGATGCCTACACAACGCATTACACAGGAGTTTGGATCACTGCTTAATTTAAATCGTTTCCTGATTACTTTTACTCCAAGCATTCTAATTACACAGCACAGCTAGCTCCCCACCCCCAACTCCTACCCTGGTTAACTAGCTTTGCGATATATAGAGGGAATATCTCATTTCATAATTTACACTTGGCTTGTTTATTTCTTTGTTAAGCATTTTCAAAAAAGCAAACAGACCCACAAACTCCCCTTTCCTTTTCCTCTTACATTCATTTTCAAGGAAGGCCTTCTGTTCTTAACCTTTTCGAAAGGTTAACTGAGACCCAAAGTATCAGGCCCTCTGATGGAGGAGCTCTGGGCAACCTTGTTTTTCTTTGGATTTGATGCCAAGGCCTGAGTCTAACATAAATATTTGGCTACAAACATTTAGTCAAGAAGCTAGAAAGGAATGGATAGTGTGAACTGTATAATGTGAGTTATAACATTTGAAATTCTGAATTGTCCTATCAGTAACATTCTGAAGTGTTTCACTTTTACAAATCTATCTCAAATCACTTCTTTAAAAAAAACCCTTTTTTTTTGGTAAACGTAATTTGTTTTGTTTTAGGGGGCAGTTAGGTGGCATAGTGGATAGAGTGCCAGGCCTGAAGTCAGAAGACTCATCTTCTTGAGTTCAAATCCAGCCTCAGACACTTACTAGTTGTGTGACCCTGGGCAAGTCACTTAATCCTGTTTGCTTTGGTTTGCTCATCTATAAAATGAGTTGGAGAAAGAAATGGAAAATCACTCCAGTATCTTTGCCAGGAAAATGCCAAAGGGGGTCATGGAGCATCGGACACAACTGAACATTTTGTATTTATATCATTTCATTTCCAGATATATCCCCTCCCTAGAGAACCATCCCCTGTAACAAAGAAAGAAGTTATATGACATGTTAGAAGTCACACAGGTAGTAAATGACAGAGCCAAGATCTGAATCTAGATCCTTTGATTCAAAATCCCCCTTTAACTAAACCAGGGGCACTTAATCTGGAACCCACAAACCTCCAAGCAATCTATGGATAGATTTCATGCAATTTCTTTTTCTTGTTCTTCTTCTTGATTACCTTTTCATGCTTCTCTTGATTCTTGTGTTTGAAAGTCAAATTTTCTATTCAGCTCTGGTCTTTTCACTGAGAAAGCTTGAAAGTCCTCTATTTTGTTGAAAATCCATATTTTGCCTTGGAGCATGATACTCAGTTTTGCTGGATAGGTGATTCTTGGTTTTAATCCTAGCTCCATTGACCTCCAGAACATCGTATTCCAAGCCCTTGGATCTCTTAATGTAGAAGCTGCTAGATCTTGGGTTATTCTGATTGTGTTTCCACAATACTCAAATTGTTTCTTTCTGGGTGCTTGCACTATTTTCTCCTTGATCTGGGAGCTCTGGAATTTGGCGACAATATTC
>CM053623.1:185293522-185391196 GCA_028646595.1 Phalanger gymnotis
ACTTACTTGACCCTTGAGTTTTTCTTTGGGGTATGACTGCTTATAGAATACAGAGTTCTATGTTCCAAGCTTGGGGGGATGCACCAGCTCTGCCACACCAGCACTCCTCCTTCCCCAAGAACCCCCAACCTGGACTGGACTTAGATCTTCAGCAGGCTCTGCACTCCTGCTGTGACCCACCACTTAACTCCTCCCACCAGGTGGGCCTGGGGCCAGAATCAACTGCAGCTGTAGTTCTGTAGCTGCCCCACCTCCCCTGCCCCTGGGGCGGTGGCCAAACTGCAAACTCCCTGTCCCCAGCAGCTTTTCCCACTAACCTTCTCTGTTGTCTTTGGTGTTTGTGGGTTGAGAAGTCTGGTAACTGCCACAGCTCACTGATTCAGGGCGCTAGTGCATACTCCGCCTGGCTCCTGGTCTGTTTGGTCTGCACCACCCACACTGGGCTCTGCTCTGCTCCCCTCCTGCTCCCAGCTCTATGTGGGATAGACCTTACCCAGAGACTATCCAGGCTGTCCTGGGCTGGAGCCTTGCTTCCCTCTGCTGCTTTGTGGGTTCTGCAGTTCTAGAATTGGTTCAGATCCATTTTTTATAGGTTTTTGGAAGGACTTGGCGGGGAGCTCACACTAGTCTCTGCTTTCCAGCCACCATCTTTATGGATAGATTTCAAAGGATGATTGAATTTGGATGGGAAAAAATGTGCATCTTTATTTTCACTAACCTCAAACAGAAATTTAGCCTTTTCCTTTAATAATGTAAAACCATTATTCTGAGGAAAGTCCACAGGCTTCACCAGACTGCCAAAGGAATCCATGACCTCTGCCACAAAAATGATTAAGAACCCCAGCCCTAAGCCACGCTGCTCACTCCTAGCTAGGATTCTTTCTACTCTACTCAGTTGCCTACTCTGTTAATTCCCCACACTGGGACGATATCTTCATTTCCCCCCAAGTAGCTCATGAGAAAGGAAAGAAACCTTGACTATGCCTTCTGAATAATATGAAATTTTGTGAGTAGGAAAGCCTTTGTGGGTCAGAAATTTATTTTTTGCTTGGCCCATCTTTGTGCTTTGCACAGCTGAGTAAAATCCTAGTTCTTTACAAATGGCTAATAAAGAAGATGATCCCCACATCTGCATTTTCTCCACATGTCAATCACTGAGGGTTTAAATAAAAATTTCTAGATGAAAAATTTTAATCATTAAGGCTCTTTTTAAAAATTGACTTTTCCTTTTAAGTCACTTCCTCACACATGAGAGAAACTTAAAATTGGTAGCCTGATTTAACTACAAGCAACACAATGCTTATCTATTCATTCAAACAAATATTTCATCCATTTGTTGAATTTAATTAATATTTATTGATCACCAACATGTACTCAAGATTCTGCTAGGTGAGGTAGAAGTCTTAAAAAAAAAGTAAATGGCACATAATAGGTGCTTAAGAAATATTTACTGACTTCCTGTTACATGCCATGATCCCTTCTCTCAAAGGGTTTACAATCTATTGAGCTGCTAGGTGATATAACCAGTTGGGGCTCACATAATCCAAGATTATACAATTGACTAAATGGCACATCTTACTGAATGATAAAAGATAATGATAAATTATATTTTCCCAGCATTTTCTTTTAGAAAAAAATTTATTCATATTTTAATTGTTTTGTTCTTTTTTTTTTCATTTTTGGAGGGGGGAAGGCAAGGCAATTGGGGTTGTTACTTGCCCAAGGTCACACACCTAGTTAGTATCAAGCATCTGAGGCCACATTTGAACTCAGGTCTTCCTGACTTCAGGCCCAATGCTCTATTCACTGTGCCATCTACTACCCCCTTGTTTTTGAGGCAACTTTTCAAAATAATCCACTGAGTGAAAACCAATGTAACACCTCATGTGGAGGATTTCTTCAATGTGCATTCAAGCTCATGGGTTGAGTCCACAAAGGTAGCTGCTACTCTCAGATTCTATGGGTAACCCAGGGAGTCTACATGCCTAACACTTAGGTTCATGGTCTACTACCAGTGTATTTCCCATTAACAGTCAGTCAGTAGACAGAAGGAGCTCTCAGCCAAGGCATTTACTAAGATACCACAGTAAAAAGAGTAGCTACAAAGCATTCCCCCCCACAAAACTGGGACACACTTTCCAGTGAATACCCACAATGCCCATGGGGAGAGTGGGTTCAAGCTTAGATCAGAATGCTAGTGGACGTGGGTTGAAGACTTCTGGGGCAAAGGTAAATTACAGCTTGGGATCGGGCAGCTCCAGAAGTCCTTCCTCTCTTCAGAGACCTCAAGCAGCAAACTCCGAGGGAAGCATCTCTGCTGGGCTAGTTATTCAGGCAGGCTCTGCTCCTCTCCACACCTGGCTCTCATCTCTGTTGACAGTGGTCATTCCTTGAAATGGCTTTTTCTGCATCTATTTCTCTATTTCCTTAGTTGTGTCTTGAACTCCCTCAAAGTGCTGGATGGGTGAGGTGGGTGTATATACTCACTCTGCTGCCAGACACCATGGCCAGGGTGGAAGGGGAGGGAAAGGAATAGAAATCCCATCTTTTCCTCTCCCCTTTGGGGTCTCCTCCACAAAGCAATCAACATAGCTTGTACTTCCTTGCAGTCCCTTTGTTATACTCTTCATGATCCCATTTGGGGTTTTCTTGGCAGAGATCCTAGAGTGGTTTGCCATTTCCTTCTCCAAATTATTTTATAGATGAGGAAACTGAGGCAAACAGAGTGAAGTGACTTGCCCAGGGTCACACAGCTAGTAAGTATCTGAGGTCACATTTTATCAGAGCTCTCAGGGGTGTGGCTAATTTGTTTGCTTAGCCAATGAGGTTGCTCCCTTTAATTCTCTCCAGCAGCCTATTTGCATATCATAAAGGAATCACTTGGGAACTAACTCACTGTTAACACATTAACACCTCATTACTTCTGTTATTACAATCAGCTTGGCTGGGAAGAAATAAAATCACCCTTTACACTAAGAATACAATTTCCTAGTTATCATGCCAAATCATTGTCACCTGGGATATTGCGACAGTTTGCCAACCAATCTCTTTAAAGGGCCTTCGGTTTCCACACAGACCATGGAGGCCAAGCTCCCCTTAATGGCTATATTTTGGGCCCTCCTGTCGCAGAGGGAATGTAAATAGTAACTGTTTATTTTTTGGTCAGCAACCCTGAGGGTCTTCCCCTCCCAGTTTGATTTCTTTCTTCTTTTTTCTTTTTAAATTAAAGGGGCCATCTCTTGATTAACTTCTTAAAGAGGCCTATTCATTGAATGGGCATTATCTCACTCAAAGTGAGAACCTGAAAAGACCTTAGCCTACAAGGGCCAGGGTCTCCCATTGCATCCTGGGCCATCTCCAGTCATCCTGATGAATATCAGGCCATTGCACTCAGATGGCTCTGGAGGAGAAAGTGAGGCTGGTGACCTTGCACAGCCCTCTCTCACTCAAATCAAAGTCATCTGCAAGTCATGTCATCATCTCCCTGATGTCATGGTCCTCTTTGAAAATTATGGACAAACACAAGACTGTGGAGTATGTTCCATATTCAAGTTTCTCAGTAGACCATGCTCCAAGCTGCTGAGAGATCAGCATCCCTAACTTTCTATTGAAAGGACTTTATCATCTATCATCTGTTACCTCTATCATACTTCCTTCTTGAGCCTTACCTCCTCCACAAACACTAAGTGCTAATCAAACTGTTTTAACTCATGGAAATACACTTATACTCCCAACCTGGAATGTCTTCTCCCCTCCTAACTTCCTCCCTCAGATCTACCATTCTTTAAGGGGGACCAGCACAGGCCACAAATCCCCATCTAGTGCTACCTGTTTTAACTATTTTTTTAAAGAGATGCTAAGCTCTAAATCATTATTAATTAGAGAAATGCAAATCAAAGCAACTCTTAGGTACCACATCTCCACCTGTCAGATTGGCTAATATGACAAAACAGGAAAATGATAAATGTTGGAGGAGATGTGGGAAAATTGGAACACTAATGCATTGTTGGTGGAGTTGTGAACTGATCCAACCATTCTGGAGGGCAATTTGAAACTATGCTCAAAGCGCTGTAAAACTGTGCATATTCTTTGACCCAGAACTTTTAGGTCTCCCAAAGAGATCATTAAAATGGGAAAAGTGAGGGGGTGCTGGGGTGCTTGTGCTTGGACCCTAATTCTAACATTTCTCCTTAGCCTCTGCTTGGGTGCTTGTGCTTGGACCCCAATTCCAAAATCACATCCAATTCTAAAATCACATCTCTCCCTAGCTTCAAAGCACTGGCTCTAGCAGTCCCTCTCCAGTTCAAGAGCAGCATGCCTTAGCAGAACACTTATCTCTCCTCCTGATACTGTGGCCAGCTATACATATAGAATTTATTGGTCTTACTCCCTGTGTACATGCTAATTGGCTGTGCACTGGGACATAACAATATTTACTACTTACTGACCTTCCTGATATGTATCCTAGACATAGTCAAATGAACACTCCCTTACATTCATCTTGTCTAACAAGACATTTGATGGAAGCCACCTGGATATTTCCAGTCAGCGTGACTGTTGGTTGACTTAGTGACATTTCATGGTCAAAACCACACCCCTAGGTGCCCCACCTCAGGCTATTTCCCAGTGAACTCCGGATAAGATACCTGCACAGTAGATACAAAAAGTGCATGTTCCTTTAAGAACTGACCACCCCTTAACCACTCCCTAATCCCACTCCAAAACACCTAATTGACATATTTCACCCCGAAATCTCTTATGAAAACTTTCCTGCACCCATGTAAGGTTGCAGGTTCCCTAAGAACTCTTGCCCGCTGTAAAGCATAATAAATCTTTGCCACCTTGACTTAAAGAATGTTTGAGATGGCGAATTCATTCCAGATGGCCCCAACCCTCTAGAGTACTCAGGTCCTTAAGGGGCACTCCCCCTCAATGACCCCACCTGGGAACTCCAGTCTTGGGGTTCCTGGACTTTGTCTCCCCCAACCCTCAACAAAAGGATCCATATGCACAAAAATATTGAGAGCAGCTGTTTTTGTAGTGGCCAATAATTGGAAATAAAAGGGATACCCATCAATTGAGAAATAGATGAACAAGTTGTGGTGTATGAATGTAATGGAACACTACTATTCCACAAGAAATGGTGAGCAGGTAGACTTCAGAAAAAAAACTGGAAAGGCTCATATGAACTGATGCTGAGTGAAGTGAGCAGAATCAGGAGAACATTGTACACAGTAACAGCACCATTGTGTGATGACTAATTTTGATACATTTACATGTTCTCAGCCATGCAAGGATCTAAGACAATTCCAAAAGACTCATGATAGAAAATGCCATCCACATCCAGAGAAAGAGCTCTGGAGTCTGAACACAGATGGAAGCGGACTATTTGCTCTTTTTTGTTTGCTTGTTTCTTCTTTCTCATGGTTCCTCCCATTGGTTCTAATTTTTTATAACATGAGTAATGTGAAAATATATTTAATATGAATGTATATGTAGAGACTATATCAGATTACATTCCATCTTGGGGAGTGGTGGGGAGGCAGGGGGAGAAAATTTGGAACTCAAAATCTTATGGAAGTGAGTGTTTAAAATTAAATTAAATTAATTAAATTAAAATAAAAAATAAACAAAATTTTTTAAAACGAGCTGCTAAGCTCTGTTGTTTCTATGTTGTTGAAGAACTAAAAGTACCATGTGACTTCTCTAAATTCAGCACCCTAGGACAAAACACCAGTTGCCCTGTCTTGATTTGGAATATTTCAAAGGGGAAATGCACTGGAATTCTACCTTCTCTGAAATGTCTCTTCCACTGACACCCTCTCCCAATGGTGCGGAGGTGAGCCTAACTTTTCAGACATCACATGAGCAAAAAGCAAGTTCTATTACCTGGTCCAAGGATGAAGCTCTTGTTCTAGGACCAGCCTAGAGAGGCTCTTTGGCAGATGTGCTGCAGGAAAATGATTTTTTTTCCATCCATAGCAGCTCAAGATAACCTTCTATTAAGGTGTCTAGGGGCTGTAATCTGTGTTCCAAAGGGGAAAATCTGTACCAATGAAGGCATGGAGCCAATGAAATATGAAATCACCAGCAGAGGCAGTATTTGAAGCCTCGGGGGGAGGGGGTAGGCAGGAAGGGAATAAGCATCTATATAGCACAACTACATTCTAGGCAATGTGCTAAATGCTTTACAAATATTATTTTGTTTGATCCTCACAACAACCCTGTGAAGTAGGTGCTTTTATTATCCTCATTTTACAGTTGGGGAAACTAAGGCAAAAGTTAAGTGATTTGCCCATGGTCACACAGCTGGTAAGTGTCTGAGGCCAGATTTGAACTCAGGTCCTCCTGACTCCAGGCCCAGAGCTCTATCCATTGCACCACCAGCTAAAAGTATGGACATTTCCATTTATGGACATCAGAAGTTGGATGGAGAAAGCAAATTAAAAGGGGCAATGGGTTTGGCCATCTGAAGGCCTGAGTCTGAGTCCTTGTATGACTTCAGGCAATTCGTTGAACCTCTCAGGGCTTATTCTCCTCATTTGTGAAATGAGAGGGTGGAATATCAGGACTCCAGAGCCCCCTCCCAGCTCCAAATCTGGGATTCTATAACTGTACACGCATGTTAAATCAACCTGCTTCCTCCTCCACCCCGAGGCTGCCCTACCGCAGGGTCTGTTATCTGAACACAGATGGACAGCTCAGAGAGATGTTCAAGGTCATCTAGGCCCCTTTTTACAAATTAAGAAACTAAGGCCCAGAGAGGTTAAGTGACTTCTCCTAGGTCACACTGGCAGCAAATGACAAAGGCAGGACTGGAACCCAGGTCTTTGGACTCAAAATCCAGTGTTCTTTCCAATGTATCCAATCAGCACATACTACACTGGCATACGCTGCCTTGAGCTCCTTCCTGGAACCATATGCCTTGTGGACTATGTGTCTCTGCAAACCTTAGAGTGTCCTGTAAGTGTTAGTTATTACTATATACTCCAATTTGCCAATGACAGTCTTTTTCTTTTTTTTTTTTGAGGGAAGGCAAGGCAGTTGGGGTTGTGATTTGCCCAAGATCACACAGCTAGTAAGTATCACGTGTTGAAGGCTGGATTTGAACTCAGGTCCTCCTGACTCCAGGGCCAGCACTCTATTACTGTGCCACCTAGCTGCCCCAATGATACTCTTAAAATGTAGAGATGGAAAGAGAACATGGTACTTCTGTTCTATTAGTTGTTTCATTTGTGTCTAACTTTGTGACCCCATCTGGGGTTTTCTTGGCAAAGATACTGGAGTGCTTTGCCATTTCCTTCTCTAGATCATTTTACAAATGAGGAAACTGAGGCAAACAGGGTTAAATGACTTGCCCAGGGTCTCAGAGCAACCAGAGCTGAACTCAGGAAGATGAGCCCAACTCCAGGTCAGCACTCGATCCACTCTACCACCTAGCAAGCCTAGTACCTAAAATTCCCATTTTAACTAATTTTCTGAGCTTACCCACTCAAGGTCCCTGTTAAGATGCAATACAATCTTGGAAGAGTATCCATTATTTGCTGTTGGTAATTTAGCTTAATCAGATTAGAACTAGCCAATCAACTCAGAGCACCCATAAGTTTTGATGGGGAATAGAATCTAGAGCATGGCACAGTGAGTGAGGGCAGCAAGCCTCAGGAAGGGTTTCTAGAGAGCATCATGAAGGGACAGGGCACATGAGGGACAATCCTTACCCAAAAAACTATTTCCTTCGATTATGAATTTTGTAAAAAAAACACGTGGTCCAAAATGTGTGTGTGTGTGTGTGTGTGTGTGTGTGTGTGTGTGTGTGTGTGTGTGTGTGTGTGTGTGTGTGGACTGGCAGGTAGTTGGAAAGCTACACCAACAAGTAATAGTCTTCACTTAGATATAAATAAAGAAGTTTATTACAGTTACAGTCATCTCAAAATGAAATCTGTTTCCTTATGAGGTAGTCATTCTTAATCACTAGAAACATTAAAGCAGATGTTCTGTGATTATCTGTCAGGCATGTCACAAAAGAGATTTCTATTGGAGGTAGGGAGTGCAAGAGGGGAGGCTGGGATTCCAAGAAGACCTGATTCTGAGACCTGGACTAAATACAAGAGGAATTCAGAGACAAGAGAAATCAGTGTGGGCCAGGGCAATTAGATGGTACAGTAGATAGAGCAGTGGCCCTAGAGTCAGGAAGACCTGAGTTCAAACCTAGCCTCAGACATTTACTACCTGTGTGACTCTGGACAAGTCACTTCACCCCATTTGCCTCAGTTTCCTCATCTGTAAAATGAACTGGCAAAGGAAATGGAAAGCCACTCTGATGTCTTTGCCAAGAAAAACTGAAATGGGGTCACAAAGAGTTGGACACAACTGAAAAACCAACTAAATAACAAACACAATAAGGTAGTCAGAAAGCTTCATAAACTTGACTGTAGTATATAATGAATACGTTGTAGGTAGCGTAAGAAAGAAGAAAGACTGGATTAGGCTTTTTTTTTTAAACGAACAGATATATGAATATTGATGTAGATATAGGTAAATTCAGAATAGCAATTATAACTGCCAGCAGGAATACATACATTTTTAGCTCGGTCCTGACCCCAGACTTGCTACATGAAATACGTGAAGTAATTTTCATGGATCCGTGGAGTAGGCAGGGTGTAACCTGAGTTGAAAGGGACTTTTTCACCCTAAGCTAAAGAGTAAAATAAATTTAGTGTTTCAGTTGAGGTAGAATATAGGGAGTTCAAAAGACAGACTTAATGCCTAAAGGCTTCTCTGGCCGCCTAGCAACGAGTTGGTTACTTGGTCATGGCTCTGAGCCACAAATAATGATAATAATAGCTAGCATTTATGTAACAAGTTGAGGCTTTACAAGCACTTTAGATATTATTGCATTTGAGCCTTACAATAACCCGCTAGGGTTAGTGCTATTATTATCCTCATTTTACAGATGAGGGAACTGAGACAAACAGGGTTAAGTGACTTGCCCAGGGTCACACAGCCTGTCGGTATCCGAGGTCACATTTGAACTCATGAGTTCATAAATGCAGGCACAGCACCGTATCCCCTGTGCTTAGCCGAGAGAACAGAAGAGCAGAGCATCATAGCAGTAAACAGCAGCAGAGAAAGCAGCTCATAATCAGATGACCTCACCAGACTAGCAGATGCCATCCAGGGAGCTTCAGGGAAGTAAGTGAATAGCAGCTTCAGGGAGAGGGATGTGTCCTAGCAGGTACAACAGCCTACCCTCATTAATTACCCTGGCTAGACAGGTTTCCTATTTATGTACCCTTTCAAGATGTCATGTTAACCTGGGGGGGAGGGGTGCGGTATATATCCTGTGTGTATGGGTGGCCTTCCCTTGTCTTTCATTTTGCTACAATGTTTAATTAAGCATTTAAACTAATGGTTCCATTCTGATTGACTGGCAAAGGACAAACATCAGTGGGGGCTCTTAGCTGTTGACTCTGAGTAGATGCTGACCCAAAATGAGCTTTGAAATTGATGTAGACCGTGCCTGAGGTGGGGGGGCATGCATGAAAGGGGCCCTTCATACTAGAAGATAAATATTAACCTTTTTGTGTAATGATAGATTATCCAGAACAGAAGTAGAGACAGAATCTACCCACAGTGTGCATACGCATAGGGTACATTTATTCTCCTTGAGCTTTGCCTTATCACAGATAACGTTCATTTTAAAATCTCTGTCCTTGTCACTAAATCGGAGTAAACTGACAATGCCTGGAGCTGCTAGGCTATAAGCCAAAGGTCATCTAGTCCAAATGATCCTCCAAATCGGAAATCTCTATCAATTTCCTGACAGATAGCCATCCAACCTTAAGGGCAGAGGTAGGGTCTTATGTAGATCTCATACCTCTCCCAGCACCTGGCACCCCCAGAAGAGATCCAGGATTACTACTGCTGTTATCAAATGTTACTTGCCCAGGGTCCATGGATCTCTGTGCCCACCCATCTCCCTCACCCACAGCTGCTGTCCTTGGCCAGCCTCTAAAAGCAATAGATTGAATCGGTGCTGAGAGATGCCTGGGAAACCAACTCCTCTCTGCTTAAGCAAGCTGGTCTTTTTATTTTTTTTCCTTCTTGGCATTAAATGCCTTGATCGTGAAAATATTCCACCAATAACTTCCTCATTTCTACTTTTCTTTCTGCTTTCTGCCCTTTGGGCTGCCAAACAAGTCTGGAACTAGAGATCCTCAAATTACTACCGGGAATTAAAGAAATGGCATATCATCCCATTGTTTCTGGGCAGAGGATTTGAATCGAGGTCCCTGGACTCTTGGATTGTTGAGTTCTTCTGGAGGGACAATTCCGTCAGCTCTTCTGGAGGGATCCCAAAGGGAGTTGTTTTCAAGGGTACGCCGAAAAGAGCACTGGCTTTGGAATCAGAGGACATGGGTTCAAATTCTGCTTCTATCACTTATAACTTAGGTGATTCTGGGCAGGTCTAATCAAGTCAACAAGCATTTATTAAGCACTTGTGTGCTAGGCACTAATAAATGTTCTAAGTGCTGGGCAAGTCACTTAAACTCTCTTGGCTTGTTTCCTCATCAGCCAAATGAGGGGGATGGTCTACACCAACCTCCGAGGCCTTTTCCAGCTCTAAATCTATGATCTGACTATGGTCTGAGGATCTCGGAGTCTGCTTATCTGGTCTTTCAAACATTCTCCTGTACTCACATGGCAAAAACCCTGGAACAGGGCTCAGGAAAAGCTGATTAAAAATATACCTTGTCTCCTTTGTCTTACCGACTGAATACTGCCATTAAGGGTTGAATGTCCTCTTTGTTCCTTTAAATAATAGGGTTAGGCTAAGCCATTAGCTCAGTGATAGCCTCTCCTCTCCACCAAGCTATCTGTTCCAGATCGGTAAGCAACTCAGGTTTCATGGGTCCTCCTGTGTCGGTTAACCAGGAGCAAACCATTGTGACATCCCGCGTCATTATCTAGATGAGTTTTGCTGCCTGAGGCACAATAAAGAGGAAAATTAAGTAAAAGCTATATTGTCCCATCTAGGTTTTGATTTGAATTTTTTTTAAATAGTGGTGCCATCGTCAGGATTATTTCAAAGTCTTTTTAATAGGCAGCAAGCAGTATGATTGATGAAGTCTCTACTCAGTTTCCTACTTTCCCCAAAGCTGCATCCTATTAATGTACCAGGAGGAAAAATGTAAGAGTGGGAGGAGGGTGTGGGACTAGCACGGAATCACACGAAACGTTTTAAAAGCCAAAAAAAGAAAAGAAAGCCTTTTAAGTCTCGCTTTTACAGGCTTCTGTTGTCCCTGGTGCCATCTGTGGTGGAGGAAATAAAAAGTGAACGGCAGAAATTAAAAATAAGTTTGGGAATCAGTAAAGGATTAAAGAAAGTTGGGTTGGGTTGGGTTTTTTTTCTTCTGGGCATGTGAAGATGGATTCAGTAAAGGAGGAAATATGCTATAGGACTGAGGGCTTGGGCTTTTTTTTTTTTTTTTTTCCCATCTCCAAGTTGCTGCTTGCCAGGAATTTGTTTTTTCCACTTACCATGCTCCCAGGCCTGCCACAAAGAGCTGAAGCTTGGGTTCCCATAAGGCTTCGCTAGAGACAGGAATGAAATCTTCTACCTAGGAACCAAGGGCCTAGCTGAGCTCAGCTGTTCTAAAAGCAACCATTCTCATTTCTCCTTTGGCCCTTTCTCTTTAAGTGGCCATTGCCCTTTCTAGTCTTTCAGTCTTTTGTCTGTACAGAGGCCTTTCCACTTCGGGTGGGAGGTGGTGGCAGAGGGGTTCACATTTCCACATAGTCCATAGCATGACGCTGCAGGATAGATTGTCTTCTGCACAGTGTGGGCATTGTGCTAACCTGGTTTCACCTTGCATTTATTTTCCTGGTCCTTTAGTTATTTGTGTGTGTGTGTATGTGTGTGTGTGTGTGTATAAGTATGTGTTTCTGTGTATATGTGTATTTCTGTGTATATATGAATGTGTTTGCTTATGTGTTTCTGTGTGTTCATATGAATGTGTGTATATGAATATATGTGTTTGTATGTATATGTGTGTTTGTGTTGGTATGTCGATGTGTCTGTGAACATGAGCTTCTGTGTATATGTATATGTGTGTCTGTACATGTAGTGTTTTTCTGCTCAACATACATGCATTGTGTTTGTATGTATATGAGTGCTCGTATGTATACATGTGTTTCTGTATATTTGTACATATAGGTATGTTTTCATTCTATATTACCTTTGTATATGTGTACATATGTACCTATGTTTCTCTGTGTTTGTGTATGTATATGTATATTTACATGTGTATTGTGAGTTTGTATGCATGGGTATATATGTCTGTGCATGTATGTTCACCCAACTAGCAGAGTTAGAGTGTAATCAAGTGTACCAGCTTCACAAAGGAGACTATTGATAAATTCATTTTGCAGCATTTCTTTTCTGCCACCACCTTCCTTGGGAGATACTGAGGCCTAGGAGTTAGCATTCTGGACTTGGAGTCAAGAGAACCCCTGGGTTCAGTCCCACCCCTTCCTCTCCTGGGCCATGTGACCATGAGGAAAGCCCCGGATCACAGAGCAAGAGCTAGGGGAGCCTTAGAGACCCTCATTTTACAGATGATCACTGAGGCTCGGAGAAGCTGAGGGGCAGGAGACCATGTCTACTTTAGCATTTTTTCCCACTGAGCCATGTTTTCCCACATGAGCCTCGCTCATGCTTCAGATGAGGTCAAAGGATATTGGATTTCAATCTGGAAAGAACCCTGCAAGTCCGCTAGCCCAAGCATTCCCATCACAGGCCCAGGCCAGTCATGCATGGGGCTGAGGGTCTCTAACCCAAGGCTGCTAAGCTCCTTTCCCCTACCCTTTGTGCTGCCTTCTCCACAGGCTGTTGTGAGGCTCAAATGAGATCATGGAGATGAAGAACTTTGAAAAGCTTCCAGCTCTGGGCCAATGCCTGTTATTAGTGTTTTCATTCATCAAAGGACATCAATCCAAACACAGACTTATTTACCTAACCACACTCTTCCAACTGATGTGGTAGAAGGAGAGAGGAAGGAGAGAGAGGAGAGAAAGGGGGAGAGACAGAGATGGAGAGACAGAAGGAAAGAGGAAGAGAGAGATAAAGAAAGGAAGGGAGGGAGGGGGAGAGGAAAACAGACAGAGACAGAGACAGACACTAAGAACAAAGATACATACATACAGGGAGCAGAGAGATTGAGAGCAGAAGGAGACAGAAAGCAGAGATAGAGACAAAGAAGGACAGAGACAGACTGACAAAGACAGACAGATACAGAAATCCAGGAAGAAAGAGACAGAAAGTGAGGTGGGGGTGGCAGGGATGGAGAAGGGACAGAGATGAAAAGGAAGACAGAAAAGAAGAGAGAGGAAGAAAAAGAGGCGGCAAAGAAGGGAGTGAGAGAAGGAGGAGGCGGAAGAGGAAGAAGAAGAAGGAGAAGGATAGGAAGGAGGAAGAGGAGAAGAATAGGAAGGAGGAAGAGGAGAAGAAGGAAGAGAGAAAGAGAAGGAGGGAGACAGAGCCAGAGAAAGGAGAGGGAAAGAGAAACAGAGAGACAGAAAGAACACAAAGAGAGAGTATGAAAAAGTGAGAGAGAATGAACGTCTGTGAAAGGGAAAGTGAGGTGGGAAAGTATGAAAGAGTGACAGTGAGAAAGAGAGGAAATAGCGTGAGCAAATGGAACAGAGAAAGAGAACAAAAGCATTCAATGATATCTGAGGTATAATTTCATGGGACTGAAATCAGAATATTTATCCCAAAGGAGAAGCTTTCCTTTGACAACTGCCAGACAATGTGACATCACAGCCCGGCTGGGGGATGGTTCCAGTGGAAGGCCCCTGGCCCTAGTCATTCCCAAGGGAATCGCACTTCCCCAAGAGGCTGGAGAGCCAGAGTAGGTGGCTGCTGTATGATGAGAGCAGGGCACACCCCAGCTCCTGGGGGAGGCTGGCCCCAGACAGTGGAGCACATTCCCCTTGAGTTAGAAAGGTGCTATGTGGCAGTTTTTGGTGCTCCTGGAGAGGCCTGGGCAGATTATGATTTGGCCCTGAGGTGAAGCTCTCTTGGGAGCTGTCTATTACTTTATTAAGTGGTCTGGGATAATATATTAATGTCTTGGGTTCTTTCAATACATATATTTATAGCTAGAAAGGACCTTAGAACTTACATAGTCCTGTTTTTTTTTTCTTTTTAACAGACGCAGAAATTGAGGCCTAGAGAAACTTGTGATTTGCCCAAAGTCATACATTTAGTCAACAGCAGAGCTCGGCATCCAAACCCAGGTCCTCTGACTCCAGATGATAGACTTAGAGCTGGAAGGGGGCCCAGAGGCCCCTACTCTCCCATTTTACAGATGAGGAGGTCAAGGACAGGAAAGGTCAAATGATGACCAAGGTTAAATGAAAATGCCAGGATTCGAACCCCAGTCCTCAGACTCGGAATCCTTTTTTTTTCTTTTTAACTGGACCACGCTGACTGTCTCTTTCTACGGTGCCACTGCTTCCCTCCATCCTTCCAAATAACAGAGAAGTTGGGAGTTTTTTTTATTTTTAGATGTTAAAAATAACAGTATCTAGCTGGGATAAAAAGAGCATGAGATTTTAACTCTGCAGCTTTCTTTGAGAGGGGCAGGGAATGACCTAAAGTTCTGGAAAGGTTATGGGGGCAGGCCAAGGCAGAGATGCTATATATGTTCCTTTGACTAGGTCTGAGCTGATGCATCATTCTATACTTGTTTTGTGTGTGCGTGTGTGTGTGTGTGTGTGTGTCAGAGAGAGAGAGAGTGAGAGAGAGAGAGAGAGAGAGAGAGAGAGAGAGAAAGAGAGAGAGAGACAGAGAGAGACAGAGAGAGACAGAGAGAGAGAGAGAGACAGAGAGACAGAGACAGAGAGACAGAGACAGAGAGACAGAGAGAGGGAAGATAGGAGAGAGGGAGGGAGGGGGAGGGGGAGAGGGGGAGAGAGAGAGAGAGAGAGAGAGAGAGAGAGAGAGAGAGAGAGAGAGAGAGCACTGAATCCCCAGCTAAATTAGAAGCTCCTCATAATACAATGCTCTACATTTCAGGCAATAAAAGCTTCTGAGTGATTGACACAGGAGACAGAGAATGCCTTTACGATGCAACATTTAATAAAGGTCTAACATGGAATGTGGGCTGCCATAAAGCTCAGTTTAAGTCCATGGAAAATTCTGAAAAGGGGTTATTATCAAATACAGCTTATTTCATCGACTGAGCCTCTCTCTGGACATTCTCAGGACTCTCGAGTCTTTGATTAGAGGAAAGCAAAGGGGGCAGAGAGTGAGTGACCTATCAGAGAACACCCCCAGACCCTCCAGGGTAACCCTAGAACCCTGACAGGAGAAGCAGTTCGTAATTAGCCACCCTCCAGAAACCCAACTTCTTAGTCCAGTACAGTTGGAAAAGGAGTCCCGGATAGAGTGTTACATACTCAGTTATTTCATTTCATTCATTCATTAGAATCCATCTGTCCTTAGGATTAGATATTGGTCATTGAGTCTATTCACTCTACTCATCCATAAAATGAGGAGGCTGGACTAGATGGCCTCTGAAGGCCTTCCCAGCAAAATCAACTTCTGAGTTCATTGCATTTTTTTTTAATATCACAGACATTTCCCAATAATCCAACCTCACAGAATTCTCCCTGGTAAACAAGAAAACTGCCTAGCCAAAGAATTCCATGTGAAACCTTATACAGCTTCCTATACCCATAATCCCCCACCTCTTCACCAAAAGGAGGGAAGTATGCAGGGGTGTGGTGAGACTTAAACGAGCTAGTGGCTGCAAAACACTTTGCAAAGTGCTACACAAATGCCTGTTATTATTATGATGATGATTATTAATTATTATCTTCACCAGACCTCTCTAGTCTAGAGGTGGCTTCATTCCCTGAGTCTTCTACCGCCCTCCTGATGCTCAAGCATAGAGCAATCGGGGGATGGGGGGAAGGTGGTGTGGTGTAGTAAATGTTTAACAACCAGGCTCTCGAGGGGGCGGGGTAGTGAACATACAACACGCTTTAAAGTTTAATCGGCATATCAACATTCTCTCCATCACTCCTTAGATCTAGACAATCGACAAGACAAGAAATCAAGTCCTGATTTGTAGTTTGCCAATTTCTGAAGCATAAATTCTCACACTGAAAACTGAATAATCACCCTGGGGAGCCCTTAGAAGGTTGTGCTCCATCACTGGTCCTCTGGTACCAAGACTAGTCAATGAACTGAATCTGAATTCAATTTGCCTTTTATTGCCTTTCCTGTTTACATTACTGTACTACGGTGCATCTGGTTCTAAGGGTTCAGGCTTTCTTTGCTGCCTCAATCTGCCCAGAATTCTCTGAATTCCTCATGTTTGTAATTTCTCATAATGTGATAATATTGTGTAGCATTCCTCTAGTACCATCTCCCAGATGATGAGCACCCATTTTGTTTCCACTTTGATTGGGTTTTTGTTGGGGTTTTTTTTTTTTGCTGTCACAAAAAATGTTGCTATAATAGTGAAAGCAAATATTCACATAGGGCTTTAAGGCTTCCAAATGACAACAGCCAATATTTGTATAGAGTCTAATGTCTGCAGGGCACTTTGCACACGCTATTGCATTTGAAACTCACAACAAACCTCTGAAGCAGGTGCTGTTATCATCCCCATTTGGGAGATGCTATTAGTATCTCTGGAAGCAGCTACATGATTCAGTGGGCATGGGAGGAGTCAGGAAGACCCAAATACACTAGCTGTGTGACCTTAGGCAAATCACTTAAATGTGTTTGCCTCGATCCCCTGGAGAAAGAAATGGCAGAGCACTCCAGTCTCTTTGCTAAGGAAATCCCATGGACACCACTGGCATGCTATGGACAATGGGGTCATAGAGAATCTGACATGACTGAACAACAATTGCTATCTCCATTTTATGGATGAAGAAACTGAGGCTGAGAGGTTGTGACTCACCCAGGTTCACACAGCTAATAAGCATATGGGACAAGATTTGAACTCAGGTCGTTTTCAACTTACACGTAATAAATTTAGAGCAGAAGTGTCAAACCCTAGCAGCAAAACTCCGTAGTCTAGTCCAGGCCAGATCAAAGTAGAATTTCAATGTTTAACAAGTGTTAAATGTTTAACAAAAATAATAAAAGCATAACACAGCATAGATAATACTAATTTGTAGTTTTCTAAGTCAAAATGTAGCCCACAGGTTTCTATCTGAGTTTGACAACACTGATTTAGAGCACACTCGGCCACTGTGAGATGGATTTGGGCTGACATAGTATACCCAAAGCTATCATTCCAGATGGGCACCCAAGAGGATTGTAGTAGAAGCCTGGTATTCACTCAGGTGTCTATACATGACCCATCCCACAGTCTCGATTTCTTTCTTCTTCCCCCTCCCTTCCCTCCCTCTGCCTTCTTTTCTTCTCACTCTCTCTTCCCCCTCCTTCCTTTTCCCCTCTCCTTATAGGCAGGAAGAAGCAACCAATGGCTACTTCTATGTCCACCATAGACAAGCCACTGCGTATAAAACTGCATATTCCATGAGCTAGGATTAAGGGCCTATGGGGAACAGAATGGGCCACTGGAAGCTTGTGCCAGTGAATTCATCTGCAATCAAGACTATAAGTCTACGTGAGGTTGACTAGAGACCACCTGAGTGAAACCAGTACGCACAACTCCATCAGAGTACTTACTAGATAGACAGACAGAGACATAGAAAGACAGACAGACACAGACACACAGAAAGAGAGACAGAAAAAGACAGAGACAGACAAAGACAAAAAGACAGAGACAGATGAAGGGACAAAGAGAGAAAGAAAGATGTGTTTGTATTGGAAATGACCACAAGATTCATCAGTGTCCTGGGGCAAAGAAACAAAAATCAGCCCATCATTATGTCACTGATGCTAATCAAAAAATGGGCAAAACCCATTTAAAACACACCCATCAAATTATTCTTCAGGATTTTTCAGGCCCTGAAGAATAGCAGGTTGATCCATGGGGTAGTGAAAGGAGCAAGAGACTGGAGCCCTGGGGTCTAATCTCATCTCTACCAATCACCTCTGGAAGAGCTATGGACAATTGCTTACTCAAGCCTGGCCTTAGTTTACCCATCTGTCAGATGGGGACAGTCCCATTTGCCACCCTTTCTTCCTCCTGGGGTCTGTGGTGAAGAAAGTGCAGGCTCATAGCTCTACCTCTGAAAGGGAGCTCAGATGGACACTTTTCAGAAAGAAGAAAAGTGAGGCCCCCAGTGTTAAGTGACTGGCCTATGCCACAAGCTTAGTCTATGCTGGAAACAGGATCTGGACCTAGATCGTAGGAATCAGACTCTTAGAACAGGAAAGAACCCTGAGGCAGAAGCCATTCATCCCAGCCCTTCTTCAGACGGATGAGGAGGCTCTAAGGCCGGCCTTGAACCTAGGCCCTCTGACTCCAAATGCAAGGCTCCTTCCTCTTTCCCTGCCCCCTCCCTACTCTCCTAGCTGCCCTCCCAAGATAGCATTTTGTCAGAAGTTTAGCAACCTTGGAAAGTAGCCGAGGGGCACTGAGACTTTACGTGACTTACCCACTGTCTCACAGCCCTTATGGATCAGAAGTAGAATTTGAACCCAGGTCTATCGTGGCTCCAAGGCCTGCTCTCGGAGGTGTGCTGGTAAGTGTTTAACAATCAGCTCACTCTCTCTCTGGGGAAAAAATGTATACAGGACACACTTTTAAGTCTAATCGACATTATTAACATTTTCTCCATGGCTTTCTCAAGTCTAGGCAATCAGTAAACAAGAAACCAAGCCTTCATTTGTAGTGTTTATCACATTTTGAGGGGCAAATGCTCACTCTGAAAATTTAACAATAGGCTCTCTCCAGCAGGCATAAGCTAGCTGGCTCCAGCACAACCCGGCCTACTCTCTACCCACTGTACCACTCAGTTTCTCTTAAATGAGATACCTCACAGGGCTGTAGTGATGATCAAATGAGACAGTACCTGAAAAAGTGCTTTATAGACCTGAAATGTTATATAAAAGTGACAAGAGACGGCAGCTCCTACCCACACAGAGGAGACAAGGGAGTCCATTTCCTGGAGAGCTATGATGACGGAAGTGAATTGCATAATATTAATTTTTTACTTACTACTTATTTACTATGTATTTTATTTATTATTTAATATTATTTTAAAATATTATGTAACATTAGTGATTTAAGCTTAACAAATTGTTTTACATGCATTATTTAATTTGATCTTTCATCGATGATGATTAATGCCTGGGTGACTTCCTCCCTGGTGCCTCAGTTGCCTCGTCTGTCAAATGAGGGGGGGGTTGGATTCAGGGATGGGGAACTTGCAGCCTGAAGGCCACATGTAGCCCTCTAGGTCCTCAAGTCTGGCCCTTTGACTAAATCCAAATTTCACAGAACAAATCGCCTTAATAAAACAATTTATTCTATAAAACTTGGACTCAGTCAAAAGGCTGCACCTGAGGACCTAGAAGGCCACAGGTTCCCCACCCCTGGATTAGATAATTCTCGAAGGTCTCTATCATCTCCAAATGTCTAATTGTATGACTTCCCTCATATAGCAACGACTGGATTCAAATCCTCATCTCTGTGACTTCAAGTCAACTACATCATGTCTCACCACCCACACCCTCTCCTACTTACCTCCCTGGGGTAGTTGTAAGATATAAATGAGACTACAAGGAGAGAGTTTTGCAGACCTTTAAAACACACTCTAAATGTTAGCCATTATCATTCAGCTATTACCTACCTTACAGGTTTGTTGTGATGAGAGCATTTTGTAAACTGCAAAATGGATATAAATGTGCTCTCAACATACTGTCTAGGGAAACGCAGGGTCTTACCGAATATTTTAAAGTGTTAACTTGAACATTACACAGCACTCCCAGAATCTGAAGCCTATTATCGACCAGAAAAGTCTTGACACTTTGAAAGTGCTCCTGAAGAACACAAGGGAATCCTCGAGTGTTGGTAACATTTCATTCTTTGAGTATCCAATTATGAAACAAGATTTTCCAGTACTTAATTCTAGGAGCAGAACCTTCGTGACCATGGGGGAGTAGCTCTCAGGAAAGTTTTTGACTTTTACTCAGGAACTCTTTAATGATCTATCAGAACAAGCATGAGGCAAGTGTCAGGGAGGAAAAACACAGGGTGCTGAAGGGCCATGTACGCAGAAAGGGTCATTGACAGGCAAAGCAGGCAAGCCCACCATATTGGCTTTTTAGTATAGTTCCGTTCTTAAAGACAGTCTGTAAGTTACATAGGGAGTTACTGTGGTTTAGTCAATCACTCAATGGACAAGCATTTATTAAGGATCCACCATGTTCAATTGAGGCACTAGGGAGAGCCAGACCAAAAAATGAACAATTCCTACTCAACGAGCTTACATTCTATTGGAGAAGAAGACAGCATGTTCGTATACAAGTATACACAGAATAAGTAGAAGGAAATGCCAGCGAGCTTGTGAAGGCTGGCACTAGCTTTTGGGGGCATCAGGAAAGGCATCACGAAGAAGGTTGTGCTTCAGCTGTGTCCTGAAGGAAGAGAGGGGTTCTATTAGGCAGAAGTGAAAAGGGAGGGAAGAGGAAGGCTTGAGGACAGACAGTGTCCCCAGTAGACTTAGAGATGGGACATGGAGAAGCCTGTTTGGCTAGACTGGAGTGTGAGAGGAGAGAAATGTATAATGAGCCCAGAAATATTGGCTGGAACCAAATGTGAAGGGCTTCAAAAGTCATTTCTCTTCTTTGGGAATCAAATTCCTCATCTATAAAATGAGTGGATGGATGAGGTTAGGGGTCCCCATCCCTTATTCATTCCCCTTGACTTTCAGTAAACCTCATGCTCCCTAGTCAACAGGAAAAGAACTAAAGTCTAGACTTGATCATGAATATGAGCAAAAGAAATAAAATAAAGAGATTAATTCATTTTAATAGGATAGCATAGTTATTTACCAAACATCTTCCACGTCCTTTTTTGTACCATCTAGGAACAGGAATCACAAACACCTGGATTAGATGGTCTCTTTGGGCAAGGCCCAAGCTAAATGGTATTATGCATTAGAATGTGAGCTACCTGAAGGCAGGAAGCATGGTTTTGCCTTTTTTCTATCCTTAGCTCTTATCACAATGCCCAGCACAAAGTAAGCCCTTAATTAGTTAAGCAGTTAGGTGGTGAAGTAACAGAGCACTGAATCTAGAGTCAGGAGGACCTGAGTTCAAATCCAGCCTCAGACACATACTAGTTGTATGACCTTGAGCAAGTCATTTAACTTTTCTCTGACTCAGTTTCCTCTTCTGTAAAGTGAGGATAAAAATAACACTTACCTCTCAGGGGGGTTATGAGGATCAAATGAGAAGATATATGTAAAGCACTTAGCAAACCTTAAAGCACTGTCTAAATACTAGGTGTTGTCGTTAATTAATGGTTGTTGACTGATTGATCTTATGCCAATTTCAATTCCATTTCAATTTCCTATGCCAATGTACATTTGTCATCGCACTGGGATCCAGTCAGTGGCCAACCTTGATCTTTAAAGGTCTTCACCTGGGCCCTCTAGCCAATCTCACTAACCTTCTATCAATCACCTTCTTCCATCACCTTCTGTTTGTCTTGTCCAAGTCCTACATCATCCATTTATTCCCCTCCCTCCAAGTCTTTCCCAAAGCAGTGACTTGGACACATCACTTTACAATACCAGATCCACCCCACCAAGCTCTCTTTCATCTATCATTTTGAACTTACACCATGACATTTCAGGGCTCTGTGGTTGTAATTTTGCCACTGTGAATGATCTCTCCACATATACAGATTGCAGCCCTTCTATGACTTAGGGAATGGTATCTTGAGTTCAGGGAACCGAAAAATTTATCATCCTGTAGCCCCCTTCCTGAAATGTCTTTCTAAATTGACTCAGGCTGGACCTCAGATGACAGACACCCAATACATGAGCAGGCCTGTATACTTAAACGTTTCTAGTTTGGTAGTACCTATCAGGGCATAACAGATCTACCCCCTAAGAATCTGGGTGAGAGTTTAAAAAAGTGGGGAGGCCTTATTGTACCAAAATACTTATAACAGCACTTCTTGTGGTGGCAAAGAATTGGACATTGAGGGGGTGCCCACTAATTGGGGAATGACTGACAAGTTGTGGTATATGATTATGCTAAGCAGGATGCTCTTGGAAAAACCTGGACAGACTTACATAAACTGATGCAAAGTGAAATGAGGAGAACCAGAACATTGTACACAGCAACAGCAAGGCTGTAGCATGGTCAAGTGTGAACAACTTGGCTCTTCTCAGCAATACAAAGATCCAAGACAATTCCAAAGGACTTAAGATGAAAAATGCTATCCACCTCCAGAAAAAGAACTGATGGAGTTTGAATGCAGATCAAAGCATACTTTTTTTTTAAACTTTATTTTCATTGGTTTTTTTTGTATGTATTTTCTTTCACATATTTTGCATGACTGCACATGTATAATGTCAAATCATTTGCCTTCTCAAGAAGGGGGGAGGGAAGGAGGGAATTCAAATTTTTTAAATGAACATTAAAATTGTTTTTAAATGTAATGTGAAAAAATATAAAAAAATTTTCCCCAAATGGGGTTCCCCTCAAGTCGTCATGACAAAACAATATGGTTAAGAGGAATTTTTTAAAGCATGGCAAAACAAGATGGCAGTCACCATTTTTTTAGCTGATGGATATTAATAGTGACACTCATGGAAAAGACTGGATGGATAGAAGATAGCAAGCCAAGTTCTTCTTGAGAGTATGAACTTCTTGAGAGCAGTTCCTGCTTTGTATCCCCAGTGTGTAGCCCAACATCTGGCTTAGACACAGCCTAACTGGTTGACTCTGGGCAAGACACTTCTCAGTGCCCCTGGGCGACCTACTAAGCCTAGGAGAGTTGCTGTTCAGAGGTGGAAGGCTGATCACCAGGAGATCTCATACCAATTCAGTTGTAGATCTAGACCAAAAGACATCAATGTGAGAGGCAGCCATGGGGTAGTAGATAGGGAAGTAGCCTTGGCATTAAGACCCAGGCTCAGGTCTTACCTCTGACACTGGCAGTATGACCCTGGGCAAATCACTTAATCTCTCAATGACCTCAGGCAACTCTAAGATTACAAATTGCCAAGCAGTCACTTGGGGAGGTTGGGGTGCTTACCAGAGAACTAACTCTCCCTGTTGATGTAATTGCAGGTCTACAACTAAGATTGTGATTACTTCTTACAGTCTTCTGCTGATATTTCAGCATGTGACGGTGGAAACAGCAAGGGATTTCGAATCTGAGGGCCTCGATTTGAATCTTAACTTGGGTGATTATTGCCTGTGTGACCTTGGGTGAATGACTTAATGGTCCCAAGCTGCATTGCTAGAGGGAGATTTCCTCATCTGGAAGCTCTCTACAGCAATGAAATCAGAGGTGGTCATTATCACGATCGTTATCCTTATATTTAAATGTAGAACTTTAAACTTTAGGAAGGATTCCCTTGTGGGAGAGGTGGCATGGTAATGTGGAAAGAATAATAGATTTGGGGTTGGAGAATCTGGGTTTGAATTCTACACTCTTTTCCTTACTGTATGTACAACTTGAGGCAAGTCATGAAACCTCTCTGCTTCAGTCTCCTCATCTATTAGAGAGAGAGAGAGAGAGAGAGAGAGAGAGAGAGAGAGAGAGAGAGAGAGAGAGAGAGAAAGAAGAAGAAGAGAGAGAATAAGAGACAGAGAAAGAGAGATGGCCTTTACAGTCCTTTACAGCTGTAAATCTATAATCCTATAACTGCTCTGTGCCCATTTCCTTATCTGTAAAAGGAGATATTTAAACTTAGATGGCCTTTAAAATCCTTTCCAGTTTCAAATCTATAATCCTATAACTTCTCTGTGCCTCAGTTTCCTGATCTGTAAAATGAAGTGGTTAGACTACATGGCTTGTAAAGTCCTTCCCAGCTTCAAATCTATAATCCTAGATCTCATGATCACGGTCTGCAGGTGACCCCTGGGTTCCAGAGGGCTATGCCAGCAGGGCACAAACTCTAGCCAGCTCTCTGAAGCTGGAAAGGCTTCAAACAGAAGCCCAGGGATGTTGTGTCTATCTGTGCTTTAAGCACCACCCCAGCTAAGTTCAGAGAAGCTCAGCATGGAAGTTAGCTGTAGGGTGGATGATTCTTTTTTGGGCCACATTAACTCACAAAAAAGGTCTTTTAAAATACTGGGATCTGCATGGGAGGCTGGAGCACCCACTCACAAAACCATGGATCCTTGATCTATCGAAGTGTTATTATTATTATAAACAGGGTAAGGGGGAATACTGGAGTTTAAATGACATTCCTAAAAAACCACAAGAGTAATACCTTTAATTTAGCCTCTTCATTAGACTTTGAAGATTTGCTGCTTCACAGAACCCTAGAGATCACAGAGTCTGATAGAATATGATCTCAGCCTATTTTAACACTTCAATGAGTGTGTGATCTCATCCATGTGTAGGGTACATGTGTTTCTCCATGTAGGTTATGTGTACATCCACATAAGTTTGTCTAAATGCAGCTGTCAGGAAGGCATGATTAGATATCTCTGAAAGCTCACCCACATAAATATTACTAGTCTAAGGGAAATGGTTTTAGGTAGAAGCTGCTTTTTAAAACTATTCCTTAATAGGGAAGGAGTGCCCCAAACTATATCCGGAGGCTTGACTTCCCTCTCCCCAAATGCTAATTACACAAAGACCATCAAGAATAGTGAATAATCCAATGCAAGGTTCTAAGACAACTCCAAAAGGTTCATGATGGAAAATGCTATCCACATCCAAAGAAAGAATTACGGAGTCTGAATGCAGATCAAAGCAGACTATTTACTCTCTCTCTCTTTTGTTTTGCTTCTTCTTTCTCATGATTCATTCCACTGGTTATAATTCTTCTTTACAACATGACTAATGTGATAATATGTTTAATATGAATGTATATGTAGAGCCTATATCAGATCGCACACCATCTTGGGGAGAGGAGAGGGAGAAAATTTAAAACTCAAAAGTTTGTGGAACTGAACACTCTAAACTGAAAATAAAAGAATTAAATATTAAAAATAGTGAATAACGAAGAACAAATAAATGCATTTATCAGAGAAGCTGAACAGAACATAATATTACAGACAATATGGAGACTGAATGATTTCTCCTACTGGAAGTGAGCTATCCCAGGTCACCTGAGAGAAATAGCTCTCAATCTTACCCAAAGGGAAACTCCCCAAAATGTAGAAAGATGGACACGAAGGATACATGGAAGCCCCATCTTTTTCTCCCTAAAGACTTTCTCTCTCTTCAAGGGCCTCTCCCTGAAGAGACACTGGAATTATGTGTTTCCTCTCTCAGAGTCAGAAACCAGAAGAAGAAAAAGCTTTCTTCTCCCAAGTTCTCCCCAAGTCTGCCCCTCCTACAGGCATGAAGCAACAATCGTTCTTTCCACCATCGAGAAGAGACTTACGCAAATGCACCGGCCTTGAACGTTGGATTACACAAGCGAGTACTTCCTCCACTCGCGTAGAGGCTTGAACCCATCCAGGCCTCTTCTTAGGGCCTCAAGTCCCGTAAATCATATGTGGAAGGTCCTCCCGCTTCAGATCTTTTTACACTGAATGCAACAAGCAGCTATCATACTCCTGCTAAATATCTTGATGGCATACTGTGTCTTCTTCTCCAAGTTTGTATTGTATTGATTTTGATCTTTGGTTTAATGGGTCACCAGTGCCACTCTAGACGGATGGCCGATTTGGAAGTGATTCCTGTATTAGCAATCATTGGCTTCCTGTCTGATAAGACACAGTAAGTTGTTTTGTTTTTTTTTCTTTAAGCACTGTTAGTGTTCCTTCACACTACTCTGATGCCTAATCATGTCATGGAGGTGAGCTTGGTCCCTTGAAGGTGCTGGCTGGTTCTGCCATGCCGGAAAGAATTACAATATGGCCCAAGCATCTATTTTCCAAGGACCAGCCTAATTAGCCACAGATAAGCACGTAAGCAGGAGGTTGACCAACTGGGGGTGACATTCTGTGGGGGAGAACACAGCCACACGTGATGGACACGCACACATGGGTCACGACCTGCGCCATTAGAGGAAACTCGAATCAATGAGATCCGAGATCCATTTGAGGGTTGAAAGAATATTCAATGTTTAACACATGTCTGCAGGCTCCCAACCCTCTTAATGAACACACTGTTCATAGTACCTGGGCATAAGGTTTCTGAGTAGTCTATAAGCCTTTGGCATCACTTGTTTCTAGATCCAGGGTCTGAGTCTGAATCTTGCCTTGGACTCTTACTTTCTGTGTGACCGTGGGCATGTCCTTTTGCTTTTCTGAGCCTCAGTTTCCTCATCTGGGAAATGGGGGTAATGCTAGCACCTTCCTCATAAGGTCACAGTGGAGATTAATATAGGTAAAGTGCTTTGTGGACCTTAAGGTTCTAAAAAAAAAGTGCTCCAAAAGTCTTGAGTTAATAATGCTTTAAACCCTGCGCTGAGACTTTTGGGACACCCTATATAAATGTTAATTTATTTTTCAACATTTTTTTTTGCCATCTTCCCCCAAAGCCACCTCTACTCATAAGTCCCCAACTATTAAAGTATATGCTTGATTCGGTTTGGAGAATCTTCCCAAATTCTTCATTTCTGCTTAATCCTTTTAGTCTTACGGAGTCCTTTGACTATCTGGTTGAAAATAGCTGGTAATTGCTAGCTCTTATGTGAGGATTTAACGTTTGCAAAGTGCTTTACAATTATTATCCCATTTGATCTCCACATCACCTCTGGTGGGGAAGATGCTTTTTTTTATCCCCTCTTTACAGAGGAGGAAAATAAAGCAACTAGTAAATGCCTGAGATGGTATTTGAACTCAGGTCTTCTGACTCCAACTCCAGTGATCCAATCACTGGGTCACCTTAAATGCCTGGGGACCTCTTCTTAGAATAATGCTTTTCAATGTGTAAAATAAGCTAAATACCATTATAAAGGAAACCAATTATGTTCAAACACAACTACAAATATACATTTATTCATTTACTCACTCGTTCATTTATTTGTTTACTTATTTTAAAAGTTCACGGACCCTAGGTAAGAACTCCTGCTACAACAGTGAGGTACAGTGGATGGTACATTGGACTTGGAGTTAGGAAAACCCAGGGTCAAATTTTGCCTCAGACTCTCACTAGCTGTGTGATCCTGGGCAAGTCACTTAAGCTCTGTGGGCCTCATCTGGCTTGTTGTTTTTATTCATTTGTTCGTCTGTTTATTGGAGGTAACTGGAGTTAAGTGACTTGCCTAGAATCACACAGCTAGTATCGGAGGTTGCATTTGAACTCAGGTCCTCTGACTCCAAGGTTGGTGCTCTATCCACCCTGGCACCTAGCTGTCCCTGTAGGGCTTATCTGTAAAAAGATAGAGTTGGACTTGATGGTTTCTAAGCTTCTTCCAGTTGCAGATCTATAATCCTATGACAATGACCTGAAGAAAAAAATGGAAAAGAGCCCTCAAGATTTCTACAGCAAATAATTTTTTGCCACCAGTGACAGTGAACTATAATGTCACAGGTCCCAACATGCTGCTCCAAGAAGCTGAATTAATTCTAAAGAAAACCAAGATGGAAAAGAAGCTGAACCAGAGGAATATATGATTTTGAGGGCACTGAGGGGCTGATTCCCAAGACATGTGAAGGAGGGGGAGAGGTGTGAAGGATGCCAAATATCTGGGGGAAATCTTGGATCTTGTTACCAAAGGGAAAAAAAGTCCTAATGAAAATATTAGCAATGACTAACACGTGCCAATGTTTCTATCATCTCTCTAAAGCCATCATGACAGGATCCTCCACATGCGTTAAGGTCATCTTGGATGAAGGTCTGAGAGGGGAACACACACGTTTTTGCCAGTGATATTGATCCCATGATCTTATGACATCCGAGAGGAGACTACATCTTATTACTCTGACACCACAGTATCCCAGTTTCAAGGAATTTAGTTTCCTTTATCAGGATGGCACTTTCCTGTAGCAATCCACAGTAAAGACTGGATTCGAATGGAAGTTAATTTTACATAGGCATATTTATAATTTATAAAGAAACAGAATCAGGAAGTAAAATGGTGGAAAAAGATTCCAGGCTCCAGTTACTGCTATCAATGATCCCAGTTCTTGCTCCACAATCTTATCTCCATCCGCCTCCTGGACATTTCCATTGGATGTCCCCACTATCACCTTACAAACCATTTTGAAACCCAAACACCTCATCTTTTCTGTGCAAACCAGAAGCCTCTCAACATTTTTAGTTTATCAACAGCACTGCCATCTTTGACTTCCCTTTAGTCCCCAGATCTAGTCGGTCATCAGATCTTGTTGATTTTTCTTTCCAAGTCTTCCTGGTAGCTATTTCCTTTCCATCCTCTCTGGTCGTAACCCTTGTCACAGACCACCTAGCTTACTTCATCATCTGAGTAGCTTTTCTCCCTAGCTCTAACCATCAGAATAAATGTCCGAAAAGTGCTATTGAGACAACTCTCTTCCGTTCAAGAATTTACAGTGGTTCTCCATTCCCTACCCAAACCAAATCTAGATGTTTCTGCCTGGCTTCCTGAATTCACCATGATTATGCCCATATTCTAACAAGCCTATCAAGGCATGTGGCCCGTGACTCTCACCACAACACTGTGCTCCAGGCAAGGCTATCCTGTGAATGCACCATTCTCACATCCCCTACCTTGCATTTGCTCAAACTTCTCCTTGTTTTCTTCCTCTTCTTACTTAGTCAAATTTCAACAGTCATCCCTTTCCATACTTATTGTCTTTTTTTGGGGTGGGGGGAAGGGGTTTGATCTGTAGAGAGTTCCCAGTGTTGAAACTTCCCCACCAAGGTGATAAGCTATTGTTTTTAGTTTTGTGGCTCTTACTGACTTGCCCAGGATCATACAAATGCTAGGTGTCAGAGTTTAAGACTTGAACCAGTTATCTTGACTGACGGGGCAGCTAGGTGGTGCAGTGGAAAAACACAGGGCCTGGAGTCAGGAAGAGCTGAGTTCAATTTCGACCTTGGATATTTACTAGCTGTGTGACCCTGGGAAGTCACAAAACTGTTTGCCTCAGTAACCTCATCTGTAAAAATGCGCTGGAGAAGGAAATGACAAACCACTCCAGTATCTTGGCCAAGAAAACTCCAAATGGGGTCACAAAGTGTCAGATATGACTGAAATGACTCAACAACAACCAACAACATCATCCTGACTAGAGGCTGGCTCTATTCAGTACACCATCCTATCACATGTAAAGTGAGAGGTAGCATGGTATAATGGTTAGAGACTTAGCCTAGGAATGCGGAAGACCTGGATTCAAGTCCTGCCTTTGATATCCACTGCCTATGTGACTTGGAACAAGTCACTTAACCTGTCATTGCTCTAGGTAACTTTATAATGATGATAATACCTAGCATTATAAATACAGTTCATGGGTGGAGACCCTGCAGCCCAGAGTCAAAGGGCCCACCCTGACATAGTGCAAATGTTATCTCATTTGATCCTCACAACAACCCTGGGTGCTATTATTATCATTCCCATTTTATGGATGGGGCAAGTTGAGCAGAGAGAGGTTAAGTGACTTGCCCAGGGTCCCTAAGACTTTAAGCTGCAGAGAAGGTGCCAGCTAGCAATGGCAGGAGTTTTTTCACCCAGGGACTCTTACCCCATTGAAATCACATGTCCCATCCCTGTGCTCACTCAGTCCCTATATGTAAAGACTGTACTAATCATCCTGTGAATAAAAGTCCTTTGGAATAGTTTTTTTTTTCCTATGAAGCCTTACTTGGCTCTTGTGTTCTATATAGATTTTTGTCCTCAATCCAATTCAACAAACCCTTAAGTAGAGACTAAGTGCAAGGAGCCGTGTTAGGCACTGGACATAGAGACAGAAATGAAACCACCCCTGCCCTCAGGAGGCTTATAATCTACTTGAATATGAGGAAGCTACAACCAACACACAGAGATCCATACTATGAAGAAGGGAGCAGGGCAGCCAAGGGACATGGCCATATTAGGCATATTTAGGGAGGGGCCAATCACTAAAAAAATGTGCGTGTGTGGCGGGGGGGCGGTTGAGGAATGGCTCCATGGGGAAGGTGCCCCTGAGCTGAGCCTTGAAGGAAGACAAGGAATGTGAAAGGCAGAGGGAGAGGGAGGGTTTTACAGGAATGGGGGACAGTCTGTATGAAGGCACAGAGCTAGCAGATGGCATGTCCAGTACAGCCCATAGCTGGTAGCCCAGTTTGTCTAGGATAATGCTACATGAAGGGGACTGATGTGAAATAGGGCCGCTAGGTGGCATGATAGTGCAGAGTGCCAGGCCTGGAGTCAGGACTATTCCTCTTCCTGAGTTCAATTCTGGCCTGGGACATTTACTAGCTGTGTGACCTTGAACATGTCACTTCACCCTGTTCAGTTTCCTCATCTGTAAAATGAACTGGAGAAGGAAATGGCAAACCACTCCAGTAACTTTACCCTGAGGAGTGTCACAAAGAATTAGACAGACTGAACAACAACAAAAAAGTATGGAGCAGCTGGGTGGCGGCATTAATGTGCGTAGAGCAGTGGTCCTGGAGTCAGGAAGACTCAGCTTCCTGAGTTCAAATCTGCCCTCAGAAACTTAATAGCTGTGTGATCCTGGGCAGGTCATTTATCCCTGTTTTCCTCAGTTTCCTCATCTGTAAAATGAGCTGGAGAAGGAAATGACAAACCACTCCAGTATCTGTGCCAAGAAAACCCCAAATGGGGTCACAGAGGATCAGACACAACTGAAAGGACTCAACAACAATATAGGGGTAGAGAAGTGACCGTTTATGGCGCTTGAGCATATGCCTTCTTGGAAGAGATACCTTTAGGGCTTGAGTCCTGCTTTATCACGAGCCTTTGGTTCCCCTATGTGTATGTCTGAAATAGACAAGTAACCTAAGCATTGATTGTAGATGCACCCTCATGGGAAATGTTCCCAAAATAGACCTCTAAGCACACTGACTTTTTCAACAGACTCTTAAAATGGAATGTTACAAGGAAAAAGTCCCCATATACTCCAAAATATTTATAGCAGCACTTTTTGTGATAACTAAGAATTAGAAACAAAGTAGATGCCCATCAGCTGGGGGACACAGAAACAAACCGTGGGACAAATGTAATGGAATATTCCTGTGCTATAAGAAAGTATACATGTGATGAAGCATGGGAAGATCTATACGTCCTGATGCAGAAAAGAGCACCCAGAGCCAAGAAAACACTATACAATGTTGTTTGTCCTTTATTCTCAAAGAGGACCATGATGTCAGGGGGGTGATGCCATGACATGCAAGTGAACTGGATTGGAGGGAGGGAGGGCTGTGCAAAGTTGCCAGCCTCACTTTCTCTTCTGGAGCCATCTAGGTCTAGTGGCCAGACATGGATCCTGACACTGGAGATGACCCCGGATACAGTGGCGGACCTTGGCCTTTTTAAGCTAAGGTCTTTACCAGGTCTCAGTATAGAAGTGGAAAGAATGACACACCAAAAAATGAAAAGTACATGCCACAAAATTACAAAGATCGAGTGGGACTCAAATGAAGAGACAGGAGAAGGCACCCCGAACCTATTGCTTCATGGAGTTGGCTCACATGCATCATACATTGCACATGTTTTTGGACTTTCTCAGTGTATCGATCATTGCATTATTTTTTTCCTCTCAAAAAAACTGCTATGTGTCACATGGGATAGCTCTTGGCGAAGGGAAGCAGGAAGGACACATGGGATGCCATGGTGATGTAAAAAATAGAAAACATGAATAAAAAAGAAAAAAATGGTATGTTTCTTTAAAATATCAGGGTTGGTTTCAGCTGTATCACTGCTAACTCAATTCAGCAATTCCAGAAATATTTGTGACAGGCATATTTTGCACAAGGAAGTGCCTTAAGCATCAGAACACAAAGCCAAATCTTCAAGGTGGTTCTCTTGCTCAACCTTGACATCCTCTCAATGGCTGGGAATACAGAAGTGGGAAATTCCCATGATTCTAACCTCAATTACCAGGCACCCATGTGCACTCACTCCTGTTACGTTTGCTTGTGCAAATATTGTAAACTGCTCATTTTGTTTCCATGCTATTGACATGATATATTTTTTATCACTTAGTGCTTTATATGTCATTTGGATTCCCACACACATTATCGATGTATTCCTGTCTAATAATAATAAGTCAGTCAACAAACATTTATGGAGTGCGTATTAAGTTCCAAGCAGTAATAATACAATTGACTGGAATAATCTTTTTTTGTTGTTGTTTTTTGGCCAGTCAACAAACATTTATTAAGCTCTTACTATGTACCAGGTACTGGGTTTACAAAGAATAAGCAGAAACAGTTCCTGCCTTCAAGGAGTTCACACTCCAAAGGGGAAGAAAACATGCAAAATATTAGATCATGAAAATATATGTACAGTGTCAGTAGAAAGTAATTTCAGAAGGAAGATAATGGGAGGGGGGTAAGAGGAGGGCCTGAGAAAATCCTCCTGCAGGAGGTAGGATTTGAACTGAGCCTTGAAGGACACCAGGGAAATAAGAAGGCAGAGGGATGGAGGGAGATCATTCTAGACATAGGCACAATGTAACTTAATAATGATAGCCAGGAGGCAGCTAGGTAGCGCAGTGAGTAGAGCACTGGCCCTGGAGTTCAGAGGACCTGAGTTCAAATTCAGCCTCAGACACTTGACACATTTACTAGCTGTGTGACCTTGGGCAAGTCATTAACCCCAATTGCACTGCCTTCTCTCTTCCAAAGAAACAAACAAGACAAAAATAAAGATAGCCAGCATTTATATGGTGCTTTAAGGTTTGCAAAACGCCTTACAAATATTTCGTCATTTGATCTTCACAACAACCCTGGAAAGTAGGGGTAATTGTTATCTCTATTTTACAGATGAGGAAACTGAGTCTGAGACAGATTAAATGATTTGCCCAGGGTACACAGCTGGATTTGAACTCAAGACTTTCTGACTCCAGGTCTAGAATTCTATAAGAAAATGATTTTATCTCTTGGTTTGGTGCTCTGTCATCTTGGAGTCCTAGGTCCAGGACTAAAGCCTTTCGATTTCAGCTGCCATTATGGATTGAGGGGATTCATTCCTTTCTGTATTGATGCCCTAGGATTCTTAGATCTGAATCTCCCTACAGCTGTGTGGACACCTAGGAATCTGGCCTACCCAGAACCTCTCACTCAGAAACTCTGGGACTTTCCCAGCCTTAACTAGATTCCTGCAAATAAGCCACCTCCATCAGGCTGAGAGTTCCCAAGACCATGGCTGTGTTGTTTTCTTCCTACACTCTCCCCCAAAGCATTCCGCTGCAGATGGTACACACGGCACCCGCCTCTGGGGAGTATGTCTGGCTCCCTGTTCACACACAGATCTGTGCAGACTATTTGGTAACCTTAGTGTCTTCTTTTTCTTTTCAGTCTTGGGATGGACTTAGTCCCCTCTCACTAGCTTTTTCTTTTCACAAATGTGAGGGCCAACCTACAATACTTCACGTAGTCTATCTTCCTCCTCAATATCCCTCCCTTCTCTCTTTCCATTTTCCTCTCCTCCCCTTCTTTTCTTTTCCCTTTCCACTTCTGCCTATCTCTCCACCCAGTGGTGTACTGGAACCAACTCCTACCAGCTCTTGAGAGCCGCTTGTTAAATTTTCACTATGAGCATTTACACCTTGGAAATTGGTAAATGTTCAAAATCACATCTTGAGCTAGTTTTTGTTGTTGCTAATTTTCAAGACTTCTTAAGTGATGGGGAAAATAATAATGTAGATTAAACTTATGTCTGTCTTGCTTACATATTTTTCCTGGAGAGCCAGTTGTTAAAAATTTACCAGCACACTCATTTCCACCCTGTATTCTCTGTCCTTCTTCCTAATCATTCCAGACCCTTTCTCTTCTTCTCAGATCTCCCTCTTTCTCTCCTTGCTATGCCTCCAAAAGTACCTCCCCCCACCCCCATCTTCCACCTTTGGGTCTTTATGCACCATTCTTGGAATGCTCTCCCTTCCTTGCATCCTTCTTTTCTTTGCTTCCCTGGTTTCCTTTAAGACTCAGAACAAATCGTGCCTCCTGTGCTAAGCCTTCCCCCCTTCTTCTCCTCCTCCTCCCCTTATTGTTTAGTCATATCCAACTCTTCATGACGCCATTTGGGGTTTTCTTGGCAGAGATCCTGGAGTGTTTTGCCATTTCCTTCTCTGGATCATTTTTACAGATGAGGAAATGGAGGCAAACAGGGTGAAGTGACTTGCCCAGGGTCACACAGCTAATAAGTGTCTGAGGTAGGATTTGAATTCATGAACATGAGTCTTCCTGAATCCTGGCCCGGCACTCCGTGCACTTTGACACCACCTAGCTTCCCCCTTTTGTTTGTGCCTTACAAATACTTTTCCTCCAAGTCTCCCTCCCATTCATACTCCTATCCATCTTGACATATAACATTGTTTGCTTGTTTCCCTACTTTAGAATGTCAGCTCCCTGAAGGCAGGGACTGTAATTTTCTTTCTTTGATTCCTTAGCACTTTAGGGGCCTAATAAATGCTTGTTGATTATCTATGGACTGTTGCTGTATGTAAATGGCTCTGTAAACCTTAGGGCACTTGATGTCAGGCATTACTTATTAATTAGCCATTACAGATTATTACTTCTCAGAATGGAGGTCAATGAAGGCGGGGCACATATAATACATGGTAGGGGTAACAGAAGACTGGACTAGATGACCTCTCAAGTCCCCTCCACTCAGTGCTGCTATTCTAAGAAAATTTAAAAATTAGACGACGTGGGATCAAATCTTATCCCCTTGAAAGTGTCATGTGGAGCTTTTAACAGTAGGTGGCGCTTTTGTATAATAAATGAATTGTCCAATTTTAAGGGCGCTCTATTCAAGGACGAGCTAAAGTAGATTCATTGATTAAACTGCCTGAGATAAGAAATTTAATTTTTTCAGCATTAGCAGAAAGGGAGGTGGAACGTTTTATATCTATTTATTTGGCCTAGACCTAGGATTTCATTGGTGTGCGGAGCTCAAGAGTATAGAAACTTCCTTCCCCAATGCAACCGGTCTGTAACTTCTAGTCTATGAAGGTTGCTAGGCGAGCACTGAGAAACAAAATGATTTAGGGGCCACTAGGTGGTGGGGTGGAAAGAGTACTGACCTGGGAGCCAGGAGGACCTGAATTCAAGTCCAGCCTTAGACACCCGCTGTATGACCCTGGACAAGTCATTTAACCCTGCAGTACAGGTGGGGAGAGAAAGAAGAAGAGGGGGAGAGGGAGAGTGAGGAAGAGAGAGAGGAAGAAGGAGAGAGAGAGAAATGATTTACCCAGTGTTACATGTGTCAGAATAAGTTTCCTGAATTCAAGGCAGGCCCTCCATCCAGTCCCTTGCCCTGACAAGGACTGATTTACAGTGACTAGTGGGTAGAATGAGGTCTCAACAGTATCTCGTTAACATTCGACTCCTCTTCATGAAGATAGATGCAAAATACTTATTAATGTGGATATGACTCTTCAGAAATTCAAATGCTGAAAATGTGAATCAGAAAAATCAAGAGGTCTCCAGCAACACTTGAGACGACAACATAAGAAAACCTGCATGACCTTCTCCTACATCCCCATGAGTGACCACATAGCCCCACCTCCTATTTTGCTTTTTGGACAGTAGGAAGAAAAGAACAGAAAAGCCAAAGATGGGTTGGGGTAGTCTGCACCCATTGGGATGGTTTGCACTCACTCAAAAATAGGAGAGTAAAATTAAAGGCACCAAATGAAAAGGAGTGTTACTTTCCTCTACCTCAAGCCATACTCATGAGGAGCAGACAGAGAACTCGTCTCAAAGTCAAGACCACCCAAATTCATCTTTGGCCATATCCTGGCTATGTGACCCTGGGCAAGTCATTTAGCTTGTCAGTGTACTGGGCAACTGTCTCATTTGATAAGTTGCTGAGATGTCCACTTGAATCGGAAGAGTGGTTTCCTACCTTTACCACTGAAATCATGGCTCCGGTTCTCATCCCTAAAGCCCAGCTGAGCCAGTTGGGGATCTGTGGAGTTCATGCTAAGGTAGTACCCATCTGTATAGGGAACATTTCTCTAAAAGTCATGACTTTTGTCTTGCCACTCTACTTCGATGACTCTGGGACAAAAAGTAAGGCTGACAACTTTGTGCTTCCCTGTCTCACTTAAATTCAATTCACTTGAAAGATATAAGAGTATAAGTGAGGTGAAAGGTGAGACATCACCCCTTGTGACTACTCCTCTTAGAAAAGAAAGGCTGAGGGGACAGCTAGACCAGAAAGTGGATAGAATACTGTTCCTGGAGTCTGGAGGACCTGAGTTCAAATGTGACCATAGACACTTAACATTTATTAGTCGTGTGACCTTTGGCAAGTCACTTAGCTCCACCACCTTGCCAAAAAAAGAATAAAAAAAGAAAACAAAGAAGGAACAACCAAAAAAAGAACATTTCTATTGTCAACTGGAATCTGCTATAGTAGGAGAAAAAAGCCTGAAGTAATTTATAGAGATTTTCCCCCTTTACTCAAAACTCCAAAAAGGTTTAACCTCACAGTGGAGAAAGAAAAGAACAATATTATAGAACACCAGGGGAGGGGGGCAATTAAAATAAGCAAAAGAATGGAGGGAGGGGGAATATTAAAAATTAGATCCAGACTTTTAAACTTTAAACTTTGATGTTAATGTTAAACTTTAAACTTCTAAAAAATGTTTCTTTTCTCCCATAGACAAAAGTTGCAAAAGATCAGCTGTGGCTTGGGAGGCCAGGTCCTTTAAATATAGAGAAACCCCAGGACCTGGGAATGGGGGAGCTGAGTTCAAATCCTCCAACAATTACCCTAGGTGTGGTTTTGGGTCCTTCTCCTCCCTTAGGCTGTTGGGTCACCTTTCAAAATGAAGACAATAACATTCACAGCACTTTCTTCACTAGATTGTGTTGGGAAAAGCATTTTTCACGAATTTGAGTTAGTACGATCTTTCAGCCACCCATACCCTGGGCAAGTCACTTATGTCTCCATCTCAGTTTATTCATGCGTAAAATGGAGATGATTAGAGCACCTGTCAGGGTCAAAATAGGTAAAAACATTTTTCAAACCTTATATACAAATGACAATGATTATTAGCAGAGAGGGATCAGATTTGTGATTTACTAGGCATGGGGATCTCTGGGGTGAGGGGACACAGGTTGACACACTTTCTGCAATTTATACTTTCGGAGAACATTGAGAGTGACTTGTCCAGGCTCCCACAGCCAGGCTATGTCAGGGGCAGGAGACGAATCCAGGTCTTTAGGGCTTTAAGAACACGCATGCTGCCTATTGTTACTGTCATTGTCCTTAAAGCCCTGAAGAGATGGGAGATGGCTGAATCTTTAGTGGGGATTTTTGTCTCTAGTGAATGAATGGGAAGGGATGGGCAGCAAGGGAAGGACGGGAGAGTGGGCAGGGTGATGAAGGAGGAGGAGGGGAAGAAGATATAAAAGGATGGAGGGAAGGTGGAAGCAGAGGAGAGAGAGATAGAGAAAAGGAGGGAGAGAGAAAGATGGGAGAGGGGGGAGAGGAGGATGGAGAAAGAGAGAAAGGGAAGAGAACTGGCAGGGGAGATGAGGGAGGAGAGATGAAGGAAGGGGAGGTGGAAGAAGAGGGAGGGAGGAAGAAGAAGAGAAGGAGGGAAAAGATGGAGAAGAGAAATGAGGGAGAGGACAAGGAGGAAAGGTGGATGCAGGAGGGAGAGAGGGAGGAAGAAAAACTGAGGGGAAGGAATAATAGGGAAGGAGGAATGAAGGAAGAAGGTAGAGGGAAGAAATCGAGGGAATAGGAGGATGGAGGGAAATGGAGGAGGGAGGGCAGGAGGAGATGTTGGAGGAAAGGGAGGAGGACTGGGAGGGAGATGAGGAAAAAGAGATGGAGAGAGAAAGCAGAAGGGAAATGGGGCAGGGAGGGGATGGAGAAGGGAAAGGGAGGAGGGAAGGAGATGGAGGGATGGGGAGAGGAAGTGAATGGAGGACAAAGGGAAGGGAGATGGGGAGAAGGGATGGGAGGGAAAAGGGATGGAAGAGATGGAGGAGGGGGGATGGGAGGAGAAAGAAAGCTGAAAGCGATGGAGGAGGGATGGAGGGAGGAACGATGGGAGGAGGAATAGAAGAGATGGAGGAGGGTTGGAGAGAGGAGGGGAGAAGGAGGAGGGATAAAAGAGATGGAGGACGGATAGAAGAGATGGAGGAGTGAGGAAGAGGGGGAGGGGAGGATGGGGAAAGGTCGCCGGGGCGGTGTGGTGTAATGGGAGGAGCACTTGATTTGGAGCTGAAGGACCAGGGGTTGAACACCGGCTCTGACATTTACTTAGGCCCTTCAGGGATGGCAACTTCCCCTCGCTGGGCCTCAGAGTCCTCATCTGTAATGGAAGGGGCGAGGGTCGCCTTCGAGCCCCCCCACAGGAACGCGTTCCCTTTAAGGCAGAATCGATCGCCGATCGCGTCGATCCCAACAATTCCCGCTTTCCCTCCTGCCTTCCCCCCGGTTCACGGCGCGGGTTCCCGCCGGGTCCTAGCACCTCATTAGGCATCCAAGGGGAGGACCCCGAGCCAATCTTGGGCCTCGGGGAGGCTGCTGACGCCACGGGCCGGAAGCGAAGGCGGCCAATGGGGCCAGGATGCGATCGGGGCTCGCCTCGCCAGGGCTGGAGCGCGGGGTTTTGACTGGGACGCCGTAGTTGTTGTGACGGGCCCACGCCGCGGCCGCCGCCAAACGGTTCCGGGCCCCGCACGGTTCCGCCCGTCGTGCCCGCCCCCGTCCCTGCCCTCCCCTTCCCTCCCTTTCCCCCGCCCGGCGTCGGCGCGTCGGCGGCCCCATGGCCTTCGCCCCGGTAAGGACGGACCAGCCGGGCGGGGGAAAGGGGCGGAGCCTAGGGCCGGGGTGGGGCGGGGGGAACCGGGCCGGGGACGGGGCGGACCCCGAGGCTCCGGAGCAACAGCCACGCCCCGACCCGGTCAGGTGGGGAAACTGAGGCCCGGAGCTGGGAGGCCCCCTGCCCAGCCCCGCCTCCTGGACGAGGGAGGAAACTGAGGCACGGGCGGCGTGCCGGCTAACCCAGGGACACAACGCAAGTTGCAGCAAAGCCCAGGTCCGAGGGTCCAGGTCCCAGGTCCAGGCTGGAAGGGGTCCGAGGGGTCGAGTCCGTCCAGGCCCTCGTTTTACAGGGGGGCAACTGAGGCACAGGGAGGCCATGGGACTTTGCCCAGGTCTCTGAGCTGTGAGCCAGAATCCTCAGGGTGACAGGTAGAAGAGATGTCAGGGTTTCTCAAGTTCGGTCCTCTGATTTTTGCAGAGAAGGAAACGGAGACCCCGGAAGTCAGTCAGTCGACACTTATTAACCACCTACTATGTACCCAGCATTGTGCCAAGCATTATCGGGGATGTTGGGGGTACAAAGAAAGGCAAAGGACAGCCCCTGCCCTCAGGGAGCTTACTAATCTAATGCAGGAGAAAAGCAAATAACTGTGGACTAATATTACAAAGGGAGAAAGAGAATAAGCATTTATTAAGCACTTGCTGTTTGCCAGGTACTGTGCTAAGTGTTGGGGATACAAAGAAAGGCCAAAGACAGCCCCTGCCCTCAAGGAGCTTACAATTTGCTGGGGGAGACCACAAGCAAACACTATGCCGCACACAAGCTATTGGTGGCATAAATAGGAGAGGAATTAAGAGGGGTGGGGGAAGGCTTCCTTTAGAAGTTGGGATTTTAGCTGGGCCTTAAAGGGAGCCGAGGTTCCTTGTCCCAGGAGCTGGTATTCCAAATCCCTTTAACTGTACCTTTGGATGGACACCAGTCAGGACTGGGACCTGTCCATTGTTTCAGCCTCAGAATCATCTGCTGATGGACACTTGTCACAGTTGGGGGCTTCAAGGGACCTCACAGAATCTGATGATTTAGAGCTGGAAGGAAGCTTTCAAGTTCCAGTCCAACTCTCATTTTTCAGATGGGTAAACTGAGGCTAGAGAGTGGAAGTGTTTCTGAGTCTGTGGCAAAGCCCAGACTTGAACTCAGTCCTCCACTTACTGCCTCCTTCATATGAAAGTCAAATGTATTGAATGCTGTCACTTTCATTAGAATGTAAACTTCTTGGAGGTAGGGATTGTTTTTGCTTTCCCTGTGTATCCCCAGTCTGTAGCACAGAGATTGACAGAGAGTTAAGTGTTTAATAAATGCTTATTGAATGACCAAAAAACACGTCTTCCAATTATTAATGTTATCTGTACTCCCAACTGTAACCATGGACAGCAGCCATACTCTCTCCAAGCCCTGTCCCCTAGAGGACGTTGCACCAGTCTCAGGAGCCTCCTCTGGGTTAGTACCATCCCAAATTGGGGCTTGAAAGAAACTCATAGGACCATAGGAGTTGGAGCTTCAAGGGAGCTTAGTTATCATTTATTCCAAGGGTTCTTAACCCATCTATGGTCCATGGACTCTCAAGGGCTTCTGTGGATCGATTTCAAGGGATACTTGAACATGGTTAGGGAAAAAAAATTACATCTTTTTCACTAACTTCTACCTGCTTTTTATTGAATTATTTAAAAACATAGTTCTGAGGAGGGATGAAAAGACATTACCAGATTACTTATTACTACTTATCTGAGGCTTATTTGGAAGGAAATGCTTGATAAACATTGCAATGTTTTATGAGTTGTTATTTATATGTGAGGGAGATTGAGTCGTGAGAGGGGAAGGGATTTGTTCTATCTCTGGCTTTTGGGTTCCTTAGCCCTTTAGATCCTGTTGTAATAGGAGAAATGAGTTGTAGGTGGGGTTTTTCTGTTTTCTAAGATTTAGAAGATGTAGATTCAAATCTTATCTACCTGTATGACCTTAAGGCACCTCCCTAGGTCTACTTCCTTATCTGTAAAATTAAAGGTGGGGCAGCTATAGAGCTCTGAGCCTAGAGTCTGTAAGACCTTTGTTCAAATCTAGCCTCCAACACTTACTGTGTGATCCTGGACACATCACTTAACCCTATTTGCCTCAGTTTCCTCATCTGTAAAAAATGAGCTGAGCTGGAGAAGGAAATGGCAAACCACTCCAGTATCTTTGCCAAGAAAACCCCAAAAGGGGTCACAAAGAGTCAGACACCATTGAAAAAAAGTTACTAAACAACAACAAAACTAAAGGTGTGGTGAAGAGGGCCTTTAGGCCTCCTTCCAGTTCTAAGTCTCTGAGATTAATTAGCTCCAGAGCTAAGAGCTACCTTAGAGACCATCTAGTCCAACCACTTTGTTTTACCCAATACAGAAACCCAGGTACTGAGAGAAGTCAATTGCCCCAGGTCAAGCTGAATTTGAACACAGAGTTTTCTCATTCCAAAGCCCAGGGTCCTATATCCACTCCACCCAGAGGGAAGGTAAACTGGATCCCCACCTTACCTCCAGTTTTCGAAGGGGGAGCTTTATGTGAGAAGGCCTGGAGTGTGGAAAGGGCCCATTCATTTACCTTTTTTGTAAGGCTTCCTCTGTTTTGTAAACTGCGGGGCTGAAGGCTCCCGTTTGCCGGAAGTCTATTAAATGGCTGGGTGGGTGATAGAAAAGTGAATTTCATTTCCTGAATGAAATCAAGGGCCCCTTTTGAAAACCTGGTGACCTCTCCTTCCAGGAGGATCCAATTTTGGAACGTTATTTCAAAGGCCATAAAGCTGCAGTGACCAGTGTGGATTTCAGCCCCAATAGCAAACGACTTGGTAAGTGTCGTGCACCCCTTCCTCGGTTTTTGTTTTATTTTATTTTTTAAAACTTCTGTACAAATGGAGAGCTAGCTTAATGTAAAGGACAGAGTGGGGAAGTTGGAATCAGGACGGGGCGGGGCTAAAATCTGGCTCCAGACACTCGCTAGTGCTGTGTGACCCGGAGAAAGACCCCTGCCCTCTCTGTGCTCAGGTTTCTCATCTGGAAAACAGAGGGGTTGGATTGGACAGCAAAGCCGCTTTCCAGTTCTGAACTACGTTTTGTGGCACGTTTGTTCTAACCTTAGCAAACCAGTTTGCCTCTGTGCCTCAGTTTCCTCATCTGCAAAATGGCGGGTTTGGGCTTGACCTTGAAACCGATCCAACTCTAAAGCAGTGAACCTTTAAGAACTGCCAGTTTGAGATCCACGAGCTTGAACTTGACCCAGCCGGGAGATTTCCGGCCGAGGGTGGGGATGGACAATGGGAGCCAGGGAGTGGGGGTAGGGAGGGGGTGGGGTATTTTCTCAGAGTCCAGCTCGGAAAAGCTCCTCCCCGTCCTGGCCTGGGGTTTGGGGGGAGTGACTTCGGGATGGAGCCAACCTTTCCCAGGGGTGGATTTGGAGGCGGGGGGTGGGAGGAGAGGGTGCGCTCCCTCCCCACACAGCTGGAGACGCAGCTGGAGCCCAGACCAGGGGCCCCGCCCGGGGAGGGCCGGGGGAGGACTCAGGGAGGGGTCAGGCTCGGGAAGAAGGCGGGTTTCTGTGTCCCGTGCGCGCCTGCGTGTGTGCAAGTGTGCGAGTGTGTGTGAGTGTGACCCGAAGTTGCCCGGCGAGCAGGAGGAAGTAGTGAGCCCCCTGGAGTTTGGACTCGGGGCTCCCGCCGCGCGTGGGGCGGCCCCACAGCCCCTCCCAGCAGCTGCACAAACTTTTCGGGCGGCCGGGAGAGGGAGCGGGCAGCGGACTGCACTTTGGGCAGCCCCTGGGTGCGCGCGGGCGCGGGCGGCGGGCGCGCGCCACTGACCATGAAGGTGCGCCTCCCAGCCAGGTGGTCTTGGCTCGGCAGGGGCTGCCTGCTGCTGGGCGCCCTCATGGTGGCCTATGCAGTCGTGGAATTGTCCGTGTCCTCGCTTCGCGCCCCTTCTGGAGACATCTACACCTCCGGCAGGTGGGAGAGAGGCTTACCTGGCCCCGGGGGGAAAGCGGAAGACTTGGCCCAGCCCCTCTATGTGAAGCCCCCGCCGGACTCCGCGGCCGTGGGGGAGTGGGGAGAGGCGAGCCACCTCCAGCTCCAGGGGGACGAGGAGAAGCAGGCGGAAGAGCTCATCGAAAGGTATGCCATTAACATTTACCTGAGTGACAAAATCTCTCTGCACCGGCACATCCGGGATGATCGCATGTACGAGTGCCGGCTCAAGACCTATGACTACCGCAGGCTGCCCACCACCTCGGTCATCATCGCCTTCTACAACGAAGCCTGGTCCACTTTGCTACGGACCATCCACAGCGTCCTAGAGACATCCCCTGCGGTCCTCCTGAAGGAGATTATCCTGGTCGATGACTTAAGTGATAAACTGTATTTGAAGGCTCAGCTGGAAACCTACATCAGCAATCTGCAAAGAGTTCGTTTAATTAGAACCAAGAAGCGGGAGGGGCTGGTCAGAGCCCGTCTCATTGGAGCGACTTTTGCCACAGGGGAAGTGCTCACATTCCTAGACTGTCACTGTGAGTGTAACTCAGGGTGGCTGGAACCTCTGTTGGAGAGGATTAGTCAAGACGAATCTGTAATCATTTGTCCTGTTATAGACACAATTGATTGGAATACGTTTGACTTTTACATGCAGGAAGGGGAGCCGGTAATTGGGGGATTTGATTGGCACTTAACATTCCAGTGGCAGGCAGTCCCTGGACATGAAAGGAGAAGGTGGAAATCCAGAATTGACCCCATCAGATCCCCGGTTATGGCAGGAGGGCTGTTTGCTGTCAGTAAGAAGTATTTTGAGTACCTCGGTACTTACGACACAGGGATGGAAGTATGGGGTGGTGAGAATTTGGAGTTGTCGTTCAGGGTTTGGCAGTGTGGAGGGACCCTGGAGATTCACCCCTGTTCTCATGTAGGGCACGTCTTCCCAAAGCGAGCCCCCTACGCCAGGCCCAATTTTCGACAGAACACAGTCCGGGCTGCAGAGGTGTGGATGGATGAATATAAAGAGCACTTCTATAATCGAAACCCTTTAGCGAGGAAGGAAAATTACGGTGATGTGTCTGAAAGAAAATTATTGAGAAGACGGTTGAACTGCAAGAGTTTTGACTGGTATTTGAAAAATGTATTTCCTGCATTGCGTGTGCCAGATGATAGACCTGGGTGGCATGGGGCTATTCGCAGTGTGGGAATCTCTTCGGAATGTCTCGATTACAAATCTCCAGACCGTGATCCCACAGGAGCTCATTTGTCTCTGTTTGGATGCCACGGACAAGGAGGCAATCAATTTTTCGAGTATACATTAAAGAAAGAGTTACGTTTTAGCGTCCAGACAGAATTATGTGTGATGGTCCCCCACCAGAAAAATTATATTGGAATGCAATACTGTCCTAAGCAGGGGTCTCCTGTTCCTGAAGAGATTATTTGGCACTTTAAAGAGGATGGAACAATTTATCATCCCCAATCTGGCCTGTGTGTGAGTGCTTACCGTACATCAGAGGGGCGGCCTGATGTACAAATGAGAACTTGTAACGCCATTGATAAAAATCAGATTTGGAGGTTTGAGAAGTAGGCCGGACACGTGCACAGTTGTGTTTGTAATTTATGGTAGTCTCAAAAAAAAAAAACAAAAAAGCAGCCTTGTTGAAGATTGTATTTTGTTAAAAAGTTATTTGAATGTAGACTGAAATCATTCCAGAAAAGTTGTTTCATTATCTTGTCTAATACACTGAAACTGGTGGTGGGCCCAAAACCACTTTTCATATCAGTAGATGCCTTATAGACTGAATTCATTTTCTAAGCCCAATCCAACCTGTCTTTGGCTGAATTCTTTGTCTGCTGAGAGAGCCCCAGAGGCTTTTAGGTTCCAAACTTAGAGTTCAAGAAATAAAAAATCAGCACTATGAGAAATGGCTGATATTAATGCATAAATTACTGACATTTGAAGATTATGTGCAGTGTGGTTACAGTAAAACTGGCCTGGTAAATATAAGATTTTTATTTCACCCACCAATTTGAGTTTTTAGAGTTATAGTGTTTAAAAAACCCAGACAGGTGGAAGAGTGCATCATTAGCCTTTGTTTGAATGTTTAATCACAGTTCTAGAGCAATTGGATAATTGGGTTTGGGAATTATGCAATTTAATGCTCAGAAGGCTCAAGAAATAGGTGTCTGAATGAAATGGAAAGGTATCTACAGTTTTGAAGTCACTGCATTTACCTCATGCATATTGATACCTCTCATTCTGGCTTGATGAGAAATCCCGGTGAATTCCTTTATACACATATACACATGCTCATTCTCATAGAAGAACCAAGGGGGTTCTTCTCTTTTTTTAAATTAATGTTTAATCATTTAAAGTAAACAGTATTTACATTACTGTATGAATTTGAAAGTAAATAATTTGACCAAGGTATCTGTAAGTACTCTTTCTCTTTATGGCCATTGGTTAGGAAAATTAGGTATTTCTTAGCACTGCAATCTTCAAATCACTTTCCATTTTTCCTAACTTATCATATGTAAGTGTCGTTGATCGACATACCTCCCATCTATGAAACTTGAAAAGGGTTGTTTTTGTTTTTAAATTTTAAATGAGCTGAGCTCAAACTTCTGTGTTTTGGTTGGGGAATAAATGTTAGCTGTAATTAGCTGGTCACTATGTTTATGTGGTTTTGATAACTGTTGAATAATTTTTTTAAAAAATTTTCTAAAGTAATCTTTTGAATGAAGAATAAGGAATGTTTCCCAAACAAAATTATTTGAGAAGCATTGCAGCATTGAAAATTATATTTTCAATATTAAAAAAAAAACTTGGTCTACTTTGTCTTGTTTCTTTCTATGAGACTGTAACCAGGGTGAAAAGAAAAGTTCCCGATTTATAAAGAATGTATGTTAGACATGATTTTTAAACTTGAGGCTTACCCTTCATTTTTTATTGTTTTTATTATTTTGTTATTATTAATTTATTATATTATTTTTATTATTTTAGGGGTTTATTGACTCAGGGGATGCTACCATCCATTCTACAATCTGCTTTCAGAATATTATTTAGCTTGCAACACTTCCAGTGTTTAGGTGTACGGTAACATCAGAAGCTAAAATGATATCTTCAACTCCTGAATTGCTGTGACATTTTACTTGGCCACTGTTCTGTTAACTTGTTTTTCTAGTCAAAGAGAGGCCTTTTAGAAAGCCAGACTTCTCTAGATATGAAACAAGAGTAACCTCGTAGAAGGAAACTTTAGATCGCAGCTTAGTTAGCATCCTCGAATGATTAGAAAGGATGCTGCCTCCCTGATTATATGCTGTGGGTGAAGAATCAGAGCAGGGGAGCCAGGATCAGTCGATCAACACTCATTTATTAAGTGCCTTTCAATGTGCCAGGCATTGTGCTGGGCATTGGGGAATTCAGAACAAAAGTGAAACAAACCAGAGGGGCTGAACAGCTTTCTTAACCTTGAATAAGCTCATCAGAGTCTGGCTCCACTTTCTAGTTTGACATGTTGTAAATTTCATGTCCAGTTCTCAAGTACAAAGTCACAGTCTGAGGTCAAGTATAAATTATTATTTTTTGCTACCTGAAGTTTGTGTTTCTCTGCACCATCTGTCTCTTGTATGTGGACAGTTTAAATCACTCAGGTAGTTGCTTTGGTAAAGTTTTTAATGAGATAGGAATTTGAAACTCTGGGTCAAAATGAGGCATGTGAACTGTGAATTAACATTGTGGACTTCAGATTTCCACACTGACCTCCATTAATATGCATAAACTCAGTGTAGGTATTTTTAATAATAAGGATGTGCATCTCAAGACAAACTTGCAACTGAATTTAGTTTACCCAGAAGGATCCAATTCACTTTATGTTGACAAAGTAAGAATCTCCTTGGCTGAAAACGAGAAAATTGCATGGTCTTTATACATTTGGGTGTTCAGTTGTCAATGAAAATTTGTACTTTGTCTTGAGTTGCTGTTTTGAATAATTTGTGAAAGAATGTTGAGGTGTTTTAGTCTATTGTAAACAAATGGCTCTCTGTGATCAGTTAGAATATAGACCCATTTTTTTTCTCATGGTTTTAAAAGTGGCAATGGAGGAACATGAAATAAACTGTATAGCTTTTTTTTGTAAACAAATGCAGGTGTTCTGATTTATCCTCAGGATCAGCTGTCACCAAGAGCCATTTTTGATAGTGGGCAATTTCGCTTTATAGTTTTCTCATTCAGTAAACATTTAACAAGTGCCTACTATGTGTTAAGCACTGTGCTATGCACTGGGGGTACAAAAAGAGGCAAAAGACAGTCCCTGCCTTCAAGGAGCTTACAATCTAATGGGGCAGATAACATGCAAACAAATATATTCAAAGCAAGCTGTATACAGGATAAATAGGAAAGCATTAACAGAGACAAGGCTTCCTGTTGAAGATGGGATTTTAGGTGAGACTTAAAGAGAAACAGGGCGGTCAGTAGCTGGAGTGGCGAAGCCATTTCAGGCATGGGGACGGCCAGAGACAATGGCCAGAGTCGAGAGATGAGTATCTTGTTGGTGAGACAGTCAGAGGACGTGTTGGAGTATAAGGTATAAGAAGACATCTTAAACTCATGCCCTCTGCTCTGGCTACAGACCTCCCTGGCCCGCTATGCCACCCAGCTGCCCCTGTGCCCTATCAAAAATTTACCAAAACTATTTTGATTATGGCTCATGTTGGGAATCTATGTAGGTAAAGGGGCCGGGGTGGGGGAAAGTCATGTATGTTATCTTGTTTGATCCTTACAACAACCTTGTGAGATTTCAAATATGAGTAATTATCTTCTGACTTGTTGAAGCTTCCCTCTAGAGTATGTGTAAAAGGAATGTGACTTTCTGAGGTGCTAGAGTGATTCTAGATGGTACTGTTGCAGTTAGGTCAAAGGGAACGGTTTTCAAAATGGAAAAGTTGGAGAGATCATGGTTCAGAGAGAACTGAATCCTACTCTAGGTTAAGCACTAAGAAAAGTTTGTCCTTCTGTCTCTGCTAGCTAGCAGATCTGTCCTCCTCTCCATCTACAACAGGTGTCCCTACTTTCTTTCCTCATACTCTCCCTTTAACCCCTTATAATCTTGGCATTCCACCAAAACTGCTCTCTGCAAAGTTCCTAATCATCTTTTAATTGCCAGATCTAATTCTTGTCCTTCTTGACTCCTCTGTAGGTTTGGGCACCATTGATGACCCTCTTCTCCTTGATACTAGCTTCTTTCTAGGCTTTTGAGACACTAGAATCTCTTGTCCTCCTCTCTGATAACTAAGTCTCCTTTGTTGGATCCTCATCGAGATCATGTCAGTAACCATGGGTTTCCCACAGGGCTCTGTCCATCAATACTGTTTCTCTTGGTAATCTCATCAGCTCCTGTGGATTCACTTATCTCTGTGGGGCTGATTCTCAAATCTCCTTATCTCTAGCCCTAACCTTTCTCCTGACTTCTATTCTTACACCACCAATACCTATAGAAGATCATGAAATGAAAGTCCCATAGACATCTCAAACTCCTGCAAGTCCAACATTGATCTCTTTATCTTTCTTGCTAAATCCTGTCCTCTTCCTAATGTCCCTGTTATGTCTGAGTGCATCACCACCCTCTCAGTCTCCTAGAATCCCAACCCAGGTATTTTCCTTGACTCCTCACTTGCTCTCCCCATATCCAGTCTCTTGCCAATGCCTGTTTGTATTGACTTCATAACATCTCTCCCATATGCTCCCCTATTCTCCTCTGACACTACTCACCATCCTAATGTAGGCCCTCATCACCTCACTCCTGTATTGACTCAGTAGCCTCAAGTCCCTTCCCCACCACACTGTACTCTCCACTCAGTTGTCAAACTTACCTTCCTAAAGTACAAGTCTGACCATATCATTGCTTCTATTCAGTAAATTCATGTGGCTCTCTCTTGCCTCCAGTATCAAATAAAGAATCCTCTTTTTAAGGCCCTTCATTGTGTGGTCACTTTCTCACGCCAAACCTCTCCTTTCACCCCCCCCCCCAATACTCTGCAATCTAGTGATGCTGGTCCCCTTTCTGGTCCTCAAACCCAACTCTCCATCTTCAGACTCCAAATTTTTACTGGTTGCCCCCATGCCTGGAATTCCCTCCCTCCTCATCTCTGCCTCCTGGCTTCCCTGACTTCCTTCCCGTCTCAAAAAGCTTCCCTTCTGAAGAAGGCTTTCCCAGTCCTCCTTAATCTTAGTGCCCTTCTTCTGTGATTCTCTCTGATTACTCATTTATGTAGCTTGCTGTGTACACAGTTATTTACATGCTTCTTGGGAGCAAGAGCACTTTGGACATTTGTATCCCAGCACAGTGCCTGGCCCGTGGTCATTGCTGTTTACTAACTAGAGAAGTGACATGGTTGGACTGGTGCTTTAGGAAAATTAAGCAGAGGATAGACTGGAATGGAGAGAGACTTGAATGGGGTTCACCAGCCAACACACTATTGCAATGATCCAGGTGTGAGATCCCGGTGAGATCCAGGTGAGAGGGCCTGCACCAGGCTGTGGCTGTGTCAGAGGAGAAAAGGAGGTGTGTACAGTGAGTATACTGGGAAGAAGGTGGGAAGACCTACAAATTAATGACCTTGATGACAATAGTTAGCAAAATTCTAGAGTTGATTATTTAGATTATTGTGAGCATTTCAAATTAGGAAGCAAGGATGACACGGAGCCAGCATAGAAGTCTCTAAGAATGCCAAAGTAATTTTATTTGGTAAAGTAACTAGGTTGATTGGTCAAGGGAATAGCACAATATTCTGGATTTCAGCAGATACTTGGCAGAATAGCATTCAGTATCTTAATGAACGTGATAGAGAAATGGAGGCTTGATGAGAGGAGTTAGGCAGATTCATATGTGGTTGGACAATCGAATCCAATGAATACTGATTAATACTGATTTCAAGAGACACCTATAGTGGTGTAGCACAGGGCCATCCTTGCCTCATCTTTGATCAATGACTTGAATGAAGACAGAGAGTATTGATCATAACATTTGGAGATGACCCAAAATGGTTGTCTTAGTGATTAACATTTCTAATACCTTAGATGATAGCGCTTTAAGCTTTGCAAAGTGCTTTCAAGTTTACATGTGTTAACTCTTTTAGTAGTGTGAAGCAAAAAATCTTGCATTTAGGTTAAAAGAAAATCAACTTCAGAAGTACAATAAGGATGCCTGACTTCAGGGTATTTTGTGTGATGAAAGGCTTTGTTTGATTGAAAATTCAGCATGAACCAATTAAAAAATCCAGTTCAAATGGGGACCTCTTCTAAGTACCTGTTCACTGTGTGAAATCACCAAATAAATCCACCGAGTAAATTAGTGCTTTGTGGCAGGTGTGTGCCCCAAAGAGGCAGGTAAGGGTCCTTTCCCCTCCTGCATAGGTGACTCGGGACAGATTCACAAAGGGAAAGTGTTTCTTAAGAAGGATCCTGGAGCCCCTGGGAGGAAGGCCTCAAACTGCTCATTTCAGGAGCTCGTCCACCACTGAAGGAATTCTTCTGGTGCCTGCAGCCCTGGGGAGAGACTGGGTGATTGTGCTGATGATTCTCCAGGAAACCATGGCCACCTCTGTCTGACTAGCTTTTTGCTGTTCTCCCTCTCAGCCCTCCTGCTTTCTCTGTGGTTGCCACCCCCTTTCTTTGCCCCTTTACTGCAACCCCAAAGGCCACATCTAAGGACCTATGAATTGGCTATGTGTTCATCAGTACTTCTCAAGAAGATAATTGCCCATTGGATGATGAATTCACATCTTTTCCAGGAAATTTCAGCGAAGGCCTCCTAGGTGGGAATGTCAAGAATGCAGAACAATGCCCGGGTGTACCTGCCAACTACATTTACAACTCCCTTCTTTTGACCTTTTATCTCCAAAGGATCCATTCGATGATGAATGACAGAAAGCTGCTGACATTTTTAATTATATACCATGTTTATCCAGGGTGGGGTTTCAAATGGAAATACTCAAAAGCAAATTCTAAGCTGGCACAGGACTGCACTGACATCAGTAATTAAATAACCTTTTCTTTTATAATATATATTGGGCTTTGGTGTGACCATTTCTTTCCTGGGGAAGGACAGTGCAGAAACAAGGAACTAAATGGTATGTAAATTGCAATTATTTTACAAGACTGAGATGAAATAAGAATCCATAAAAATCCCAGCTCTACTCCTCGCCCAAATTGATAGTAGCATCCCATGTATCTGTTGACTGGCCCTAGTTTTTCTTTTCTGTGTCATCAGTATATGCCTCCCTTGGGCCAGATGAGGTTTCTAGGCCTGGGGCAGGACGATGAGGCCCAAAGAGGTGGAGGGACTTGTTAAAACTCACATAGGTGATAAATAACTCAGCTGTGTCTGAGCAGAGAGCCTCAGACTCCAAGTTCACCATCTTGAGCTTCCTCTGAGCCTGACCAGTCTTTATTGCTGTATTGCACAATGCAGATAGAGGTCTCTGTCTTTCATGGGCTTTTTATTGCTGAATATATGCTGAGTCACTGGATCCAGCAGCCAGTGTTTATGGAAAACCTAACCACAAGCAAAGCGCCTGGGCCAGGCACTGTGCAGGGAGCACATGAAGGATGGGAGAGAATCATAGAATCTCAGAGAATATCCAGTTAGACTTAGGTTGTTTGTGTCCTGGCCCTCAAGGAACTGACACAATTAAACAAGATATAGGAACCAAATGAATGAATGTCATGGTCATCCTTCCGAGTTTGTCTATTTAACAAATTCAATTCAGTGAACATGTCTGAATCCCCCTATATGCAGACACTATACAGGAGGTAGAAAGATGAAAAAACAAAGTTCGAAGACCAGCCTAGCTAAGATTAGGTATGTCTAGATGCTTAGCTACCAAATGATTGATTTGGCCCCCAAAACTCTTGAAGACTATTTACTAAATGTGAAGAGCTGGGCCAATAGATAGGAGAATAGCTGTGCTTATGAGAGCAAGGGTGAGTATCATTTAGTAGCATTACCAAAAAGTCATCTCGGGCCAGCATACCAGAGTGCCATTTAATTCAGATTCTAGAGATAGAAACTTCATGATTTTGTTAAAGCTCGGCAGGAGCGCCTCTTACGTGTCCTTCAATGATCTAAAGGCCATGGTTTTATCAGGATGAATATTCCCTCCTCCAGTGGAGATCGAAACTCCTTCCTGTCTCAGAAGATGGTTTCATAAATTGCTGCGACTATTTGTCTTCTGTATCACACCACTGTACATCCAGGGATCTTTCTGAAGAGGGAGGTGGAGAAAGAGATTGCCAAGGAAATTAAAGGAGGAATATTTAGCCAACTTAAGCCAACAAATATTTATAAACTTGGAAATCCCTTTAATGTTAGTTTTTATAGAAACAAATGTACTAAGTACAAATAGTTTTAATGTATTTGTTAAGGAAATTATAAGATTCTTTGTGACTGACCAGAGCTTATCTCTTGTTAAGGAAATTATAAGATTCTTTGTGATTGACCATAGCTTATCTCCCCTCCTCTCCCCTCCCCGTTTACCCTGAAGAGGTCTTAAAAGGTGGTCTTCTTCAGCTCCCTCATGTTACAAGTGAGAAAACTAGGCCCCAGAAAGGTTTCACAGGCCTGTACAACCTGTGGCTTGCCAGAGGATTTCCTCTACATACAAAGGCTGTTTTCCTCTACATTTTTCCCAGGCCACCTGAAATCTTTTGGCATGCTTCAAGCAAGCATTGCAAGCCTGGGTTAAGGGATTTTGTCTGAACCCAGGTCCTCTGACTCCAAATCTGGCCATCTGTCCCCTTTGCTGTCATACCATTTGTTTATATATAATTTGAAAGTAATACAACTACACATGTGTGTGTGTGTATGTTCTTTCAATAACACTGAGTCCTCCATTAGTGAGAATTCTTATGTTCACATGCAAGTAAACATGAGGAGATTTTTCTAATTCAGAGATAGAAGCAATGTTTTTGTATGCTGTGACCACTGCAAGTGTTTGTTTGTACCATAGATTGCGCCCCCAAACCCTCTCCTCAGAAGCTTCAGTGCTGTTGTTAGTAGATGCTCCCGGGATTACTTCCCCTTCTCTATCTAGTCATGAAACATTTACTGGTTCTCACTGAGTAGATGGTCTAGGACCTATGCCAAGGGGGTTACAAATAGTAACAGTTCCCATTTACGTAACATTTTAAAGGTTACAAAGCATTTTTTATTTTCCCCCTAGATTACAGATAAAGTAGGAGGCCAGCCTTAGAATCGGAAGCGCAGGGTTCCAGTGCTTCCTCTGAAACATTCTGCATGACGGCCAAACTGATGAAGCTGAACTAAATTGACCACAACAGATGGAGAGTTTCCTCAATGGAGGCTTCATATGCAGATAAAATCAGTGGTCTAGACTTAAAAAAAAGTAATTACAGATGAAGAAACTAAGGCTCGAGGTCAAGTAGCTTACTCATTGGTCATAGAATTAGTAGGTACCATAGACAGGTCTTGAGCCCAGGACTCGAATATTATGCTGTCCCTAAGGAAATAGCATCAAGATGGCAGTTTAGTGATGTGTGTTTCTTTTTTATTGTTTTTGTTAATTTTTCAATGTAGCTTTAGCCACCTCAGCCCCTACTGTTAACTTGTTATTTGATAAGACACATTGTAATGAAACTTAGATACTTAATTCTCATTCTTTCCTATGTACAGTTAACTGTGGGTACAACCCGGATAGTTTTGCTTTAACAAAACTATGATTATTTCTTGTGTTCTTGATAGCCAGTGCCTCTTGGGATACCTTTCTCATGCTATGGGACTTCAAGCCACAGCCTAAAGCTTTCCGCTATGTGGGTCACAAGGATGCTGTGACCAGTGTACAGTTTTCGCCACTTGGAAACTTAGTGGCATCTGCCTCACGAGACAGGACTGTCAGACTGTGGATTCCTGATAGGTAAGTGTAATTGACAGAAATGGATGTTTTCTGAAATTGAAGCGTGAGGGGAAGGAGGGAGTGTTTGGCTATGGAGGGCTTTGGCTGGGTTTGATAATAATAACAAATAGCTAACAATTATATAGCTCTTACTATGTTCTAAGTGCTTTACAAATATCTCCTTTGGGGGCAGCTAGGTGGTGCAGTGAGTAGAGCACCGGCCCTGGAGTCAGGAGGACCTGAGTTCAAATCTAGCCTCAGACACTTGACACATGTACTAGCTATGTGACCTTGGGCAAGTCACTTAACCTCATTTGCCCTGCCTTCCCCCCTGCAAAAAAAAAAAAACCCCAAATATCTCCTTTGATCTTCACAACAACTCTAGGAGGTAGGTGCTGTAATTAGCTCCGTTTCACAGATGAGGAAACCGAGGCAAACAGAGGTTGAGTGACTTGCCCAGGGTCACACAGCTAGTAAGTCTCTGAGGCTGGATTTGAACTTGGGTCTTCCTGATTCTAGGCCTGGAGCTCTATCCACCTATCTGCACCATTAATCCATATGATCACAAAGAAAAACATAATAAAATCTTTATGTTAGAATTGATATTTATACATTTCCTAGAGCCTCCAAATTGTTGAATCACCTAATTATCCATACCAAACTTAGTTTCAATATAAAAAAGACTTAAAGCCTTCCATGGCCCCCCTCTCTCCCACTCGCTTAGCTGAAAACCTCGCCTTATATATACACTACCAGAAAATTGGGGGAATTGGTCAAGAAGTCCCTCTTCTCTCCTATTCTACATCTCGCATCTCTCAAATGTCTTTCCCCACCATGGGCTCCTTCACCCCTGCTTCACACGAGATGGCCCTACTCCTTGCCAAGGTAAACCCCTCTGCATGCACAAATTCCCATTTTTTATCCCGTCTTCCCTGGCAGAATGCTCCCTCTATGATCCCCATTCTCTTATTTATCTTCAGTCTTTCCCTGCCCACTGCTACTTGCCTGCAAACATGCCCATGTCTCCCTCATCCTTAAAAATCCCACACTTAATTCATCCTCCTGTCCCTGATAGCTAGTGGCTTATAGCATTCCTCCTTTTCATGGCTAAACTCCATGAGGAGGCCATCTACAGTGAGGTGTCTCCACTTCCTCTCTTCAAAACCTTTTGTCCTCATCATTCAATTGAAATTGCCTTCTCCAAAGTTACCAATATTCTCTTAATTGCCTAATATGATGACTTTTTAATTTTAATTTAATTCTTTTATTTTTTATTCTATTCTATTTTATATTCTTTTATTCTGTTCTGTTTATTTTATTCTTCCATTTACCAAAAGTCTATTTTCTCTCCTTTCCAGCTCCCACCCATTGAAAAAAGAAAAAAAAGCACAAAACCCTTATCACAAATATGCATAGTCAAGCAAAATAAATTTCTGCATTGGAATGACCTTTTCTTAATCCTTATCCTTTCTGAACTCTGCTGCCTTTAACCCTGTTGACCATTCCCTTCTCTTGGATACACTGTCCTTCCTCTGCTTTTGGTGTCACTGTTCCCCTGGTTCTTTTACCTGTCTGACCACACCTCATTTTCCTTTGCTGGATCTTCATCTGGGTCACACCCACTGACTGGGGATATCCCCCAAAGCTCTGTCCTTGGCCTTCTCTTCCTGTTTTGTGAGCTGATCCAGTTGTCATTTCTCTTGTTTTTACTAGTTTGCTAGTTAGATGAGAATAAAGTAGCATTTCCAAGTTTTTTTTAATTTGCATTTCTCTGATGATTAGAGTTTAAACAAATTTGTGAGTCAAATCTATTTTTAACATTTTCATTCAGGCCTTTTATCAACTGTTCCATCTAGGCTAAAGCCTTGTCTTAGGTACACTCTGAACCATGGGTATAAGGTGAGAGGGCCACTGTCTTCTGCCCTTCCTATACTGTACCTGCATTGTGGTGTTCAGTTCTTGGTGCCATATTTTGGGAAGTACTCTGAGAAGTCAAGAGGCTCCAGAAGAGAATGGCAAGATGGTAAAGGGCCTCAAGATTCCACTGGGTAAGGATCAGTTAAAGAATTGAAGATGTTTAGCCTAGAGAAAAGAAGACTCCCTGGGAACATCATAGCTGTCTTTAAGTCTCTGAATGGCTGTCCTGTGACAAAGGGATTAGATTGGTTATTCTTGGCCACAGAGGGCAGAAGTAAGAGTGATGGTGCAGAAGCCACAAAGAGGCAAATTCATATTTGATATGAAGAAAGAATTCTAATCATTTATAGCAGCAAACATTTATTAAACATCTCCAGGTGCTGGAAATTTAAAGGTGAAAAATATATAGTCCTGGCCTTACAGAGCTTACAGCCTAATGGGAGAGGGGAAAGATATATCATGTACACAGGTAATCAGTAGTATGCTGGAGCTAGCTTGTAGGAGCTCAAAAGACCAATTGTTAAATTTTCACTGTGAGTATTTGCCTCTTGGAAATTGGCAAATGCAAAAAATCAAGGCTTGATTTATTGTTTTGTTGATTGTCTAGACTTTAAAAAAAGATGGAGAAAATGTTAATAATGCAGATTAAACTTTAAAGTGCATACATACCACCACCCCCCCAAGCTGATTGTTAAGCATTTACCAGCATACCCCTGGGTATGTTTGGTATAGTTTAGCACGTGATAGCCAAATAGCTATGAGAAATATAAGGAGGGAGAAATTACTTTCTTTTCAAAAATAAATCTTAGTGGTGTATTTTGTATTTTGTTGTTGTTGTTGTTCAGGCATGTCCTACTCTCCATGACCCCTTTTGGGGTTTTCTTGACAGAGATACTAGAGCAATTTGCCATTTCCTTCTCCAGCTCATTTTACAGATGAGGAAACTGAGGCAAACAGGGTTAAGTGACCTGCCCAGGGTCACACAGCTAGTAAGTGTCTGAGGTCAGATTTGAATTCAGGGAGTTGAGTCTTCCTTACTCCAGGCCTGGCACTCTATCCAGGGCACCAACTTGCTGCTAGGTGGCACAGTGGCCCATTTTGTTTTTACTAGCCCTAAATTTCCTTCAGTATCCTTCCTCTTTTAGAGAGCCATCCGTTATTATAAAAAATTTTAAAAGAAAAAGAAGAGAAAAAAATGTAGTAAAACCTAGAGGTACATTAGGAAAATGGGACATTGTATGCAAAGTTCCATACCTGTGGATACCATCTAGTCTTTGGTGAGGAGTGGAAGGAAGTGTCTTCTCATACCCAGGAGAGATCACCGTCACCCGGAGAATCAGGGAAACTTCATGGAGGCATCTAAGTTGGGCTTTGAAGGAAGTGAAAAGCTTCAACAAATGGCAATGAGAGTTGGAAGAAGAGTCTGCTCCAAGCACAGGGGGCCGTGTATGAGCAGAAGGCCGAGAGATGGGAAAGGTGCGCTGAGGACATAGCACAAAGATGAATCTGCTTTGTTGGGCATGCCCTTCAGCAGGGGAATCAGTGGGCAATTTGGTAGGCTGCTTGCCAGGGGAGGAGCTGAAATGTTATTATGGAGGAATTGGGAGCTGGCGAGGGTTTGGTTTGGTTTGGTTTTTGATAGAGGAGTAGCATGATTGTAGTGGTTAGGCAGATTACTCAGGAAGCAAGAGGGATTAGAGAGGTCATAGTTTGTAGACAGGAAGACTACCTGGAGGTTATTGGCATATTCTAGGTGGGAAGAGTTAAAGGCATTAAATGGTGGTTCATGTGGGAGTGGAGAGGAAAGGCTAGGTATGGGAAATATTGTGGAGCTAGGAAGGTAAGCTTTGGCAAAGAACTGGATGTTTGGGGTAAGGGACAGGGAAGATCAAAGATAGTGCCAAGAGGGATGTTGGAGGTAGCGTTCACAGAGAAAGAAAAGTGTGTGGGAGAAATGTTGATTTTGAAGCATTGAGCCATCCAGGTGAAGATACTAACCAGGCTGTTGGAAATGATGACACTGGATTCTAGGGGGAAGTCTGGGGTGGAGAGCTAGGTTTGAGTGTTCCCTGCAGAGATATTGAGGCTATGTTAACAGTTGAGATCACTAAGGAGGAGAGTGTAGATAGAGAAAGGGAGAGGGCCTGGGGCAGAAACTTGTAGAACAGATATATTTAGAAGGCAAGTGGAAAATGAAGACCTAGAAAAGAGGAACAAAAAAGGAGTTAATGGATGAGGAGAACCGTGAGAGCCATGTCTTGGAAGCGAAGGGTAGAGATGATGTCAAGTTGAGGAGGTGGCCAAAAGAAAGTTTAAGGAGACCAAGGACAGGAAAAAAAAAATGTACTTAGGTTTGTCAGTTAGGATATTATTGATGACCTGGGGGAGAGCAGTTTCTTTTTTCTAATTTTTAAGTTTATTTTTAATATTCATTTTTAAAAATTTTCCTTCCAAATTCTCTCCTTCCCTTCCACCTCTCCCCCATCTACTGAGAAGACAAGCAACATGATATCAATTATACATGTGAAGCCATTTTCGAATTAGCTATGTTGCAAAAACCAAAAAACAAAAGGTAAAAAATATAAAGAAAATGAAAAAAGTACTCCTCAATTTGCATTCAGAACTCATCAGTTCACTCCCTGGAGGTAAATAGCATTTTTAATTGTGAGTCTTTTAAGTTTGTCTTGTATCATTGTATTGCTGAGAATAGTTAAGTTATTCACAGTTGATCATTGTATGGTATTGCTATTACTGTGTACAGTGTTCTGGTTTTTATCAGTTCCAAGTTCTTCTGACACTATCCCCCTTTATCATTTCTTACAAAGCATGATAGTATTCCATCATAGTTATATACCACAACTTATTCAACCATTCCCCACATAACAGCAAGCACCCTAGCACAGGATGGCCTGTTAGCACAGGTTCTTTGATCTGCTTTTATTAATTACTTCAATTAAACACATATATCATTCACTTAGTTCAAGGTCAGCACCCTGAACATAGAGAAAATACAAGCAGAGAAATTAGCACCGATCAACAGACATGGCTTCCAACAGTCTGAGAAATTAATACATACATAATCACCAGAGAGGAAGGCACCAACATCTGGGTTTTCAAAGCCTGGGGGTCTCCTTAATGGCTACCCAGAGTCTCATCTGGCCAAATCACATAAACATTCTACCCATGAGTGAGCCCCAAGGCAAAATACCAACCTCAGAATATACATGTAGCCAGAAGGCATCACAATGCACATGCTTTAGCGCCTAATTATGAAAAGGTGTGAAAACCTTCCTACAAGCAAGCTTCCCCTAAGCAAGGTTTCCTTTTAAGCAAGTTTCTCCCCCAGTAGGCACCATGTGACTCAGGAGATTTCACAGCTGTGAGCTAAACACTTCACATTAGCCTATCAATGGATGGGAAAGATCTTCCTATTCCATTAACATTAACCCCAATTGATGGACATCTTTCAATTTCCAATTCTTTGCCACCACAAAAAGAGCTGTTAGAAATATTTTTGCACATACAATGTCCTTTTTTCCTTTTGAGAGAGCAATTTCAATAGGGTAAGGGGGAGCAGACTCCCCAGGACTGAGTGGGTACTGAAGAATTAAAGACATAGAGTACAATCCAGGACTCTTCTTTCCAAGCATTTGTCAGTGAAGAGGAGGAGAGAGTGAGGATGTGGTAATAGTGTCGAGGTGGTAGGTGGTAGGTGGGGGTGGGGGAAACTTAGTTTTCTTTGAGGGGAAGATACAGATACTTGAGACCTGAGTGTATAGAGTGGAAAAATAACTAGTAGAGAAGGAGAGATGAAAGATGTAGGACAGTGAGGGAATAAATGATTTTGGGGGTAAGAGGGCAGGAAAAAAAAAGGTCAAGCATACAGTTAGGGGGGCTTCTTAGGGGATCTTCTCTTCCTTTGAAACTGGATGGATGGAGAGGGTGAATAAGAACAGTGTGAGGACTGCAGGAGGAAGGGACATGAGGGCATTCAAGTTGGATGATCTCAATAAAAGTAGGAAGTTCATGAATGAATGAAAACATGTTTTAAGTGCTGACCATGAGCTCCATGCTGGGGCCTCACGCAGAAAATGAAGCCCATCCTTGGGGGAGACAACTTCTGTTGGATAGTTCAACTGCAGGGCAGATGGAGGGGCCTGGAGGTTCTCAGTGTGATGCAGCATCATCTTTGGAGAGGGAAGGAGGAACTCGTGGAGTTGGAGCCTTCAGAAGAAATATGGTTCAGAACCATCACCATGGAGAGCGCAGTAGAGGGTCAAGAAAAGGAGAGGGAAAAATGGTTGTTTGAAAGGAGGGGAAAGAGGCAAAGATGGTTCTGAGGTTTTGAGCCTGGTAATGAGAAAAACCGTTACTTCTGTAGAAATAAGGAAGTGAAGAGAAAGGAGCTTTGAGGGGAAGATGATTTCAGCTTTGGATATTTGAGGTTTGAAGTGAAGGAAGTATAACCAGACAGTGATAACTCAGCAAGTGCCGGAAAAAAAAAATCCATGGAGGCCTGGGGAGAGGTTGGGGGTGGAGATGTAAACTTGGCAGATATGTATCAAAGCCATAGGAATGATTGAGACTACCAAGGACGTCAGTATAGAGAATGAGATTGGCCTGGGACAGAGCTTCTTTGATGAGGGGACATCAGTATGATTATTGAAATTTTCAAGCATGGAGGAAGGGGTGAAAATAGAGAAGACTGAGAGTTAGGCTCTAACTCCTTGAAAAAGGGGAGAGAGTGACCTGAAGACCATTATATTGTGACAACAGGGATAGGAACCGAGATATGGGATCATACTTTTCAAGCTATTTTCTGACCATTCCCACAGAAGAAATGACAAACTTCATAAGAAACCACTAGTGTTAACACATGTAACTGATTTCAGATTTAGGGTTATAATCAGTATTTAATTTAATCGACATAGCTCAGATTGGGGCAAAATTCAAGGCAAAATAGCCGTCTCTCCCTGAAAATTCATTCCCTTTTTAACTACATCATTTTATGAAACTTCTTTTTTACTTTGACCATAATAAAATAAAAGCAAAAACAGAATCCAAAACTCGTGTCAGAGCCTGCGCCACATATTGTAGTTACTTCTTTGATTCTAAGGATAGAAAAATTTTCACTTAGGGAAAGAAGAAAAAAAATCTTATGGCTTATCTTCAGTCTCCATAATTTTTATTATTATATGCATTTCTTATAACACATATGTTTGTCAGGGTATGAAGGGACCCACGATGTTGTCATAAGCGTCTCCTAGTGTCAGGGAAACCTCCACCAATGCAGAACGCAACCTACTTTAAATTATAATCCGAAAAAATTGTTTGAGAGTCAAAGGGGTATGTGACTTGCCCAAAGTCACACTGCTTATTTTTGTATTTATCTTTAAACATAATTTCTTAATTCACATTTGCTTTTTATTTCAATGTTGAAAGAAATCAGCCAGGAATCACCCCAAAAGAAAGTGCTGCTGCCCTGTAGTGAAAGTTAGGCTCATAGGAAGACCCCTCCTACTCTTTGGGTAGAGATGGATCCCCTTCTATTGGAGACAGATGGAAGAACACACAGGTGGGGCACAATCTACACCAGTGAAGGGCATATCCCACTGAGGAAATCAGGTGCTTTGGAGTAGACACTTCAAAGGCATTTAAGTACCAACTACTTGTAAGAGGTACAAGTTAAAAAAATAAAAGCAGTTCTCAAAAAAGAAATTGTACTATGTTCATTGAAACATTTAATAATTCTATTTTATACTTATTTAAATTTAACAGAGAATTGAAAAGTTTGCCATTTCTATAAGGGGACATTGCTTTAGAGCAGGGTTCTTCCCCTTTTTGTGTTGTGGCCCCTTTGGTGGTCTCTTGTGAAGCCTACAGACTCCTTCTCAGAATCGTATTTTTAAATGCATAAAATAAAATACAGAGGATGGCAAAAGAAACCAGTTCTGTTTATCCTCCATCCAAGTTCATGTTTTACTCCTGAAATCTTCCTGTGGGCCTCTTGGGGGACAGTGAACTCTATGCTAAGGAGCCCTACACTAAAGGCAGCCACAGTATAATGGACTTGGACCCCTAGGCCTAGTATCCTGATCTGCCACTTGGAACTGTGTGACCTTAGATAAATCACTGAACCTCTTAGGGTATCAGGTTCCTCATCTTTAAAATAAGAGGATCTGCAAGACAGCTCTGAAGGACTTATCATGAAAGTGCTCTCCCTCCCCAGAGTAAGAACTGATGGAATCTGAATACGGATCAAGGCATTCTTTTTTTACTTTATTTTTCTTGGGTTTTTATGTTGGTCTATGTCTTCTTTTACAACATGGCCATTATGGAAATATGTTTTGGATGATTATACATGTATAACCTACGTCGAATTGCTGGCCTTCTCAGTGAGGAGTGGGGAGGAAGAGAATTTGGAACTCAGTTTTTAAAATAAATGTTGAAAATTGTTTTTACATGTAATTGGGGGAGGTAAAATATTAACTTTTTTAAAAATAAAAAGTGAAATAAGAGGATCTGACTAAAAAATTGCTAAGTTCCCTTCCCAGCCTTAGTGTCTGTGAATCAGATGTTTGAGCCCCAAATGTTTCCAGCGCTCAGAGAAAAGTAGGGCAGAGTGACCAGGGCTTTGTCTGGCACTGGGCAGTTTGCCCTATGACAGGAAATTTAAAAGAGTTAAAAAAGCAGAACAATTGTGTTTTTCAGAGGGTGTGGTACACATGGGGTTGGCAGACAAGGCAGGGAGAGGAAGCTGGGGAGCAACTTGATTGTCTCCTACTTCTCTCAGGTAGTTTCCAAGTTTGTGGGGCTCAGGTTCTGGCTAGGCCTCAGGGTGGGGAGAGAGCCCAGGGCCTGGCCCAGCAAGCCCATCCTTCTAGGGCTGACAGCTGCAAATTAAATGCCACCTTGGAAGAGAGGGTGGGCAGCTCAGGGACCAGTGGCAGGCTGGGAAGAGAGACAGTACATTGGCCCTGACATGCCTTCTTGAGGATACTTCCTCCTCCCTGATCCTGAGGGCCTTGTGTTTCCTCCCCAATGTTGCCTTCCCTTGATTCTCACATCTTGCCCAGGCATTGAGCAGGGATGCCAGGGCCTGCCCTCGGGAAAGGGAAACATTCAGACCTGGGCGTTCTCTGCCGTTGAGTCAGGATAGTAACGTGGGAAAATCTTACTGCTGCTGCTTACTTCCTATGTGACCTTGGGCAAGTCTCCTCTATAAACCGAGGGGGTTGGCTAGCTGGCCTCTGATGTGGGGTGGGGCGGATTTCAGGTGAGACAAGAGAAGATGCTTAGCCCCGAAGTCCCTGCTGGAGGGCTGCCTCTTCCTCCTTCCCCCTTGGATCTTTTTCTCAAAGCTTTGCCCTCCCAAGCTGCTGAGCAGAGGGCTGTATGTGGGGTGACTTTGGGGCCAGAGCCTACCTGGGAGGATGGAAGAGCCCCTCTCCTTCCTTAGCTGCTTATGCCGAGTCATGAGACCAGAGACCGCTAATTTGGAAGGACTGATGCCCCCTGCACCCCTCAGGATACCTCATTCCAACAACCTGGCTGAAAGAGCTCTAGACCAGGCGATTCTAATCCCTCCTTTGACACTGAGCCTCTGTTCCCCTCTCTGTGAAATGAGATGATTGGACAAGGTTTTCCCTGAGGTTCCTTCTAGCTCTTGCAGTCTGGGAGTCTGTGATTTGGGCCTTATTCCACTTTGATCTAATTGCAAATTTCTAGGTCTTTTATTTCTGGACAGCAATCTGGCAATACATAGTAAGAGTTACAAAAAATAATCCTGCCTTTTTAAGCCAATACCTCCATTATTATAAGTATACCTTGATAAATTTTATCAAAAACATTTTAAAAAAATCCATTCCAGAATTTTTCATAACAGCTTTACATATAATAACAAAGGACCTGAATGTCTAATAGTTAAGGATGGACCAAATACATTGCAGTACATTATATCAGGGAATTAACATGAGAGTATATTATTCATTTAAAATGGACAAATATGATGTATTCAGCGAAACCCGGAAAGACCTCTATGAAATAATGCAAAGGGGAAATAACCCAAATACAATGCTGGAAGGACCAGGGAATGAGAATGAATGGCCAAATCTTTGAAGAGGTGATTGAAATGGTGTTACAGTGCTGAAGGAGTTGAAGCATCGTGGTACGATGGAAAGCTAATTAGCTCCAAAGTCAGGACTTTGGCTCAAATCCCAGCTTTGCCCCCTTGGTACCTGTGTGCTGTCAGCCTCCCTGGCCTCAGCTTTCTCAAGTCAAATGAGTGAGCTTGGATGGGATGGCCTCCAAAGCTCCTCTAAGTCTTTGATCTTATGATTCATTTAAATGTAAATACTTTCTACACAAGTTGACTATGTAAAACATTAGATTCACCTCAGCTTGGCCTTATTTTCCATAAGAGTTGAACCAGCTTCTTGGACCTGGGGCTTTTGTTTCCCTCATCTTTGAAAATGAGAATTTGAGCTAGATGATCCTTTTTGTCTCTTTTAGGTTGTCAGTGCCCTTCCCTAGAGCATCTTACTGTTTGCTATTAACGAATACTTTTCCCCCTCTCCCCTTCTGTAACTCCCAGTAATCAGTTTCTTGGATGGCAGATGCGCAAAGACACCTCAGCTTAGCATATAGTTATTATCGAGAATTTGTTTAACTAGGAAGCTACTAAACCGAACTATCTGTTCCTTGGGGGAGGGAGGTTATGGGTGAGCAGCTTCCACAGTGGTTGCCTCGTGGTGTCCTAGAATCTACATCTGTCCAGGTATAGTGTTAACCTCTCTCTCAGCCCACTTTGGACCCCCTTCCCCCAAGTCTTTCATGCCACTTGCTCTTGGAGACATTTGCAATGCTCATCCCAGGCACCAAGATTCACAGTTAAGGCTCTGCCAGTGCTCCCTAGCTACATGACCATGGGGAGGTTATCTACCTTCTGTGAGCCTTAGTTTTCTCATCTCACAGTACTGTGGTGAGGGAAGTGCTTTGTAAACTGGAAAGCGCTTTATAATTATGATCTGTCATTACTGTAACATAGCATGATTTAAATTCATTACACTCTGGGAAGATCTGTAGACTGTACCGCGCTGGTGGTATCAAGCCCCAGAACACAGATGGCATAGCTTTCTGGAAAGAGGTCTCCACAGAGTTTGGCCTGACCATTGACATAGAAAAGACCAAGTGTGTGATAAATGTTTGTTGTCCAAGTTGCATCATGTACTTGCATGGACATACACATGCCCACAGATACACACATATTTGGGACAAAGAACTCAGGCCCGGAATTGAACAGAAGGAGGAAAACCAGTTAGACTGACTTCAAGAAATTGCAGGCCCCAAGCTTCCCATGGAATTAATGGCCTAACTCTTTAATGCCAACATTCTACTGGCATTGCTGTAGGGCAGTGAGACACGTATTAGAGTAGTCACTGAAGAAATCAAAAGAAAGATCACATGTAGGTCAGTGGTGGGCATGTCCAGGCTGCAGCATATAACCAGTGAGAAACTTGGAGGAAGAACAAGAGTAAAAGATGGCATCAAGGACCTTGTGATGAGAACAGAAGATCGGCTGGTGCTGTGGGGGAAGGAGCTATGACAGATGGCTAGCCAGAGTACTCCACTGGCACCTTTGTGTTGTCAGGAGAAAGGGAAGGCCTGTGGCACATTTGGAGGAACTTAGGCTAGTACAGTGGTCAAGAGTCACCAGGAATGACACAGGGCATGGATGGGCTGCAGTCTGCACCACCAAAAGGCATTTCCAAATTAAAAAGATCACAGACCCCTTTGTGTATTTATTGACCTTTGGACTAAATATACCATGTGGCTAAAGTGATGGCTTTGCTTGAGCATTCACAGGAATTTATAAACATGAAGACAGCATTAACAATAAAAGTGTCCCTGTGATTCATATGTTATCTTGTTGGCATAGGTAACTCCCATGTGGGAATCCCACCCTCATGCAGATTGCAACCCATTTGGGACAGTAGACTAGCTCCTGGAAGTTACTGGAAGCATAACGATTCAGTGTCTGGCCCAGGGTCACTGAGTACAAGTCAGAAGGTGGAATTTGACCCCAAGTGCTCTTGACTCCAAGTTGATCACACCATTCTGCCCTCCAAAAGGGGAAACAGAACAGCTACTCATAGCTAACCTTATAAAACACCTACTATGTGCAGGGCACTCAGGTAAATGCTTTACAGACATCTCATCTGATCCTCACAACAACCCTGGGAGGTAGGTACTTTTTTATCCCTATTTTTCAGATCAGGGAACCAAAGCAGACAGAGGTTAAGTGATTTGCCCAGTGTCACTTAGCTAGTAAGTGTCCAAGGCCAAATTTGAACTCAGATCCTCTTGACTCCAGGCCTGGTGTTTTATACAGCTCGCTTTCACATGATTTTATAATTACTCAATAAAACAAATTGAGGCTTATTCAGGTTCTGAGTTGAATTATTCTAATCTCTTTATCCCTGAGACTTTTGGCATGGCTTTAAATAAATTCTATTTCCTGACCAGTTTTCCATAAGATATCACGAATGTTAATACCACTATCTGAAGGGAACACTTTCTAAATCTTAGTTATTAGCAAGATAAGAATGTTCGGGGAAAAATTAGGACTTCTCAAAGCTCTTTCCAGCCCAACTGCAGAGTTCTAGGCTTCCTTCTAGCTGCAGTCTCTGCCCTGCCCCTTATAACTTATATAATATATAAGTTATAAGGACCCCTTATATAACTTCTCCCATTTCTTTCTTCCCTTCCTTCACCTGTCCCCAAACAAAGAAAGCTACAGCAGCAATTCTGTACTATTAAAAAAGGAAGAAATAGAGGCCAGAACTGCTATGATTTCATTGGTCTAGGAACCTCCTGAGGGAGGAAACACCCACCACCCAAGCAAACCTGCCTGCGGCTGCTTGGCATTTTCTATAGTCTTAGACGGTGGCCTAGATCTCTCAGAGGTTAAATGATTTGTCCAGAGTCTCACTACCAGTATGTATCAGAGGCAGGTCTTCAACTCAGGTTTTTCAGGGTGTAACGCCAGCTCTCAGTATCCTTAAGAAGGAAATTATGTTAAAAACTATTTTTATTTTATTTTATCTAAGGGACTGGGATAGGTGAAAAGAAGGAGGAAGTAGGTAAGAAGGAATGTTTTTGCAAGATCTTGGCTAATGCTGATTAATATTAACAGAGGCGGTACCTAGAATACACAGTGTGGAATGAAAAAGCTTTGGATGGGATGCCTACTCTTTTTCAGAAAGCACACATACACATACTCTCTTCCTTTCTCTCTCTCTCTCTCTGTCTCTCTCTCTCTCTCTTTCTCTCTCTCTCTCTGTCTCTCTCTTCTCTCTCTCTTTCTCTGTCATTCAAGATCATGTTTGTGTGTTTTCTCAAAATTTTCTTGTAACCCCCTGTTTAAGAACATCAAAATCTTGCTATTGTCTTTATCAGTTATAGCCTTAAATTCCCCCTCACGACCCAGAATAGCAGGGTGAATGTACAATGTCTGGCAAACAGCCATTCAAAATATTATTTTCTTTATTTCTGGTTTAAAACTTAATAGCTTAATGCATGGGGGGTGGGAAGGAGTGGCGGGGGTGGGGGGGGGGGGCTGGGGGGACCGCCTGCTAGGATTAGTTGTGGTTTCTATTACCAAAGCAAATTTTAAAATGCAGTGTCATAAGGAGAGTGCAGGTGTGGCAAGATCTTTCCAATTCTGACTATTTCAACAACAGGTGATTTTTAATAACATTTAAGTCAGTTTGCTAGTTCTGAATGATGTCTAATTTAGTGTATTCTAACAGCCTCTGTGGGAAATATGTTTCCAGGAAAGGGAAGTCTTCTGAGTTCAAGGCACATACTGCCCCTGTCCGAAGCGTAGACTTCTCCTGTGATGGCCAGTTTCTTGCTACAGCCTCTGAGGACAAATCCATCAAAGTTTGGAATATGTATCGGCAGCACTTCCTGTATTCCCTGTATCGGCACACACACTGGGTGTGCTGTGCCAAGTAAGTTTAAAAAGATTCAAGTAAACTTACATATGTGCTTCCTGATGGGTGTCAAAGTTTCCAGCAGCATCTATATTTCAGAATCTCTTTACATGTTTTTAATGTATCAATAACAAAAATTAGGAGGGGAAAAAACCTTTTTATCAGAATACTAATTTCTCTGCAGGGGTCCTTTTTAAAATAAGTAAATTCTGCAAATGAGAAGCAGCATGGCATCCTCATAGTCAGGAAGCTCTGGCTTCAAGAGATATCACTAACCTATCCTGGCTGTGTGACCCTGGCCAAGTCAACCCCTCAATGCCCTGGACAGGTGGCTTTCTAGATCTAAAAGTTGCCAAGCAGGTACTAACCTGCAAGGAATACCCCAACACTCTATGGAAAATTTCAAATTTACAAAACTTACAGTATAGGAAATAACTTGTTTTGCATTACCTTGAAGTCTTGAAGGTAAAGAACTTTTGCTCTGGGGTCCATCATCTGGCTGGTGGCGACACTAGTGCAATGTGATTTCTTCATTCCAATTCATGCATGTGTTATAACCGGGGCTTCTTAAACTTCCCCCTTGTGGCCCACGGTTTAATAAGCATTGTAAACAGACAAAAGGAATGAAAAGCAAAACGGGCATCTGGGATGATCCTCTGAGGGCTCTATAGACATCATCTTGTTGGGGGTGTTCATACCATAATACTGAGCATGTTACAGTCTTCATCTTTTCTTTATCTAAAGTATTCAACTCAGTCTGTGTATGTGAGTGTTTAACTGGTCCTGATTTTATAATGGAAATCAATGGGAAAAATGGATGGGTTGGTGGATGGATGGATGGATGGATGGATGGATGGATGGATGGATGGATGGATGGATGGGTGGATGGGTGGATGGGTGGATGGATGAATGGATGGTTGGATTTGGGTGGGTAGATGGATGGATGGATAGGTGGATGGATGGATGGATGGATGGATGGATGGATGGATGGATGGATGTATGGAAACAGGGATAAATAGGTAGATAGAGCCAGAGATGATAGACATGATAGAGGGAGAGGGGAAGAGAGAGAGAGAGAGAGATGACAAGGAGATAGATGGATAGATAGAAATGATAGAGGTAGGTAGACATAGAGATGACAGAGATAAAAGGCAGGAGTGACAGTGACAGACAGAAAATAGACAGGTGTAGAACTGCTAGATGTTTGGATAGAGATGATAGAAATAGATAAATACAGAGATGATATAGAGATAAGTGGATGGATGAATAGATAGAGATAGAAGGGTAGATAAGGCATTTATATTAAGCCCTTACTATGCCAGGCACTATGCTAAGTGTTGAGAATACAGATATAGGCAAAAAAGAAACTCTACCCTTAAGGGTACATTTTTATGAGAGAAGATTACATACCAAAAAGGTGCTGGAAAGTGGGGGCGGGGTGCAGTCCAAGTACATGAAAAAGTTCAGAGAATAATTAATAGGACTAAGAGAGAAATGAGTATGACTGACCCAGGCACTTCCTGAAAAGGCTGTCCTAGGTAGGAATTCACCTGCCAATTAGAGGAAGGGGCTACAGGAGTCAGGGCATCTTCAGGGTGAGAAGGCTGCTGGCTCTGAGGTGGGAAAGTCTGAAGAGTCAGGGGCAGAGGTGGGGAAGAAGTGAATACATTGAAGCAAAGTATTCCTTAAATAAAAGCGAATAAATACATCTAAATAAACGAGTCAAGAATTGCTGGGACAATGTAAATATTTTAAAATTGGCAAAGTAAAGGCAATGAAAGGAAACTACTAAGCAAAGAGGCTACTTGAGACTTGTTTTTAAAAACCGAAAGTGGAGAATGGAGACAGAGAGAGTCATGTACATGCCACAGAGTCCCCAGCTTATTAAAAGGGACATTAGAAGGTTAGACGAATTTTATTTTTATTGTCTTAATTTTATTCCCATAGGAAAAAGTCCCAGAAGCCTTGTTTCCCACCTGCTAAAATGGAAATGAAATCACTCTAAACAGAAGTTCTAAATGAACTATCCTTTCTTCTATACAGTGAGTTAGCACTAGTACCAAACTAGACATGATTAGAGAGACTTAGAAAGAAAGGACTCACCACTGCTGCTTCCTTCCCGTTGCTCTCAGGATGTGGAAGGAGGTCATTTTAGTGGGGGGAACACTTGGGGGCCGACATTTTGACATTTGTACAGTTGACTTTAATAATGATCGTCCTTTCTTTGACACTAGTCCCAGAACTGAATATGGATGTCTTGTTACAAACCAAATTTATTCGGTACTCTATACGATGTCAATGTCCCTTAAATGTAAAATAAGGTTACTAATGATTCTGTCAGCACAGCCTGGCTTAACTCTCGTTTCTGTTTTTGGAACCAAATTTATGGAAATACTTTGAAGATAGGCCATCTCTACAGAAGCTAATAAATGAGCCTTCTGTACATGTAGCCTTCCTTCTTAACAATGACTTCAAATTCAGTGCAGATTATTTCCTAGTTTCTTAATTGCAGAAGATTTTTTTAATAATAGCTAAGTTATTTTAACTTGCATCGAAGCACTTATCATAGAAGCTTATAGTGACATTTTGTTTTTAGGTTGTGCAGTTTGTATTTACTTGATTTTTTTAATTCTTTCTATTGTTTTCAGTCAGAAATTTGATTCAATAAATATTAGGTGCCTACTGTGCTCTAGGGACTGGGAAGGCAAAGAAAATAATGAAACAGTCTCTGCCTTCAGGGAGCTTATGTTCTATTAGGGAGATATAACACACATGAGTAAGTGGAGTATGAAAATATTGAGGGGGGGAGGGAGCAGTAACAGTAGAGAGAGTTGGCAAAGTCTTCATGGAAGAGGCCCCTAATCTGGGTCTTGAAGGCAGATCCAGTTTCTGAGAGGCAGAGATGAAGAAGAAACCCATTCCAGGCACAGAAACCAGTCTCTGCGACTGCACAGAGTGGGGCAGTGGAGAAATGAATTCAGTGACTGGCTGGTAACTCAATGTGCCTGAAACATAGAGTTCATCAAGAGTAGTAGTGTGATATAAATCTAGAAAGAGAGATGGGAGCCGGATCACAAAGGGCCCTAAATTCCAGGCAAGCTAAGGAGTTTTATTTTATTCTCAAGGCAGTGAGGAGCAATTTTGAGTAGAGATGGCACCTGGTCTGCCTTGGGCAGTAGGTAGATGATTTTTGTAGTTGTAAGGAGATAGAACGAAGATGGGAGAGACTCTTGCCTTGCAGGCCCACTCTGCTTTATCTTTCTGCCTTTTTCACCATCCGTCTAACTCTTTTCTTAGCTCCAAAGTAAAAAACCACCCATTGCTGAGATGCTGTGTGCTTGGTGAGCTGAGTTAGTGCTTCCAGTGGGATGACCAGTTAGGAGGCTATGACGTTCATCCCAAGATGTGATGAGCACCTGGTCTAGGGTGGTAGTACTTGAGGGGAAAGAAGGGGCTGGATGTGAGAGATACTGTGGAAGACTTGGCAACTGAGCAAGTGTGCGAGGGGATGGAGAGGAAGGAATTAAGGATGGCTCAGAGGCTATGAACCTACATGACTGGAAAGATGGTGTTGTCTTTGACCTTAAAAGGGCAGTTTTGAAAAGGAGCCGACCCAGGAGGAAAGAGAATGAGTTCTGTTTTAGATATATTTGATTTGAGGTTTCTATGAGATATCCAAGAGTCAATTGATGTGTGACTAAGGTTCAAGAGAGAGATTAAGGATGAACATGCCAATCTGGGAATCACCTACATAGAGATAGTACCTGAAAACAGGTATTTGCAGAGTTGTTGAACTATCCAAAGGAGTATTTGTAGAGAGAGAAGAGAAGGCTCAGGGCAGAACCGGGAAAGATTCCCACTTGGAGAGGGCAGGAGATTGATTAATGATGAGCTAGCTAGTAAAGGAACCTATTAGTAGTCTGACTGGTAGGAGAAAAACCAGGAGAGGACAGTGTGGCTGAAATGGAACTTTGACCCCACACATTGGGATTGTCCATTGTCATTATCATTCTCACCAATTTTTTTTCCCAGCACTCAGCACAGTGGCTGGTACATAGTAGGCACTTAATAAATGTTTGTCGACTTTATTATTAAAACTTAAATATTTTGTTTGTTACCTTGAACTTTATCTTATGAGACTGGTTTATAAAAGACTATCAAAATTCTTTATTTGATCCCAAATTTTCCTAATATAATAGAACTGAAAGGATTGTTAGATCCTGCTAGCTGTTATTATCCTAGATAATAGATAATAATAGATAACAGACTCTCACCCTTCCACTGTGCTGCTGATTTTATTATCCTATGAAATTCTGTTCTGTGGCCTTCTATAAATTCTTTCTTGGGAGATGCACTCAACGGTCTTAAGTCCTTCTGCTGAGAGTGTTAATATTTAGTGGGTGATTGTTATTACCCACTCTTGTCCCTGAGTACCCATCCCCTTTTCTGGGTATTTTGTTGATGTCTTTGAAGCCTTCTCTCACATCCAAATACTGTTATTAATATACTGTCACTTGACTTACACTTATATTTTTCAATTGCCTTTTGAATCACCTACCATTTAATGGAACCATTGTGTCTCATGATTCTTAGCCACATGGCCTCATACCAGCAGAGTATTGGATTTTGCAACAGAAACTTGGATTCATTAAAAACCCTGTGCAGTTTCACAAATAGAGCTCAGTCTGATGTTCTCCCCTTATTTGATTGTGGTCCCAATTTGTAGCATATGCACAGACACACACACACACACACACACATACACACACAGTCCCAAAAGTCTTAGTGCAGTTTGAAGCTTTAAAAAAACAATACTTGTGGGACACTATGTATGTGCTGATGGATTGACTCAGTGGGCTGCTCTTCCCACTCTATATTTTCTGGGCCCTTTGGGTTTTTCATCAATTCTGTTTTTGTAGTGTGTATGTTTAGGCAAATCTCTTTCTTAAGGAGACTTTGTCGTGTTCCAGAGTTCAGTGAAATGAGCACAGCAAAAAGGAGCCCTTGGAGAGCCTCATCATCACTAGGCTGTCCCTTTCCAATTTAGTCTCTGCACAGGACATCCACAACGTCAGTGAACAGTTTAGGTGAGCACATCTCACTGAATATGCCTTTGCTTGATGCAATTTCTCAGCTGGCTGGTGAACAAAGTTATCTCCACGATGGCATGACAGATAGAATTTTGAGTGATTCACATGTGGGAAACACATTGTTTGGGGGGAGCCATTAAGACCGTATTTTGTTTTACATTCTCAAGATGATTTGTTAAAATCGACATACAAGCAATACAGCGAGTTCTCATATTCCCTTCATCCCTCCGTGTGGTAACTATAAAGATATAGTCCGCTGTGGAAATTGCTCATTTCTGTCTCACATTCTTATCATGGATACTCTTGATGCATGCAGAGAACATTCTCATAAAGATTTTTTAAAGATGAGAAAGTAAGCAAAGGAGGTAATCATGGTTGTATGCTTGTTGCCATTTTGTTTTTATAAAAGTACCATCTATGATTTTTTCCAGTCTTTTAAAATCATTTTCTCTCCTTTAAAATTATTTCAGCTCTAGCACAGATTTTTTTTTTCTGTGTGTATCTGGTTAGATTCACTTTCTCTTCCCTACAAGTGACGTTGGGAAGATGTTTCATTGCTAAGTTCTCAGAGTACATTGGCTCTTGAAATGGTAGAGTGCAAATGTGACGGAGGTTGTGGTTGAAAATAAATCACCATAGAATGTCAGCCTTCTCTTTGAGTTCATGTTTGTTTGTTATATTCCTTCCAATTGCATTTACAAAAGCACAGTATGATTTAGCTTAGCCAGGCTCATGCAGGTTAATTTTCTCCAGTAGTTTTCACTGCTTCATGAGATTACTGCTCATAACCTCCCATCCTCATCCGCCTCCATAATGTTTCACAAACTAGTGAACTGGTGGTGTTCTTGTTGCGGTGGCTGATCATTTGGCAGGGAGATCCAGGGTTTCCTACTAGAAGTGGTTTCTGAGCATCAGAGCCATCATAGAGTGAGAAGATTAGGTACTCGACTCAGGTGTGCAAAACTGGAGGGTGCCCAAAACAGACTGCAAATATGCATCTACTCTCTCAAACCGATATGCTCCGCCCACCATTAGGTTAGTGGGTCACCCTCTTGCCTTGAATGCAGACTTAGCTAATTGTGGTGTCGAGGGGCCCCTTTGGCCTCCTTCTGCTGAGTGTTTGAGGCTGATTTAACTTCTAAGATGTGGTCATTTTCATGTCTGTGGGTGTTTTTTTCTTCCAGTTTTTCAGAGGTTACAATGTTTAAACAGGTGAGGGCGGAGCTGCTATATTTGCACAAATTGTTTCTTGCCCGTAAGTGCCCCTTCCTCTAACTTACTATTGACTTTGGACTTTACACTCCCATAGAGTTGGGGAGCTGAATGCTGAATTTGAAAGCACTCCCACTGTCGTTTTCTCCCTGCTGAGTTATACAGTCAGTTTCATTTTTTGTCATGAACTTGCTTGGGTAATACTCCTCAGAGCCTCCCAATAAATAATGCACGTAACTGCTCATATTGCATCAGTGTGAGGAGCACACTCCGCAAGTCTTAGAGCACTGTAATAATCAACCTGATTTATTATTATCAATGAGCACCATTAACATTAGGATTATTGATGAGAACTACTAACCACAACTGATTATCATCAATTCTTTGAAAACAAAGGAGAAAAGAGATCTGAAGGAGAGAGGAATCCTGGCCTGGGTCAGGAAGTTCAGTGCTAGATAGGAAGCTTTCTGAAAAGGAAGTAGCAGTTTGCGTTCCAAGAAACAATGGTGTTGTCCACAGGTGCCAGCAGTTCCTTTGTTTTTCAGTCATGTCCAACTCTCCATGCCCCCATTTGGGGTTTTCTTGGCAGAGATACAGGAGTGGTTTGCTATTTCCTTCTCCAGCTCATTTTACAGATGAGGAAACTGAGGCAAACAGGGTAAGTGACCTGCCCAGGGTCACACAGCCAGTAAGTGTCTGAGGTCGGAGCCGCCTAGCTGTCCATTATAATAATGATAATAATAATAATGGTAATGATAATGATAGCTAGGATTTACATAGTCCTTTAAGGTTTGCAAAGAAGCTTACAAATATCATCTCATTTGATCCTTACAACCACCCTGGGGCATAGATACTACTCTTATCCTCATTTTATAGGTGAGGAAACTGAGGCACACAGAAGTTAAGCGATCTGCCCAGGGTCATGCGCCTAGTAAGTGTCCGACTCAGAATTTGAACTCAGGTCCTTTTGAGTCTAGGCCCAGCGCTCTAGCACCTGTGCCACCTTGCTCCTAGCAGGTGGGAAATTGTCCAGGAAAGCTCAGAGGATGAAGAGAAGAGTCCCTGTGTTTGGTGACTCCCTGAGGAGGCTTTACTATCTTGGAGCCCCGTGGTCTGGACCTGAGGGAGAATCTTCTAGGACCTGTTGGACCTGAGGATTGCTCCTCGATTCTGATGATTCTCATGGGCACAAGCAAGCTGGACCCAAGGGATCAAAGGAGTCTTGTTAATGGTTATGAAGTCCTGGGCAAGAGACGAAAGCACTTCAGGGCGCATGGGCATGTGGTGAAGGCATCCCATCCTGCCACTGCGCTTCTTTGTTTTTTAATTTGGAGGCGGTCAGGATTAAGCCACTTGCCAGGGTCACACAGCTAGCAATTTTGAGGCCAGATTTGAATTAAGGCCTTCTGACTCCACGGCGCCACCTAGTGGCCCCATGAATGGGAACTTCTGACCCACCTGGCCAAAGATGGGGCCTGCTGAGCACAGTCTGGTAAAGACATTTACTCAGAGTCTTAAAAACCCAACAAAAAGGCTTTAAAAACCAGCTACAGAGAAGGACCAAGCTAGATAGGGTAGCTAGAGTGCAGGAGAAAGGATAGCTTTGCAAGGAACAGATCTAGGGAGAAGGGAAGAATTTATGACCAAACAAGAGACAGAGAATATTATGAAATACAAAATGGATGATTTTGATTACATGAAATTAAAAAGGTTTTACACAAACAAAACCAGTGCTACCAATATTAGAAGGAAAGCAGAGGGGCAGCTAGGTGTTACAGTGAGTAGAGCACCAGCCCTGGAGTCAGGAGGACCTGAGTTCAAATCAGGCCTCAGATATTTGACACACTTACTAGCTGTGTGACCTTGGGCAAGTCATTTAACCCCAATTGCCCTGCCTTCCCCCCTCCAAAAAAAAAGAAGGAAAGCAGAAAGCTGGGGAACAATTTTTACAGTCAGTGGTTTTTTGATAAAGGCCTCATTTCTCAAATATATAGAGAACTGAATCAGATTTATAAGAATACAAGGCATTCCCCAATTGATAAATGGTCAAAGGATGTGAACAGGAAGTTTTCAAATGAAGAAATTAAAGCTGTCTATAGGCATATAAAAATGCTCTAAATCACTATTGATTAGAAAAATGCAAATTAAAACAACTCTGAGGTACCAACTTACACCTATTAGATTGGCTAATATGACAGAAAAGGAAAATGATAAATGTTGGAGAAGATATGGGAAAACTGGAACACTGTGGCATTGTTGGTGGAGTTGTGAACTGATCCAACTGTTCTGGAGAGCAATTTGGACTATGCCCAAAGGGCTATAAAACTGCGCATACCCTTTGATTCAGCAATACCACTATTAGATCTATATCCCAAAGAGATTATAAAAAAGGGAAAAGGACCTATATGTGCAAAAGCACTTATAGAAGTTGTTTTGGTTTTGGTGGTAGCAAAGAATTAGAAATTTAGGGGATGTCCATCAACTGGGGAATGGCTGAACAAGTTGTGGTATATGAATGTAATGGAATACTGTTGTTCTATAAGAAACGATGAGCAGGGAGATTTCAGAAAAACCTGGAAAGACATATATGAGCTGCAGTGGTAGAATTCAGCCAGTTTACACCGGTTTGGGAGAACTGCTCCTAATTTTAGGTTGAGTTTGGCAAATCGGTTGTTAGTGGGGGGCTAACCGCCATGTCAGCGGCGGTGGCGTCTCTGCTTGGTTCCATGGAGAACCGGTTGTTAATTTATTTGAATCCCACCACTGCATGAACTGATGCTGAGTGAAGTGAGCAGAACCAGGAGAACATCAAAAACAGCAACATCAACACTGCGTGATGATCAGCTATGATTGACCTAGCTCTTCTAAGCAACACCATGATCCGAGACAATTCTAAAAGACTCCTTATGGAAAATGCTATCCACATCTAGACAAAGAACTGTGGAGTCTGAATGCAGATTGAAGCAGACTATTTTCACTTTTGTTTTTTTCTTTCTCGTGGTTTTTCCTTTTTATTCTGGTTCTTCTTTCACAACATGACTAATATGGAAATATGTTTAACATGACTGTACATGTATAACCTATATCAGATTGCTTGGGAAGGGAGGGAGAGAGAGAGAAAAATTTGGAACTTAATATCTTACAAAAATGAATGTTGAAAATCTCATCTTTGCATGTAATGGGGGGAAAAGTACTATTAAATGTTTAAAAAAAGAGTGACTCTAGAGTAGTGCAGACTTTCACCAGAGACAGTGCAAGAATGCAGCTGGTTGTCAAACCACAGCCTTAGCTGTGCACACAAGTGTACTAAGTGTGGATCCTAGAATCACAGATTTGGATCTGGGAGGGACCTCAGACAATAGCCAGCATTTACATAGCCTTTAAGGTCGCAAAGCACTTTACAAATATCCCATTTGATCCTTACAATAACCTGCAGAGGGAGATGTTATTTTCCTCATTTTTTCAGATGAAGAAACAGAGCGGGTCAGAGACTTGTCTGGGATCACATAGCTAGTAAGTGTCTGAGGCTAGATTTGAATTGAAGTCTTCCAACCTTGCCACCTAGCTGCCTCAGAGATCATCATATCTGATTCTTTTATTTTGCAAATAAGGAAACTGAACAGTTTAGAGTTTAAAATCTTTACCCAAGGTCACAGGGCTAGCAAATATCTAAAGTATTCCTCACTGAAGTCCAGTGCTCTCTCCCTCTCTCCAATCTGCCACACTGGAAACCCAGGAGGTACACTAGAGATCTGAATGCAAAGAGACAAGTTGGTACCAGTGAGACTTGGTGGATGGGTCTAGAAGTAGCTCCCATTCAGAAGTAATCTTTTAGGTGAAGGTTGTGAGCTACTCTATTAAAATGAATAACAGCAGGTGTAAAAGACCCTAGATCTAGAGTGGGAAGGGACCCTAGAAGTCATCAAGTCCATTTTTCATTTTACAAATGAGGAAACTGAGGCACAGAGAAGTCGAGGCACTTGTCCCAGGTCACATGGAGAGTAAACGATAGAGGATTAATTCCAAATTCAGAGGACACCTGGTTTCAAATCCTACTTCTAGCTACTGCACCGTGCCACCTCCAACATTTATGTAAAAACATCCACTCCACAAGTACAAAACAAAGTGAGGCTAGACAACAATTCATGTGAAAAAGGTCTGGGAATTTTAGTGGACTTTGAGCGCCAGTGTAATATGTAATCATCACTGTGATATGGCAGCCTAATGTGATCTTGGGCAGTATTCAGAGAGGCATTGTTCCCAAGAACACGGAGCCAATAATAACATTAGTCAACTCTGCTTAGGCCCCCTCTGGATGGAATGTTTCCTGAGGAAGGCAATCAGGGTGGTCATAGACTGATGGATTTAAAACTGGAAGGAAACTTAAAGATCCCAGGATCCTAGGTTAAGAGCTGGGATGAACATTAGAAGTCATCTGGTCCAAACCTTTCTTTTTACAGAAGAGAAAATAGAGACCCAGAGAAATAAATACCTTTTTCAAGGCCACACAGTAGCAGGAGGCAGAGTCAAGGCCTTGAATGCCTTTTCCCTGACTTCAAATCTAGCCCTCTTCCCATCACTCCATATTTCTTTGAGACATAGGAGCATTATTTGAAGGAACTTGGGATGGTTAACCTAGAGAAGAAGCATCTTGAGGGGGAGCATGAGACTTTCCTTCAAGTATTTGAAGGGTTATTCTATAGAAGAGGAGAAAATGGCTTATATCCAACTATAGGCAGACTTAGGAACTTCCCAGTTGTCTATATACCTTGCCCCCGAGCAACCACATCTGAGTTTGGTCCTGGGCCTGACATTGGAGGGAAGTTGTGCTCAACACAACTAGAGGAGGGTGACTAAGAAGACAGAGGGACTGGAAGCCATTCCCCATACCTCTTGAGAAGTGGTTGAAGGAATGGGGATATTTTGCCTTGAGAAGACTAGTGTGATCCTGATAATTGCATTCATGAAACTGAAAGTATTTGGCTCCAGAGGCAGCTAATAAATAGAGCACCCGTCCCGGAATCAAGAAGACCCGAGTTCAAATCCAGCCTCAGACACTAGCTGTGTGACCTTGGGCAAGTCATTTAACCTCTATTTATCTCAGCTTCCACATCTATAAAATGGGGATAATAATAGCATATACTTTTCCAGGTCGTTTTAAGGATCAGCTGAGATAATTGTGAAGCACTTAGTACAATGCCTAGCACATGGTTAGTCTTAACAAAAATCTTAGCTATTATTTCTTGTAGTGGTAATAATAATAATAAAAATATTATGATTGAATTGAATTATACCACAGAGGTACCAAGGGAAATTCTAGTAGTTAATTTGTCAGCCAGAACAGCTTCAAAAGGTCTTACTGGGCTCTCACTGAGCATTTTCTCCCTCTACCAAAGGCCCTTTGTTATATTGTATTATTTTAAATAATTACACCCAAACAGTTTGCATCTCTAGTCCACCATCTGTTTTTCAAGAGGTAGAAAGTATGATACATCATCGATCTTTTGTACTTACTTTTGTTCATGTCATGAATCATCGCTCTTAAGTCTTTCCAGGTTGTTTTCCTTTACGGTGTCATAGATTACATAAATTGTTTTCTTGACTCTGCTTTGTTTACTCTGCATCAGTTCATACAGGTGTTCTCAGGTTTCTCAGAATCCATTCATTTCATTGTTTCTAATGGCATAAAATACTTCGTTGTGTTCACGTACCATAATTTGCTTGGCTATTCCCCCCCACAGTTGACAGGTACTATCTTTGTTTCCAGTTCTTTGCTACTGCAAAAAAAGCTGCCATGATATTTTTATACAAATGGTTCCTTTCTGTCTTTGATCTCTTCGGGGTACAAGACTTGTAGTAATGTCACTGGGTCAAAGTTTTGTGACTTTGGGGGTATAGTTTTTAATTGTTTTCTGTAATGGTTGGATCAATTAACAGTACTTCCACTAATGGATTAGTGTATCTTCCTTCTCAGAACTCCTTGAAAAATGACTACTTTCCTATCTTCTTACCTTTGCAAATCTGATGCATGTAATGTAAAACTTAGGAACTGTTTTAATTTGCATTTCATTTATTAGTGATTTGAAGCCTTTTAAAAAAATAGGACTGCCTATTCATATCTTTTGATCATTTATCTATTGAAGAATGGTCCTTGTTCTTATAGAATTCAATCAGTTCCCTAGATATCTTGGATATCAGATTTTTATGAGAAAAGTTTGGTGCAAAGAATTCTTCCCTGTTAAATTATTCCCTTGCACTGATTTTGTGCAAAACTTTTTCAATTTTATGTAATCAAAATTGTCCATTATATTTCCTGTAATTCTTTCTATCCTTTGGTCAAGAACTCTTCCCCTTGCCTTGGTTATGGAAAGTATCATCTTCACTGTTCCTTTTATTTGTTTATTATGTGACTTTTTATGTCTAGGTCATGTATCTGTTGGGATCCGATCTTGGTATATGGTTTGAAGTGTTTGGCTAAGCTGAGTTTATGCCAGACCACTGGCCAGTGTGCCTAGCACTTCTTGTCAAAGCGTGAGTCACTACCCTTACAGTAGTTAGATCCTTGGATTTATTGAACATTATACTACTTAATCTGCTTGCTTCTGCATTTTGTGTACCTAATTGGTGCCACTGATCAACTTTTCTATTTTTTAACCAATACTAAATATTTTTTTTTGGAGGGGGGAAGGCAGGGCAATGGGGTTAAGTGACTTGCCCAAAGTCACACAGCTAGTAAGTGTGTCAAGTCTCTGAGGCAGGATTTGAACTCAGGTCCTCCTGACTCCAGGGCTGGTGCTGTATTCACTGCTCCACCTAGCTGCCCCAATACTAAATATTTTTAATGGTTGCTGCTTTTTAGTGATGTAAAATCTGGTCTTGCTAGGCCTCCTTGTTTCTCTTTTTCCCCCATTACTTCCCTTGAGATTCTTGACCACGTGAATGAATTTTGATATTTTTTCTAGTTCTATAAACTAATTCTTTGATGGTTTGATTAGCATGGCACTGAATAATTTAATTTAGCTAGCATTTTCCTCTTTTTTGTTATATTTTTATGGCTGAATCACAAACAATTAATATCTCCCCAATTATTTAGGTTTGTCTTTATTTCTATAAAGTCTTGTCTTGTATGTGTAGTCATATTCATATATATATTTTGGTATATGGAGTCCTATTTTATAAGTTCTGTAGTTATTTTGAATGGAATTTCTCTTTTTAACTCTTCCTGTTGGGTTTTGTTGGTAAGGTATAAAAATATGGGTGATTTATGTGGGTTTGTTTTATATCCTACCACTTTGTTGACATTATCATTTCAGTTATGTTTTTAGTAGAATATCCAGGATTTTTTAAGTAAATCATCCTATCATCTGCAAAAACTAATGTTTCATTTCTTCTTGGATTATGCTTATTCTGTCAATTTATTTATTTTTCTTGTTATTGCTAGCATTTTGACAAATATATAAAGTAACAGTGGTGACAATGGACAATGTTACTTTAACCTGGTTCTTATGGAAAATGCAAGGTCTTTGCATTTAGATAAATAATTTTAGTTTTAGACAGATAATACTCATTTTTGGTTTTAGACAGAAATAATTGCTCATATTAAGGAGTAGTCCATTGATTCTTATCCTTTTTATTTTTAACATAAACAGGTGCTGTATTTCATCAAAAGTCTTTTTCTGCTTCTGTTGATAAAATCAGTATGATTTTCATTGTTTTTGTTATTAATGTCATCAGTTATACTTATTATTTTCCTAATATTGAACCAACCCTATAATCTTGGTACAGATCTTGGTACAATTCTTGGCTGTGCTGTTGTAGCCTCTTTGCTAAAATCTATTTCCATTATTTTTGCATATATAGTCATTAGAAATATCGGTCTATAGTATTTTCCCCTACTTTTTCTTTCCCTGGTTCAGATATCAGGATCATAGTTGTCTCACAAAAGGAGTTTGATAGGATTCTTGCTTTTCCCATTTTTGTGAATAATTCATTTAAGATTCAAATTAATTTTATTTGCATGTTTAATATAGTTCACTGATAAATTTATCTGGTACTTTTTCCCCCTTCAAATTGTCTCTAGTTTTGTCAGCATATAATTGGGCAAAATAGTTTCTGATTTCCTTTGTTTCCTCTTCATGTTTTCTTCTTATCTTTTATATTGACAATTTGATTTTTCCATCTTTTTAAGAATCAGATTAGCTAAAGGTTCATTTTTATTTGTTCAAAAAAACCATCTCCTAAGTTTATTGATCAATTCAAAGGGTTTTTTTTAAAAAAATTCATTTATCTCTTATTCTTAGACTTTCTATTTTTGTGACCAATTGTGGTTTTCTATTAGTTGCTTCTTGGGGTTTTTTGTTTGTTCATTTCATTTCCAATTTATTGCTCTATTCTTTCTCCCTTTCGTTGATGAGAGTGTTGTGTTTAAAATGTAAGGTTTTTCTACTAAGGATTCTCTTTAGTGTTTTCCCAGGGATATATGATTTATTTTTTCGTAAGTACCACCTGCTTACTAGAACCTGTCTTCTTGTGCTTTCCAGATTTTCAGCTGATGGAAGACTAATAGTATCATGTAGTGAGGACAAGACTGTTAAAATCTGGGATACAGCCAATAAACTGTGCATTAATAGCTTTACAGACTCTGAAGGGTACGTCAAGCCATTGTGGCACATTTGGGTGCTTGTGCTTTGTTAAAGAAGACTTTACTCTTCTATTATTGCAATCTTTGACTTAATGAAAATGACAGTGCCTGACATCTGATTCATTTTTCCTGATAGGTTTGCGAACTTTGTGTCTTTTAACCCCAGTGGTACGTGCATAGCTTCAGCAGGTTCTGATCATACAGTGAAACTCTGGGATATAAGAGTAAACAAGTTACTTCAGAATTACCAAGGTGATAATTTCTAAAGCATAGCCAATCAAGTCTTTCTAGAACCCTCCTTAAGCCTCTGAACCTCTTTGTGGCCTGGCCTGGACCTTTTAATGAGTCCCCAAAGTGGTACCAGCCTGTCTTTGTTCTGGTCTGAGAAAGTCCACAGACCTTAGACAATTACTTTCTTTACAGTATCCCAGGGATATAAATAGAGAGCCATTTCTGTTGATTTTCTTTTTCAGGTAACTAAGTGACCATTGAAATGACTATTTTCTTTCACTTTTTAGCTGGCCAGCACAGATTACGTATTCTTATTTCTATCATGAATAGACTTTTAAAAAAAAGTCTCTAAGGGGTTAGGAACGGATTTCTGTTGCTCTGGCTCCATCTGTAACTGATAAGATGAGGTAGGTGCCAAGGGTGGGAAACCCAGGACTGCTAGAAAATGGAGGAAAGGTAATTCCCTCCACTGTAAACAGATCCACTGCCACAAGATCCCAAGTTGTAAGTTTACTGCAGGTGAGCTCTAGAAGCCCAAGGTCCACATCTGAATGAATGAAATGCATTTACTAAAGACTTCTTCTGCTCTTCTAGCCCTGTGCTAGGCCCTGGGGATGTAAATACGAAATTGTCTTTGTATCTCCCCTATTGTCTAATACGAGGCTTTTACCACCCCCCCTCTCCGCCCCTTCATAGTAGACACTTAATAAATGGTCACTGGCTGGCTGGATGAGCCCTGTTCTTTGGGAATACTGCAGGGTCTGCTTGTTGAACAGCACACCGAACCTTACAGAACTTAACTAACTGTGGTGACTACAGCCTGAATTTAAGGCAGAAATCCATTGATTTTTTTTTTCATTTTACATCAAGTGTATTTTTCCATTTCTTAAGGACAATTTCTCTTCTGCCACTTACTGTGTTTGATGCCTTCCTTTTCTCCCCTTACTAATTAAATTAGTTTTTAAATTTTAATCTAAGATATATATATATGTATGTATATAAATATACATACATATATATTCTAAACTAGTAATATTTACTTGACAAGGATATTGGATATATAGCCAATAACTTAATAATTACAAAACGAAATGCATTACACTTCCATAACACGCTCCCGTTTTCCAAGGACTCTTGTCAAACTAGACCAGAACCACATGTCCTCGATATCAAAACAATCACTTAAGCCAGTTATTCAGATATTTTGCTTACATTATACCAAATAACCAACTTATTTAATTGTTAATAGAATTTAATTTTATTGAGACAATCTGCAACAAAACAACCTCCTTTAAAATGAAATTTTTACTCCCTTACAATGGGGTAAAGATACTGCTTTGAAATTCTAGAACCTATTTAAAATATTTCAAAATGTAATCAATGTCTCCATGTACCTTTTTTCCCTCATGTAAATCAGTTCACAGTGGTGGAGTCAACTGCTTGTCATTCCATCCTTCGGGTAATTACCTCATCACTGCTTCATCTGATGGCTCCCTTAAGATCTTGGATCTGATAGAAGGAAGGCTCATCTATACTCTTCAAGGACACATGGTACTGACAAAGATATTTTACATTTTTAAGAAGATATATTTCTTCCCAACAATATTATGTTTTGTTGTCCCTCTTGTTGCAGTGTGTTTTTTGCTGCTGTTATCAAAGAAGTTGCCTTTATGTGATTATATATCATTTCCAATTAAACAACTTTTAGTATTGTGATTTGTCACTGGGTATTCTCGATATTTCTCTCATATCCATTAGCTGCTCAATTAACCCTTCATTATATTTGTGACTATACAAATAGGTTGGATATAATCTGTTTTTCAAGAAAGAGTCTTGAGTAATCTTCTAAGTGCGTAACTTCTGTAATTTCCTCTGGGGCTTTCTTTATATACTAGAGATTGTCTTTTTCCAAAATATGAGTTTACAGATTGGATCTTAAAGTAGAATTGTGCTAAATGTACTAAGGGAGAAATTGCTCATTCTGCTCCAGGATGGTATGTTATACATTTCCTGACTTGTTTCCTACTTTGCTCACAGCAGCTGGTGAGTCAGGTAGTACAGATGGTATTATTCCCATTTCCTAGATGCAGGAACCGAAGCTTCATGAGGTTTAGCAACATGCTTGTGGATACTAAGTGTCTGAGATTCAAACTCAGCTCTCCTAACTTTGAGCCCAGCATGCTTTCTGGTATACCATATTTAAATTAGATAAAGCAGAAATAGATTATAAAATTTTTTATAATAATAATATAAAATTAGTAGCCAGCAGACCTCGCTAGGTATGTGAAAGAAATTTATGTGTTCTAGAAACAATGTTATGAACTCAGATTAACCTAATTCTAAACATTTCTGCTTAGAGAGCATTTCAAAGATAGGCAAATTTACCTCTGTGTCTCTGAAAATTCTCTAACAAAATCATTTTAGAAGGAATCTCCTCAAACAAGATGAAATAAAAACAAACAAGAATAACTTAGCATGTTATCAGACCTCAGAGAACCATTTACTTTTAGTCATTCATTCTCCGTTTGACCACCCTTGGCCTTCTAAAGATTCCTGTTCTGTCTAGTGAAAAGTGAACTCAAGAGACAAGAATCAAGGCCTTTTTCTTCAGACTGGAGAGTCTCCGTATATTTCCACAAATAGGTAAAAAGAAATTTAATAGGTTAGTGAAAGTAATACATAGAACAGGAGGGCATGTCTAACATAATAGTAGAGAGGAAAACGAGAAAAACTATACAAGTAATTGTTCTTAACTATGGTTGTTGTAGCCTTTGAATATGTGGCTTCAATAGTAATTTGAAATGTTCCTAAAAGGAGGGGAATGAGAAGCTAGACCTGTAAGGGGTGGAGCAGCAGGAATGCAGGGAATAGGCCTCCCCCCTCCACCTCAGCCCTTCCAGCATCGCTAAGTGCTCCCTTGAGGCTTACTGGATGGCTCCACTACTGGCTGCCAGGGGCAGGATGGGCAGTGAAAGGAGAACCCTCCCCTCAGCCTATCTATGGGGAATTTTCTCATCTGAGGTGGAGTGAATGAGGTCAAGATGTGAGAACAGCCCAAGGAGCCCTTTGGTGTGGCTGCCCCAGACACCGTGATCAGGCAGTGTCACAAAGGAGTGAGACACAGACACTCCAGTGGAGGAGGACACCTAGCAGCAGATGTCAGCTCTGACAGGAGGGACAGCAGCGGGTCAGGGAGGCACAGACAATGGCTTTGGAAGCAGAGGAAGGCAGCAGAGAGGCCTGTGGCTGGTTGGCAGGAGACAGAGCCACGAGGGGCAACCTAGCAAGGATGTAACCCTGGGAGTGCAAGCTCTCCAAGATGTACCCATTCTTCCACCGGCTGCAGAACAGCCTATGGCACATTGTATCCCTTTGTTTCGGGGGCTGAGAATTATTCTCCTACACAGTTTTCCCTTGTTATTTACTTTTATGTACTGTACTAATTTAAAACTTTTGTATTTGGTTTATAGTTCTTGGTCAGCATTGGTAGAGAAGGTTGGATGTGGGGTCAAGCTGTATTTGCATATGTTTGATTTCTCAAAATTCCCCACACTGAATGTAGGAGTACAGAGGAGTTTCAAAGTGATTTGAAAACTGTCAGCATTTGTAGGATGGGTCCCATCTTACAGGCCCTGAGAGGCAATGCATCGGGTAGAACACTCAACCTAGACACAGGAGACCTGACTTTTGAATCTTGCTTTGACGTTTTCTAGCAGCTGGACCATGGGCAGGTCACTTAATGACTCAGAGACTTCGTTTCCTCATCTTTAAAATGGGCCTAATAATATCATACTACCCACCTGACAGCTATCTTGAAGTGCTATGCAAACTTTAAAATGTTTTATTAATGTGAGCTGTTGTTTTAACTTAACAATACCATTCCACTTAATTACAGAGATCATTGCCTAGTATAAAAGAAAAATTTTCTGATTTCTTATGAAACATGTTCCTAGATTTAATTTTAGAAGCTTGGAGGTGAAAGGAGTAGTATGTGAGGATTTTGAGAAAGCTCCAGTGGTTTAGTCATGAATTGAGGTATACTTTATTTGACAAATACAGGGTCTTCCAAAGTCTTCTAAAGGATAGATATTACTATTATTCATATTATGTTTACCCATATTATTTTGGAGGTGAGACATCATTGCTTTTTTATTTTGACTCAGAAGTTAGCCTAGAACAGGTTAATTCCTTGATTCTATAGGAAAGTAATCGTGTCTCCCAGGAAAACTTTTTTCACTCTTGGGTAATATGTGTCTATGTCTATCTGTACAGATAATGATTAGGTTGGACCAGTTGGTTACTGAGGTCTCTTCCACTCTGTGATTCTGAGGCTATAGCGTCTTAATCTTCCTCTCTATAGATCTCTCTATCTCTGAGACTGAGTCTCCCTTTCCCACCCAGGCTGTAAATGCAGCAGCCAGTCACAGGCTCAGTCCCAGTAGTGATCAGCCCAAAAGGTATGACCTCCTCCAGTTTTCTGACCTGAGTGGGCCCACCCCTCCTTAGGCAGCCTGGTGGCCTTTTCCTCCCAGAGGCTCACCGTGTTGGTTCTGGACTTTGCACAGACACCCAGCCGATTAATGCAGCCCAACACTCCTGAGCTCAAGCGATCCACCAGGCTCAGCCTCACTGGCCACAGGGTGCCCCATAGGTATACACCACCAGACCTGGCTGTTTCCTTTTTTTTTTTTCCAAAAAGAATGCTTGGTAACACAAATACATCTTTAATTTGTGGAGCCTAAGGAAGCATATCAGAATGAAGTAAAGTTACATTGTGATATTGACGATAAGATGACTGGGGGCATGGGACTGACTGGTTAGGCAGGTTCCCCCTGCTTGGAGGTCTATTCCCAGGGTTCAGTTCTTTAAGGTTTGCACTCTTTTCCTTCTGCATCTGAATCTGCAGCTTCTCTGAATGCAGCTGCTGCCATAAGTTTTATAAAGGTGGTGGTTCCTATGTATAGATTGTTTTGTAAGTGGAACATTGGTCATGTTTGACTTAGAAGCTAAATGAAACTGAACTTGGAAAAACAGAGAGCAAACATAGTCTTTTATGTTAAGTTGTTCTTGAAAGGGCAGATGCCACGTGTATTTCAGTGTGAAGTGAGTGTCAGATTGATGACTACAAAAAAATCTAAAGAACTTTTAATTTATTCACTGCATCAGTGGTAGAAGCAGACAGAGAAACGCAAGTGAAGAGTTTGGAGTAGCAAAAGACCTGTGTTCATATGTAGGCGTCTCAGCCCATTCCTTGAAATGTCTGCTGCTGATACAAATGCTTCCCAGAGTGGAACTCTGAAAAGAAATGCTTAAAGATAAAAGAAATTATGATGTTTTCTTGTTATAATTTATAATTAGTCAGGGTTATTTTAAGATTGTATGCTAGCCGTCAGCAGCTAGTGTTCAACCAGGGGTCTTTTATAGTCAGGTTTCTATGAAGTGAGATGAAAAATAGACTGTCATTACTCTCTACAACCTTGTTTCTCCTAGAGCATCACTGATCATGTCTCCTTTTTCCCTCCTGTGCCCTCTCCTTCCCTAGGGACCCGTCTTTGCTGTTTCCTTTTCCAAAGGTGGTCAGCAGTTCACATCTGGAGGTGCTGATGCTCAGGTTTGTGAGCTCCCTCAACTCTCTGGGATCCTTTATCTAAAGGAAATACTGACCTCGACCGAGTTTGACGCTGCTGTCATACTATGCATTTTTGCCGTTTGAGACAACTAGGTAGCTCAGATCTGAGATGGCCTCAGGCACCTACTAGATGTGTCACCCTGGGCAAGTCACTTAACCTCTGTTTGCCTTAGTTAACTCATCTGTAAAATGGAGATTGTAATAGAACCTACCTCCCAGGGTTGCTGTCAGGATAGAATGAGATTAAAGTTATAAAGCTTCGCATAGTGCCTAGCACACAGTAGGTGCTTAATAAATGCTAGCTATTATTATTGTTATTATTATTATTACTCGAAGGTAGATTTCCCTGTTGGCGGTAGCCAAAAGCTATTCATAGCTGAATAAGATGGGTGGTCAAGCTCAGTGACACCATTTGAGGTCAGAAATATGACAAATAATGGATCTCTTTCTTTTATTTATTTTTTAATCTTGATCATAAACTAGCCTTGGTAGCAATTCCTCTGAAATAGCATTTCCAACTAGAGAGAAAGTACCAGACCTGGTGTCTGAAGGCTAGAGTTTGAGACCTGGTTCTTCTGCTTCCTTGCAGTGTGGCTGGGGGCCCTGCCTGAGGCTTTAGTTTTCTTCTCTGTATAGTGAGGGGTTGGACACGAAGGCCCCATCGGTGCTTCTCACCCAGACCCTTCTGTGATTCTGTGGTGTTCTGAGCATCAGCAACAATGGCAGAATCAGTTCATTGTTTCCTGCCTTCTGTGCTCTGAGCAATGCCATGAGGTCAGATGTATAAGCTCTGCTCTGCTTGATAGAGCATGACTTTATGGTATCATTCAAAAAACACCTTGTATTTGTATCGCTTCTTATAGTGTTCAAATTGGAGTCCAGCTGTCTAGTGGGAAGTCACCATAATGTACCAAAATCTTATAAAACTAATTAGGCATTGGGATTCCTTTTAAAATTGACACTTTTTTCATTTTTATCCTGAAAACATTAACTGTCTTTATTATTCACTTTTCTATAGATTTTATTGTGGAAGACAAATTTCGATGAAATGAATTATAAAGATCTTCTGAAAAAAAACATCAAAAGGTTACATTTTGATGCCCCACCTCATCTTCTTGATATCTACCCCAGAACCTCTCATCACCATGATAGAAAACCTGATTCAATTGAGGTTAGTATTTGCTGCTTCATGAGAAGGTTAAGGCCATCAGACCTGAGCTCTCTCTTTCCCCTGTCTGTCCGTGTTGTCATCTGTCTCCTCCCTTCCTGTCTCAGAGGAAAAAGCGTCCCTTCTCTGTTCTAATGACCTTGCCTCATCTGAAATGCTCAATCCCACCCTCTCAGGTTCATCTCAGTTCTTGGTTCAGTACATCTCCTGCCTCTCTTGTACATTCACGTTCTCTCTCTGTCTCCTGGTGCCTTCTGGCTTTTCACACCTTCTTTCCTTTCTTTGCTTCTGGATCTCTAAATACGTGTATTTTTCCTCTTATACCACCTGCAATGGGATTTTGAGTGGCAACAGAAATGCTCGCTGAACCCATTGGCCGCCATCCTGTGTCACTCTTTTTCACTGCCAGGCCCATACCATGAGTCATCTAGACTTTTTTACTTCTCCATGTCATTTGTTTTCTACCTTGATCACTCTTGAAAACGGTCTTCCGAGCCTCCTAGTTACCAAATCCATTGGCCTCTTCTGAAAATTCATCTTCATTGACCTCTCTGCATTTGACATCACTTCATTCTTCTGTAACTCTGTCTTCCCTTGGTTCCATGACAAAATCCTTATGGTTCTTACAAGCGGTTTGCTCTAGCAATTCTCCAGGACAGTTATTAGCTAGTAAGGCCAAGGATTGAGTATCTCACTTATGGTAAGTATGGAGAACAGGAAGAATTCATCCAGCAGAGAGTAACCACCTACTGTACCATATAAGCCACTGTATGAGGAACTTAGGATACACGGTCAGAAACAGAGGAACAGGAACACGCTTAAGATGCAGGCTGGTCTCCCCCTCAGGAGAAAAAGCAGAGGGGCTTAATAAGGAATGCATTTCCCCACCTCTGCTCTAGAGTCTGTCCTCTCCAGATCCTTTCACTCATCTGTGTGTTTCTGACTCTCAGTAGCATGGATGAGTCTCTCCTACTGATTTTGTTCCTAGAGTACTTTGGTGAGTGAAAGGGTCTGCATGCCTATTCTACTTAAGTAGCATTGTTAGGGCATTGTAATAATATGAGGCGCTTGGCAGGATTACATGGAGTTTTTCTTTATATTAGGTGTTATTTTGGTTGCCTTGCTAGTTAAATGCCTCTTAGATTTGTTGTTTATGAGTTTAAAGTGCGGTTTGGAAGACTTTTAGTATACTCAACACTTAGGCAGCATTTTTAAAATTTAACACTATAAATAAATCATTTTAATTTTAAAAAATTAATAGCTAGTAATAACAGCTAGCATTTACATAGTATAAAAGGTTTACAGAGTGCTTTACAAATATGAATTCATTGGTGACACCTTGCTTGGAGAATGTGAAGGCAGCTTTTTACCACTAATGAAATGAAGAGAGGTCATCCACTGCTTTCCCAGGGTGTAGATCTAACACATGCCAGTGAAGATTCCACCGAAGATTCCAGATCCTTGGACAAAAATACTGGAGACTTTTGGGACACAGAGGATATTAGCATCATTGCTGTCAACTGAGTGAAAGCCCTGGGGGTTATTATTAATCATTATCCCCATTTTACAGATGAGGGGACTGAGGCCAAGATGGGTCCTGTGACTTGCTCAGGATCATGCAACTGATAAGTGTCTAAGGCTGGACTCAATCCCAGGACTTTCTGACTCCATGTGCGGAGCACTGTCTACTGTTCCATCTAGTCAATAAGTCAGTAAACATTAATTAAGCACCTACTGTGTGCCAGGCCTAAACTCTGGGGATACAAAGAAAGGTAGAAGATTGTCCCTGCTCTCAAGGAGCTCACAGCCTTATAGGGAGCCATATCAGTAGCTACATTCAAACAAGCTATATACAGGATAAAATGAAAATAATCGCTAGAATTAAGAGAAGTTGGGAAAGGATTCCTACAGAAGGTAGGATTTTAGCTTGCACTCATAGAAAGCCAGGAGGGGGACATGAGGAAGGAGCATATTCCAGACATACAGGACAGCCAGAGAAAGCCCTAGGAGTCAGGAGGTGGTGTGTCTTGTTTGTGGAACAGCCAGGAGGCCAACGTCACTGGATCAAAGAGTACATGTCAGGGTATAAAGGAAAGGCAGGAGAGCCAATTAATGAAGGGCATTCAACACTAAATAGAGGCTTTGATATTTGATTATGGAGGTGATAGGGAGCCATTGGATTTATTGGGGGTGGAAGGGAGATGACATGATGGCTTTAGGAAAACCACTTTGGTAGCTGAGTAGAGGATAGGATGGAATAGGGAGAAACTGAAGGCAGGAACCCCCCCCCCCAGCTATTGCCAGGCCTTGAGGTGATGAGGGCCTGCACCGGGGTGGTGGCAGTGTCAGAGGAGAGAAGGGGGAGTAATTGAGAAATGTTCTAAAGTTAAAAATGACAGCCCTTGGCAACACTGGATGTGGGGGTGAGGGGATAAGGAGTCAAGGTGATACTTAAGTTGCAGGCCTGGGTGACTGGGAGGATGGCAGGGCCCTTGACAGTAACAGGATAGTTAGGAAGCAGGGAAGGTCTGATGAGGAAAAGTAATGAGTTCAGTTTGGGAAATGTTGAGTTTAAGATGTCTATAAGAGATCCAACTTGAGAGGTCTAATAAATAGTTGGAGATGCAAGACTGGAGGTTAGAGCCAGATAAGTAGATTTGAGAATCATCAGCATAGAGATGGTTATTGAATCTAGGAGAGCTGATGAGATCACCAAGGGAAGTCAAATAGAGGGGGAAGAAGAGGGCCCAGGACAGAGCCCTGAGGGATACTCATGGTTAGTGGGCATGACCTGGAGGAAGAGCCCGCAGAGGAGGCTCGGGTGAGTTAGAGAGAGGAGGAGGAGAACCAGGAGAGAGCAGTGTCATGAAGACCCAGAGAAAAGAGAGAATCAAGGCCAACGGGCTGTCAATGGCTTCAGAGAGGTCAAGAGGGAAGAGGATTGGGAAAGCTCCATTGGATCTGGCGTTTGAGAGATCACTGAGAACTTTGGGGAGAACAGCTTCAGGTGAATTACGAAGCTGCTGAAGCCCAACTGTAGAGAGTTAAGAAGAGAGTGACAGGAAAGGAAGTAGAGGCACCTGGGGCTTCTGAGGATGGGAGGTGGGCATGCTGGTAGGCAGTAGGGAAGTAGCCAGCAGAAGGATGGAGAGATTGAAGATAAGCGAGGGAGTGGAGATGGTGGAGGGAGCAATCTGCTGTGGAAGACAGGATGATGAATGGGGTGGCTTGTGCATGGAGAGGGCTTGGCCTTGGCCAGGAGAAGGGCTCCCTCTTCTCATGACACCAGGAGATCCAGCTGCTTCCATTGCTTAAACTTTAGCAACTTGTCAAGAGCCCTGTGGAGAGCATCATACTAACTGTGCATGAGTATCTATTCTAAGCCATCCATTTTACAGATGGGAAAACTGAGGCCTGAGGCAGGAGGCCACGACTTGCCTGAGGTCACATGATGAAAGAGACTGAACTATAAAGGCTTCCTGACCCCCTCTAAGTGTGTGAGGAATGAAGAAAAGGGAGGGCCGGGACCACCCCAGCCCTGGAGGCCAGGGGCTTCAGTGTTCTTCTGTTTCCCAGTCTGGCTGATCATCCTGGCCCATGATGCTTCAGCTGCGCACCTTTCCTGGTTTCCTCCTGAGGCAGCAGATCACTACCTCTCCTTAGTCTTGGGAGAACTAGAGGGTGAAGTCTGGCTGGTAGTAAGGAGCTTTTTGGAATCTTCTCCCACATCTCGAACAAGCTGCACCAATTCCCTCTCCCTCCCCCGGCTTGTCATCGTAACGTAGTCATTCATTCATTCTTCATTCATTCATTCGTCATTCATTCATGCACCAAACATTTATGAAGTCCTTACTGTGTGCAAGGCACCATGTGTGCCAGGCTTTAAAAGCACAAAGACAAAACCAAAAAGTTTTGCTCTCAAGAAGTCCACTTAGATCCATAATATAAGGAGGAAGAGAGCTCTAACAACTAGGAGGATCAGGAAAGGCTTCCTGGAGGAAGTAGCACCTGAGCTGAGCCTTGAAGGAAATAAAGGATCCTAAGTGCCAAGGGAGTGTGCTCCAGGGATGTGGGATAGCCCACTCAAAGGCATGGAGGTGGGAGATGGACTGGGAACAAGCAGGAAATAAGTTACTTTGGCTGCAGTTTAGAGTTCACCAGATAATGTAAAAGAGGCCTGGAAAGAGAGGAAGGAGCCAGACTGTGAAGGTTTTCAGAAGTCATGTTGAACAGTTTGTGCTTTTTGTCTGAGAGGCCAAAAGGGAGCCATGGAAGATTCTTGAGCAGGGCAGTGACCTGGTCAGACTTCTGCTTGTGTAAAGAAATATTTTGTTGTATTATTTGGAAAACTTTATTTATTAATATTGTTTGAACCAAGCTTTATGTGGCTAGACATTGTCTAATGCCTAATAGCTAGGTTCAAACTATCAAGAAATAAGTTTTTTCTGAACAATAATAGAATATTTCCCTATCATATTTTAAAATTTCTTTACAATTATTAACACAATTTATATATAAAATCGTTAATCCAATTTTGAGAGCTTATTACTAAAATATACTTAAGGCTTATATATCCCATTAGGCACATTTGGGAACTGATGAGAGAGAGAGAGAGAGAGAGAGAGAGAAAGAGATTCTAGTTCTTAGAGAAAACATTTTACATATATACATATATGTGTGTATGTGTATATACATATGTACATATATATGTCCTAGTTCTTAGAGAAAACAATCTAACCTTGTTGCTTTCTCAAAGTTTACATTCCATCAAACTTTTAGACTTGCATTTTTATCCTATCTACCTCTTTTTTTTGACAATATCTATTATCACCTTTACTTGTAACCCCCTCTTCTTCCTCACAACCAGCCAAACTTCATTACCTAGTTTTGCTAAGACTAATGGTAAATTGTGATCCTGCTAATTCAGGTAAAAAACTAAGAAAGGTCTCCAGCTGAAGTACGTCGGATCATGGGCCAGGATTACCTGGTCTGACCGAGAAACAGAAAACTATCAGAAGCCTCCAGCTCCTACAGTTGGGGTGGTCCAGGTCCTTGACATTCTTTATCCCTCAGACACTTAAAGGACTCCCCTAACAACTCTGGACTAGGAGTGCTATGCCTTGCATTGACTAGGAACTCCTGCTGGTGTCCTGAGAAAACCGTCCACTCGATACCTCAGTTTACCTCTCCGTAAAAATCTGCCTGAGCCTGTGTCAGTGGATTTGGCAGCGTAGCTTAAAGGATGAGCACTTGGCATCACTGGCGTGTGAAAAGCTGCTGAAGCAAAAGGCATCTGAGCCTCCATCTGTCGGTTTCTTTCTTAAGCTCTTCTTAAAATAAAGTGAAGGTGTTAAGTTGGGGGGAAAAGAGCACCCCTTTTCTGCATGATGAGCATCTAAGTAAATGAGTGAAATACCAAAGTGCTCCTCTGAATACACATCGATTTGATTTTCAAATAGCTTTCACATAGATCTTTAAGGTTTGCAAAGCATTTTACATACATTGTCTTCTTTGCTCTTCACAACATCCCTGGAAGGTATGTTATTATCCCCATGTTACAGATGTGGAAACTGAGATTGAGGTTTGGTGATTTGCACAGGATCACACAGCTACTAGGTGTCGAAAGGGGGTTTTGAACTCAGATCTCCCTGACTCCAGGCATACACTGGTACCGCCTAGCATAATAAAAGGGAAAGGGCCTCTTGTGAGTCAGACTAGAGATTGTTAGTTGGTTCATTTAAGGTTAGTTTGAATCTAGCTTGTGGTAGTTTTTGTGTCTTTTTTTATTATTATTATTTTTGCAAGGGGTTGGAGGGAGAGAGAGGGGAGCATTGAATGACTTCAGATCCCTGCTTTCTGCCACGGCTCCAGGTCAAACAGTTGTATATCAAACTCTTGCAACATGTTTGGGTAGAAAGTAAATTCTGGAGACTTGGACATAGTATCGGGTTATGTTTATTACTTTGGAGAAATTTGAGACTTAGTGTGTTTTCTGAGTCAGACCTTAATGACCGAATTGAATGGGTATAACAAATGAGGGATGCAGGGAAAAGGCAATTGTATATTATTGACTTATCTGATGAGTTTTCTGGCAGTAACCCGGGAATCCCTTAACACATTTAGCAGCTTATTTTCCGGCAGGATGGTTGATATTTTACTGTCTGTTTTCTTTGAGGCTCATTTGGAATTTACATAATGATCTTAATCTTTCCGTGGAAATCATTTGGCCTCTTTAAAAGCCCTCTCTCCCCTTCTCACCCCACCCCCACCCCTTTTGCTAAGCACTGATGTTTCTTTGGCTCAGGGATGTTGAGTCCCAGCCAAACCACGTCACCACCTGATTGAAGAATGAAGTGCCTCATTTCTTAATGAGCAGAGGTAGCAGCCACAGGACTGCCTCGTAAACAGCAGAAAGGAGGCAACCTGAGCAGGTGTATGAAGTATAAAAGCTCAGGTTCAGGCACTAGCCGTGGGTAACATTTCCCCGTTGTGAGACTAACTCAGATTTACTGAAATAAAAATGGGCAGGTTTCAGAGTAACTTACTGGATGCACAACTCGACCTAGGCCACCTTGCTTCCTAAAATAAAATATAAACAACTTTCATTGGGTGGTAAGAAGTCCTAGAGGAAAAGAAGCAGATTCTAAGGATCTTGTACATGCTAGTTAAGAAGCCCCATCAGCTGACTTTCACTGTGCCCTCCCTGGTGCTGGACATGGATACCAGAATTCAAGCATCCTTGTGTGAGATGGTGAACTGAAGGCTCCCAGAACAGTCTTCCCTCTTCCATAGATGTTTATGAGGAAAGGACAGCTGAAGGAGCAAGGCTTCTGGGAAGGGACCTCAGAGGCCATGGAGTCCAGCCCCTCATTTTACAAATGAGACACAGGGAGGGGAAGGGACTTTCCTAGCGTCACCCAGGTCGTCAGTGGTAGAATGTGGACCCGGTTCTCTGACTTCAGAACCAGGGCGCTTTCCACTCAACCAGGCTAGAGGTGAAGCCCAATGTTAAATTGGGTGTGTTCTAGAGGAGAGCACCTCTTGCAGAAGCCAGAATTCCAGATGGCTTTAGAGAACGATTCAAAATCATTAAGAAAAATGCATTCATAAAATGTTTTTTTCAGTGCTTTGGGGATTTGCAATCTCCACACTAGATCTGTTAAGTCTTATTGTTCTCCCAGGAAATTAACAAGGCCCATAGCTCAGTAACTGTGTGATGCTGCTTTATGGGCATCCGGGAAAGGGCTTTGAGCAGATGCCTACAAGGGATCAGTTTATTTTCTAAAGTAAGGAATTCGGGGGGTGGAGCCAAGATGGCGGCTGAGAAGCAGTGACTGGCATGAGCTCCCTACCAAGTCCCTCCAAAAACCTATAAAACAATGGCTCTGAACCAATTCTAGAGCTGCAGAACCCACAAAGTGGCAGAGGGAAGCAGGGCTCCAGCCCAGGACAGCCTGGATGGTCTCTGGGTAAGGTCTGTCCCACACGGAGCTCCCAGCCCCCAGCTGAAAGGAGCAGAGCTGAGCCCAGCGCGCACGTCTCGAACAGACCAGACATGGACCTACCAGACCAGGAGACGAGCGGAGAGTACCCTGGCATACTGAATTACTGAGCTGTGGCATGTACCAGACCTCTCAACCCACAAAGAGCAAAGACATCAGAGAAGGTTAGTGGGAAAAGCTGCGTGACAGAGTTTGCGGTTCAGCCACTGCCCCTGGGGCAGCAGAGGTGGGGCAGCTTTAGAACTAAGGCTGCAGTTGCTCCTGGCCCCAGGCCCACCAGGTGGGAGGAATTAAGTGGCTGATCAGAGCAGGAGTGAAGAGCCTGCTGAAGATTTAAGCCCAGTCTGGGTAGGGGGTT
>CM053623.1:185391696-185429373 GCA_028646595.1 Phalanger gymnotis
TGAGGAGAAGAGTGCCTTGAAAGGCAGGATTACCCAAATGGAAAAGGAGGTCCAAAAGACCACTGAAGAAAATACTAGCTTCAAAATTAGATTGGAGCAAGTGGAAGCTAGTGACTTGATGAGAAATCAAGATATTATAAAACAAAACCAAAGGAATGAAAAAGTGGAAGACAATGTGAAATATCTCATTGGAAAAACCATTGACCTGGAAAATAGATCCAGGAAAGATAATTTAAAAACTATTGGACTACCTGAAAGCCATGATCAAAAAAAGAGCCTAGATATCATCTTTCAAGAAATTATCAAGGAGAATTGCCCTGATATTCTAGAGCCAGAGGGCAAAATAGCAATTGAAAGAATCCACAGATCGCCTCCTCAAAAAGATCCCCAAAAGAAAACTCCTAGGAATATTGTCGCCAAATTCTAGAGCTCCCAGGTCAAGGAGTAGATAATGCAAGCCGCTAGAAAGAAACAATTTGAGTATAGTGGAAAAAACAATCAGGATAACACAGCATCTAGCAGCTTCCACGTTAAGGGACCAAAGGGCCTAGAATATGATATTCTGGAGGTCAATGGAGCTAGGATTAAAGCCAAGAATCACCTACCCAGAAAAACTGAGTATCATGCTCCAAGGCAAAATATCAATTTTCAGTAAAATAGAGGACTTTCAAGCTTTTCTCAGTGACAAGACCAGAGCTGAATAGAAAACTTGACTTTCAAACACAAGAATCAAGAGAAGCATGAAAAGGTAAACAAGAAAGAGAAATCATAAGGGACTTACTAAAGTTGAACTGTTTTGTTCACATTCCTACATGGAAAGATGATGTGTATGATTCATGAGACCTCAGTATCATAGTAGCTGAAAGGAATATGCATATACATATGTGTGTATGTATATATATACATATGTCTGTGTCTATGTCCGTATATATGTAGGGGTGTGTGTGTGTATATATATATATAGTGTGTATAATACTTTGTATATATACAAAGGGCACAGGGTGAGTTGAATATGAAGGGATGTTAGCTAAAAAAAAAAATCAAATTAAGGGATAGGAGAGGAATATATTGAGAGAGGGAGAAAGGGAGAGATAGAATGGGGCAAATTATCTCACATAAAAGAGGCAAGAAAAAGTGGTTCTGTAGGAAAGGATGAGGGGGCAGGTGAGTAAATCTTGCTCTCATCGGATTTGACCTAAGGAGGAAATACCATACACACTCAATTGGGTGTTACCCCACAGGAAAGAAGGAGGAAGAAGATAAAAAAGGGGGGACTATAGAAGGGAGGGCAGACAGGGGGAGGAGGTAATCAAAAACTAACACTTTCAAAAAGGGACAGGGTCAAGGGAGAAAATTCAATAAAGGGGGATAGGTTAGGAAGGAGCAAAACATAATTAATCTTTCACAACATGAGTATTGTGGAAGGGTTTTACATAATTATACTCATGTGGCCTATGTTGAATTGCTTGCCTTCGTAGGGAGGGTGGGTGTGGAGGGAAGAGGGGAGAGAATTTAGAACTCAAAATTTTAAAAACAGATGTTCAAAAACAACAAAAAAAGTTTTTGCATGCGACCAGGAAATAAGATACACAGGCTATGTGGTGTAGAAATTTATCTTGCCCTACAAGAGAAGAAGGGAAAGGGAGATGGGAAGAGAGTTAGGTAACAGAAGGGAGGGCTGACTGGGGAACGGGGCAACCAGAATATGCGCCATCTTGGAGTGGGGGGGAGGGTAGAAATGGGGAGAAAATTCGTATTTCAAACTCTTGTGAAAATCAGTGCTGAAAACTAAATACATTAAATAAATTAAGTAATAATAATAAAGAATCGATGACTTCTAGGGTCTTTTCCAACTCTAAATCCGTGGCCCTCTGAACTCAGTAAACAGCCAAGACTTGATTACAAAGAAAAGGGAAAGACAAGTGGACGTTTACTGCCTTGCAAGGGAAGAAAACCAAAACTGCTTCCTCTAACGGGGTTGCCAGAAAAGAGATGCAGCTTACTGTTCCTTTGCTCAACAGAAATCAAAGGACCAGAGATTTCATGCTGGAAGAGATTTGCAAAGTCATTAAGTTCAAGCTCCTTTGTTTTACAGCAGAAATTGAGGCCCAAAGTGGTTAAATGACTTGTCTATGTCTACACAACAAACTAGTAGATATCTGAGGCAGGATTTGAACTCAGGTCTTCCTTGATCCAGATCTAGCACTGTTTTCACTATGCCACCCAGAGCTGCATTCTCTGTCTTTCTAGCTCTCTGTCTCTGTCTCTCTGTCTGTCTGTCTCTCTCTGCATCTGTCTCTCTCTCTGTCTCTGCCTCTCCTCTCTGTCAGACATTGTATTTTTGTAGTTTAGTTGTTTGCAGTCATATCTGGCTCTTCTTGACCCCATTTGGGGTTTTCTTGGCAAAGATACTGGGATGGTTTGCCATTTTCTTCTCTAGCTCATTTTACAGATGAGGTAACTGAGGCAAAGAGGGTTAAGTGACTTGGCCCAGGTCATACAGCTAAGAAGTATCTGTGGCCAAATTTGAACTCAGATTTTTCTGACTCCAGGCCTGGTCCTCTAGCCACTGTAGAACCTAGCTGCCCTGGGATTGTATTAGACACTGGTTAAAAAAAAATGAAACAGTCCCTCCCTACCCTCGTGGACTTTACCTTAAGTTCCTAGAATTCAAGCTGGGAGGAACCTTACCGGTCTGACTTTGGACAAATCACTTAACCACTATGGGCCTCAGTTTCCCTATCTATAACATGAGGACATTGAATCCGGGCCTTTCATTTTATAGACAAGGAAACTGCGACCCATAGGGGTTAAATGACTTTTCCAAAGCAGAATTCGAATACAGGTTTCCCTAACTTCAAGTTGCACCACATTGTTCTGACTTTCTCTAGCTCTAATTCCTCCTAACCTCTTGGGATGCCACTAGGAGTTCTCATGCCTAACTGCCAGTATCTTCCTTTCTCTCAGCTAAAGATCTTCTAGCGTTAGAACTTTTTCTGGGACATCCCCAGCTTCTAACTGGGTTGGAGATAAAGAGGTAGATGGGATCTCAAGGGGCAAGCTAGTCCAACCCATTCATTTTACAGAGGGGAAAAAAAATAAAGGTCACGCTGGTTATAAATGGCAGCCAGGATTTGAAGCCATACTGTCAGTCTTTGTACTATAAATGGTAGTTGTTGCTGTTAGTCTAATGGGGAGACAATGTGCATAAGATTATGTAAAAGCATGGATACACTATATACAGGATAAATTGGAGGTGATACACAGAGAGAAGCCACAAATGCTAACATGGATCAGGAAAGGCTTCTTACAGAAAGTAGGATTTTAACCAAGACCTAAAGGAAGCCAGGGAAGGAGGCAGTGAGGATGAGGAGGGAGAGCAAGTTCCAGGAATCAGGGCAGTCAGTGAAAATGCCCTGAGTCAGAGCATCTTGGTGTGAGGAGCAACTTACTCCCAATGCTGATAATGATTTTGTTCATTTGAGCAAATTCTCTGAATGTCCTTCAAATCAGAAAGGTATCATCAAGTACCCCCTTTATTTCCCTAGACCCTCTACTGAGTGTGTCTCATCAGCATCATCTTTCACAAGTGTGACTTCTGTATGCCTGTAACTTCATCTCAGACTGCTATCAAGATTGGGGATGGGAGAAGGCCATTGGCCAGGCACCAGGAGGGAGAGAACAGCGTTGAATTGGGCATCAGTATTCTGCTAGTGCAAACCTAAGCACGGCCTACAGATGGCAGCCCAGTCTCAGTTGTCAGGAGGAAAGCTTGTCATTTTTGTTTCTGAAAGCTTGAAAACAGAGAAAATGGGCATTTTGGAAAAATCTTTGACTCTAAAATTATAAATGTGGAATTTAGTGATTTCTTCCCAGAAATAATTCTCTCCAAGTATACCTTATCGGGATGTGTGTGTGTGTATGTGTATATAGATATGTATATATAGATAGATATGCACGCATGTGTATATATTTATACTTTGTTTTCTCTTGATATCCTCAATATATTCTGTATGTGTGTATCTATTTATATGCGTGTGTTTACGTATGTATGTAGATAGATATAGATATACGTTGTTGTTCAGTCACTTCAGTTGTGTCTGAGTTTCTGCCCATATTTGAGGTTTTGTTGGCAAAGACACTAGAGTAGTTGCTATTTCCTTCTCCAGCTCAAGGTTAAGTAATTTGCCCAGGGTCACACAGCTAGTAAATGTCTGAGGTCAGATTTAGACTCAGGAAAATGAGCCTTCCTGACTCCACGCCCAACTCTCTATCCACTATACCACCTATTTGTAAATCTAGAGATAAAGACATGTAGAAATAGTGATAGATATGTAGATAAATAGATATGTAGATATAGATAGCTAGATATACATATATCTATAGATAAATACACACGAATTCATATATATACATATATATGCATTGGGTATATATGTGTGTGTACATATATGTATATGTATATACCTTGTGTTCGTTCTCTTTATATTCTGAATATACTTACATATATACTTCACAGAATCAAAGATTTAGGGCTAGATCTTTTTTCTCCTTTGGAACTCTCTGTATTTTATTTTATGATTTAAGAACATAATTATGACAAGAGGTTCATAGGCTTCATCAGACTGCCAAAGGGGTCCATGACAATAAAAAGGGTCAAGAACCATTAGTTTAGTTCCCATCTCTCAAACCCTTATGTCTTATCTTACATTCTTTGTATGTGCCCTGATGGGGGTGGAGGGTGGGGTTGTGAGAGGAGGGGGGAACAGGAGGGAGGACTCTCACCATTGAACAGATGAACCTAGAGAGGTGCAGTGACTTGAATGGGACCACACACCACTTTGGCAAGGAGAGAGTCAGGGTAGAGACTCCAGCTGCCCAAAGACTAGGATAAAGCCTGTGGAAGGTTTGCTGGCGGGAGGGCCTTGTGAAGTAGAATATGGGATGGTTCACTTTTTCAGGATCATCTCTGGGGCCCCCTTGCTATACATTCATAAAGTCCCATCTGGGCTCTCGATAACTGTGCTCATTGATTTGCATACTGAATTGAAGGGGTAGACTTTGTAGAATTTCTCCTCTGGCACCTCATTCCACTAGATCTTCTTAGAGATCACCTAGCCCAGTGGGGACAGACTCAAATATAATTGTATCCCTGCGGCCTTCATGTTGACTTAGAAAATGACTAAATAACATTACCTATGTTGTATTGTGGTTTTATTTATTTTGTTTAAAATCTCCCAAATTCATCTTAATCTGGGTCAGGCTTAATCTGAGAGGGTTTGGGGGGCCCCATGAAGCAGTGAATTTGACATCTCCTATAGTTCAATTTTCTCATTTTACATATGATGCAACTGATGCCCAGAGAAGTTAAGTCAGAGACTGTATATATTTATTGCTTCTTGTCTCCTCCACTAGACCATGAGCTCCTTGAAGACAGGGATTGTCTATTACTTGGTTTTGTATCTAAATGGCACTTAGTGGGTACTTAATAAATATTTATTGGCTGAATACAAAGTGCTTTTCAAACCTTAAGTGACACACACATACACATAAACATGCCAAAAAACTGGCCTATGTGCATGTGTATTGACACATGTACGCATATATATACATGTATATACACAATTGAATAAGTATATTTATATTATGCAAATATGCATGTGTATATAAACACAAATATATATACAGGGTTTCCTAAAGTCTTAATGCCATTCTGTTTTAATAGCTTAAAACAGCACTAAGACTTTTGGAACATCTTATATGTGTATATATACCTACCCGTTTATACACATATAAATATATATGTATGTGTGTGCACATACATACGAGTATATGTGCCTATCTATACATATATACATACATATATGTCAGGATGTGTGTGTATGTGTTTTAGGAAGAATACTAGAGTAGATACTTCTATATATACCATCATGTTTGAAGAAGAACTTTTTAAAAATTATTATTTCTTTGGCTAAAACCAAAGAATTGCTAAAAACTGCACACATATGCACATACATATATATCTATATGTATAATGTGTGAATTGCATATATATGTATATTACCATGCAGTGTCCAATTTTCTATTACATCCATTTTTATTCACCTGAATCAAATGTAGATCCTCATAAACTTAGCCCAGAAGAAGAACTCCCAGAAGACATCCCCCTTCCTTTGCAGAGGTGGGAGGCAGTACATAAAGCATCAGGTTTTTTTTTTGTGTTGCTTGAATTTCCGGAACTTTTTTTTTACTTCTGACTCTTTGGTTTTTAAATTTGTTGCTATTATACTTCTCTGGGAAGGGAGAGGTGGAGGGGTGTGGAGACATGTTAAGTGATAGAAAAGCAAAAGATACCAATAAAATCCTACTTTTTAAAAATATGCATCATCTTGATTAATTAATTTTCATTAATTAACCTGTTTTATTAAGTGCTTCTTGCATGTCAGGCACTGTGCTAAGTACTGGGGATACAAAGAGAAAAAAAAAGACTCTCTCCGTAGGGAACTTAAATTCTAACGCAGGAGACAATGTGTATGTACACCTATACATAAAAGACACATATAGAGGATAGCTGGAAGGCTTAGAAGTCTTCCACACGAGTAGGCCATCTTGACAAATCTTGCCATCCAAGGAATGTAGGAGTGCATTATCACCTGGAGAATAGACTTCTAAGAAATACCAGAACATTCCCAGAGAAGATGATGGTTCCACCAAGATCCTGGCACCAGCTGGTCACTAGGTGGCGCTCCTTTAACATTCATTAACTGCCCTGTCTTCTGTATTAAAACCTACCTGACTATAGAGGTCACAGTGACTGACAACATGGAGGCTGCTTTGGAAATAACAAATTATACAGCTTTGCCCCAAAGGTTAACATGCCCTGAGATGTTTCTGCAGACAGATTTGAACTTTATGACTCTAGGTTTGAATACATGAGCCCAGCATCTCCCTCCCCGCGTTGACTTTTACCAAGTTCAGGTTCATCCAACAGGCCTGGGAAATGAAAACATGTTCTATTCAATGGGGAGAAGTAAGGGATCTTTGCAAGCTTGACTTTGGGCTCTCAAGAAATAAATTCATTTTACCCAGATAATAGATCGGGTTTTGCTGGCCACACAAGGCCAGAAATACCCATCAACTAAACTTAAAAAACAAACCAAAAAAAAAAAAAATACATACAACCCACCTTCATCCAACCAGTTTTTGACAACTCATAATCACAGCTATAATTGGTTCATTTCCTTCCTTTCACTTCCTTTCCCCTGCCTGCCATTGCACACAGAAGGAAGAAAAATAAAGAGGAACAAAAAGCAATTTAGATGGAAGGAAGCATCTTGTTCTATTATCAAGTGAGATGATGAAATGATAATAGTTAACATTTACACACCTTAAGTTTTACAAAGCGCTTTACAGATATTATTTCATCTGATGCTCACCAGAATCCTATTAAGTGGGTGTGATCACTGCCCTCATTTTACATGTAGCCCGAGTCCCAAAGCCCACTGGTATGGGACTCCTCGTTGGTAGAAACTAATGCCCTTTCCAGTGGACTCTGGGGATTTGGGTAACATACAGAAAAGGAAATGAGGGTGTGATGACTTGGCCTGGTAATGTAGGTAAGACATTTAAAAATATTAAGTTGCTATATAAATGTGAGATGGTTATTACTGTTATCTCATTAAGTGGGAAACAGGATAGTACATGGAAAAGAGAACTAATTCTGGATTCAGAGGATTGGCAATTCAAATCCTGCCTCTGCTACTTGTCACCTCTGTGACCTTGGTCAACTCATCCTTAGTCTCCAGATCAGATGGACTCTGAGGTCCCTTCTAACTTTAGACTGATTTTCCTCTGATCTTTTCTTTTTTTGAGGGAGGAAGGCAGGGCAATTGGGGTTAAGTGACTTGCCCAAGGTGACACAGCTAGTAAGTGTGTCAAGTGTCTGAGGTCACATTTGAACTCAGATCCTCCTGACTCCAGAGCCGGTGCTCTGTTCACTGCGCTACCTAGCTGCCCCTCTCTGATCTTTTCTGATGGGTGGGTTTTACACAGAAATTGTACAGAAACAAGTCACTTTCCTGCAATTATTCTTTTATATTTAATGTCCTATGGATTATTGTACAGGTACTGCTTTTTATAATTCAATAAAAATATTAGAATAAAATCCATCATTTTGTGGTCTTATTGAAAACTCCCTGGTTACAACTCTAATAGCAGACAGCCAACAAGGATACTATCTGCCTACCTACCTACCTACCTCACCCTGTTCCCACGTGATTTTGATCTATTCTACCAGGTCTGTATATTTTGAAGTCTTTTTATTCTATGTAGCTTGGAGATCATGAGTATTTGGGATAGAGATATTTATTTAAGTTTTTGTTCTTAAGTTTTTATTAATGTTATGTCGAGGCATTGTGGCATGACATTGTAAGCAACAATTTGGCCTATGATAATGCTCAATGATAATGTTCAAGTACAGATGTTGGTTGAATTCTTTAGGATATTTTGATATCTGTATCCATAGTATAGGTATTTCTCAAGATAATGAGTTTTTAATGTATCATTCTAGCCAAAAAGTCATATCCTGTTAAGTATTCAGTCAGTTCTAAATCTAATTATAGATGACAATGAATTGTTGCACAGTTTCTACTATAGCACAGAGTGTGGTCACCCCTCCAGTGTAGCCCATAGGGCATAGTTATTGATTTTTCCCCTCCTCAACTCTCTAGAGACCCTCTTGCTACGCATCCCATTCATCTTACCTCTGCTCATCTTGGAAGGTCGGATATTATTCCCCAGAGGGGATGCCACTAAGTTACAACTCACTCTGATATTCCTAGGGGTAGTGTCAGTGCTGGGGGAAGATAAAAGGGCATTTTGCTTTCTCTGATCAGCAGCCAGTACCAGGGCTTTCCTCCATTCAGATCAGTTTCCTGCACCAACTGCTGGTTCAATGATGATGATGATAATAACAATGATAATAATTAAGTACTTTAAGGATTGCAAAGTGCTTTATTTTATCCTCACTACAACACTGAGAAATAGGTGCCAATTTTATCCCCATTTTACAAATGAGGAAACTAAGGCAGGCAGTGTCTTGCCCAAGGTCACACAGCTAATATCTGAGGCTGGATTTGAACTCAGGTCTTCCTGACTCCAGGTATGGCACTCTATCCAGTGAGTCACCTAATTATTTTTCTCTAGTCAGCTGGTCTCAGGTGACTTCTTACTTCCTTTGGCTTTTATGTTCCGGCTTCTCATGTCTTGATTTCTACAAGCAGCTTCTCTTATTAGTTTGTACCTTCTAATTCCTCAGGTTCCACGTCTCTCCTGCCTCAAACCAGGGCAAACTTATGTGGAGATCCAGCTCTAACTTAGGTTGAAAACCCCAAATCATATTTCTGTCAAGTATGATACAAATGGTCAATATATGCGTGTCCTAAAAACTTCTTTGATTCAGAATTTATCAGCTAGAAACTTCAAAGTCCTAAAAACAGTCAGATAGAAATTAGGTCCTTTCTCTTGGGTCCTGTATTTTTTTTTTCCTCCTCAAGCTTCTTTTCTTTGTTTTTCTCACACAGATGTCCTTTTCCTGCCCTTTCAGTAAACAGTGTCCACATAAGAAAGAATCAGGAACTTATACTACTATTTATTTGTATGCTCCACATCAGTAACTGAGTCTGTTTTGTCAGGAAAACCCTTCTAAAATTTCCAGCAGCAATGATCTAGCTCTGAATTACTATCATCAAGCCTGTTTCCACAAACAAATCTGCATGACTCAGCCATTTGTTCGATGTTTTGTCAACATATTATTGGCTGAGTTCATGTTGATGTTGTCCGTGAAGGAGACGCTAGTGTTTTCATCTTTTGATGGTAAATATGTGATGCCTTCTATGAAGAAAGGTAGGATCAGGATCAGACTTATGTCTGAGAAGAAACTGGTAAAGTGCCTATAGTTCATGTAGCCCTACCACTGACTAGTTTCAGAGAGAACCTGGAAGGCTAATGACCTTCCCCGACATAATTATCTGTCATTATTGTATTAATGGTGCATAAGCTTTCTGTTTCTCACTGGATACCACTTGCATTTTTTGTCCTATTGTATTTTTTTGTGATTGTAGAGATGGCCAGAAATCTTCTACTTTCAATGGGTCTCACTTTTCTCTTAATTCACTGCTACTCAAGCTCCCATAATAAAATTTTTGACTGGTGGCAAATTATTTGTTTATTTATTTATTTTTGTGCTGCTTTAACTCCTAGCACTTTTTTGACATTTTGACTTTTGCTTCCAATTGCAGGATAAAGCCCTTGCCTGTGATTAGTGGAGCTTCTCCTCGATCTGATTACTTGACAGTATTCCTATCTTCTGTCTATTCCAGGTATACTTGTGGTTTGCCCACTTTGATGGGCAGTGTCATCTGTGCTGAGACAATTCCAGCGAGGGAGGTATTGCAGTTTCTGATTTGTTCCCATGCATCTTGCCTTCGCACAGTACCAGAATATGAAGGATCACAGCTGTCATTATTTGCTGTCTTTTGTGTCTGGCTGATTATCATGGATCTGAGTAGGATCGGTCAGCAACTCTGCCAATTTCTGAGACTCACTGGCCAGGATACAAAACCAATCAGTGACATCATCAATCTACTAGCATTGAGGGGTTCTTGCCACCAGCCCTTACCAGAGCAAACTTCAGACACCCTAAGTCCCCAGCATATATCTCCTTGGCTGGTATTCCTTTACACTGCCATTGCCCCCTCACCCTTTATGACTTGGAAGGTGGATTGGGCTTTGAGGGGGTTGCTGTTACTACTGATGCTTCTACAGGATAAAAGATTCATTCTCTCCACCAAAGTCCTACTGCTTCATCAGGATATGGAAGTGATACCAACCCATTGGAACACAATGTTTTGTAATAACCTACAAAGCTTAAAAAGTTTTCAATCCAGGCTGAACAAGGAGCTTTTTGACCATAACAATAAAGTTACCTGTGTTCAGAAAGAACCAGAGAGTTCTCTGAGATAGTCTCTCTGTCTCTGTCTCTTTCTCTGTCTCTCTCTCTCTCTCTACTCTCTATCTATCTATCTCTATGTGTGTATGTCTCTCCCATTGCTCCATCTCTCTCATCACCTTCATTCTCTTTATTTCTGTCTTTATCTCTCCATCTCTGCTTCTGTCTCTGCCTCTGTATATCACTGTCTCTGTATCTATAGCTTCCTTTGTCTCTGCATGTCTCCCCCTTTCCCCCCTTCTCTCTCTCTCTCTCTCTCTCTCTCTCTTTCTCCCTCTCCCTCTCCTTCGCCTTCTCCTTCTCCCTCTTCCTCCCCACAGCAATTCCCAAAGTCCACCTACTAATGAGAGGAAGGATGATGCTTTCATCAGTAGAGGGAGTACCCATATTGAAAAATCATTCCTCCTTGAATTATTCATTACTTAGAAAAGAAAGTTCTCTACAAAAACAAGGCAGTAAACGTTGACTCCCTAGTTTATATGAATATTTTGAGTACAGAATCTACTCTAAACCTCTGGCATATCTATCAGTGGCCTATAAGAGTATATTTAACATGCTAAACATCTACTTTCCCCCAAAGCTAGACATTCTCCCTGTTGTGGCATGAAGTATGACAAAGGTTAGCTTAATGCATGGGAGGCAATGGTACTATCAGAGGCAAGTGTCTTTCCTGTCAAACTACGGTGCTAGCAAAATTGCAATGTGCCAAAGTACCTGCAAATGTAATAGTCTATCACCTTGTCTTCAAAAGAAAATCTGAAACATTCCATACAAGGAACAAACTTCTCTGAAACACACAGGCAGGGTTTGTTTGTTTGTTGTTATTGTTGTTTGGGTTTGGGGTTTTGTTTTTTTGAGGGTTTTTTTTTTTGTGCTTTTTTGTCTTTACTGTCTGGGAAATCCTACTTTAGGAACTTCCCAATACTGGATAAATATACATTTGTTTATCCTCCAGCCCTATTCATCCAGGGTGTCCTATTGTCCTCGATGTTGAAGGATTCTTTTTCTGAGACCACAATCGGGCAAAAGGCTGCAAAACTGGGAGCTTGCAGAAAATGCTTCAGTAGGAAAACCTGAATCCAAGACTACAGCAATGTTTAACAATGGGGACATCTTATAAATCATCAATAATCCAATATTTATTGACCACATAGTCACTGTAATGTACTGATCCCTGAGTCAGAAGGAAATCATCAAGACCTATGCTTTAGGATAGTCCTTTTGGCAATTGTGTAGAAAATGCATCGACAAGGGCAAAGATATGAGATGTGGAGACCAATTAGGAGGCTATCGCACTAGTATAGGTAAAAGGTGATAAAGTTCTAACCTAGTATGGTGATTGCGTGAATGGAGAAAAGTTGATCAATGGAAGAGATGTTGAGGGGTGGAGGAAGAAATGACATTTAACATCTGATGTTGACTCCCAACTGGAAAAATGATTCCTCCTTGAAGTATTTATTCCTTAGAAAAGAAAGTTCTCTACAAAAATGAGGCAGCGAATGGCTACTCCCTATTTTATGTGAATGTTTTGAGTAATAGAAACTACTCTGAACCTTTGGTGTATTAGTGGCCTACAAGAGTATATTTAACATGCTAAACACCTAATTTTGCCTAAGAGCTAGATGGTCTCAGTGGTATAGCATGAGGTATGAGTATGGAGGGGGTAAGTAAGAGTGAAGAGTTGGGGATGATTCAAAAGTTATCAACTTTGGGGACTGGGGAGTCTGCAGTACCTTTGACAGAAATAGGGAATTTTTTTAAAAAGAGTGAGTTTAAATAGAAAGCTGTGTTCTGTTTTGGAGAAGTTGAATTTGAGATGCCTGTGGCTATATAAGAAGAGATGTCCAGCAGGTATTTGGTGATCTGGGGCTGGAGTACAAAGGGACTATGGCTAAATATATAGATTTGGGAGTCCTCTGCATAGTAGTGCTAACTGAACTCGTAAAGGCTGATGAGATCACTGAGAGCAAATATAGAGAGAGAAGGAAAGAGGATCCATGACAGTGCTGGTAGATACCATATATAGGGAAGAGAATGGCTGATGCTATCATTGCAGTTGTTTGTGCTTCATTTTTTAAGAGGACCAATAACATCATGGGGTGATATCTTGATTTGTGAATGAATTGGATTTAAGTGAGGCAAAGTTGTACAAAGCTGTCAGCCTAACTCTCTTCCAGAGGCATTGAAATCAAGTGGTAAGACAGAAGTCATGGATGCAGCGAATGATCTTGGCATCTTTGATGTCTGCCCAAGCTCTAAGCATGCCACAGTGCCTGCTCCAGCTGCCTTCATGGCCGTTGGAACAAATTGCTCTTATCCACCCATTCTGCCAGGGGAAGTCTTCACATGCTTAGGGTAGACATCTCCCTAATTCACCTCAGGGTTTGAGGCCTGTCAGTTACCCTCAGTCTGATTTAGCCTCTCTGATGAGATGGTTTTACTGGGGTGTGGCCGCTGCACGTGCTGCAGCTTCCTGGAGCCACAGGTGAGAGTTGGGTGAGAGATGATGAGTCAGGTGATGCTATAGCAGAAGAGACTGAGAAGTAGCACTTGCATATGTATCAAGACATACCGTCCAGAAAAATGGAGGTGATGCTCCCATGCTTCCCTGTCCTTATCAGAACATATTTGTATTTTGTTCAATTCAGGGCAGCACATTTAGGAAGTCTGTTGAGAAACTAGCAAACATCCAAAGGAAGATGACTGGGAAGGGAGAAAATCAAAATGATTCATCTGATGTGAAGATCATTTGAAAGAATTAGAGATGCTTACCTTGGAAAAGGTACTTAGTGGGGACATGATAGCTCTCCTCAAGTTTCTGAACAAATAACATGTAAAAGAAGAATTAGATTTGTCCTGCTTGGCCCCTGAGGTCAGAACCGGGAGCAACGGATAGACGTTTCTGAAAGGCGAAGCTTCATAAAATCACAGAATCTCCAAATTAGAAAAGCTATTCAGAAACCATCTTGTTCAGCCTCCTACTTACCAAGGTCCACAAATTTATAATCAGCCTTGACTCATCTCTCTTCTTCATCCTACCCTCATATCTTCTCAGTTGCCAAATCTTGCCAATTCTCCATCTACGACACCTCATGCATCTGTCTCCTTTTCTTTATCTACACAACTATTACCCCACACTCATCCTATGTTATCTCTCAAGTAAACTACTGTAATCACCTCCTAACTGGTCTCCTTGCCCATCTTAATCTTTCCCCTTGCCAATCCACCCTCTACACAACTACCAAAATGACATGTGCCACAGGTCTGAGTACTCCGCTCCATAAGCTTCAGTGACTCTCTATGAATAAGGAACCCTTTCTACAAAAATCCTGACAAGTAGTCACCCAAGCCCTCCGTGAAGACCTCCAATGAGGAGAATCTACTAACCAGAGAGGTAGCCTGTTCCGTTTTTTAACAGCTCAAATGATTAGGAAGTTTTTCATGATACCAAGCTGAAAGCTGCTTCTCCAAGACTTTTAAGAACCATTCCTTTTTCTGTCCTCTGGGGCCAACCTAGAACAAGTTTAATACTTCTTACACATGACAACCTTCCATATGTCCAAAGACAACTAACACATTCCTACTGAGTTCTTTATTTCCCAGGCCAAACATTCCTAGAAGACCAACTGGTCTTCTAATGGCACACTGTTATGACCCTTCCCAATCCTAGTCACCATTCTCCAAATGTAGTCCAGCTTGTGGATTTCCAACTCTAAAAATTAAATTTTCCTTAAAAAAAATCTAAGAATTGGAAAGGACATCAAAAACCCCCTAATCCAATCTCTACCTGAATGAGTACCCACTCTATGACATCAAAGACAAGTAGTTATCTAGCCTTTAGGATAAAGTAGCTGTCATCATAGAAATTCCTATTAATTCAGGGCAGGAAGGTAGCAAAGTGGACAGAACATGGGACAGAGAATCAGGAAGATGTGAGTTTGAATCTTACTTTAAACACTTAGTATCTGTGTGACCCTAGGCAAGTCACTTAAAGATTGTTTGCCTCAGTTTCCTTATCTGTAAAATGGGGATAGTAATAGCACCTTCCTCCTTGGGTTATTGAGGATCAAATGAGTTAACATGTAGCACCCTTTGCAACTCTTAAAGTGCTACATAAATGTGAGTTATTAATATTATTATTATTATTAGTTCTACTTTGCTAATCAATTGTTCCAGTTAGATCTAGAATCAGCTCCAGAATGAGCATTTCCTCTGATTACTTCCTCCATCTTTCAGGGAATGAAATGATTGTTAAGGTAGCTCGAGAGTTCTTTGGCTGCTGTAGGATGGCCAAAGAAAGCATGCCCTACATCTTTTCCTCTAAGTTAACCATCCTTAGTTTAGGGACCTCATACATCAGAGACCAGCACTGGAAAAGAGCTTAGAGATTGTCTAGTCTATTCACCTTGTTTTACAGGTGAAGAAACTAAGTCCTAGAAAGGTTAGTGACTTGCCCAAAGTCACACAGCTGGGACTCAAACCCAGGTACTCTAACTCGAAATCCAACACATTTTTCATTATACCACAATACCCTACCCCCCCCCAAGTCCAAAGTTATCTTGTCTGAATCTCTTTCAGTTTGTCAACATCTTTCCTAAAGTAAGATGCCCAGAACCAAACACAATACTCCCAATGTGGACTGACCAAGGTCAACTAGAAGACTAATATCCTTGCCCTCCTTACTGGACACTCTTTAGAAACCCTAGCTGTACAGATAAGACCTTAACCAGCATCTGGAGATGTAATTTCTCCTCCCTCCAACCCCATACACACGCCAAATGGATAGACAACTAACAAATAAGACTGCTTCCATGTTTCCTAGAAGTTTTTAGTCATATGTTCTTATTTTGATCGCCTAGACTTCTCCCAGAGTTTCTGAGGATCTCACTACAGGTAATGATGACAGGTAAATCTCCTGAAAAGCATTAAGAACAACTCTAATTTTGGAAGATGATAGGTTAATGAGCTGAGAGCCTAATGTAAAACAATTTCCATGTCACAGTCAATATAATCAGGTGATAGACATTGCCAGCTGAGACTTTGATCAGAAGCTAGAGGCTGGGTAATTTGATAAATAAGACCTTCACGTTCCCAGGAACATTTTAATGAGCATTTCAATGGCATGAACCACTCTGTTATCTCACATTGTGGTCTGTGTCACAATGGATTAGTTTCTCCTGCTCTATCTCTTCCTACCTGTCACTCGATAAAGATTATGCCATCCCATGGGACAAGCTTCATTGCCAACTATGGACCTTCTGCTCCCAGTGTCTCTCCTAACTTTGGACAAAATTTTAGACAAAAGTGGGCCAGGGCACTCCAATACTCAATAAACTCCGAAGGTTCCTTCTCGCAACAATGATACAATACAATTTTCTTTGTTTGACTTTTAAAGACCCTTACTACTGGGTCTCAACACATCTTTACAAAGTCATTGTGATGGGGGTAGCAACACAATTATTATACATCGTATGTTACTTTTATGCCTGTACTTTACGGTCAATAAAAATTGGACTCTCTGGTCTATACATGGTACTACATGTTCCATCTCTATGTCTTCACCGGCCATCCTCCAGGCCTGGAATGCACATACATAGAATGGTTCATAGAAAGACACAGCTTATGCCCCATCTTCTACATGTTGCTTTTTGTGATCATACCCCATCCCCCAAACACCAGTGACCTCCTTTACCACCTACCTTATATTTATTCCGCATATATTTGTTCTGTACATACTTATAGATGCAATATTATCTTCCCTAATAAAATATTAACTCCATGAGGTCAAAGATTGTTTCTTTTCTTTTTTAATTTTTGCATCCTCAGCACCCAGAACACTGACTCATCAGGGGTGGGGAATCTGCAGCCTGAAGGCCCCATGTGGCCCTCTAGGTCCTCAAGTGTGGCCCTTTGACTAAATCCAAACTTCACAGAACAAATCCCTGTAATGAAAGGATTTGTTCCGCAAAACTTGGACTCAGGCCAAGGACCTAGCAGGCCACATGTGCCCTCAAGGCCACAGGTTCCCCATCCCTGGTAGCCCATAGTAAGCAGCTAATGAATGCTTATTGTTCAGTAACAGCAATACAGTATGACGATCATCTATGAATGACTTAGCTATTCTCAGCAATGAAACAATCCAAGCCAATTCCGAAAGACTCGTGATAAAAAATGCTATCCACCTCCAAAGAAAGAACTGATGGAGTCTGCATGCAGAGCGAAGCATGCTATTTTTTTTCATGGCATCTCTTTTGGTCTGTGTTTTCTTTCACAACATGACTAATATGGAAATACGTTTTGCATGATCGCACACGCATAACCTATATCAAATTGCTTAATATCTCAGGGAGGGGGAAGGGTAAGGAAAGAGAGAATTTTGAACTTAAAATTTTTAAAAACAAATGTTAAAAAAAGTTTACATGTATTTAGGAAAAAATAAAATATTATTCAAAAACAGAATGCTCGGCTTGATCCTATTCTCCAGCGCTTCTAATCTGTAAACTTTATTCTATTCTCACTTTCCATCCCGTCCGATTGTGAGAGATAGGATCCATATATTCTTTTAGTTATTGATCATTCACAGTTTCTACCATACTAGCTCTCCACCCCAGGCGATCTCCCCCATTTGCCTTCTTTCCTCCTGCTACCAAGCTTTTGAGTATTCTTGGAGGAAATCACAAAATTGTGCTAATGACATTAAGATACCACCAACGTGGTAGCAAACCTGGGCATAGGAGAGCTAGGCTAACCCCTCTACTCTCCTTCTGAGCTCTAGGATTCCCGATTCAAGAAATAAGAGCATAATTGATTACTGGACATCTCCATGTGGATCAACCAATCTCCAAGCATTTATTGGGCTCCTGCTATGTGCCAGGCACAGGGAATACAGATAGAGAAAATGATCTCTCCTCTCAAAGAGCTTACATTCTATCGTGTTCCATTGGCACATCAAACTCAACACATCAAAACAGAACCAACTGTACTTTCCCCCAAACCCATCTTTCCTTTTTACTTCCCTATTTCTGTCTCTCTTATTTCTTCCCTGACATTTACTTTATGGTGCTGACATTTTGTCCCCTAATTCAATTTCTATGTGATGTGGTAGAAGGATTGCTTTTAGGAAATTGTACAGCTCTTTAATAACCTCTGGCTTCCCATGGAAACAAAGACTCATTTTTTTTATTTTTGATACGGGCATTGTACTGATGTTGGTACATGGGTATGAGACATGGGACACATCAGTCTTTGAAGAATCGAAAATGAGTATCACATAGAGGGCAGTGGAGAAGGGCATGGTGGGTGAGCAGGCCACAACTCATAACCAATGATGAGCTTTAAAGAGGAACAAAAATAAAAAGTGTCATTGGAAAAGGTACAATGGAAAGAGAAGATGGGCTTGCCATGTGATAAAGACTTAAGAGGAGGATGCCAAGGGGACAAGGGGGCCCTTGTCCTACTGGTGTCCTTCTGACGTCAGCAGAAGGCAAGACCGCAATCTGCACCATGCTGGGGATGGGGGGAGGGTGATGGGGGGGTGATCCGTGTTAATGAGATCACAGATTCATTTGAGTATTTAACATGTAGAATGAACTTCTAGCCAGATGACCAAGGCCTCAGTTCCAGCTCTGCCACTTAACCTCGATTAACTTGTCAAATCCTAAGTTTCTTCATCTGTAACATGGAGTTAATAAGAGCTATATATATTTATGTACATCTCAGGGCTTCTGTGAGGATCAAATAATATAATGACCATAAAATTCCATATAATTATAAGCTTTTTAAAACCCCAAATTTTCCTTTCCTAAGCATTTTTTTTTGGTATGGGGATTTCATACTTTTGGGGGGGCGGGTTTTGGAGGGGGGAAGGCAGGGCAATTGGGATTAAATGACTTGCCCAAGGTCACACAACTAGTAATTGTGTCAAGTGTTTGAGGCCAGATTTGAACTCAGGTACCCCTGATTCCAGGGCTGGTGCTCTAGCCACCTAGCTGCCCTTGGGGGAAGGATCTTCAAGACAATTGGGTTAAATGACTTGCCCAGGGTCACACAGACAGTAAGTGTCAACAGCAGGATTTGAACTCAGGTCCTCCTGATTCCTGAGCCAGCACTGATCCACTGGACCACCTAGCTGCCCCTGGGAGCTCATACTTTTCAAAGCATATCCACGTAATGACCCTCTTGGGAAGGAGGAAGCAGGAAGAAAGGACGGCCAAGATCTGAGATTTCTTCAGTGTGGGGAACCTTCAGTATGGAAACTCCTTCTATGGATGGGTGGAGTCCATCTGCAACAACTCACCAGCAACTCCATCTTAGAGAATGCCTGAGGCAAAGGTGTCAAATTCCTCCACAGGCCACAGGCAGCCAGCAAAATTCCAGAGCCCAAACTGGATCAAAATATAACTGAGGAATGTTTAGCATAATAAATAAAAATGCAGGACAAGATAGATAATGCTAGGGGGTACAGAAGAGAGAGCACTGAACCTGGAGTCAGGAAGACCTGAGTTCAAATCCACTCAGACACTTACTACCTGTGTGATCCTGGGCAAGTCACATAACTCCTGTTTGCCTCAGTTTCCTCATCTATAAAAAAGGGATAATAAGGTTGTCGTGATGACCAAATGAGATGATAATTGTAGAGTGTTTAACACAGCACCTAGCACATAGTATATGTTGTTGGTCAGTCACGTCAGACTCTTTATGACCCTGTGGGTCCTAGCACACCAATGCTGTCAATGGGGTTTTCTTGGAAAAGATATTGGAGTGGTTTGCCATTTCCTTTTCCTTCTCATTTTACAGATGAGGAAACTGAGGCAAACAGGGTGAAGTGACTTGATGAGGAAACTGACGCACATAAGAAACACTATAAAGGTTGGTGATGATGATGATGAAGATGATGATGATGATGTCAACATGTGGCTTTAATATGTGACCCACAGGGATCTGTTTCTATTTGAATTCAATACTGCTAGGCTAAAGCAGTAGAAGCCAAGTGACTTGGCCATGGCCTCACAGTTAGTATGCTTCAGAAGCAGGCCTCCAACCCAGGTCCTCCGACTCTGGGACTAGCCTTCAATCCATTCCTCCGCATTGTCTCTCCAAATAATTGCCTTATTTGACACTAAAATCAACCCCATAAGGGTAATAGTAGAATTATCATGATTCCCACTTTACAGGTAAAACATTTGGGGTTACATCATTACAGATTTTAAAATTAGAAGGGAGCTTAGAGGTAACAGCATCTAATACCTTCATTTTGCTGAGGAGCAACCTAAGATCTAACGGCACACAAGGAGAAGGTGTCAGAGGCAGGTTCGAAGTTCCAATTGCTGCTGTTCAGTCATTTCAATTGTGTCTGACTCTTTGTGACCCCATCTGGGGTTTTCTTGGCAAAGAGACTGGAGTGGTTTTGCCATTTCCTTCTCCAAACCATTTGACAGATGAGGAAACTGAGGCAAACAGGGTGAAGTGACTTGCCCACGGTCGCGCAGCTAGTAAGCATCTGACATTGGATTTGAACTCAAAAAGATGAGTCTTTCTGACTCCAAACCTGGCACTCTATCCTCTGTGCCACATAGCTGCCCAGGAACCTTCTATAGTACATGCAAAATAGAGCAAACATACAGAAATGAACACCTAACATTTAAATACTCGCTCTTTCTTACACATATTCTTAACTAGCAGCAACATTTTCAGTTGATTTGCCAGAAGTGCCTGGCTCCAGGGGATGATTCCCACTACAAACAGGCATAAACCCAGGGTAGGCAAAGAGAGACTATGTCTCCCTCCACATCGACATCCCCCTCACCCCTTCTGGAGAGGTCTTTTCTAGTGTTTCCCTGTCTCTTCTGCGTTCACAGAGCAGTAGCAGGCTGTGCACAGTAAAAATATTTTGTCTTGGTTTTTTTGGTGCTTCTGTCTGTGGGAACAGGGCAAAGATAAACATAGACCTCCATGAACTTTGACCAGAGAAATGTTTGCCATATCTAAATCGGCTTTATTTCACAATGCTTCTGTGTGACAGATGCCAAATTGCAACAGTGCTCACACTGGGTGATGGGCGAATTCATTTTCATCCCCCTTTGGAAATAGAGAAGTGCCTGACACTCTTGCTTACAGACCTAATTATGAAAGTTTCTGTGACGCAGCATAAACATCTACTTGGCATGTAATAAATCGGATTGCCTGGACAATAATAATAGGATTGTCAAATATGGTAATGAATATAAACCATTTTACAAATGGAGGCTATTATTATTTTATTTTATTTTCATAATCCCTGTTTATATACGGCTTTCATACTTTTCATAGGGGCAGGTAGGTGATGCAGTGCATAGAGTGCCGGGCCTGGAATCAGGAAGACACATCTGAATGAGTTCAAATCTGAACTCAGACACTTACTGGCTGTGTGATCCTGGGCAAGTCTCTTAACCCTGTTTGCCTCAGTTTCCTCATTTGTAAAATGAACTGGACAAAGAAACAGCAACCTATTCCAGTATCTTTGCCAAAATAAAAACAAAAACAAAAACCAGATACGGTCATGAAGAGTGAGATACAACTGAAAACTGGCTGATAGCAACAGTTTCATAACTTTTCATTTCACACAGTATAGCCATAATGGATTATTAAATTGGCTTTAGGACTCATCCAGGTTACGCTAATGATCTGTGATGATGACATCATGGAATGCAACTATTCCACACTCCCCAAGACTTCAGAAATAGAATGCTGGCCTGGATGGATGAATGTTCTCATCTAGATTACTGCGACGGCCTTCGAATTGGCCTCCCTGACTCTATTCTCACCCCTCTCCAGTCGATCCACAACGTAGTTTCCAAGGTGCCATTATGAAAGTACATCTAACCATCTTCCTGTCTTGTTCATGAACTACCTGTGACTCCCTATTGCTTCTGAGATAAGATACAAACTCCTCCATTTAGCATTTAAGTTCTTTCAAAACCCCGCTCAATCTTATCTTTCCAAGCTTTTTATTCGTATTCCCCTTCCTGTACTCTATATCCTAGCCAAACTGCTATACTTGCTCTTTCTTCTATACAATATTCTATCTCCTATCTCTGTGACTTTGCCCAGGCCATTCCCCAGGCCGGGAGTGCCCTCCTTCTCATTTCCACATATTAAGATCCCTAATGCTGTTAGTTTTGCTTGTGTTACCTTCTACATGAGGTCTTTCCTACATCCTTCCAAAGTGATTTCTATTTACCTCAAAAAGACTTGCACACACATGTGTTGTTTCCCCCTAGAACATAAGCTCCTTGAGGACAAATCCTGCTTCATTTGGACTTTTTATCCCTAGTGCCTAGCACATACACTGATTAAAGAAGGGTTGGCAGATTTATAAATCAGGCATATTTCTCCATTCCAGCCAAACTGGCCTACTCACTGCTGCTTATATTCAGCAATCTATTCTCTACCTCTTTGCTTTATACAGGCTGTCTACATGTGTGAAGTGTCTACCCTCCTCCGCCCAATAGTCTCTAACAGCCTTCAAAGCATAGTTCAGATGTCACCCCCTCTTAGATAGCCTGCCTGTTCCACTTAGTTATTAGTTTCTGATTTCTTCTCTCTCTCTCTCTCTCTCTCTCTCTCTCTCTCTCTCTCTCTCTCTCTCTCTCTCTCTCTCTCCCTCCCCTCTCTGCCTCTCTTTATTTCTCTTTCTTCTGTTCTTACTCTCTATCTCTTCATCTCTATCTCTTTTTCTGCCTCTCCTCCTTCTCCCCCCTCCTTCCGCCCTCTCTCTTTGTCTGTCTCTCTCTCATTTGATACTACGATTAGTCCCGTGAAAGTAACAGTTATTAGTATTCCTACTTTACAGGTAAGGAAATCAGGGGTTATATCATTATAGGTTTTAGAACTAGAAGATCTTTGAGGTTACAGTCTCAGTCTCCACACACACACACATATATACATAATCTCTGTTGAAATGTCTGGGATTGTGTCATTTTTTGTCTTTGTATCCCTGGCACCAAGCACAATGCCTGACAAATAGTAAGTAGGTCCTTAAGAAATGATTATTCAATGATTTTTGATTGTCTGAACTGAACCACATGTATTTTAACTGCCTTGTCCTTTATTATCTCCCTGGATTTCTAAGTCCAACTATCACCTAACTCATGGTCAGAAACCCATTTTAATTCTTTGGTCTTTTCATAGCCCCTTGAATGAGATAAATCTCCCCAAGGCTCTATTTTCTTAAATGGAAAAGGGATTGAGAAACACCGTGGTAAAGAAACTGTTCTAACCTGACCCTAGTAGAGGGTCTGTTCTATAGGTAATAATGGTGGCTTTGCAGGCTGGAGAATTCTGAAAGACTATTGATCTTTGTCTACTCCCTAAAGCAACCCATCCCAGCATTATCTCTTTCTGTGACCTCCCTATATTGTTGGTCATGGGATTAGACTTGTCTGTCATTCTATTTCTTTCGCATCTCCCATCTTACTTTTGCTTTTTCCATCCTTTCCCTAAATAATCACTTCTATTTCTCTTTTATCAACCTGGCCCCTTTACATACGACTACAAAATACACACAGGATTCTCTCTCCTCTCTCTCTTCAGCTCATCCAGTCTTCTTCACAATTCTGCTCTGCCCTAGTTAGACAATAGTTGGAGTCTTGTATTTTATTTTGAGGCCATAGTTCATAGTCCTAGAGCCACAAGACAGCTCAGAGACCAAGATAGTCCAACTCCCTTTGTTTTACGTATGGTAGAAGCCAGAGAGGTTAAGTGATTTCCCCAGTCACGTAAAAAGTTATCTTGGGGATGAGGAGAGGAGGTGGTGGAGACAGGGAGATATGAACAAACTTAGCCTTCTGACTTCAGAGTGAAGGCTCTACACAGTACCATACTTTATAATAAAAAAAAGACAAGCTAGAGCTTGTCGAGAGGTGACTAACGCCCAACGCTGAGCTATACTTATTAGTATATATAGTCATTTGACAGATTACATTGAAGGTAACAAAATGAGTATATTAAAAAGCTACTCTTCACTGCCTCCCCCAGAATGAACACACACGCACGCACATGCACACACACAGTCACATGAAACGGGTGGTTTTTTGAATCACAAAAATAATAATAGATCAGAGAAGAGTTGATTATGGGATGCTTCCCATTGTAGGATTAAGGATTTAAAAATGGATGAAAACTAAGCTATCTCAGGTCTTTCCTCTTCATTTTAAAGATTAAGATACTGAGACTCTGAAAAGTTCAATGATTCACCCACAGTCACAAAGGTCGTAAATAGCAGAATCAAGATATAAACCTTGTGGAAACTAAATAGAAAGAATCCTAACTCAAGAATGAAGAATTAGAAAATCAAAAGAAGTGACATTTTTAAAGGATGAGAATAGATTTCAGAATAAATGAGATGACTAAAAAAAAGAAAGTTATCATTCACATGGACTGAGAACCTTAGAATATAAAGAGCATTCTCCTTACAAACATAGTTAGAAGGTAAATGATACAAGTATTGTAATTCCCATTTTGCAGTTGAAAAAATTGAGGCTCAGAACATAAAAAAACCAGGATCTAAAACCAGACTGCAAATCTAGTGGGTTTTTTTCTACCACAGAAAGCCACTTTGTAATAAGAGCTATGTAAAGGGAAATTGTTTTGTTTTGTGAAAGGGAGGGAAGAGGGAGGAGGGAGGAGAAGAGAACTTGATCTGTGATGTCACTGGTTCTGGGACCTTCCAGGAAAACAATTCCTTCTCTCGAAGCAGATTGACCTCCACTTTCTAATTTTTAGGCTTAGAGAGTAGTCCAGATGTGTTTAAAGATAGAATGACTCACCCAGAATCACCCAACCAGAATATATCAGAATCAAGATTTGAACTCAGATCTTCCTGACTCCAAGGTTCATTCTCTAGCCACTATATTATCCTGCCTCACAAAAGGAGCCATTGAGAGTTTGCATTTACTTAGTGCTTTAGAGCTTACAAAGGTAATTTTTATGACAGTCTTTTTCATGTTGTTATATCCATTCCACAGAAAAGGAAACCGAAGCAAAAAGAGGCTTGCCCAGGCTTACATAGCTAGTAATTGTCTGAGACAGGATTCGAACTCAGGTCTTCCTGACTCCAGGTCCAGCACTCTATCTATAAAACCATCTATCTGCCTCTGCCCCATGATGCAGCTCACCCCACTTTGGGACATCTCTACTTCTTAGGAAGCTTCTTCTACCATCAAGGAAACCTCCATGAAGAGTTTCCCTCCCTGACTGAGTAGGTGGAAACACCAGCTCCTTCTCCCACATTGAAGGACAAAAATATGTTCATTAAACAGAAAATGAGCAGATGAGTCTAACTGCTGCATTGTCAAGCAGGAAAACCGTGACCCATCTGTTCATGGCACCACCCTCCTGAATGTCTGTTCGGCATGGGGCTATGCTTGCAAGAGATCCTGGATGAAATCGGGTTCCTTCTACCTTTAATCACTTATTGAGATGGAAACATGAATATGCAATGAGACGCCTGCCTCCCCCGTTACTTGGCACTGAGCTTTTCATCAGAACTCTAGTGGGTGGATGTCGGATAAGGTGAAAGCCCCAAGTGCTGAACTGAGCTGAACTCAGCTGAGCTGGGCTGAATGCCATGTGAGCTATGCCCTCTTCCCTGAGATGCTCTGACCCTCCTGTCCTCTGGGGGTATTTCCCAACTGATGAGAGACATTTACCCAATAAGATCGATACCTCTGCAGCACAGCTCTACTCAATGATCCGTCACTGCCAGCCACCAAGCTACTCGAATTGGACACAACAATTAGATGGGCTTTTCTGACATTCGTAATTTGTTTTCCCTCTAGTTCTGGGGTTCCTAAGCTTTTTAGTATGTCCTGGACCCGTTCAGTAGCCTGGTGAAGTCCATAGACTGTCTAAGAAGTATGCTTTTAAATATCTGAAATAGATGATAAATTACAGGTTAGTGAAGAGAAAGATGCATTGTCTTTTTCCTCATCCAAGTTCACAGACCCTCAGATATCTATCTAATGATCCCTTGGGAACCCCAGACTAAAATCTGTACTCTGGATGAAGACTAACCATAGAATCTTCACTAACAAAAGAGATTGTTTTTTAAAATCCCAAAGCGTCAAACAGGCTGCCTTATGAGGCTTTATGGTAGAGTAGCGAAAAGAACTGATTTTGGAATCAGAGATTCTGACATTTTTCAGTTGTGTCCAACTCTGCATGACCCCATTTGAGGTTTTCTTGGCAAAGATCCTTCCATGGTTTGTCTTTTCCTTCTCCAGATCATTTTACAGGTAGAGAAACTGAGGCAAACTGGGTTAAGTCATTTGCCCAGGGTTACACAGCAAGTAAGTATCTGAGGCCAGATTTGAACTCAGGAGGATGTCTTCCTGACTCCAGGCCCAGCATTCTATCCACTGTACCACCTAGCTGCTGCTTGGGATGGGTTTAAATTCCAGCTGTTTCCTTACTACTGGTGTCACTGTGGATAAGTCATTTCATCTCTCTAGATCTCCATTTCCTCATTTATAAGAGAGTTGGACTTGATAGCCTCTGAGTTACTTTCCAGCTTTTAAATCTAGAACCCCCTAATCTGAATGAAACAAAGAAATACAGATTTGCTTCTCAGAGGTTTTCAACTAAGACAGTCCATCAGCCAGGAATTTCTCTCTCTCTCTCTCTCTCTCTCTCTCTCTCTCTCTCTCTCTCTCTCTCTCTCTCTCCCCCTCCCTCCCTCCCTCCCTCCCTCCCTCCCCCTCATTCTCTCCCTCCCTCCCTCCCTCCTTCCATCTTCCCCTCCCTCCCATATTCCTTCTCTCTCTCTCTATCTTTGTCCTCTGTGTCTCTGTCTTTCTGTTTCTATCTCTCTGTGTGTCTCTCCTCCTCCTCCAACTTCTTCTCCTCCTCCTTCTAGTCTTCCTTCTCCTCCTCCTCCTTCTTCTCCTTTTCCTCCTCTTCCTCCTCCTCCTCCTTCTTCTTCTCCTTCTCTTCCTACTCCTCCTCTTTCTCCTCCTCCTCCTCCTCCTCCTCTTCTCCCTTCCTCTTTCCCTCTAGTCTTCCTTTCCTCTCTCTGTCTCTATCTCTGTCTGTCTCTGTCTCTCTCACATGAAGTTTCACAGACTTAGCAGGGTCAGCACCTCCAAAGCTTGTTTCAGTGGGAAGGAAGGAGGCAAGCTGCAGCTTAAGGGCTCTATGGGGAAAATACCTGGTCCCTACGTCATCAGAATTTAAATCCAGGTACCATTAGCCAGTGTACTCCCCTGCTTTGAGCAGTTCTTATTAGCAAGAATGTACCAGTGGGGAAAAGGTAATTGTGCAAGCAATTAGCATGGAATCAGCACTCTGAAGTGCATAGCTCATGACTGCACTCGGCTATTTCCAAGTGCTGGGTGGTGCACTCAGCAGTGATCAGGTAGTCTGAGTCGGCTGAAGAGGAAAAGAAGCATACCAGGCTTTGGGTGGCCTATTTGAATTCGTTCATGGACCCCCTTCATTGATACAAGTGACCAAGTCAGTGAGGTGGCCTGATTTGACAAATATTTTTAATAATTATATCTGGATTTGCCAAATGCTTAGATACTGTCTTAAAAGGCTGTGGAAGAGAGAAAACTGCCTTTTCTCTCTGCTGATTTCAGGATTACCTGCAATGCTTGAGATGAGATAATGGAGCAGCATGGGATCTAGGACATTTTCAGAAAGAAAAAGAAAGGAAAAAGAGAAAGATCTGAAACTTCTACTGATGCAATAAACTAGCTAGGCAGTCAGTCAACAACAACAGTCAAGTCAAGGCTTACTAAGTATCAGGTGACTGGGAGCTTATAGGAGGAAGGAAGGGCAAGAAGAGACATAGTTAGGCCTCCACTTTAGAAAACCCACCTTGGCAGCTGGTTGAGGATGGTTTGAAATGGAAAGAGACATGAGTCATAAAGATGAGTTAGAGATGGGGGCAAGAGTCTAGGTCAGAGATGGTTGAGGTTCTAAAATATGATTGTGATTATGTGAATGAAGAGAAGAAAACATATATGAGAGATGTTAAGAAGGTAGAAATGACAAAATTTGCAACAGATTGCCTTAGAAATGCAAGTATGGAACACAGGAACAGGGCATAGAGCTAGAAAAGGTCATAGGCATCAAGTTTTCTCCCCTCATTTTTTAAAAAAACTTATTTCTTGATGTCTGTTTCTTTGCATGGCCATGATCCCGATGGGTGTGCTGGAGCCAGATTGAACCGGCTAGCAAAAGCCCATTGTTAAATTTTCAGTGTGAGCATTTACACCTTGGAAATCAACAAATGCTGAAAATCAGAGCTTAATTTTATTGTTTTGTTGATTGTTTAGACATAAGAAAGTGATGGGGAAAAATATTAATAATCCAGATTAAAGGTGTCGTGATTATATTTTTTATTTATACTTTCGGAAAACTAGCTGTGAAACATTTACCAGCCCTTTTCATTGTTGTCATTGTTATTCAGTCATTTCAGTCTTGTCCAACTCTTGGTGAAACCATCTTGGCAAAGATAATGGAGTGATTTGCCATTTTCTTCTCCAACTTATTTTACATGTAAGGAAAATCAGGCAAGCAGGGTTAAATTACCCAGGATCACACAGCTAGTAATTACCTGAGATCAGATTTGAACTCAAGAAGATGAGTCTTCTGAACTTCAGGCCCGGCACTCTACTCTACCACCTAGCTTACCCATTTACTAGCATGCTCCTGGCCATATCCCACCCCACCCTAGAAGGAATCTCCCCTTGTAACAGATAAAAGCAAATAAGTAAAGTCATCCAATACTGAAATATTTTCTGACAAAGTATTCAATATTCCATCCCAATATTCTCCCATTGTCTCTGCTTTGAGATAGAATGAGTTTTTCCAGCCCCTCCTCCACACGGTTGCCAAAGTTGGGGTCAGACCATATTAATCCCCTGCTGACCAAACTCCAAGTAGTGAATATGCCCTTGGAACTGTTATACCTGAACTATCTTTCTAGTCTTGTTAACAGAAGATTTCCCTCCACTCACTTTAGCATCCAGCCACAGTGTCCTACTTTGGTGTTTCTTAAACACTGCATTCCACAAACTCTTCCCATTTCTCTGTCTTTGTACTGGTTGACCCCATTTGCAGAATGACTTCCCTCTTCATGGGTTCCTTTTATGGGTCTCTGTAGCCTTAAACTCATTATCATTAGTTCTAAATAGACCTGTGTATGGCTTCCACGTTAAAGAGTTGCACCAGAATATATTATTAATCACTTGTCGGCACATGGATGCTCCGCAGTAAAACACATTAAACAACTTCACCTAAAAGAATTTTTTCCATTGAAATCAAAATATCATTTTGACCAAGTATTTATAAAATTATTAACTTATGCCAAGGAAAGATAGAAAATGAAGAATTTCAAACTGGAATCTAGGGGCCAAATTGCATCAATAGACGAATACCTTGGTCTCCTCCAGGCAATTCACATAAAGCATAAATCTATTTCTTTAAGCAGGAGAAAGCTGTTTGTTAAGAATCTTATTGACACCAAATCTCAATGGGAAGGACACATTTAAGGTAATTTAAACTAACCCAATGCCAGTCTTAATGTACATATTGAGAACTATAAAATATATCCTAACCAGACTGGGAAAGCCTTCCAACAAAAATCCACAGAACGTTAATGAAATGCAGAGTGGTTCACCCTAGAGAAGTTAAAGGAAGATCAATATTTCTTTGTTAAAAGGGAAGAAGAAGATTAATAAACATTCTCTGAAAACTTGGTTGAAAACTTACAGATTTACTTCTGGAATTGTCTTTTATCAAGCAATATTACATACTGGCAATAGGTTTACAAACTATTCCGTTTGTCTACTGTACCTAAAAGCAATTTAACTCTGAATGGAGCCTATAGACAGGTTAAGATACAGGAGTAGAATCAAAGCATTCTAAGGGTAGCATTCACATGACCTTGGCCAATGATATGTTGAGAAAGAAGAGTTAAACAAATTATTTTATAGTGTTGCCCACGGTGGCTGACTCAGGGTGTGATCTCTTGAGTAATCTACTCCCCTTTGCCTCTCTCTAACCAGTAAAGAAAAGAACCTAAAGGCCTGTGGTGCAAAGTTTACCAGTCCTCAAGTAGAAAATTAAATTAGCTTGTGAGAGATTTAATCTAAGGCAAAGGTCCCATTTCCACATGGCTTGCTTTCTCAACAAAATTAAAAAAAAAAACATCACACACACAAAATGCAAATAAAATTCTTACAACATATCCAGCCCTCAATAGGTCAATCAATGAGTATTTTGTAAGCACGTTCTTTCTGCCAGGTATTGTCTAGGCACTGGGGATACAAAAAAAAAAGTGAAAGTCTCTGCTTTCAAAAGATTCCTAGTGTAACAGAAGGGATAGGATAAAAACAATAATGTGGATGCAAGATATACTCAGGATGCACTGGAAATAATCTATAGAGGGAAGATAGTAGCATTAAGTGGGTTCAGGAAAAACTTCTCATTGAAGTTTGGCTTTTAGCTGAGACCCGAAGGAAGGCAAGAGGCAGAGATGAGAACAGAGAGCATTTCTGGCATGGCACACAGTCAATGAAAATGCCCTGAGTTGAGAGATGGAGTGATTTGTGAGAGGAACAGCAAGGAGGATATTGTCCTTGTTTTGCAGAATATGTGGGGGGATATAAAGGAGTAAGGTGTTAGAAGACTGGAAAGGTAGGAGGCGGCAGGTTAGGAAAGTCTGAAAGTCAGAGCTTTTGGTTTTGGGTTATTTCTTTTCTGTTTGTTTGTTTTGTTTTTTGATCCTGGAATCAATAGGAAGTGACTGGAGTTTATTTGAATGGGGGTAGGGGGAGGTGACATGGTCAGCTCAGACCTGTGGTTTAGGAAGACCAATTTCATAGCTGAGTGGAAGGTGGACTGGTGTAGGGAGAGAGTTAAGGCAGGAATACCAATCAAAAGGATATTGCAATAGTCCAATTGTGTGTAATGAGGGTCTGGTGGTCACAGTGTCATAAGAGACAAGGGGGCAAATAAGAAGAGATGTTACAAAGGTGGACTTGATGGGACTTGGCAACGGATTGGGGTGAGAAAGAGGGAGGGGTCAAGGATAATGCCTAGGTGGAGCCTTGGAGACTGGGTTTGGAGACCCCTGGGGAATCTGTTGGCATGGTGATTTCCTAACCAGTTGAATTTAGCTCAAACATCCACAGGATCCTTTTTCCTCTCTCAGACTCACTATAGCGAAAACTCAAGTTAAGGATACACTTAAAATTATCTTATGTTTATCTACAAATCATTGCTAAGAATAATAACAACAATAACAAAATAACCAGTAGTCAAGTATTTATGAACTTAAATAACAGTCATTAACCTTGTAATTAACCTTGCAGTCTATTGCTCTGGACACTGAAGCAAGCAAAAGGGAGAACAGAGAGTGGAAAAAATTCACCATTTTTCCAGCAGCTTCTATGAGAAGCTACAATTCAATCACCCTCTGCTGAACTGTCTTAATAAACTGAATTATGGACCAATGAAAGACAAATCTCTATAAGTGGCCAGGGCAACTTCCTCTGCCACCACTGCCACAAGAGTCAGCGTCTTCTGACAATATTTCTCTTTAACCCGATCATTTCCCCAACCCATCTGCATTCACCTAGGCTGTGATTCTGCTAAGTGGTCAAATGCTGATGTTAGCCCAAAGTCAGCAAGGTCACGAGTCCTTGGGCTGAAATCAGTCAATCAATCAATAATCAGTTATTAGATGCTTACCATGTGCCAGGTACCATGGGACCTCAGTGATCATCTAGATTTAACAGATGAAGAAACTGAGGCTCAGGGAGGGCCTAGGACCAAAAGAGCATACTTGAAATTCAAGTCCAGGTCCTTTGATGCCAAATCCAGTACTCTTGCCATCATACCAAAGCTGGTCATGAAATATACCTAAGGCAAGAGAGACACAGGTTAGATAATAAGCAGCTATCTTGTTAACTTAGCAAAATTATGCACTTCCATTTAAAATTTCAAAAAGTAGCAAAATTATTCATTTGAACTTTAAATGATCTTGTGCTTCCAAGAGGCAAGATGGTGGAACAAGCAGTAAAACACAGTAACTCTCCCATATTCACCTCCAAACAACCATAAATAGCATCCCAAAACAAATCCTGGAACAGTAGAACCAACCAAAAGATGGTGTGAAATAATCTTTTTAGCCCAAGTATTGGAGCAAGAAAGGTCTCTCTCAAGTAAAAGAGGAATGTAGTCCAGGACAGGAAGCATCCCAGCAAGCCAGCAGCAAGCCCCACCTCAGCAAATCAATGGGTGATCCTGAGCTCCAATATGGTAGAGCAAGGAAATGCTAACATCAGGACCCCCTCCCACATGCCTCAGCATACCAAGGAATATGAGCAGACTCCAACTCTGAGAATCACCACATGCTTCAGCATAACCCTGGGCAAACAGGCAGCCTCCAGGAGTCAGTCCTCCATGTGCTTAAGTGTAACCCCAGAGAAACACAGAAACATCCCACCAGCTTCAACACATGCCAGGCTCAGCACCAGATAAGCTTCCAGACACCAGTCTTCAGAAGTGCCAGCCTCCCCCCACCCCACCCCCTCAGCACAGCACCAGATACCAGGGTCCCCTGTGGGCTTCAGGGCAACATCAGGGCAACATCGGGGCAGCACCGGGTAAACAGCCAGGGCTTGTAGCTCCTAGCACAAGAAGCCACAGACAGTGCCCCTTCCACCCTGGGAGCAAAGCTCAAATTTAAAAGAAAGGGAAAAAAATTTAAAAAAAGATGAGCAAAACAACAACAAAAAAAATCTGACTATATAAAATTATTATGGTAACAGGGAAGATCAAGACAAATTCAGAAAAGGACAACAGTGTCAAAATGCCTACAGGCAAAATCCCAAAGGAAAATGGGAAGTGGTCTCAAGCTCAGGAAAAAAAAACTCATAAAGGGCTCAAAAAGGAGCTTAAGAATTATATGAGAGGTAGAAGAAAAATTGGGAAAAGAAATGAAAGTGACACAAAAGAATTACGAAAAAAAAAGAGTTAACAGCTTTGAAAAAGAAAACAACTGCTTAAAAAGTAGAATTGGCCAAATAGAAAAGGAGATACAAAAATCCACTGAAGAAAACAACTCCTTAAAAAATAAAATTGGCCAAGTGGAAAAGGAAATACAGAAGGTAACTGAGAAAAACAACTCCTTAAATTTAGAATTGGGCAAGTGGAAACTAATGACTCTATGAGACATCAAGAATCAATCAAACAAATTAAAAAATATGGAAAAAATGGAAGAAAATGTAAAATACCTCATTGGAAAAACTGACCTGGAAAATAGATCCAGCAGAAACAATGTCAGAATCACTGGACTACCTGAAAGCCATAATCAAAAGGAGGACCTGGACAGTATCTTTCAAGAAATTATCAAGGAAAATTGCCCTGATATCCTGGAGCCAGAAGACAAAATAGCCATTGAAAAAATTCACCAATCATCTCAGGAAAGAGATCCCAAAATAAAAACTCCAAGGAACGTTATAGTCAAATTATAGAACTGTCAAGAGCAAATGGTCAGAAAGAAACTATTCAAATATCAGGAAGCTGCCATCAGGAACACACAGGACTTAGCAACTGCAATATTAAAGGATCAGAGGTCATGGAACATGATATTTGGGAAGGCAAAGGAGTAAGGAATACAACCAAGCATCACCTACCTAGCATAATTAAGCTTAATACTTCAAGGGGGAAAATGGTCATTCAATGAAATAGGATTTCAAGCTTTCATAAGGAGAAGACCAGAATTGAACAAAAAAATTTGATCTCTAACATCAAGACCCAAGAGAAGTCTAAAAAGGGAAAAAGGGGAAAGAAAACATAAGGGATTCAATGGAGCTGAACTGTTCACATCCATACATGGGCAAATGATACTTGCAATTCTTAGAAAATGTACCACTAATAGTACAGCTAGAAGAAATATACATAGACAGAGGGTATAGGTATAAGGTGAATTTGAGGGAATGACAAAAAAAAATAATTAAGGGATGAGAAAGAATAGTACACTGGGTGCAGGAGAAAGGGAGAGGTAGAGTAGGGTAAATTATTTCACATGAAGAAGTGTAGAAAAACCTGTTACAGTAGGGGGAAATATGGGAGAATGGGCAATGGACATTGCTTGAACCTTACTCTCAGTATTGGCTCAAAGAAGGAATAATATACACAATTAGTTGAATATAGAAATCTATCTCACCTAACAGGAAAGTAGGAGGGGAGGAGATTAAGTAAAGGTTGGAGGAGGGAGACTAACAGAAGAGAGGGCAGTCCAGGGGAGGCAGCAGACAGAAGCAAAACACTGTCAAGGAAGGAAAGGGTAAAAGAAGAGAGAGGACAATTAGAAAGAGGAAAAATAGGATAGAGGGAAATACACAGTTAGTAATTGTAACTGTGAATGTGAATGGAAGTAGATAGCACAGTGGATTAAAAACCAGAATCCGACAATATGTTGCTTACAAGAAACACACTTGAAGCAGAGAGACACACAGAATATAGGTAAGGGGCTACAGCAGAATCTATTATGCTTCAGCTGAAGTAAAAAAAAAAAAGCAAAGGTAGCAATCCTGATCTCAGACAAAGCAAAAGCAAAAATATACCCAATTAAAAGACATAAGGAAAGAAAGCAGACAATGAAGTAATGTCAATACTAAACATATATGTGCTGAGTGGTATAGCATCCAAATTCTTAAAGGAAAAGTTAAGTTCATGAGGTTCACAAGCAAACAAGAGATAGAGAGCATTATGAAATGTAAAATAGATAATTTTGATTATATTAAATTAAAAGACTTTTATATAAACAAAACCAATGCAACCAAGATTAGAAGAAAAGCAGAAAGCTGGGAAACAATCTTTACAGCAAGTGTCTCTGATAAAGGATTCATTTCTCACATATATAGAGAACTGAGTCAAATTTATAAGACAAGTCATTTCCCAATCGACAAATGGTCAAAGAATATGAACAGGCAGTTTTCATAAGAAGAAATTAAAGCTATCTATAGGCAAATGAAAAAAAATGCTCTAAATCACTATTGATTAGAGAAATGCAAATTAAAACAACTCTAAGGTACCACTTCACATCTATCAGATTGGCTAATATGACAAAAAAAAGGATGAGGATATGGGAAAATTGGGACACTAATACACTATTGCTGGAGTTGTGAACTGATCCAATTATTCTGGAGAGCGATTTGGAACTATGCTCAAAGGCCAACCAAACTGTCCATACCCTTAGATCCAGCAATACCACTACTAGATCTATATCCCAAAGAGATCATAACAAAGAGAAAAGTACCTACATATGCAAAAATATTTACAGCAGCTCTTTTTGTGGTGGCAAAATATTGGAAAATGAGGGGATGCTCTTCAATTGGGAAATGGCTGAACAAGCTGTGTTATATGGATGTAATGGAATACAATTGTACAATAAGAAATGATGAACAGGCAGATTTCAGAAAAATCCTGGAAAGACTTGTGAAATGAGTAAAGTGAAGTGAGCAGAACCAAGAAAACATTGTATATAATATCAACACACTGTGTGATGATTAACCATGAATGACTCAGCTCTTTTCTGCAACACAATGATTCTAAGACAAGTAATAAAGGACTCAAGAAGGAAAATATTATACACATTCGGATGGACTCTGCATGCAGATTAAAAAATATTTTTTTCACTTTATTCTTTCTGTGTTTTTTCCTTTTGATCTGTTCCTTCTTTCATAACTGTGACTAATATGGAAATATGTTTTACATGATAGAACATGTATAACCTATATCAAATTACCTACCATTTTAGGAAGGGGGGGAGGTAAGAAGAAAAATTTGGAACTCAAAATCTTGTAAAAATGAATGCTAAAAATTGTCTTGACATGTAATTGGGAAAAAATAAAGTAGTATTTAAAAATAAAAATAAATTATCTTATGCCCATTCTCCCCCTATGGGATGACAAAATGGTACCAGTGATAAATTGGGTGGGAACTCTCTCAGAACTCATGATAAATATCTCCTTCCTCAGTGCTCTCTTTGAAGATATCAGGAAAAAACACCAAGGACATGAACTTAATAGATTTGATATAGAAAAGACAGACAAAAAGGAGATTCAACCAGAAAATCAGGCTTACATGAGTTTTCAAATCCCTAAAGCTTTAAAAAAATTGTTGTGAGACATGAGACAACACTCTATGCTGAGTGGAAAACTAGTTGGAGGATAGGAAATAAAGAATAATCTAATACACCAAGGATGGAGATTAATAGCAAGAGGCTCAAAAAGCCTATATTTACCTTTGATTCATATTGATTAAAGGCCTGGTAGAATAGTCACGGAGACCTGTAATTCTGTTCCTTCCTGAAGGAAAAAGCACCTGAATTACAAGAAATGGAAAAAAAACCAAGGGAAGCTAGAAAGAGGGAAGTGAGGAGATACAAAAGAAAATGAAGCCATTATTAAAAGAAATTATAGGAAGACATGGAAATGTGGCATGAAAATTAAACAAATTTGGAGAAAGGAATGGCTCAAGGAGCCCCACATCTCTATCTAGCAATGTTTGCCCTCTCTCCTCTTCCTATTCATAGGATCATAGATTTGAGGAATAGAAGAGACCTTTGAAGCCATCAAGCCCAATCCCTCACATTTTATGGATGAGAAACTGAGGCCCAGAAAAATGAATTGATAACGTGCAAGGTTATATAGAGAGTAAGGAAAATAAGGTATGGAGCTGGGATTTGGGTCCAATTCCTCTGACTCTAACTCCATTGTTCTCTCTACAACACTCTGAAATTTCATCCTTCCCTTAGATAATATTCCTTGGCATAGTAAACCTTCTGACATCCCAGGAAGCAACAGAAAATTTTCCCTGGGTAAACAGGGCCAAAGCCACTTAGAAATTCTTGAAAGGGGTGTGGAGATTTCAGCCCTCAGGCCTCAAGGTCCCTGTTAGGAAGAGATCCTGTGACATAGTCCACAGCTGAAAGCCTACACCTGAGAAGGTAACCTATAGGAGAAGAAACAAGGTAGTCCTGGGAAGGGGAAGAATTTATTTGGGGTACTTATTGAAGGCAGAAAGCTACAATCTGCTAACTCCCTATTTTAATGAATTCTTCCTGCTAATTCCAAGGGTAGCATTCATATGAACTTAGTCAACAATCTGCTGAGAAAGGAGCATTAAACAAATAAAAATTCATGCAGATTTCTTTGCAGTGTTGCCCATGGTGGCAACACTAAGTTCAACCAATCAATCAACAAACATGTATTAGGTATCTATCTTGCATTGTGCTAAGTGCTGGTGATACAAAGAGGTCAAAGACAATCCCTGCCCTCAAAGAGCTTATAGTCTTTTATAAAATTTAATATTTTCCCCAATTACATGTAAAAACAATTTTAAAATTCTTTTTTTTAATTTTGAGTTCCTAATTCTCTCCCTTCCTTCCCTCCCCCCTCATTGAGAAGGCAAATAATTGTACATAGGTTATACATGGGTACTCATGCAAAGCACATTTCCATGTAAGTCATGCAGTGAAAGAAAACACAGTCAGAAAAAGAAAGGAAGGAGGGAAGGAAAGGAGAGGAGAGGAGGAGGAGAGGAGGAGGAGAGGAGGAGGAGGAGAAGAGGAGAGGAGAGGAGGAGAGAGGAGAGGAGAGGAGAGGAGAGGA
>CM053623.1:185429873-185468221 GCA_028646595.1 Phalanger gymnotis
GTAGATCATTATACAATATTACTGTTACTGTGTACATTTTCCTGGTTCTGCTCATTTCACTTTGCATTAGTTCATGTAAGTCCTTTCAGGTTTTTCTGAGAATACTGGAATGGGGAGAGACTTGAGTCAGACAGATCCACCAGCAGGGGAGGTGATGAGGGCCTACACCAGGCTAATGGCAACATCAGAGGAGAGTTCCTTGTTCTCTTGCTTACTCCTGTTGAAGAAACACAAATGCTGTTGTCTCCTCCTAAATTTCAGTTTTCTGTGGAAAAGCCCTGTCCTTGTCAAACTTTGCTTCATGGTCCATCAATATAAGCTCCAATGTTGTAAAGTTGCATTTTATTTTTTGTGATTATATAAAATCATATAATTTAAGCAACATGATACCCCAGAGGTCACCCAATTCAATCTATAGGCCATATTTTTTATTTCACCGTCACCCATATTTGTTTCATTTCCACAATCAAGAATATTTTCTTTTTTTAAAAAAAGTATTTTCGTATATTTCTCATATAACAATCATCAACAAACTCAACGTATAAAGATGTATAAAGAAAATTATATATGAAATTGTAAAATTATATACAGTTCAACCTTCTTATTTTACAGGTAATCAAACTGAGTTCTATAGAGATTAAATGACTTGTCAAAAGGCATATGAGTAGTAAGTAGCAAGGCAATAATCTAAGTCCTAGTACTTTGACTCCAAACTCATTGCATCATATTGACTTTCTAAGGGAAGACTCTTGAAGGACCAAAAGTCTTAGTGCTAGAATGAATTTCATGGAACCACCATAGTCCAGAGTTATCTTCAGACCAATGGGGGTATTATCCCCATTTTACAGAGGAGGAAATGGAATCTCTGAAAGACTGAGTTGCCTGGGATCAAACAGAGGTTAAAAGGGGAGACTTGCATATCACAAAGGATGGATGAGAAGTAGTTATTCATTTGACACAAAAGTCAAGGTTCCTGAAAATGTCCCTCCCCAGTGAGAAGCTGTGAAAGATGAAACATTCCAGTAAAAATGCTAACTCTTTCTTCACTTGCCACTTCCTCTCAATGTCGCCCATTCAAAACAGTCTGACAAGCAGAAAAAAATCAGGCAAACAAAGGTCATAGGATTATAGAGTTAGAGTTAAAAAGAATCTTAGGAACTACCTAGTCCAACCTCCTCATTTTGCAAATGAGGAAACTGAAGCTCAGAGCAAGTGTGCATTGACTTGCCCCAAGTCATACATATATATGTGTGTGTGTGTATGTATATGTGTGTGTATACACACATATATATGCACATATGTGTATATGTATATACACACCTATATGCACATGTATATAGTATAAGTATGTGTATATGTGTGCATGTGTATATACATATATGTATGTGTGTTGTGTGTATGCATATATACATAACACATATACATGTGTGTTTACATGTGTATATGTGCATGTATGTTCTGTCTAATTACTATTCTACATCCACCTCCACCCCCAAACACACACCCTCAATGCAAGGTCCTTCTCTCAATTGGTTCCTAATAAATACTTGTGGAATAGAAAGACAAAAACAAACAAAGATTAGCTATATATTTGAATATTCATCAGCGAGCAGTTAGGCAACATTGAATAGAACACAGGGCCTGGAGTCAGGAAGACTTGAGTTCAAATCTGACTTCAAACACTTACTAGCTATGTGACACTGTCACTTAACCTTGTTCGTCTATAAAATGAGCTAGAGAAGGCTTTGGCAAATATTATAATACTTTTGCAAAAAAAAATGGGGTCACAAAGAGTCAGACGCAACTGAAACCACTAAACAACAATCAAATTCACCAGCTCAAATCCACCAGGACTCTGTAAACTTGTTCTATGTAGAGTCCTGCCTCTACCCTGCCTGCACGCCAAAGTGAACAGGACACTATCCTGACCTCTATGCAGACCTATCCAGATGTTTCACGTTCTCTCAGAGCCCTCTTTGAATGTCCTGCTCTTGGCTATTTCAATATTCCATGAAACCACTAGGGGGTATAGAAACACTACCAGCCTAGAGCCACTGGGTGGCAATTTTCAGTAAGATATTTCACTATGTAATAGAAGATTTCATAGAAGTGGATGTTCCCTCCACTGATGCCAACCTACCCTATGGACTCTTGCCCATATCCTCCTATAATTTTGCTATACAAGGTATCTTCTTGGAGGCCTTTGACCTCTCCTAACAGAGACGTATAGAACACATTGGTTATCAGTAGGTCACCTCTCACTTTCCACATATGTCTGGTCCATCCTTCTTTGTGGTTACACATCCTTTGGGAGCCATCTTTTATAGAGAACTCCTATGTTGTTGTTAGTAATGTATTGTGGAATCTTCATACCTGCCATGTTTCTCTATAGTAACTAATCTACCAACAAGTGTCTATTAAATACCTACTATAAATGCAAAATGGAGAAGGAAATGGCAAACTATTCCAGTATCTTTGCCAAGAAAACAACAAATGGAATCATGAAGAGTCAGACACCAGTAAACAATTTAACAACAACATGTTCCAAATACTGAGCTAGGCATTGGAAGTATAAAAACAAAGATGAAACTGTCCCTGCCCTCAAAGGGTTATATTCTGAGGGGAGACACAAGTACATAGAAGTATGTTAACTGTTTCTCTTTTGGCCAGGAGCCCTGTGGGTCTTCCCCTCTCAGTTTGATCTTTTCTTTTTTGATTTTTGATTAAAGGGGCCATCCCTTGATTAACTTCTTAAAGAGGCCTATTCACTAATATCAGGCCACTGGACCCAGATGGCTCTGGAGGAGAAAGTGAAGCTGGTGACCTTGCACAGCCCTCCCTCATTAAAATCAAAGTCAACTGCAAGTCATGTCATCATTTCCCTGATGCCATGGTCCTCTTCGAAAACGAAGGACAAACGCAATAACAACAAGTATATATAGAACGTGTGTAAGGAGAATAAACACAAATTAAAAAAGGTAGGTTGGGAGGGAGATCAGCTTTGGGTAGAGGTGAAACAGTAAGACATGATTTCATGAAATATAGTATTATTCATCTCTATGTGAGTGAAAATGGTTCAGACGTATATTTATAAAATCCACACAATTCCAGATTCCCTGTTAAGAGATAAACATGCATAGCCTATTCGAATTAGCCATACTCAAAAGTTCCAATGCAATGATGCACAGCAATACGTAAAATAATGCTATGTGCTGAATAGGTTTCCCAAACAGTTATAGATTTTGTTGTTGTTCCAGATCTGTGATTTTTATTGGTGGAGGGAAATCTGAAAGAGGGAACTCCCTCTACCAATGCAGGTAGGCAACTGTTCTGAAACGTTTAGTCTTAAGGGTTGTCTATGGGCATGGACACATGAAATGATTTGCCAAAAGTCACACAAACCAAATGTTTCAAAGGCATGATTTGAACCCAGGGCCTCTTGATTCAGAGGCCAGTTCTCTATCCATCTTGCCAAGCTGCCTTTCTTACTGATGATTATCCAATTCAATTAAACAAATATTTTTGAGTGCCTGTAGTTTGAACTTGGCCCTCCCCTACCTCTCCAGTCTTCTTACACATTACTCTCAACCCCTACATGCTACAAAATCCAGCGACACTAATTTCTTGCTATTCTTCAGACAAGGTGATCTCCCAACTCCAAGAATTTTCACTCCCCCATGCTTAGAATTCTCTACCTCTTCATGTCCATCTTTCCCTGGATTCCTTCAAGTCCCAGCTAAAATCCCACCTTCTGGAAGAAGCCTTTCCTGATGGCTCATAATGCCAGTCCCTTCCTTGAGTAGATCACTGATAGTTGTTCTCAGAGCCTAGTCTGACCCAAATTAAAATTTCATCCACTTATTGAGCCTGGTTATAAACAGGGCTTCCTCTGTATCATCATTAAGGACTTCAATAGGCACTTTGATGACAAGTATGTCACAAAATTCAAATTTGGAAGATATATGCAAGGGAAACCTGAGGGAATTATGATTATTTTGTTTGGAGAAGACTAACAGACATGAGGGGCAAGAACTATATTCAGAAAGGAAGATGATGCAAAAACAAAAAAAAATCAATGCATGTATATTTTTAATCCACCCAAGAAGAAAGGGCAGCAGAGTGCCCACATAGATAAGCATCACTATTCCATCACTTTAGAGGGAATTTTTGAATCATCCTACAAGTACCTTTAAGAGTTAGCACAACTTCAGGGCTGATTCATATACCATTTTCTCTCTGCCAAGTTTTTAAAAAAGACAAATGTTCATGTAATCTCTTTGTTTCTAGGGCCTTGCAGATCATTTGGGGAGGAACTTGCCATTGTGGACATCTCACTATGTCCTGTACCTGGGTTTAAATCTCTCCTCAGCAATTAACAATCTGTGTGAACCAAATTAGATATTTATTTCAAACACACAGAAAATATCAGGACTGAATTTAAATTCAGCTTCTCTGACTCTAAACCTAGGGGTCTTTCCACAGCAGCATAACAGAGGAAGTACTGTCTGGTTAAGAAGTGAAAAAAAATAGTACGAGAGATGAAGGAATACAGAGCAGCAGGAAGTAAGCACCAAATGGGGGCATCTTTGCCCTTGAGTCCATTTCATTAGGTCAAGCCTATTACTGGTTAACACCATGATGATAACACCTCCATGTCAGGGGGACACGATGTCCAGAAGAATCAAGGGCTGCCACATATTGAACTTCAACTAGTCTCATTTAAATCAGAAAGAAATCTTTATTTGGAGAGCTCAACCCCTGGGTGTGAAAGGTCAGCCTGTAAGATGCTAAATACATAAAAAGTAATTCCATCAAGGAAGGCCTCATTTTGAATCAGGGTAGAGCTGAATAACCTATGACACATTTGTCCATATATCACAGAGCTTTCCCTTATGACAGCAAAACCAAGTGGCAGAAATGCTAGTTAGAGGGATGTGTGAAATTAGAATTGGGCACAAAGGAATTCTATTATTCCCCTCAGATTTCCCTCCCTGGAAATCTAAGGGTTTTTCCAAGCTGCTATGTCTATCTCAAGCTGGAAAATATCTTAAAATGTCTCTGCGAAAGCAAGTCTTCCTATGAGTTAAAAATAATATATAGTAGGAGCTATGGTTTTGACTCAGCTACTAGGTTGTTTTTTTTTAATTTAATGCTTTTAAAAATAAAAATATTCACGATTATCTAGACAGAAAGGATGTGTTTTTATAACTTAACTGTATATTCACCTTGACTCAACAAAGAAAGCTTTCCTTGGAGTAAGATCAGGGTTGAATCCTCACCTGAGATATATACTATCTGTGTGAGCATGACATTTGTGTTCCAGTGGACTCTTAAGACTAGACTCCAGAGCATCAGGAGATTTGTATTGGTGGGGAGAAGTGCCACTGGTCTGGTCTCTTTCTTATTATTCCTGTGTACAATGTTATGGAATGAATGGGTCTAAGCATGCAACCTGCTTCCTTTTAGCAGACTCCACACTCTGGGCCTTCAACCCTTACACTTGGACAGATCCATGATCCCATTAGTATGCCAAATGGTGCAAATGGCAACCATACCTGACCACCCCGTATAACTTTCATCTGTGTCTTCCTATGAATCTGCCACAGGGGTCCACCCAACGCACTGGGTGCCTGCCTTTAGATCTTTTAATATTATATGGATACAATAGCAATATAGATTGTATATCAATTGTCCCTTGGTCTTCCTATGTGACTTATTCCTTTGTTTCTTGTCATACATTTTATCTTTGTTATTAATACTTTAGTTAATTTTATTGTTTTTAGGTAACAAAGAAACTATTTTCTCTCCTTCCCTTATCTATCTCCCACCCCTTAAGGAAAAACTTTTTTAAAAAGAAAAACAAAACCCCTATAACTGATGTGCATAGTCAAACAAAACAAATTCACATACTGGCTAGATTCTATATCTGTATCTGTATCCATATCTTTATCTATAGTTATACATATAGGCAGAGATAGATTGATATAGCTATTAATATTAAAATAGATTAGATAGATCTATGTCTGTCTGTCTGCCTATCTACCTATCTGTCTATCTACCTAGCTGTCTCAATCTGTCCCCTAAGCACTTCACCTGCTAGGAAGTAAGAGCACGTTTCATCGTTGTAATAATTATCATTCATTGCATTGATCAGAGTTTTGAAGTCTTTATAAGTCATTTGTCTTTACAATGTTTTTTTTATTATAAACATTTTTTCTCCTGATTCTGTTCATTTCATTCTGTATCGGTTCCTACAAGTCTTTCTAAGTTTTTCTGGAACCACCTCCTTTGTATTTTCTTATAGCACAATCACATTCCATTACATTCGTGTACTATAGTTTGTTCAGATGCTCCCAAATTAATAGACATCCTCTTGGTTTTCAATTCTTTGCTACCACAAGAAGAGCAGCTATGAATATTTTTGTACATACTGACCCTTTTCCTCTTTCTTTAATCTTTGTGGGGTATAGGACTATCCATAGTATTACTGGGTCAAAGGAATGCATGTCCTTGTGCCTACTTTGCCACAGCATCTCCAACATTTGTCATTTTCCATTTTTGTGTACTTTTCCAATCAGGTAGGTGTGATGTGGAACCTCAGAGTTACTTTACCTTGCATTTCTCTTATTAGTGATTTGGAGGATTTTCATGTCACTATTGATAACTCTAGTTTCTTAGAAAACTGCCTATTCATATTTTTGTTGGTCTTATCTCTCCATGATTATTACCTCCTTTAAGCAACTTCTGTGTCATTTATCTTTTGCAGTGTTTTATAGCCTGCTCATACCCACCCTGTTCTCTCCTACTGCCCTTAGTATCATGCTGAATTTTATTTTTTTGCTGATTGTGAAATTCCACAACTTATAGACCCACAAAATATAAAACGGTATATGATATTATGTTATATCATATAATATCATCATCTGGGTGGGACTAGACCTGTGATTTAATCAGTATAGGGTGCTCTAGATGAGAAACTTCTTTGACTAATAGAAGCTTACCACCTTCTCTGCAAATTATAGCCTTAGATAGTTGCCTAGAACACTGAGAGGCTAAGTTACTTGTCTAGGGTCACACTGTCAGAATATGTCAGAGAAGAGATCCAGGACTTCCTCATTCTCCCATCACTTCCTTATATCATGGCATACTAAATTAAATTATGTCATGTCATGTCATGTCATGTCATGTCATGTTATGTTATGTTATCTTTTATGTTATATTCTTATGTTATAGTATAGCATATTATAGTATGGCATATTATAACATTAAAACATATTATAATGTATTGTGTTTTGTTATGTTGTTATATATTATGTCATACTATGCTATATTACAGTATACTATACTATATTACACTATACTATACTACTATACTGTATTATATTATATTATACTATACTATACTATACTACTATGCTATACTGCTATACTATACTATGCTATAATACTTTATTACTATACTATACTACATTATACTATATTATACTATACTATGCTACTATACTATACTATACTACTATACTGTACTATACTATACTATATTATACTATACTTTACTATCATACTATACTATATTACTATACCATACCATACCATACCATACCATACTATATTATACTACTGATAAATGAGAAATCAAACTAATAAACAGATAGAAAAGCATTCTAGAGAACTTTGTGTTGTCCTTTTCTATTTACTGAAAAATGAGGAAAGCATCTTTCACCATGACCAATCACAGTTCATGGCAATTCTTAATGAATGAATGAGTGATGAGCAAAAGTACTTCCTGGACAGCTAGCAGTCAGTCCCATTCATGTTAATTGTGTGATTAGATTGGAAATTACTTAGCAACCACTTGAGTAAATGATGGGGAAGACACAACAGAGTGGTTTCATAATTATAATGAAGCAAATATCATTAGAGCCCTTCTCCTGGCCATACTTCCTGAGCTCTGCTTATCTGCAAGTTATCAGAATAAATACGTCCAATTAAGGAGAACAGTGCACATGTGACCCACTCCTGGGATCTGTAAATACCATGGGCTTTCTTAGTCCTTAGAAAATTGAGTGGAACTTGTGAAGAGCCAAATTTATTGTAGATATAAGAAAAAACTTTGTAACAATTAGAACTAACCCATAGTAGGAATTTCCTTGGGTGATGTTGGGTTACCCATCTTTGGAGGAGTTTAAACAAAGGTTGAATGACTACTTTTTAAGGAATAGAGGGGATTCAGGTAAGGATTAGGCCAGGTGACCTCTGAAATCCCTTATAACTCTGAAATTCTAGGGTGAATGGGTAGAGGAAGTATATATTGGTCTCTGCTAAGATGTATGTAGGATTCATGACAGAATGGTGTAATACAGTTAATAGCTAACATCTACATAGTATGTAGGGCAGGTAGGTGGTACAGTGGAGAGGGAGCCCAGCCTGGAATCAAGAAGACTCATCTTACTGAATTCGAACCTGACCTCAGACACATACTAGTTGTGTGACCCTGGGCAAATCACTTAAGCGCCCTTGCTTTAGTTTCCTCATTTGTAAAATAAGCTGGAGAAGGAAATGGCAAACCACTCCAGCATCTTTGCCAAGAAAATCCCAGATGCGATCAGAAAGACTCAGACACAATTGAAACCCACTAAACAACAATGTAGTATCTACCATGTGTCAGGCACTATGCTGAGGTAGATATTATTATTATCCTCATTTTACAGATGAAGAAATTGAGGCAGAGGTTAAGTGACTTGCCCAGGGTCACATAGCTGGTTAAGTGGCTGAGGCTGGATTTAAACTTGCCTTCCTGACTCCAGGCCCAAAGCTCTATCCACTGTACTACCTAGCTACCCAGGTTTAAGATTTATATTCCTCTGCAGTATCCCACAACACAGGTGTGGTACTTTTCTGTCACTATGAAGCTGGGGTAAGGCCTCCCTCAGACAGAAAACCTTATATTCCCTCCTCTGCAGAATAGAATGTAAGTTCCTTGAAGACAGGGACATTTTCATTTTGTTTTTATATTCCCAGCTCTTAGCATAGTGCCTAGCACACAGTATGCCCTCAGTAAATGCTTAATGAGTTAAATTTTAAGCTGGTCTTCAAAATCTCCTAGTCAGTTGCAATTAACCTGTTGGCCATGCCTGGTTTACATGAATACCAGAGCCCAACTTACCATAGAAAAAGCCTTGGATTCAGACTCAGACCTGAGTTCAAATTCTGACTCAAGTACTTCACAACTATGTGACCAATGGCAAGCACATCATCTCTCTGAGTCTCTGTCCATCTGTAAAATCAAGATAAAAAGTACTTGTTCTGCCTATCCCCACACTGTTGTTCTAGAGAGATTATTTGTCAAGGTTAAGTCTAAGGGTTCATTCTTCAGCCATTTCAGTCATGTCTAACTCTTCATGACTCCATTTGATGTTTTCTTGGCAAAAGCAGTTGGCCATTTCTTTCTCCAATCCATTTTACAGGTGAGGAAACTGAAGCAAATAGGGTTAAGTTTCTTGCCCAGGGTAACACAGCTAAATCTTTGAGGCCAGATTTGAACTCAGGAAAATGAGTCTTCCTGACTCCTGGCCCTCTTATACTGTCTCCACTGCTACCTACTGCCCCTAAATTTTCATCACCCTTTTTTTAAATCATCATGGACCCCTTGGGCAATCTGGTAAAGCCTAAAGAACTCTTCTCAGAATAATGTTTTTAATGCATAAAATAAAATATATAAGATTACAAAGAAAATCAATTATGTTGAAATTAAAGTGTAATGCATTTCCCCATTCAAGTTCACAGACCCCCTAAAGGTCCATAGACCCCACTTTAAGAACGTCTACCCTAGATAATATGCTTGTAAATCTAGAGCTGGAAGGAAGCCCAGAGGTCATTTAAACGGACCTCTTCGTTTTACCTATATGCCCAAAGTCACATAGGTAATAGGTGGCAGAATGTTAAGTGAATTCATTCTACTGAAGAGTCTCTGGTCTTCCCACTGAACCACACTGCCTCCCTTGTGGTTACAATTTTTTTATGAAAAAAAAATTGAAAATTAAAACACACACAGCCTAACAGATGTTCCCAGTCCTCCTCTTCTCCCCTCCGACAGCATTCACAGGAAACGCATGCCTCTGTTGTAGTCGGTCCAGTTCCTAATTATCACGTTTCAGTCGCACATTTGCATGGAGGATAGGGAGGATTTCAAAGGGATTCCTCGCTTTTAAGTTGAGACAGCTGGTACTAATTACCAAGCAGGAAAGAATGTGCAAGCACATAATTGAGAAGTCATCATCAGTGGGGCAAGAGGCAGGAGGGACTTTGGGGGGGGGGGTGGCTTGGAAACCTCACCCTTCGCCTAACATCCTGCCGCCAGAAAAAGCCTGAAACGCTCCATGTCTCTACCTTTCCACAGGAAAGTAATTGACAGATTCCGTGAGCCTCCGGTGATGGAAATGTGTGGGAATGCAGACTGTGAACATCAGCCGGCAGGTCATCTCCCAATGTACACAGGATTTCGCAGAGATTCAATCAGAGCTCCCGGAATAGTTTCCTTTGCTATCTCTGTCAAAGATGTGAAAGTCCGCCCTAAGCAAAAGCCGAGCGCGTCTCCTGGCACACTCAGCAAATCCAGGCATAAGCGAGGGCTGACTGCACTCTGGGGTCTCAGTTACCTTATACAAGTGCAGTGGTGAGGCAGAGGAAGAAGAGGCTTGAACTGCAGGTCTTCAGGGGAGCGTGTCCTAGTTTTGCCTAGCAATACATCACCAAGCATTTATTAAGTGCCTGTTGTCTACTGTGCAAAGCACTAGGTGTCCAACTACAAAAAGTCCTTGCCCTCAATTAGACCCAAGATTTCACTGGATTAGGGAACTCCAGGCTTAAGGAAATTCCCTCTAACCAGGCAATTTGTCAGATAGATGGTTTATTGAATAGAAACCTAGACCTGGAGTCAAAAAGACTCAAGTTCAAATCCTATCTCAAATGCTTTACTAGGTATGTACTTCTGAAAAGAGCTATTTAACCTCTTAGCCTCAGTTTCCTCATCTATAAAATGGGGATAAATAACAGCACCTACCTCACTAGCTTGATGTGAGGTAACTTGAAGTGTTTTCCAAATCTTAGAGCACTATGTGAATGTTAGTAATGTTTATTTTTTGCAATTTATCGGCTTTGAGAGTTGCATAGAGCACTGAGAAAGAAGAGAGAGAAACAGAGGAAGGAAGGAAGGAAGGAAGGAAGGAAGGAAGGAAGGAAGGAAGGAAGGAAGGAAGGAAGGAAGGAAGGAAGGAAGGAAGGAAGGAAGGAAGGAAGGAAGGAAGGAAGGAATTTGACAAGATCTAGGGAAAGGCTTCATGTAGGGTGGCCTGTACTGCTCCAGTAGAGGTAATGTTAAAAAGCACTCTAAAAATTTCTTAGTGGAAGGAAATGTTGAAATTCAGGAAGTCAGCATGCAAAGAGGAATTAGGTCAATTCTGCTTGGCCCCAGGGGATAGAACTAGTACAAGTAAGTGGAAGCTACAGGAAGGCGTATTTCAGTTTAATAAAAAGGAAAACTTCTGAACAACTGAAGCTATCCAAAAAGGAAATGGATTGCCTCAGAAAATGAAGATGAAAGTTTTGGGGTTTTGGTTTTTTTTTTTTCTCACTGGTGCTGTTGGAGCAAGGGGTGGATGGCCACTTGTTGGGAGTGTTGTGGTGATTCATCATTCCTCTTTCAGGCTGTAGGATTTAGGATCACAGGAAGAGCCTTTGGGATAATCCCTTATTTTGCATATCAGGAAACTGAGGCATAGACAAATTATGACATACTTAACACTGCACGGGTAGCAAGTAGCAGAAACGAGATTCAAGGTTCTCTATCTCCAAATCAGGACTTTAACCACTATACCATCTCTTTTAAATCATGCCTGAACTCCCTTCCAATTGTGAGATTCCTGTATCTTTGGAATCTTGTCCCTCCTCAGTTACCTGGTCTTCTTCAAGGTCAACTCAAGCATCACTTCTATTAGGGCTTTCACAGATTTCTTTAACAGTCTAATGAAGCCTTTGGACTCATTCTCAGAATAATGTTTGCTGCCTGGTCCATAATGGAAGGAAATGCTAAATTTCAGTTATAGGTTAATGAAAATAAAGATGTAATTTTTTTTCACATCCAAGTTCACAGACCTCCTGAAATCTATCACTGGATTCCTTGGCGGGGGGGGGGGAGTGGACCTCAGGTTAAGAACACCCAATGTTGTTGAGTCATTTCAGTCATGTTCCAACTCTTCATGATGCCATTTGGGGTTTTCTTGGCAAAGATACTAGAATGGTTTGCCCTTTCCATCTCCAGCTCATTTTACGGATGAGAAAACTGAGGCAAAGTCTGTATCTGTGTGCATTTCATATAGTGAAGAGAAAACTAGTCTTGAGAATAGAAAGGCCTGGGTTCAAGTTTTACCTCCGGTACAGACTGGCTGTGTGTCCTTAGGCAAGTCATATAACCTGCTCAGTATTCCAGACAACTCTCTAAGACAAAATGCAGAAGTGCTGACTTACCTTAGTAAAGGGAATTTCCTCCCCTGGGAGTCCCCTATATCAATGAAATCCCAATTCTAGCCCCATTCCTCTATATACTTACATATGTACACATCTCCCCTATTAGAATATAAGCTACTTGAGGAGCAAAGATTATTTCCCTTTTGTCTTTGTATCCCAGCAGTTAGTACAATGCCAGACACAAGCTAGGCACTTAATAAATGCTTGCTGAATAACTGGTAATGTCACCAGGCTCATTAATTCAACACTTATTTAGTACCTACTGCATGTGATTCATTGTGTCACGCTGTGGCTTAGAAATGAAAAACAAAGTTTCTGTGTGAAGATTACAATTTGGGGGGAATGGAGGAGGATAAAAATAAACACAAAAAATGATACAAGGCAGTATGCGTTAGAGACAAGAATGAGCCAAAATATTCTAAGGAAATGTGAAAGGGCAGAGGTTTCTTCCAGCTGGAGAGATCAAGGAAAGCTTCATGGAGAAGGGGGTAAAACATGAGCTGAACCCAAAGGAAGAGATAGATTTCAACACAGATAAGGCAGGGATGTGTGCCAAGCATAGGATCAACCTTCTTCCGGAAGGGAGAGAGCAGTAGACATTAAATCAGTCAGTTACCAAGCATTTGTTCAATGTCTGCTATGTGCCAAGCACTGGGCTAAGCCCTAGTGACCCAGTTTGACTGAAACCTAGGGCTCAAATAGGGGAGTAGAGTGAAATTAGGCTGAAGAAGTCAAATAGTAGAGGACCTTCAATATCCAACTAAGACATTTGAATTTTATCCTAATAGTCAAAAAGACAGCATTGAAAACTTCAGAGCATGGGGCAGACCCGTGCCCTTGGAAGATTAATTTGGCAGCTGTGTGAAAGATGGGCTGGAAAGAGAAGAGATTAAGAGCATAAAAGTTGGTTAGAATGTTATTACAATAGCCAAGCAAAAGATAATGAGGGACTGAGCTGGGGGAGTATCATAGCAGTCAGTGAAGAGGAAGGGATGGATATTAGAGATATGGTAAAGTTAGAATGGATAGGATATGGGGTAGCTGATAAGATATTTGAAATTGATTGGATATGGATTTGGGAGAGGGGCATGTAAGAGAAAGAGGGAGGAGCCAGATAAAATTATTAAGTTTTAAGCCTAAGGGTCTAAGAGGATGGGAGTATCATTAGCATTCCTGGCACATAGACTATAAGAAAGTGAAATGAATTAATTGAATTTATTATTCATTGAACTATTATTCACTGAATTGTTGCTCAATTGAATAACATCATTTGGTCATTACATATAGTTTAAGTGACATTCTAGGGGTACAGTAAGGCACTGAGCTGTAGACTATAAAAGAGTATACAATATTCTACTTGTCTATAGGTGTATGTAGGGGTGTTCAAGGAAACACCTCTGGTGTGAGGGCTTGCAGAACCCTTTTCAGGGTTTCTCATTCACCTTCAGTATCTACCTGGCTCTCAACTCTCACTTATGGCTCCAAGAAGCTGTAGCATGCACAGGAGCCACTCTCCAGTAAACTGTCTTGGTGGATGGGCTAAGCCAGGTTGAGGATAAGCAACAGGCATCAAACCCAATAGTGATTTAGGGAGGTGTCTACCCTGAGCATGTGAAGACTTCCCCTGGTGGAAAAGGTGGACGAGAACAATTTATTCCAAAGGCCATAAAGGCAGCTGAAGTAGGAGCTATGGAGTCACACACATCAAAGACACCAGAATCATCCACTGCATCCTGGGTCATCACTGGTTGTCTTGACTTTTGTCCTGCCACTGGACTTTGATGACTCTAGAAAAGAGTGAGGGTGACAACTTTCTGCAATTTTAAATCCAATTTACCCATGAGTCAAGGCATCACCCCATGATGTCATTAGTCCTCTTCCAAAATGAAGGACAAACAACAATAGGTAAATTCACCCTGCACCTTCCACAGAGCAAACCAATTTGCCTTTCTTAGTGTTAGAGCTCATTTAGGCCTTGCCATAATCTCAGAAATGGTTCTTTTTATTCTTACCCTCACAATTAAACAAAATGTCTTCAATGATGATAGAAATAATCAAGTGAAAAATAAACACCCTTCTACTTCCATATTTCAGCCTCTCTGGGACCTTGTCAATATGGATATTCCTTCCAAGAATACAAATTATAACTCATTCATGCCTACCAAACCTGTGCAACTTTTGCCCATATCTTCCCATAGGTCAACCATGGTGGATCTACCATACATGCCGATGACCCTCCTTTCATTCTCTTGATGTCACGTGGGCACCAGTGAAGCACACAGTCCATCCAACTATCTATCTATCATTGAGTCACCATTATTGGATGATCAATAACCTAACACAAGCCCCACCTTTGAAAAACAATAAAAGCAGTATTGTCCATTCCAAATATTCTCCTATACAGAAAAAAAAATTGATTAAAAACAATGGCAAGATGCAGTCAAATCATCAAATCTCAATTTAAAAAAAAAACAAATTTTAGTTGTGAATATGTGATAAAAATGTCATTGTATAAATAAGTATATGACTGTGTTTGTAAGTGTGGATATCAAAGAAAAGAGAAGAAACATAGAGTAATTGACAGATAGCAGATCTTAAAATCTCAAAGGACCTGGACTTAAGTGTTGCTATGATTCACACTGCATGACCTTGGACATTTTCCTGAGTATTTCTATATTTTTTTTTCAGGGAAATACAATACTAGTGGATATTTGGATAATGCTTTCAGGTTTGGGAACCCCTTTATGTACACTATCTCATTTGAGCCTCATAACCATCCTATAAGGGAAAATGTTGTAGGTATGCTAGGTCTGTTCTTGAAAATGAAGGAAGTAAAGCTCAGAGAATTAATTGACCTGCCCATGGAAACAGCTAGCCAGTGTCAGAAGAAAGATTCAGACCATGATGTCTCCCGACTTGAAGTCTAACACTCCTCTCAATACACTGGACTCCCTGCCCCTTCACTATGTTGTTTCTTAAAGTTAGCATGCTTTTATGAAGAGGTCCTAGCTTTTAGGAGGGACTCAATAAATATTTGTAGATTAATTTTTAACAAGTAATGTGTGATTGATAATACCTGCTTTGCACCCACTTGGAAATGTAGCATGCCATCTGCCTCAGCTAATCTGAAACCTCCGAAGACACACCTGGAAAGTAATTAGCAAACAGCTGGCAGCAATAACAGCAGATTAGTATAAGGGCAGCTGTAAGAAGACAGATGACGAAATGACAGGACACTCTGTCACAAGCACTGTATTAAGTCGGAAAGGTGGGGAACAGAGAGAGCCAGGAATGTAACGGTCCCCCAAATGAATCTGGAGTTATTTTACTAGGTCATTTCAGCTATAAACACTCCATAGGTCATGCCACTTTGTGTTAGAAAGAATAAAAAGAGAAGATTGAATAGAACACTATGTATAACTTAAACCTTTCTTGATAGCCCCAGCACTGAGCTTAGTGCCTGACACATAGTACACACTTAATAAATGTTAATTGTAAGTTGACTTTCCAACAAAAAAGTTTTTAAGATATATTTTTAACTTGTGTAAGAAACAGACAATAGCAGAGAGATTGGCTGGCAAATTCTTGACTTTGGGGAGTGCCAGTTTCCATTGGTTTGGTGAGTATCCTACCAGGATCAGTTAGACTACTAATGAACCTCTCAAATGCTACAATGATACTCAGGACAACAGCAATCATGATGATGATAATGATAGAGGTGCTAATGATACTAATAGCAACAATAACAGTTATAATAATAAACAAAGTTTGGGCATTGGCTACATTGTAGCACCCTATATAACTAAGAAACAATGTGAAGCTGAGGAAAAGAACATTGGCTCTGAATCCCAGTTCCCCATTTAATGCCTGTGGGATAGGAGGGCGGTCACTTAATGACTATTCTACCCTCAGTTGGCTGATCTATGAAATAAAAAGATTGGATTAGATGACCTCCAAGATCTCTTCAGGCTCTAAATCTAAATCTAAACAAACTTGCTTTCTTCTCTCTTCTGCCACATGGAGACAGAATGAAATTGACTAATGAGCTCATTTACTCACCTTCACTGATTTCCCCCCCCCATGCCAGCTCAGCCAGTCAGCTTGACAATACATGGGCATCTAGATACAGTTCCATGACTTTATTCACATTCTGTCCTCCCTAAAATGCCCATCCCTAGGTTCGCAATAATTCAGATATGGTACACTTTTCAGCACTCAGTTTGAAAAGAAAAGCAACTAAATCAGAACAGAAAGATGATTTTTTAAAAATGGCCAATGTGGGAATGTTTTACTTAACTATACACATTTGTTACAGGGTTTTTGTTTTCTTTTTTTCTTTTCCTAATGGGAAAAATAAATGGAAAAGAAAGAAAATAGATTTGTATTAATAAAAAAAATCATATTTTTAAAAGATTGCAAAGCATAAAAAAACTGAATCAGGATGCCATGTGAGTATTGGTTGAATGAATTGGGGATATTTAGCCTCGAGTAAATAAGATTTGGTAATGGAAAACATGGTAACTGTCTTCAGGTGGAAGAGAAATTAGCCTGATTCTACTTGACCCCAGAGAACAGAACAAGACTCAATGAGGGGAAGCTGTACAAAGTCACATTTCAACTTCCTCATCATTCCAAGAGTGGAAAGGGCAGCCTTAAGAGCCTATGGGTGTCCCTTCATTGGAACTCTTCAAGCAACAGCTAGATGACCACTTGGTCAAGCATGGGTTGACCTAGATGGTCTCTAAGGTTTCTTCTAACTCAGAGATTCTCTGATTCTATAGACTTTGTCTCCATTACCCACAATTCCTTGTGCTGTTGCAAACAGATTGCAGAATCAAAAAAAAATGAATTCTCATTGATGTTCTTTACTCATCATCCAGTATGATGGCACTTATATTGGTAATGATAACTAGCAGTTCATCTTTATTTATTGTTTTACTTCAACTACCTCATTTGACCCTTACAAAAAAACACTGTGAGTTATTATGATAAAAATGAACCATACTCGTATTACTCTTTTAAAATTTTATTTAGTTTAAGTTTTAATTTCTGGACTAAAACAAACATTTCTGTAACATAGTATAATTTTTTAAAAAGATGATTGCACATAAATGCATTTAAAAAGATGACTGCACATATTATGTACGATTTGCTATTCCTTTTAAATACATAATAAAGTTATCATGTACATTTCATTCTTTTCCTTTTTTCTCTCCCCCTCCTTTGAGATGGCTACCATTACACACAAATATGTATATTATATATTACATTATATATTAATACATAATATATTAATTTAATATATATATAAACTTAATTTCTCTGAGCCTCAATTCCTTCACCTGCAAAATGGGAACAGAAATAGCACATACCTCACAGAATTGTTCACTTAGCCTTTCTCAGCCTTCATTTCCCCATCTGTAAAATGAGGGTAATAATAGCACCTACACACAAGGTCGTTGTGAAGATCAAATGAAATATGCAAAATGCTCCGCAAACCTTAAAATACTAAATAAATATTAGCTGTTGTTATTATTATTTCAAAGTGAGATAATAGATACAAAGTACTTTGCAAACCTTCAAACACCTTTTCAACGTCAGCTAGAGGCAATTGCGTAGCTCGATTATTGGCAGGCTGGTTTTTCAGAGGATAGAGCAAGACAGTTTCAAATTCTGCCTCAGTTATTGGTTGTATGACCTTAAGTCACTTAAACACTCTTCATCTCACTTTCCTTATCTATAAAATGCGGATAATAATAGCACCTACCACTCAGAGCTGTTTTAAGGATCAAATAAGGATCAAATATGTAAAGTGCTTTGCAAATTTTAAAGTGCTATGTAAATTGTGATGGTGATGATGATGATGGCTGACCTTAAAGTTGGGAACATCTGGATTCAAATCTTACCACTGGTACCTATAGGCTATGTGACACTGGGCAAGTCACTTATCCTCTCTGTCCTCTTGGTGCACCAGGGCTGTCAAACTCAGGCCACATATTGACTTAGAAAACCACAAATTAACATTATCCATCTTATATTGTATTTTTATGTATTTTGTTAAACATTTCCCAATTACATTTTAATCTGGTTCTTGGCAAACTCAGGAGTGGCCAGCTATAAGTTTGATACCTCTGATAGGCTACTTTCTAAGACTATAAGTTGAAGAGAAAGTACTATCAGGCATTGGTAGAGGGAGTTTCCTCACTGGAGAGTTTCCTAAGCCAAGAAAATCACAGGTCCAGTCTCTATCCTTATTAACTTAACTGCAATTGTATGTTTGAGTTGGTTTTCATAAAGACAAAAGTCACCAGGCAAGACAAATAATCCTGGACCAGTCCCAGCTGGTTGAGGTAGTGATTTTCCATGTCCTTTTCTTCAAGCTAGTGCTGGATTTGAATTTGTAATCCCCCAGCTCTTTGCCCCCCAATCCTGATCACATATAGCTCCACCCTTATAAGACCTGTCAAGTAGCTCAGTAGAGAATCCGAGACTCCTATCCTATGTTTCTAAATTTGTGTTCACTCCTCAGACCCAACATCATTGGTCATGAAGTTTGGCAAGAGGATGTGTGTGTGAGCAGAAACTAGTGACCCAAGGAAACTTTAAAGTGCTCTGTCTTCTGACCCCCTACTTGGCATCCCTCCATCATAGAGAACTGTGTCAGTCTTTTTCGACATGACATGTTGAAGAGATGTGAGTGGAGCAATGACTTTCTCGGGTATGCAATTTGTGGGATCACCCACAGCATGGCTGGCAGGGCACATGTTGGCAGTATAGGTTGAGTATTGTCTTCCTTCCTGTAGTCTTATATTTTCTCCACTGTGGGCAGTGATGCTATTTTCAGCTACATGCTGAGCTGATTACAATGTAAAGCTGGGTCGCATGACCAGTGTGCCAGGTGTCTGCTCCATCAACTCCAAGTTTTATTACTTTATTAACAAATAGGGGAGGTAAGGAGAGGGTGGGAATTTAAAACAAGCAAGAACAGAGGACATGCGGCTTGATTCAGTTTCGCTTAAGCAAGTTCTCCCTAACCTTTCCTGCAACCTACAGAACAATTTGACCAATTCCTGCTATTGACCATAATCTTTAGAGCTGACCAATCATTTAATGACATCTGAAAATGGGGCTAGTTTTCATTAATAAGTAGTAAAGGGGTGAGGATTGAGGTAAGCTCCATTCTTATAACAGAACTAAAATTAAAAGTTCAGGAAAGTGATGCCTTCTATTGATTCATGGATTAGTTTTGGCACTGGATCAAGATATGTGAAGTGTTGGGATTTTAGCAGATCCATCTGACCTCACCCTGATCCTGGAAGAGTCATCAGAAGATTTCAGAGACTCAGGATAAAATGTCAAATATAGGGAAAGGTGAACCAATGGCCAGCATTTCATGGGATGATGAAATGATAGCTCTAATGCTAGAAGAGTCTAGAGGTCATCTATTCCAACCACTTCAATTTCCAGAGTAGAGGACACTGAGACTTGGAGATCTGAAAAACTCCCAAGGGTCAAATAGTAAATGTCAGCAGATATCTTTAGCTGGTCATGTCCACTAACACAAAGCCACAACTAACAGCATGCACCAAAACTTGGCAGAAGACACATAAGGATAGACGAGAGTAGTCTTCAAGAAGAGTCATGGAAAGTAACCAGTAGGAGCCATATTGCTTATATATTTAGAATCTCTGTCTCCAGTATCTCCCTCAACTCTTCACTAGCTTCCAGGACAATACTCTTCCTATAAGGATTCTACAATCTTTGTTTCTGAATCACCACCCAAATGCTCAAGAATCTATATGGACAACCAGCAGTTCTTTGAAGTTGTTTTCAACCTTATTGAGAATGAGGACCCTTTTTCAATGTCAAAAAATTTCTTGAAATCTCACACGATAGTAGATATATTAGTAGTATCCATTGAGAAAATACATAATAAATAGAAGCTATCATGAATTCAGCCCCCCAAAATTCCTTTCTTTGTTAAAGAAAGCTAAGATTAATTGGTATGTTTTGTTTATTCATCACCTTTCTTTGCTAAGATATCCCTTCCCCTCTTCCCTTCTCAGAGACTCATCCTCTGTGTAGAAGATATGGGGTATGTGTTGCCTTATATGTATAAGTTATGTGTGTCCATATGGGTCAGTCTAGCTGCACCTCACAGGAAGGCATGAAAAGACATCTCTTTCTTTCTCAAGCTCTTACCAATTCTGCCCTTCTCATGAGAAGAGTTTTATGCAAATGGACCTTGAGCTGAGAGTTATGTTTGTAACAAAGAAAGAAAAGGGGGAAAAAACATACAAAGAAAAACTAACATATCCACAGAGTTTGACAAGAGAGATAACAATCTATACTCACAGTCCCCTTATCTCTGTAAAGAAAGGAGGGAAGTACTTCTTCTCATCTCTCCTTTGACCATTATATTAAGTTTGATCTTTATAATCATACACCATTTAGGCTTGTTTCATCTGTTTTTTTCTCTTACATTTAAATCATTATACTCATAGTGTATAGATAGTAAAACATAAAAAAATACATTGATATGGTTAGTTTTTGTATCATCTGCATTGATGAATGTATTCTCACTCTTCCCTGCCTATTGAGTCATCCTTTATTGTAAAGAATAAAGAGGGGGGAGAAAGCAGTTCAGAAAACTCACCAATATAACAATATATGAAATATTTCCCACCCACTGTGCCCCACCTCTGCAAAGCAGGAAGAGTGGTTTGTTGTTGTTGATGATGAGTCATTTCAGTCATATCCAACTCTTCACGACCCCATTTGGGGTTTTCTTGGCAAAGATACTGGACTGGTTTGCCATTTCCTTCTCCGGCATTTTCCAGATGAGGAAACTGAGTCAAACAGGGTTAAGTGACTTACTCAGGGTTACACAGCTAGTAAGTGTATGAAGCCAGATTTGAAGTTAAAAGAGGAGTCTTTCTGACTCAGGGCCCAGCAATCTATCCTCAGCACCACCTAGGTACTCAAGGGAGGTTTAGCAGAACTTTTCAATGAATTTGTGTTTTATTAATAATTGCATCTGCCTACATTTGAAAAATAGTCATATGTATATGAATGAGACAGACTGTTAATTCAGCCTACAAGACATGTGTTTTCTTATTCATTATATTGAGTCAGGCTACATATTTTCTTGGAGCAAAAAAAGAAAAGGCAAAATGGCCATTCTTACGGGACAAATAAAATCTTTAATCCTTGCAATACCAACAGGGCTTGTGGTCCACATATTGGAAGCCACAAGCACCCTCTATCAGATGTAAAATACTGAAACCGGGGTCTCCACCAATTACTTTTCCCATTGCCCATAGTTCTCTAACTGGCCAGCTCAGCACAATCTTTTATTTTTTAGCTCCACCCATCCTGCGAGCACAAGCCCCTACCCATTATCCAATGAAGCCATGTTTTTTCCAAAATCTCTTCAGGAATTTAACCATATCCTATTAGTGTTATGCCCCACCCCCCTTTTTCAGTTTCTCCATCTTGCCCCAGCTCACCCCACCCATCTCCACGGAAATGATCCTGCCTCAGCTTGTCCCCCTGTTTGTGTCCCCATCTCCACGGAAATCTAATAAATCTAACTGTGTTCTTTCCCTTTAAATATTTTTTCTCTCCCTTTGCTCAGGGCTGTTCGATTTGAGTAATTACTCCGAACAGTCGCGCGCTTCAATAAATCCACATCTAAATTTATATCCGGTCTCGCTGGCTTCTTTTCCGCACAACATTAGTAGCAATGGAAAAATAAAAGGAAAGAAAAAAGAAAAAAGCCTACACTGATCACTGAATAGAGGGTATCAAAACTTCATCAATTGAGTATCATGGTGTTCAGAGGAAGGATAACAGGGAAAACCAACATGATAACAATGATAACAATAAGAATATCTTGCATTTACATACAACTTTAATGTTTGCAGACTGCTTTATGCTTATCAGTTCACTGGATCCTCACAACAGTCTTGTGCCATAGGTGCTATAATCTCCATTTACAGATGATAAAACTGAGGCTGACAGAAATTAAGTAACTTGCCCACCCAGCTTGTAAGTGTCTGAGGCAGAATTTGAACTCAGGTCTTCTTGACCCCAAGTCTTACACTCCTTTTGACTTTCTTTGTACCATAGCATTTAGTACAGCATTTAGCACACAGTAAGTGCTTAATAAATGCTTATTTACTAACTCTATCCACTAAGCAAAGCTGCCTCCATGAGGTATTGAGAAAAATATTTAGCAAATTTTTAAAATGCCAAATAATTATGCATGAAGTCAGAACCATCTGATAATGGGGTAAGGCTATCAATGAGTGAGTCAAGTGAGACAAAGCTACCATACACGCACACCTGCCTGACTGTATAGAAAATGCCAACTGTTCTACAAAGCAACTCGCCCCTGAAATCTGATACAATGGATGGGGGGAAGGGAATCCCACATAGAAGATGACACCAAATCCAGACTGTAAGCATCCTCAAGGGGACCAGGCCTGGCTAAGGGTTCCAAATTAATGCGTTTGACTGGAGCATCGTGGCTAATAATTGTTAGCAATAATGCTGCTCCAATTTACCCCCCCCAAAAAAAACCAACCCATGACGAAGTACTAAATGTATGACCTCATGTGGTACCCATAAAGTTCCTTTCCTCCTCTCAGTATTGGTGTTGGGATTTTGTTGATGCCACAGCTGTGCTGATTTTGTTGCAAGTAACCAGATCCTTGGGGGGAGGGGGGGAAAGGGAAGGGGGCTGAAACAGGCTATCCATTTGCATCACTGGGCAATGAGCAGAGCCAACAGGAAGCTCAGCAGTTCAGATAACTTACTTTAGTTGGAATCAATAGAGACGCAAGCAGAGTTATTCAGCACTGGGAATGCCATCGTACTGATGGAATATTCTCAGGTATCCAGCCAGTTCTAGCCATTAACAGCTGACTTCAACACTGACTCACAGCCCTTCCCCAGGGAAAGGATTCTGTAGAGCAGTCCAGAGTTCTCGATGAGGAAAACAAACTCTGATGGAGTACCTCCAGAAAAACACCATGGTTCTCTGTCAGCCATTTGGGCCCTGTTCACCACTTTGCTTCAGGTCTTGGGTCTTCTCAAAGAGGATTAATAGGATCCTTTCTGGAAAGGTACTCAAAAGGCTGCCATCTTGGTGTAGCAAAAACAGTGATTGGTTTTGAGTCAAAACAGCTGGACTTGAGTTACTTACTAATTACGGTTATGGTGGTTGCTGTCTTTTTTTCTTGAAGAGGACCAAAATGACATTGCTAGGCTAGAGTCAGATTTCAATGTGTCTGAATTACATAGCCTTGGACAAGTCTCTTATCCTTTGAGGGAGTGAGGGAGTTCAGGACCATTCTTCATCTTTAAATGAGGTTAATGTTACTTCCTAGGTGGTAAGATAAATAATATGATATAGGTACTACGCTTTATAAAGTACTACTATGTAGAGGTAAATAGAGGGCTGAGATTGAAGACAGTAAGGCCGGGTTCAAATCTTGCCCCTGAGATTTGCTGACTGGGTGGTCATAGGCAAGTCGCTTAACCCCTGACCACTTAACAACTTCCTAAGATTTATAAATCAAAGAAGTCACTGATCTGCCTTAGTAAACCTCTCCCAGGACTCTAGAACTAGAGAGGGGCCTCAGAGGCCATCCAATCCAACACCAGCATCAAACTGAGACCCAGATGGGTTAAATGACTTGTAGTCATACTGGTAGTATTAGAGGCAGGATTTACTCTACCGTGTTGCCTGCATACAACCTCCTAGGTCAAGGGCCACACAGCTAGTAAGTATATGAGGTGATCTTTGTCACTCCAAGCACAAGTGTGTCCACTACACCATCTGTATATGATGACCTCTGAGCTCTTTTCTAACTCTATTTTTGTGACCCTCTGGCCTTCCCTGGTCCAAGGTTTCTTCATCTTTAAAATAAAGGGGTTGGACTAATGAATGACCTCTGAGCTCCCTTCCAAATACAGATCTCTAATTCTATGACCACAAACAGATGACTATCCTCTCTGTCTTGCTCCATCTCTGCCTATATACTAAAGGGTCATTCAGGCTGAGAGCCTCATGGAGCAACATAGAGAGGGCTGCATTTAAAGTAAAGTTGTTGTTCAGTTGTTTTTAAGTCATGACCAACTCTTCATCACCCCATTTGGGGGTTTTCTCAGCAAAGGTACTGGAGTGGTTTGCCGTTTCCTTCTCTAGCTCATTTTACAGATGAGGAAACTGAGGCAGTTGTTAAGTTATTTGCCCAGGGTCACACAGTAAATGTCAGAGGTCAGTCTTTATGACTCCAGCTGTGGCGTTCTATCCAATAGCTGCCCTAGTCAAAGTCAGGAAGACTGGGGTTGAAATCATGCCTTAGACATTCATCATCAGCTTGTCACATACAAGTCACAACCTCTCTCACTCAGTTATAAAACAAAGGGTTTGGGTTTTATGACCTCTAAGGTTCCTTCCTGCTCCAATTCACTTTCTAATCACAGAAACGCCATACTCACTCTCAGGATCACAGAATTGTGTCTGGAAGGAACCTCACACATCAGGTAGTCCAGACCCTTCTCTAGAATGGGTACTCAATGTGGAGTCAGAGGTGCTGGGTTCAAATTTTGGTTCTGCCACCCACCAGAATTTCATCATCTGCACAATCAAGTCCTGAATCTCAATGATTCCCAAGGTTCCTTTGCACTCTAAACCTAGAGTTGAGGAATCTGAAGGCCAGAGAACTTTAGTGACTGCCGAAAGGTTACATAGGCAGCATTCAATAGCAGAGCTTGTATTTGAAACTAGGTCTTCTGAGCCCACTTCCAATGCCCTTTTCACCATGCTATAATGCCTCTCACAACAGCCTCTCTAAATCTTGCTTTGTTCTAAATGCTAAAGTGTTAAAAATGAAAGTAATCATGGGAGGAATTGTATCTCCAAGAAATGAAAATATTCCGAAGTCTTCCATTTTCTCCAAGAAGTAAAATTAGTCCCTTCATCTAAATGGGAAGTCAGGTAAAAAAAAAAGGGGGAGGGAGAAAAACTATCAACTTTTTAAATTACCATCTGAGTAATTTTAATGTTCATCTATTTATATTTACTTGGTGCTTTGAATTTTAGAGCAGTGTAGGAATAAGGAAGTTCCCAGCTTTCTCCAACCTTGACCACGGGTCCTTTGGATAAAATCTTAAATGTGAAGTTCCTTCTTTACTGTTTAATATCTATGACATAAGGTCTATAGAAGGGTGAGGACTCCATCTTTGTTAATACACTGCAGTATCTTTGCCAAGAAAACCCCAAATGGGCTCACAAAGAGTCAGATACCACCAAAAAATGATTGAACAACAAAGCTTTTTTTCCTGACCTTTGAGTGTCACACTGGGGTTTTTCCACCTAGTTTTGCCCTCCATTCAAGAGTGACTGCCTAGGGGGGAAGTCTAGCATATCTTTAACTGAAATAGTTTCTCAACAAAGTCCTGAGCCAGTTTGTTTGACTCTGATTTTTAAGATAAAAATAGAGCTCAAGGGGGGTTCAAATCTGATATACAGGAAGTCCTGTAATTACCATGTTGGTAAATGCAGATAAAAGACACCTGAACAAATTAAAATGGTGCCTGTGGCAATAATCAGAGGAACCACTCTCTAATGTATGGGAGTACTTCCCAAGGAGCTGAGCATGCTCTCTCTCCCCTTTCAATGGCCCCATGATAGAGCCACTTCCAATGATACATATACCCTGGCCACATTCTGAAGGAGATACTTGAACACAGGCTCCTAGTTGGTCCCATGGACCCCCTGATGAGAGCAAGGGGAGAGAAAAGAGTATTGGACACTAAATAGGTGGGGTTGCCCACTCAATGGGACTTTAAAATTAGAGAAAACTTCTGCTATCTCTCTCCTCTGTCTGTCCTCCATGTTGGGAGTCTGAGGTTCCATGAGTAGGGGAAGAAAATTCTTCTAACTGCAGCAGTAGAGGAAGAGAAGATGCCCATTTGCAAGAGGTAATGAGACCAAGGTGCCCTTGAATGAGGTCCTCAGACAATGTAGAGCCAAGGCAAAGGTAAAATGCCTGTATAGCAGGCCCACAATGTGTTTCATGTTTTTATGTTTCAAGTATCAACCTCCTGGGAGAGTATAATAGTAGTTAGGGGTTACTGCTTTTTGTTTAAGTATTTGTCAATGCTTATGAGTCATTAGCATTTTAAGCATTGTGTGTGTGTGTGTGTGTGTGTGTGTGTGTGTGTGTGTGTGTGTATGTGATGAAGTAAAGAAATAGCTGTCCTATACCTGATAAATTTTGTACATTGAGAACCTTTCTAGAAAGGATCCTGTTAAACCCTTTGGGGGAGAAGTGAGATATGAGCCATTTCTCCCTAAGCATTATTTTAGAGATCTTCCTCAAATCCTCTAGGGTTGGGATGTGAAAAAACTCTGAACTCTCCTCTTCAGCTTTAAATTCTCCCATATGACTTCAGAGCTAAGGCCCCTTTGGGAAGAAAGTTAATACCTAATCACTTCCTACAACACCCAAAGCAACAAGTCTTTATGCTACTGGTAATAGTATATACCTAACCCAATCTAGCCCTAATTGACAATCCATCTTGTAACGGGCTAAATCATAATGAATGATTGGTCACTCCCCTTCTAAGGCCAAACCAGGAAGTTCATTTCTAACATTCAAACAGCTCATAGACGTGGTATTCAGAAATAATGGTTCCAAGGCATCTAATTGGCACCTTGGAAAGAAGGCTTAGTGACAAATATGGCTTAACCACTCTTCAAAGCATGTAAACTGCACCCAATCCAAGGCCCATTGCTTCTCAGAGTGGGCACAAGCCCTTCTTGTGCAGACTGGTTAGACCTACCTTCGTGCGGTCTTAGAGACTGACTGAAACCTGAATCCTGAAATGACTTCTGCATCCTTTCTTGCCCCTAAATAGACTTAATCTTTGGCTTGACATTACTGGGTCTGTATAATTCATTTCCATGAATCTCAAGGCTTAGTTTCCAGCTCTGGACTTTCCTGTACCACTAGACTGGCCAAAGTCACCTAGACACCTTGTCTAGAATGGTTCTTCCAGGTTCAAATCCCTTAAAGGCTACTTTCATCATTTCACCCTTCTGCTCAAGAGGATTCAATAACTCCCTATTAGCAGTTGTGCTTAAAATGTAAACTTCTCTGGCTGGCATTTAGGACTTTACATAATCTGACCCCATGCTTCTGCCAAAATATGCAGGGACATACTATTGCCCTGAATCTCTTGCATAAGACCTGTGGACATGCATCTCTCCATATAGACAGACCACCAACTAAACAGTTTGTTGGTGTGCTACTGATCAGTGAATGTCATGGGGAAATACACCTCAGATACCACAGATGCCAGAAATCAAGGTTCAAAGTCTAAACTTGTCTCCCAAAGCAAGATGTCCCAGCTTGCTCATTTTCTGGTTTTACCCAATAATCAGCATTCCAGAAGCAAGGTATACTTAACATCCATGAACACTTTTTTTTGGTTACTTATTAAGAATAATTGGCATTTTGCATAGAGTTTCAAAGTTCACACAGCGTTTCACATACATCATCTCATTTAACCCCTTCCCCCATGAATCCTCTCCAAAAACCTTGTTAGGTAAGTTCTGAAGGTATTATCTTTTTTTATAGATAAAGAAACCGAAACTTTAAAAAGATAAGTCACTAAGCTAACGCTTATCATTGGTAGGATTTGAATGCATGTCTTCTCTTCTAAGACCAGCATTCTCACCATTGTGTCATACTGCCTTCTAATAAATGAATGCTTTAAAAACCAACAGAAAAAAAATGAAAATGAGTCAAATTAGTGCCCTACCTTTTGATCACAGTTTACTGTACAATTTTTACTTGGGGGTCTACAAGCCTGTGATTTCATCTGCATGGACAACTCTTACTATGGAAACTCCTACCTCTAACACAGGTCAGCAACTGCCTGGCAACTTAGAGATTTAGAAAGCTGCCTAGGGGCACTGGAAGGTTAAGGGATTTGCTCACAGTTATATGGCCAATATTTGTCAAAGAGAGTACTTGAACCCAAGTCATCCTGACTCCAAGACCAACCCTCTATCCACTGTACAAAGCTGCTTCTCGCATTATCTCAAACTGGTGCTTAATAAGCGGTTGGGGATTGTTTTCGGAGAAACAATTCAATGGAGAGTCATTGCCCTCATTGTAGGTCTATCTACACGAAAGCTGCCACCGAATTCTTGCTGCAGAAATGAGAGGTAGGAATTCAAGCACCTGCCCAGGTGTTCTCTCCCCAAAATGATTTCAATTCATTTCAAGTCAATAAACATTTATTAAATACCTACTATAGGCCAGGCATTGTGCTAAGTGCTGGGGATACAAATAGGAGAAAGAAAGACAGTTTCTGCCCTCAAGGAGCTTACAATCTAATGAATAGGTGATCTTCCTGAAAACAAACCAATGCTTTTCAACGATAATACAAATACAAACAGTAAAACAGACCTGAAGGAACAAACATACTGCTAGTATTCAGTCATTGTCATTGAGTCAGTGAAAAGTTAAAAGAACACTAACTCTAGAGTCAGAGATGTGGGTGCAGATGCCACATCTGATGCTTATTACCTGTGTGACCTTGGACACAATGAGGAGTCAGACCAGACTCTCTCCCAGCTCTAGATCTAGGATGGTTTATCTTCAGAGAGAACCTCCCAAGTTCCCCTGTGATCACAGATCCCCTGTGATCTCACCTGATCTTCCCAATAACCATAAGAAGTTGATGGTACAATTACTCCCATTTTACAGATGTAGATACAGAAGTTAAATGGTTTACCCCAAGGTCATACAATCGGCAAGTGTCAGAGAGAGGATTCAAACCCAGGTCTTTTGCCTCCAAGTCCAGAGTTCTTTCCTTTACACAGTATTGCACCTGTTAATTAAGGATCAGAGCAGAGGTTTCCAATGGTGTTTTGTTGTTGTTGTTCTGTTGTTATGGTTGTTATGTGAGCCCCTTTCAACACTAACAAAACAAAGTGTTGGGACTCTTCAAGGTAATTTAATAAGCTACTTGTAGTATTCTTCACATTTACTGCTGAAGGCACCATTAAGAAGGTTTTAGCACAAACCTCTTGGACTACTGTCAAAAACCCCTAAGGGGTTTGCAAACTACTCAATGGAAACCACTGGATAGTGATACCTAATGACTATAAATACAGAGTTGACCAATTATTTAACAATAATAATGATATTATGGATAATAATATTATCCTCTACCGTATTACTCTGGTGTCATATTGTGGCAAAAGCTATGGCAGCAGAGGGCAAGCTTGGGCATCTGAGTGAGTGGGATGGTGAAACCCTCTCAAGGAACCTGGATCTCGGCCTTTCTGTGAGTTAAGTAGGATAAATGGGGGTGGGGACCTTTCAGCATGGCTCAGGGCTTCTGATTGAAGGCTAGACCTAAGTTTCGAGTTACTAAAATCACCTGAACTGTGTCCTAGCCAAATAAGGATAAAAGTGTTCTTGAGAATTGTTATTGGCTCAGTGTTTCTTTGTCCCTTGTACCTGGGTTAGATTTCTCCTGAGATTGTGACCCTCAGTGGTGGGGTGGAGGGGTTTGCCATAGGGTATAAAGCTAAGTTCTGCCCTCTGGGCGTCTCCTCTCCGTACCCATTGTCTATCAGTTCGGAGACCACTCTTTCTCACGAGATTGGAATAAAGAAGTTTTCTGTTTCTAATTTACTTTGAGAGACCTCTGACTCTTAATTAATTGCTGGTGGGTGGTCTCACCCCACACATGGGCAAGCTAAGCCACTGGGATCTTCCAAGGAGCAGCCCAGTTAAGTTCAGAAAGTCATATCCAGGAAAGAGTATCATGGTGATACATTTTTTTTTTCTGTCCACAGGAGCGCCTGGCACATAGTAGGGACTTAATAAATGCTTGTTGATTGAGTTATTCGTTCATTCATTCACTACCTATTAAGCTGGAGGACTGGTAATCAGCATCTATGGAAAGAGCAACCACCCTAATGAAATCAACCTCAAACAATCCTCAAGCCAATGGGACTTGTAAAATGCTACATAAATGCTAGTGGTGATGATGATGACGATGATTCAGCACCATACTAGGCACTGGAGGTACAAAGACAAAAATAAGTCTGATATCTGGAAGTAGTGAAGTATAGAAGATAGTCTTCTTGAAACAGAGAGAGAGAGAGAGAGAGAGAGAGAGAGAGAGACCTAGGCAAAAAATCAAGGGACCAGGGTTCTAGGTCCAGCTTTTCTCTTAATTATAGTATCATCTCTCTCAAATGGCAACTTGAATAAATTCATTTTTAAATCATTTCTTATGCATTTCCTATGTGTCTAGCACTATGCTAATTGCCGAAGATACAAATATAAAAGTGAAATGGTCCCCAGTCTCAAGGAGCTTACAGTTTATCAGAGGAAGTAAAATGTATGCATGTAAGTAAATTGGGATTCAGGAAAGGCTTCATGTAGGAGGAATTGTGGACACTAAAAGGTGGCTCTGAGGAGGGGCGTGTGAATTCCAAGAATGACAGTGAGAATACCCAAAGGCATGCAACTGGCAGGTGGAATGTTGTCTGCAAGGAAGGAGTCAAAATAGGCTGAAGTAAACACTGTCTGAAAGGGAGAAATATACAATAATCCCAGAAAGGATGGCTAAGACTAGATCATGAAGACCTTTAAATAACAAACAGAGGAGTTTGTAATTTTTTTTAATCTAATATTAGAGATAAGACAGATCTACTGGAGATTACTGAGTAGGAGAGTAGCAAGTTCAGACCTGTGCCTCACGACTTTCTGTTTGCTTCTACATAAAGTATGAATGGATTGGAAAGGGGAGTAACAGAAGGCAGGGAGATCGTTGCAATTAAAGGGGGGGCACTGCAAAAGTGCAGGAGAGACCCAAGGAGAGATTGAATTAGTGTGAGTAGAAAGAAAGGGGTGGATGTAAGCGATGTTGTAGAGAGAGAATCAGCAAGAATTGGTGACTGATTAGCTATGAGGGATGAATAAGAGTGAAGAATCAAGAACGGCTCCAAAGTTTTGAACATGGGTGACTAGAAGGAAAATGGAACCTGATACAAAACTAGAAAAGTTAGGAAGAGAGGATGGTTTGGGAGTAAAGTGAGGCAGTACACACAGTGTAGTAGACTGACTATTGTCCTTTGGTTCAAGGAAACCATAGGCACGTATCCCAATTCTGACACCTACCAGTAACCATAGACAAATCAGCCCCTCTATGCCTCCATTTCCTCATCTGAAAAATGGTAATAATACCTGTAATACTTACCTCACAGCATTGTTGTAAAGAAAAACTGAAATAACACATATAAAATGATTTTAAAACTTTTAATTACAATATAAATATCAGTTATTATTTTAGACATGTTAAGTTTGAGAAGTCTCCTGGATAGCTCTAGGAGATACTTACTAGGCAATCAGTCATGGGGTGCTAGAGCTCAAGCAGGCAACTAGGGTTGACTAATCTAATCCCTCTTCTTTATGACACTCCTTCAGATAGTTGAAAATAGCTATCATATCCCTCTCCTAAGTCTTCTTCCATCCCCAGTTCTTTCAAGAGCTCTCCTGTGTTCTCCTGTGCCCTCATCATCCCTCGTCATTCCAGTTTGCTAATTTCTTTCCTCTAATGTAGCCAGAATTGAACACAACACTCTAAATGTTCTCTGACCCAGGCCTACCTGTCTGACAGGGTTGTCTTAAAGACAAAACAAGAAGACAGATGGAAAACACTTAGAGTCTGGTGGGATTTTCTGGGCCAGTCTGGGTACTTCTATGGGGTCCAAGCCAAGAGAAATAACTCTCAGGGATTACAAAGCAATGAATCCAAAGCAGGATTTTTTCACCCTCAGCAAGTCAGAGTCCTTAGCAGCCTCCCCCTCCTCAATGCATCACAAAGCCTACAGATGGTAGCATTCTCACCCCATACGGCACAATTAAAGGCTCTAAGTTAGTGGGTAATTAAAATGAAACCCAGAAGTGGTCATGAACAGAGTTATTTTCATAATAAAGGTGGCATTTTATTCATTGATTTATTTTAATATTTGAATGCCAAGAAGAGAAAAAAAAAGAGATTCATTTCTTACGGAAAAAAAACCACAGGAAAACAATTGAAACTGAATGCTTCAAAATTATAATGATTAAGCTTGCCTGCAAAGATGAGATATGAGAAGGCATCTCCCACACATACACTTTTTATAGAGGTGGGGGATTATGAGTTTGGGACATTTCATATACTATCAGAATTTTTCAGCATCTTGGCATAAGATATTGCTCTCTAGAAGAAAGAATTAGGAGAGAGACTTTGGGAAATGTAGGTAATAAAAAAATAAAAATACATGAAATGAATTTTTTTAAAACCAACACTAAAAAAAAAAACTTGCTTGTCTTAAATGTATTAATTTTCTATAGAGTTCAATAGTAGTATTTTATTGCTGTTCTAAGTAGGGTTTTTCCAGAAGCTTAGAACTGGAAATTCAAAGGTATTTATATAGCAAAGCTGTGTGGTTAATTAGTAAGTAGCTATATGCATCCATTTTCCTCTAGGTCACCACTGGTCATCAAGTCACTATCATCTGCTGTTTACTGGACCATGTGAAATGAGTGGGTGGTCTTGACTCAGTTTCTGCTGGGGCCCTTCCTGAGAGTGTCAACAGAGAAGCCAGAGTTTATCTGGGCAGAGTACAATGGCTCCCTTGCCCCTATAAACAGCTCTTAATACCTAGAGTTGGCAAGGAAGGCCATGGAAAGCTCAAGGATACACTGACTTCCTGCAAATATGAAGGATTTGAGCACTGATGCCTAAAGGGTTATTATTCTCTGAAAAGACTACAGTCACTAAAAGAAGAGTTGTGTAATTTTCCAATTCCTTTGTCATTTGTCAGTATTATGTGAAAGGACCTTGGGCTAGGTCAGGCTAACCCTGAACACGGAGGACCATTTGTCTGATGGAATGTACAGAAACCTTCAGGATTTGTACTTTGCCAGTGGGGAGGAAGGAAGTAGAAGTAACTTTTCACTCTGTGGGAGCTCTAATATTATTAAGCAATCCAAAAAAGAAAAAAGAAAATACAGTAAGTGCCTACTAAATGATAGGTATTAGACTAAATACTGGAGATAAACACATAAAAATTGAGGGGTTTTGCCTTCAAAGAGCTTATGGTCTAATGTTGGGGGAGAATCAGTTTACAAGTTCAAAGAGAAGTAAACTCATAAAATAAAGTTGTATATAAATATATAAAAATGATATATGTAAGTATATAAATATGAAATAATATGTAATAAAATTTTAATTTATATACAATATAATAATTATGAGTATATTATGTATAATAAATTTATGTATATTTTAAAAATAAATACACTGTAGATCTTTTGGTGGGGAGTGGCATTAACAATTGGGGGAAATAGGAAGGGTTGCTCTTAAGCTAAGCCTTGAACAAAGCTAGAGTTTCCAAGAGTTAGTTGTGAAGAAGGAAACCTTTCTAGGGTGGAGCTACAGCCTGTGTAAGCCATAGTATAGCTAGGAGACGGAACGTTATGTACCAAGAACAGCAAGAAGGTCAGTTTGGCAAGAGTTCTTGGTTCAGTCATTCCAGTCGTATCCAACTGTCCATGACCCTATTCAGGGTTTTCTCAGCAAAGATACTGGGGTGGTTTGCTATTTCCTTCTCCAGTTCATTTCACAAATGAGGAAACTGAAGCAAAACAGAGGTTAAGTGACTTGTATAGGGTCACACAGCTAGTGAGTATCTGAGGCTGAATTTGAACTCAGGTCTGACTCCAAGCCCAGTGCTCTATCCACTGCAGTGCCACCTAGCTGCTGCTAGAGTGCAGAGCAGCACAGAGGGGAATAATGTGTAATCAGGCTGGAGTCAGATCAAGAGGGATTCTGAAGAATCAGCCGAAGGGTTTATATACTATCACAGAGGTAATAGGAAGTTCCTAAAAAAATTCTTGATCAAGAAAGTAACATAAAGAAATTTGACTTACAGGAATATACGTTTGGGTATGATGGCTTTTGGTCCAGAATGCTTCGTCATTTCAATAGTACTCTCATCTCACAGTTTTAACTGCTGTTGGATATACTGCCTTGATGATTATAAATCCCATTCTTGGGTTCCAAAGACAGGTTGGAGCATGACCCAGAAGAGATCTGCATGTGAGAAGCCCATGGGATCAACCCTGTTTGTTGTAAATCCAGAGAGTTGTAGATCTTTGGTCAGGGGCCATGGGTTACTTACACACACACACACACACACACACACACACACAGCAAGGATAGACACAGGGTTAGTCATGCACTTAAGGTACATCCTTTTCTACAAGGTAAGATTGAAAGGGCTTCCATCACCTCTCTTACTCCATAACCCCACCCCCCAAAAAAACCTCCCACATACCTTTTGAAATTCTTCACTTCCCACAGTCATATTGTCTAAAAATTAACCAATTAAAGATTCTTTTAGGTTACTCTTTTATTCAAGATGCAACCTAAGCACCACCTTCTATATATAGCCTTTCCTGATGCCCCCAAATGCTAAGACACTCCTTCCCAAACTATCTTGTATTTATTTCCTTTATATTTATTCTGAATATATTCCTGTCTACTTATTGTCTCCTCCTGTTAAAATAATAATAGGTGGCATATACATATGTTCATATGTATATGTGTATATACACATATATTACTTTAAGGTTTACAAAATACTTTATACATATTATCTTATTGGATCCTCATAACAACAGGCAGGTCTATTATTATTACTAGTTTACAGATGAGGAAACTGAGGCCAACAGTGGTTAGGTGACTTGCCCGCTGTCACACTGCTATTAAGTGTCTCAGGCAGGATTTTAGCTCAGATCTGATTCCAAATCCAGTATTCTACCCACCATGGCACTGAGGGGTGTTGTATGATACTGTTTCATTCTTTTTATATGTATCCTCAATGTCTAGCACAGTTCTGAGCACACAATCGAGATTTAAGAAATACTCGTTGATTGAGGGAGTCTTCTAAAATGTAAATACTCTTAGGTAGGTTAGTCAGATAGTTTTTCTCCTATTACTTGGCTATTGCCATGCTAACAAGTCAGGTTCTAGTTCAGCAGAGAAACCAACAACCCTCTGGGATAAGAGGATGGCTGCCATAGATTAGACCCCATGCCATATCAGTGTGTGGGTGGGGAGCAGAGTCAGGGGCTAGGGGGTCAAGAAAGGCAAATTTGGTTGCTCCACCATTTTGCAGCTAGCTGGCACTAAATAGGTTAAAATATTCTATAATAATTGCATATTGTAATATAATAATACGATAGTAGCTCTTACTATGTGCCAGAAACTATGCTAAATGCTTTACAAATATTATCTCATTTACTCAAACTCTAAACTCCACATAGGCCTCAATCACATCCAGTTAATGAGAACTATAAAACATCTTATTGTGCTGATTATAACATTCAACTCAATGAGCAACCCATAAAGGTTATCTATCTATCTATCTATCTATCTATCTATCTATCTATCTATCTATCTATCTATCTACTTACTGTCTATCTCTTCTACCTACTTACCTACCTGCATATCTATCTTCTATCTGCCTGTCTGTCTGTTAATCTGTCTATCCATCCATTTATCTATCTTCATATATACAGACTATTTATGTTCCTATCAATATATGTGGCATACATATATGTGTCGCATATTTCCTTAGGGATTGCACCTAGGGTAATTTTTTCATTAAACATTTATTGAATACCTAATTGTGAAAGACACTCTTTTTATCTATCAAACTAAAGAAATCAAAACTTAACTAATCTTATTTTTTATCAAGAACTAAATTTTACTTTAAAAACAAACAAACAGTGAAACAAAAAATACCAATTTTTTCTTTAACACATTAAGGTATGCTTGGGCATATCCAGCATGCCACTATACATCCTGTGATATATATCTTAGGCAAGAAATGCAAATGGACAATGAGCCAAGAGAGGAATTAGAGGAGAAAGAGACCAGGCCAGATCATGTTCTGGCAAACAAATAGCACTTTGTATAATACTAAGCTGTCCCTAATACAAAGTCCACTTAAAAAAAATCACCAACATTGTCCTGGTGATGTCTATATAGTTACAGATAAGGAATTCTGCAGTTTCCAAAAGATCAAAATTTCAAGTCTCCCAGAGGGCAATGGAGAGATGCATGGTTAATATTTGTGGGCTGAAGTGTATTTCCAATGCTCATTTGAACGCAAGAAGTGACTTAAAAGATATCCTCAAGTGAATGTCAGATTAGAAGAAGGCCAGTCATGTAGCAAAGGTGAGGTATAACAGATGGATAGATTATGTACTCAACTGATGCCAGTGGAATGCTAAAAGACCTAAATGAAGACCTTTAGTGGTTAAGGTAGCTTCTCAAGGAAGGATTCTTGAGAGGATAAGGACAAAAATCCCAAGGGACAAGAAAGCAAGCAATCAGCATTGACTAGGAGAGGGCTCATTTGAAAAGGTTCACAGATTCATGTCCAGTTCAGCACAATGTATCTATGGATGGATTCAGAAGAAACATTTGGGACTATGCCATAAGAAATGATGAATATGAACCAAAGAAGAAGAGCCTGGGAATAATTTCGATGAACTGAGAAAGAGAGAGGGAAACAGGAACGGGAAAAAGATATAATGATGATTTACATGCAAAGGAAAATTAACAAAAAGAAGCCAAATGCTGTATGATTATAATGACAAAGCTTGGCTCCAAAGAAGAGGGCAAAAATGCATCTATGGGGGGGGGGGTTGAGCCAAGATGGCAGCTGGAAAGCAGGGACTTGCGTGAGCTTCCCCATCCAGGTCACTCCAAAAACCTACAAAAAATGGCTCTGAACAAATTTTAGAACTACAGAACCCACAGAATAGCAGAAGGAAGCAGGGCTCCAGCCCAGGACAGCCTGCAGGGTCACTGGGGTAAAGGCAATTGCTGACAGAGCTGGGAGCAGTGCAGAGCAGAACCCAGCATGAGCTGCACCTGGGCCAACAAGACTGGGAGACGGGTGGAACAGGCCCTAGTGCCCTGAATCAGTGACCTGTGGCAGTTTCCAGACTTCTCAACCCACAAACACCAAAGACAACAGAGAAGGCTAGTAGGAAAACCTTTGGGGACAGAGTGAAAGGAGTTCATGGTTTGGCCACCACCCCGGGGTGCAGCTACAGAAATACAGCTGCAGTTGCTTCTGGCCCCAGGCCCACCTGGTGGGAGGGATTAAGTGGCAGATAAGAGTGGGAGTGTAGAGCCTGTTTAAGATCTAAGTCAGGTCCAGGTTGGTGGTTCTTGGGGGAGGAGGATCACTGGTGTGGCAGAGCTTGCTGTGTAGAAATAGCTCTGAAAACAACAGTGCAACCCCTCAAGCTTGGAACAAAGTACTCTCTACTCCACAAGCAGTCATACCCTGACAAAAAACTCAAGGGTCAAGTGAGTTGGCTGGGAACATGGCCAGGCAGCAAAAACGCACCCAGATTCAGTTTCAGACTCTAGAATCCTTCCTTGGTGACAAAGAAGACCAAAACATACAGCCAGAAGAAGTCAACAAAGTCAAAGAGCCTATAACAAAAGCCTCCAAGAAAAACATGAACTGGTCTCAGGCCATGGAAGAGCTCAAAAAGGATTTGGAAAAGCAAGTTAGAGAAGTAGAGGAAAAATTGAGAGGAGAAATGAGAAGGATGAGAGAAAACCATGAAAAACAAGTCAATGACTTGCTTAAGGAGACCCAAAAATATACTGAAAAATATAAAAATAGACTAACTCAAATG
>CM053623.1:185468721-185520542 GCA_028646595.1 Phalanger gymnotis
AATCTGGCTTCAGATCTTATTCCACTGAAACCATTCTCTCCAAAGTTACTAATCATCTCTTAGTGACCAAATCTTTTTCTCAATCCTCAATTTCCTTGACCTCTCTGCAGCCTTTGACACCATTGATCACTCTTTCCTCCTGGATACTCTCTTCTCCCTTTCTGGACACAACTCTCTTATTGGTCTTCTTACCCATCTGACTATTTCTTCTCTGTCTCCTTCACTGGATCTTTCTCTAGCTCATGCCCTCAAACAATAGATGGGCTTAGTCCTGGGCCCTCTATGCTACTTCGCTTGGTTATCTCATCAGCTACCATGGATTTAATTTCCATCTTCAGGCTGATGATCTTCAGATCTACCTTTCTGACCCAATCTCTCTGCTGACCCCCAGTCTAACATCTTCAGTTGTCTTTCAGACATCGTGAACTAAATGTCGAGTAGAAATCTGAAATTCAGTATGTCGGTAAGAGAACTTATTATCTTTCCCACTAAACACTGGCCCCCTCCTACCTCCCTTATTATTGTAGAAGGCAACAACATCCTCCCAGTACCAGTCCCTGAGGATTCATCCTAGAATCTTCACTATTTTCAACCCCCATATTCAATCTGTTGCCAAGGCTTATTGATTTGACCTTTGCAACATCTCTTGAGAATATAATGTTCCATGCCCTTTGGTCTTTTTAATGTTGTAAGAGACAGGGGAAGAGTTTTGTTTCCACAGAGTTGAAAGCATTCCTCTTCCTCCCCCTCCCCACCCCCCAGCTTTAGCAGAATGTAAATCAGGTGACTGGTTAGAACTAGTTCTAATCAAAGCTGGGGTGAAAGGTTAGATGCTTGTACAGTTTAAAGGAGCCATTTGAGGACAGCATGGGCATGACATAGACAGTCAGGGGGTTGTATCTGGCCAATGAAGAGCCTGCCGGGAGATTCAAAGGGAAAGTCAATAAAAGGATTGGCGTCCATCTGAGTCCTTTGTACTATCCTGTACTCTGAGGGATGTGCCCATTTATTCAGACTGAATAAATGTAAAACATAATTAAAGCGCCCCCACTTGGGTGGCGTCTTTTCTCATGAGAAAGCAATAAAATTCCTTTTCAGCTTCTCTCAAGAATAGTCTCTATTTTTAATGTGAGCAGTGGTCTCTGACCCACACAATGTCGACACTGCTAAATCTTGTGTTATCCTGACTGTAGTACTATAGTATTAATTGTTTTTTCTAGTTGCTTGTAGTATTCTCTCCTTGACCTGGGAGCTTTGAGACTTAGCTATGATATTCCTATGAGTTTTCACCTTGGAATCTCTTTCAAGTGGTGATCAATGGATTTTTTTCTATTTCTATTTTACCCTCTCATTCTAAAACTTCAGGGCAATTTTCCTTAATAATCCATTGAAGTATAGTGTCTAGACTCTTTTTTTGATCATAACTTTCCAATAGTCCAATAACTTTTATAATTGTCTCTCCCAAATCTGTTCTCTAGGTCAGTTGTTCTTCTAATGAGATGCCTCACAGTCTCTTCTATTGTTTCATTCTTCTGATTTTGTTTTATTTCTTAGTCACTTATGAAGTCATTGGCTTCTCCTTGTCCAATTCTAATTTTTAAGGAGTTATTTTTTCCATAAATTTTTGAGTCTTTTTTTCCAATTAGTTGACTTCTTTTTCACAATTTTCTTGATTTTCTTGCATTGCTTTTTTTTTCTATTTTTCCTCAACCTCTTTTATTTGATTTTTAAAGTTCTTTTAAAGCTCTTCCAAAAACTCTTTTGGGGCTTTTGACCACTTTGCTTTTTACTTTGAGACAGAAATAGCTGTTTTAACTTCATTATCTTCTTCTCTGTTTGAACCCAGATCTTCTCTGTCACCATAGTAGCTATCTATGATTGGGTTCTTTCTCTTTTGCTTGCTCATTTTTTTTTAAAGTGGCTTATTTCTCATCCATTAATTTTGTGTTAAAGTAAGTCTCTAGTCCCAAGCTGTGGAGGCTATCTCAGGTTTCAGGTTTTTTGTGCTGTGCTTTTCTTAGCCCTGACTTCAGGTATTCCTCTCTACCCCTGCTGTTACCATAAACTCTCTTGCTCCCTGTGGTCCCTCTCATGGCTATAAACTTCAGCTCACAGCTCTGCCCTGGAACTAAAACTAGGGACTCCACTCTCCTACAAGTGCTCACAGTCAACAGAGGCCCCACTCTCTGCAACTACTTTCACCAGCATGGGCTCACTCCTCTTTGCTCACAGCACACAGCCCAGATTGCTTCAGATCAGCACACCTGGGCCTGGTATCCAGTCAGTGGTGAGCCCTGTTATCTTCCCCTTATCAGCTCTATGACCCCCCCACACCGTCTATGAGGCAAAAATTCCAGAGAGCCTGCCTCCTAAAACAGCTGGCCCCAGGGTATGTTGTTCGTTAATTTGGCAGTATCTGCCCAGAGCTATTTGCACTTCAATCAAGTCAAACCATCACCCCTGGAGATTTGGTCTTTCCTAACATCCTCCCAAGTTGTCTTGGGCTGGAAAGCTGCTTTATACTGACTTTTAATTATTTCTGCCACTCAAAGTTCACTTTGAGGTATTTTTAAAATAATGTTTGTGGGGGAATTTAGCAGAGCCAGGTAATTTCCTGCCTTATTCTGCCATCTTTCCAGAATCATCATTGTTAGCAATAGTTTATAAGGTCCGCTTGACTCCATTCTCCAGGATGTCTGGCTCTAGATCAGTAACCACACCATCCTGGTTATTGGTGATGTTAAGATCTTTCTTGTATAGTTCTTTTCTGTATTCTTGTTCCTTCTTAATAACTTTTGCTTTATTAAACCTCTATCATTTTTGTCTTTTATCATGCCCATTTTTGTATGACACATTTCCTTCATATCTCTAATTTTCTTGAAGAGATCTCTTGTCATTGTATTGTTTTCTTCCATTGCTTTGCATTGTTCATTTAAGAAAAGCTTCTTATCTTCCTTTGCTATTCTCAAGAATTCTGCATTCAATTGAGTGTATATTTCCCTTTCTCCTTTCCCTTTCCTTCTTTCCTCAACTAACCGACTTCTCTGGCTTCCTTTAAGTCCCAACTAAAATCCTACCTTCTACATGATTCCTTCCCCAAACCCTTAATTCTAGTGTCTTCCCTGTATTAATTATTTCCCATTTATCCTGTATATAGCTTGCTTTGTATATTTTTGTTAGCATGTTGTCTCTCCCCATCAGATTGTAAGCTCCTTGAGGGCCAGGATTATCTTTCGCTTTTTTTTTTTATCTCCAGCCTTATCACGGTGCCAAGCCCATGCTACTTAGTATTTAGTTTATTGATTCATTACTTGTAAAGTGCTTTGAAAACTTTAAATCACTATTTAAATGGTAGTTATTATTCATTAGAGCTATTGATATGTGAAATGGACAGAGGTAATAGGTTCTCCATTATTGGAAGTCTTCAAGTAGAAATGACCACTCTTGGAAATATTGTAAAGATGATTTTTTTTTCAGATATATTATACTTCAAAATGCTATGATTCTGCAATTAGTCTGGTAGTGGAATATGTAACGAAATGTTCCCTATTTCCATCAAGGATACCATTATTCTTCCAGTCATCAAGGTTCATAATCTTGGAGTCATTCTCAATTAGTCAACAACTCAGTCTTGTCAATTCTACTACCACAACATCTCTCAAAAGTGTTGCTTTCCCCCAACTGATAAATGGTCGAAGGATATGAACAGGCAGGCATATGAAGAAGAGTTCTAAACTACTTTTGATTAGAGAAAAGCAAATTAAAACAACTCTGAGGTACCATCTCACACCTATTAGATTGGCTAATATGACAAAAAAAAAGGATGAGGATGTGGGAAAATTGAGACACTAATGCATTGTTGGTGGAGTTGTGAACTGATCCAATCATTCTGAAGAGCAATTTGGAACTATGCCCAAAGGGCAACCAAACTGTGTGTACCTTTTGATTCAGCAATACCACTACTAGATCAGTATCCCAAAGAGATCATTTGAAAAAGGGAAAAGGGCCTACATATGCAAAAATATTTCTAGCAGACCTTTTTGTGGTGGCAAAATATTGGAAATTAAGGGGATGCCCATCAGTTGGGGAATGGCAGAGAAAGTTGTGGTACGTGCATGTAATGGAATACTATTGTGCAATAAGAAATGGTGAACAAGCAGATTTCACAAAATCCTGGAAAAATTTGTACAAGCTGATGCAAAGTGAGATAACCAGAACTAGGAAAATACTGTACACAGTATCAGCAACATTATGTGATGATCAACTATGAATGACAGCTCTTCTCAGCAGAATGACAGCTCTTCTCAGCAACATAATGATCCAAGAAAAGTGCAAAAGACTCATGAAGGAAAATGCTATGCATATCCAGATAAAGAACTGATGGACTCTGAATGCAGATCAAAGCATATTTTTTTTCACTTATTTTATTCTTTGTTGTGTTTTTTAAAATCTGTTTCTTCTTTCACAATTGTGACTAATATGGAAATATTTTTACATGATAGTATGTATATATATGTATATATACATATACATATACATATATATATATATCTCAAACTGCCTATCATTTTCAGAAAAGGGGAGGGGATAAAGGGAGGGAGGGAAGAAAAATTTAGAACTCCAGATCTTGTAAAAAGGAATGCTAAAAATTTTCTTGATGTGTAACTGTGGAAAAAAATAAAATGTTATTATAAAAAAACTGTCCCTTCTCTACAAAAGGACATCATGCTAGGTCAACTCCTCGTAACCTCCCAGATGGACTGTTATAATAGCCTCCTTATTGATTTCCCTTCTTCAAAGCCTCCCCCTTCTGTAATACATCCTCTACACAACTACCAAAGTGATATTCCTAAACCACAGGTCTGGTCATATCACTCCCTATTCCATAAATTTCAATGACTCTCTATTACTTCTGAATTAGATTAAATTAAATAGATACTACCCTGACTGTCATGTAGAACCCTTCATAATTTAGATACAGCCTACTTTCCAAATTTATTATACATTACTCCCCTTCACCCACTCTACAGGCTTGGTACATTGACTTTCTTACTGGTCTTCACATACAACACTCCATCTTTCTCTGAACCTTTGTATTGGCTGTCCCCTATGTTTTAACTACATTCACTTCTACCTCTTAGAATCCCTAACTTCTTTCATGTTTCAGCCCCAGCCCCAGCTCCTATGTAAGGTCTTTCCTTATCCACCTAAATACCAGTATTCCCCAAATTACCCTGAATTTATATCAAATATGCTCTGTGTCTACTTATATTGCACTTGTTTCTCAAGTAGAACAAAAGTTCTCTGAGGGCAGCGATTATTTCATTTTTATTTTGTCTTGGCATCCTACCACTAAGCACAGTTTCTGATTAGTAACAGAAACTAAATAAATGCTTATCATACATTGGAGTCAGGGAGATTGGAAGTACCCCCAGTAGTCCAGGTGACAGGCAATAAAGACCCGAATCCAAGTAGTGGCTGTGGGAAAGAGACTGTGAAAAATATTATAGAAATTGAGTTGACAAAACTCCATGCCTGATTCAGTGTGGGCAGCTAGGTAGAGATTATGGAGTGAAACCTGACTCCTAGGTTTTAAGTGAGGGTGACCAGGAGAATCATTTTATCATTAACAAAAATGAAGAGGTTGAGAGGAACACAGGAAAGGTTCACTTTGAAGATGCTGAATGTGAGGTCCCAGCAGTCCATTCAGGGGAGGATATCCAATGAGGAGCTGAGGGTTTAGAACTACTGCTAAGAAGAAAGAATAGGGTTGGAGATAATAGATTTGAGTATCATAAACAAGAAATGATCATTAAAGCCTGGAAGAGTTGATGAGCTAATCAGAAGCCACAGACTATAGAAAGAAGAAAAAGGCAGTGGGGAAGGGAACAAGGGCAGAACCTTGAAAAATACCTAAAGGGGATTGAGGGAGCAAGAAGTGCCAACAAGATAGAGATATTAAAAAGTGATTAAGGAGGAAGGAGAGGGGAAGAACTATGAGAATTCAGTCATGGAAGCTGAGAGAGGAGAGGCCAAGAAAGATAAAGTGATAGTCATAAATGTTTACTACTTTAGATATGAGGAATGAGGACTGAGAAAAAAACAACTTTGGATTAACAGATTAGGAGGTCTTTTGTCACCCACCCTCTGAGAAAAGTCTCAGTAAGGTAGTAAGTATGGAAACTAGACTGGAAGAATTTGAGCAGTAGTTGGCCAAGAAGTAGAGGTGGAAAGTAGAGAAGTTTCAAGAAGTTTGTGAGGGAAAAGAAAAAGAGTGGTGGGATGAGGTCATCGGGACCAGGAAGTGATGTGTTTCAAGGCGAAGGTATATAAACAGGAGGTAACAAAGCCAATGGAAAGAGACAGAAATTTGAAGAGAGAGCATAATAATAGCTCACATTTTTTAGCCAGCTTTAAGTTTTGTAAAAGCACTTTACCTCTTTATAACTTTATTTGATCTTCACAACTACCTTTGTGAAGCTAGGGCTACTATTTGTTCCCATTTCACAAATGAGGGAATGGAAACCACCAGAAATAAAGTGGCCTGCCCCAAATCATGTAGCTAATAAATGTCCGAGGCAGAATTTGAACTTAAGTCTTTATGACTCCATGTTCAGTACCCTATTCACTATTCTACCTAATTGCCACTCAAAGGCCATTAATGGAGCAAATCAGAGACAGGAGACTTGGGAATCAATGATATATTTGGAAGGAATGGCTGGGGGTGGGGGAATAGAACCTCTTTTTTTTTGTTTGAAAAGAGGAACAAAGGAGAAATGAATGGGTGAAGATATGAAGAAATTTTGAGGTGAGGAAGAAGAAAGTTGGCAGATATCAGATCTCATTAGATCAGGTGACCTGCATCTTCTCAGAAAACAAATGATAAAGTTATCTGACTTTAAGAGGGAGGAGGATAGGGATAAGTCAGGGGCTTCAGGAGATACAAGTTTTGACTGACTACTTTGGAGAATGTGAGCATCAGTACATAAGACATTAAGAAAGTACTAAGCAGTAGTAAAGATGAGCTGAGGTCAATTAGCTTGACTTTCTGGTAGATCCCATCAGGGCAGTTTGTTTCTATTCTCCAACAGCTTTTGGCATTGGTGAATGGGAAGAAAAAAATGATGATGGTGATGGGTGACAGAGTTGGAGACTGGCAAAAGTGGTAAAAATCAAGGGAAAGAAAGAACAAGCATTTATTAAGCACCTACTATGTGCCTAGCACTGTGCCAAATGATTTACAAATATTATCTCATTTGAGCCTCACAATAACCCTGGAAACTAAGTGCTGTTATCATCCTTACTTTACAGTTGAAATGAATGAAGCAGGCAAAGGTTATATTTTTTGCCCAAGTCCACACAGCTGGTAAGTGTCTGATGCTGGATTTGAGTCGAGATCTTCCTGCCTGCAGGCCTGTCTGTCTAGCCATTGTATCAACTAGATTCCTCAAGACAGGTGAATAAACAATAACCTTTAGTAACAGAATGGAATATTTTTGCACTGTTTGAAAGAAATGAACACGAAGAATTCAAGGAAACACGAGAAGACAGATGAGTTGACGCAGAGTGAAATAAGCAGAACCAAGAAACTAACATACACAACGATTGCAAAAATGTAAATAGAAATATACACAAAGAATAATAGAATATATAGAAAGACAATAGAAATAAATAGAAATAACAACGACAAATACAAAACTCTGAATACTGTGCCATTCCAATGGCCAAGCATGGCTCTAGGGCAGAGGTAAGAAAATAGCTTCCTTCCCTTTGCAGATGTGGGAGACTGTGGGTGTGAAAGGTTGCATATACTACCATGTAGTTTTGCTGACTTGGTTTTTTCCCCTCTTTTTATTCTTTGCTCCAAGGAATGAATTACTGGGGGGGAAAAAAGAGGGATATTTTCAGAAAAGAATATAAAACAAAAATATATATATATAAAAGGGTTTTTAAAATAAAATCAAAGGAAAAAGAGACAATAAGTCGATCATATCCAAATTAGTGAAGTAGCTGATGTGGAACTCAGATTGGGTAGTGATGAAAATGAAGCTAGAACAAGGATTTGTGAAAGTGGGGAAAGGGTCAATGGCTTCAAGATTCTAATGAAGCCCCAAAACAGGTTTGGTATGGTAGGCATGAGACAGAAGGAGAGATGGAAGAACAGGAAATTGTGGTCAGAGAAAAGCATTTCTGAATTGAGAAAGCCAGAACAGGTAAGATAATTGACAACAGCAAGAGTTATTTACATGCTTAAAGTTGATTCCAGTCAATTCAACAAATATTTACTCAGTGCTCACTGTGTATAGAATATTGTTCTGGCCTTTGGGAGAGATTTAAAGGCTTAAATTAAGCATGGCCCCTTCCTTCAAGGAGCTCGTGGTCTAGGAGGGAGATAATATAAGCAACACAGAAAGCTATGATACACAGTAGTCTATGGTCAGCACTAACCAGCTAACTCCATGATCAGTGTTCTACCCACTCTGCCACCTAGTTGAACAGGTATAAAAATACCTGAAGTACTAGGAGAGCTCACTGGAACAAAGTACTGGATTTAGTGTCAAATAACCTAGGTTCAAATGATGGCCCTCCTACTTACTCCCCACTTAACCTTAAGCAAGTCACTTAACCTCTCTAGGCCTTAGTTTCTTCATCTGTAAAATAAAAGAGAGAGAAACAGGGCTAGGCTGCACATTGTCCAAGGTTCCTTCAAGTTTTAAATCTATGATCCTATGATCTGGGAAAGTCATTATCAGTTTGAGGGGATAAGAAAGTTTTATTGAAAGAAGAAACATTTGCTTTGGACTTTAATGAATGGGTTGGAGTTCAACAGGCAAAATTAGGAAGAGAGAAGGAGAAGAAGGAGAAAAAGCAGGATGAAGATATGGCAGAAGAAGATGAGGGAGACGAGAAGAAGGAGAAAGGAAAGGAGACAGGGCTAGCAGGATGGACTGAAATGTAATAAAATGAAATTCAGTTCAAGTCAATAAACATTTATTAAGCACCTACTATGTGGCAGGTGCTAAGCACTGCCTGTGCTAAGCACTGAGGACACAAAAAGAGGCAAAAGACAGCACCTGTCCTCGAGGAGCTTACAGTCTAATGAGAAAGACAGCAAACAAATATGGACAAAGCAAGTTATATACAGAATAAATAGGAAATAATTAAAAGAGGGAAGGTGGGGGCAGGATTAGGAAAGGCTTCTTGTAGAAAGATGCTATTTAAAAGAAGCCAGGAAGGTCAGCAGTTGGTGTGGAGGAGGGAGAGTATTCCAGACAGGAGTGACAGCCAGAGGAAATGCCCCTAGAATGGAGAGTTGGGGGGGTCTTCTTCATGGAAAAGCCAGGAGACCAATGTCACTGGATCAAAATGTGCATGTCAGAAAGTGAGTTATAAGAAGACTGGAAAGTCAGAGCGGGGCTAGGTTATGAATGGCTTTGAAGAACAAACCAATCATTTTGTATTTGCTCCTAGAAGCGAAAGGGAATCATTAGAGTCTATTGAGTTGGAGGGTTCCACAATCAGAGCTGCATTTTAGGAAAATCACTTTAGTAGCTGAATGGAGAATGGATAAACATAAGGTCTTTTATATGGGCACAAAAATCCATCCCACAAATTTTAGGTGGAGGAGACATAGGTCCACAATGTATTGTAAGCTCAAGTTATGAGTGTGACACGGAAGCTAGAAAAAACTAATGCGACCTTGAACTGCATTAAGAGGGTCATGGCTTTTAGGAATAGGGAGAGAATAGTCCCACAGTACTCTGCTCTAGTCAGAAGGTATCTAGAATATTGTATTCAGTCCTGGATTAATTAGCCATGGGTTAATTAGGACATTGACAAAGTTGTAAATGTTCAGAGGAGGGCAACCAAGATGTTGAAGACCTTCAAGTCAATGACATATGAGGACTGATTGAAGGAACTGGATGTGTTTCACCTTGAAAAAAGGTGGCTATAGGGAAATTATAGTTGCCCTCAAGTATTTAAAAGGCTGGTCTGTTTGGCTCCAGAGGGCTGAACCAAGTGCAATGGATAGAAGTGGCAGAGAGGCAACTTTAGGCTTGATTTCAGGAAAAAACATTCTAATTATTAGAGTTGTCCAAAAGTGGAATGATCTGCCTTAAAAGGTGTTGGGTTTCTCTTCCATGGAGGCATTTGAGATGAGGTTGGATAATAACTTATTGGATGTTATAGTAAGAATTTCTTTTGTCATGTATTGTACTACAAGCCTGTCAACATGCCTTCCAATCCTCATATTTTGTGTTTCTGTGAGGGTTATGAATATGTAAACAGAGAGAAGGTCAGTTTGGCTGGATCAGAGTCCAGAATGGGGAGTAATACACAGTGGGGCTGGAAAGATAGGTTGGGACAAGATTGTGAAGGTTCCTGAAGGCTAAATTGAGGGGCTTACATTTGATCCTTAATAAAAAAGAAGTCATGTTTATTGAGTAGAGGAGTGACATGGTCATATCTAACCTTAGGAAAAATCACTTTGGCAATAATCAGAAGGATAGATTGAATGGGAAGAGATTGGAGACAGAGAGATCAATTAGGAAACCATTACAAAAATTTAGATAAGAGGTGCTAAGTACCTGAAAGAAAGTGATAGCTGTATGAGTAGACAGAGGTGGATCAGTTACAAAAGTTGTAGACTCAGAAATGGAAAGATTTGGCATCTGGTTGGATATGTAGTAGGATGAAGAGTGAGGAGCCAAGGATAATATCAAGGTTATAAATCTGGAAGACTATAAGAATGGTGGTACCTTTAATAGAAATAGGGAAATATGGGAAATGAACGGGTTGGGGCGGGGGCAGAAGGGAAGATAATAAGTTCTATTTTTAATATGGTGGATTTGAGATGTCTCTGAGACATCCAATTTGGATTCCAAAGGCAATTGGTGATGTGAGTTGAAACTCAGAGTAGAGAGTAAGGTTGGATATGCAGACCTGGAAGGTTTTTGGTTAGAAATAATTAAACCATGAGAAATGGCCAAGTCACCAAAGAAGGGATTGTAGAGGGAAGAGTAGGGAATCAAGGGTGGGGCCTTGGGGAACTCCCACATTTAGAAGGCATGATTTGCATGACAATTCTGCAGAGGCTGAGATTAAAGGTGGAAGGGACCTTAAAAGCCACCTAGTTATTTTACATATGTGGAAACTGAGGCTCAAAAAACATACGGTGACTTGCCCAAGATCACACATGTAAAAAAGGACAGAGCTGGGTTTCAACCCAGATCCCCTGATTCCAAAGCCTTCCCACTTTTCCCTGTACCATGCTACCCCCCAAATTCCCGTTTCCTATGCATTGCCATATTATTTGTCCTAGATGATATATTAACATTTTATGATCTCTACCCCCTCCCCATAAATATTTCTTAAATTAAAACCCCATGTAATTACATTTCAGGAATGGTCTCTAGTGAAAGCTTCATTTGACCCAATGCATAATTTATCTCCTTCCCAGAAAAACTTCTCTTTCTTAAATAGGAAGAGAAATAAAGGGATGTCTGCCTGGCAAGCCACCCCCTTCATCCTCATCACAAATGCACGTGCATCCTTGCAAGAAAAAGAAAAATCTATGGTGAGAAGCCGCTTCTGAATGGAACAATAAATCACAAGCTAGTAGGCTTTGTCCTCAGCCACTCTGTATGCAGGACAGGATTTAGAGAAAGGGTTAAGGAAAAAGCCTTTGCTCCTCTTCTCCCCCCTCGCCCTTGTGCACAGGAAGACAATCCAAGAGTATCTGATATTCACAGACAGTTGGACAGCAGCTGAGGTTTCATTAAGAATCCCACGTATGGCCATCAGCAGTGTATACCTCCATGTCCCCAAGAGCCGCAGGCGGGTGGAACAGATGGTAGAAATCATCCACACACACAGTCATCAGGGGAACCTCAGGCCACATGCTTGGATTTTTCTCAATGAACCGCACCACAGAGTGCGGGGAACATTTGATCCATATGACTGCAGCTGCTCAGTCCTCAGGGTAAGGGGGAGACCTTTGATTGGTGGGACTACTCAGGTTATTAATGGGTCATGCTGTGACATGAGTAGGCCGGAAACATCCTCTCTCCCAGGGGAGAGGAAGGAAGTAAAAGGAAAGAAAGAAAAGAAAGGAGAGGAGAGGAGAGGAAAGGGAAAGGAAAAGAAGGGAAAAGAAGGAAGGAAAGGAAGAAAGAAGGAAGGAAAGAAAGAAAGAAGGAAGGAAGACAGAGAAAGAGACAGGGAAGGAAAGAAGGGGAGGAGAGAGAGGGAGAAAGTAAGAAAAAAGGGGAGAGATGGAGAAAAGAAGGAAGTAAGAAAGGAAGAAAGACAGAGAGAGAGGAGGGAGGGAGGAAGGGAAGGAGAGAGAGAGGGAGAAAGGAAGAAAGAAAGGAGAGAGATGGAGGAAGGAAGGAAGGAAGGAAGGAAGGAAGGAAGGAAGGAAGGAAGGAAGGAAGGAAGGAAGGAAGGAAGGAAGGAAGGAAAGAAGAAGGAAGGAAGGAGGCAAGGGAGGGAGGGTGGGAGAAAGGGAGGAGAAGACAAGAGAAGAGAAGGACACGCTTCATAATCTAGATAGTTCCATTTTTATAGATCACAGTGGAACATAATCTGCTTGGCAACAGCAGGGGCTCCCTGAGACATGCTGCTTTCTGATTTTATTTCTTTTTTCTGTTTCCATGAAGAATGACAAGGGAATTGCTTCTACAGTTAGCTTCTTCCTCCGCCCTCAGAGGAGAGACACTCTAGCTTCCTTATACATTCCTTAATACTTTCCCTATACAAGAGACCCCCAAGAGCCTGACTTTCCTCATACAAGCACCCAGAACAAAAAAATAAAGACTCTTTCCCCTTTTCTGCTTCTCGGGGCACTGTCCTCGTTTGCACTCAGTTCTGCCCTTTGATCAGCAGATACCCAACCCGGCTTTTTTGTTTCCGGTTTGTCGATGAAACCAGAGAGATGGGAATGAGTGGGTGTGAATAAATTTACTCTTTTTACCTGTTTGCTAGTATTCTTCTATTGAAAATTTTCTTAGGCTATTTCAAATATCATGAGGGAAAGAAAAAAAAAACATTCCTAAACCGCAGTGTGAAGCTGATGCATCCGCCCAAGCTCTTCCCTGCCTCACCCCTTACCTTATCCTCTCAAGGATCATCTCTTCATTAAGGGGGGGGGGGAGCGGGGGCGGTGGGGAGGCGGGGTTGGAGGGCAAGGAGAGGAACCGGAAAATAATGAGAGCTGACACTTCTATAGCACGTGAAGATATGTAACACTTCTACCACCGCATTTGAGTCTTACAACACCCTTATAAAGGCCATGTTATTATTACCACCACCCCCATTTTCCAGAGAGGAAAAGTGAGACCTAGAGACGTTAAATGACTTACAAAGTAGTAAGTGTCTGAGGTGGGATTCTAATCTGGTTCTTTCTCTCTCTAAGCCTGGTTCCCAATGTACTCTACCACAATGCCTCTGAGAAAAACAGCTGTAAAAGGTAACTAGTTCTAAATGTAGGTGGAGGGGTAAGGGTCAGGAATAAGGGAAAATGGTCTTTGAGGGGCTGTGACTCCATCATTTTCTAGGAAGACCTGCACCTCCTCGAGCTAAATGTATTCATTTGCAGCTAAGTGGCTTGAAAGAAATAAATTGAACCCCTGGAAATAATTAAAACCAAGGAGGATGAATACATTTCCTCCCTGTTTTGGTCTCTTGGGAATGACTTTGACCTTTGCTTCTCCTCCTGCACTTCTCCTCCTTCTCCACACTCCTCTTGCCCCTCATATGATTCACTGGATTTTCCTTGAAAATCAATGGGGAGGGAGCAGCCAGGCTTTCCCTTCACCCTTTAGCCCACCTGCATTTTAGGAAGCCTGTGTACAGGGCTCTCATCCCCAAAGCTACCCTGCCTGTCCTGCCTGGCTCCCCTTTTCCCTCTCCTTTCTTCCCTCTCCCTGTTCTCTCTTCCCACCTCCTTCTCCCTCCTTTGTCTCCTCTCCTCTCTGTCTCTGTTTTTGTCTCCTCCCTCCTGCTTTTTCTTTTTCTCCTCCTCCTTCTCTACCACCATCTGTCTCTTCTCCTCTTTTCTATCTCATTCTATCTCTGTGTGTATGTGTGTGTCTGTCTTTCTCCCTCTTTCTTTGTCTCTGTCTCTCTATTTGTCTGTCTCTCTGTTTCTGCCTGTCTGTCTGTCTCTCTCTGTCTCACTGTATCTGTGTCCCTCTGTATCTGTGTCTCTCTCTGTCTCTCCCTCCCCTGCTCTCTTTCTCACACACAAACACACACACACACACACTTTTCTTCTGCTTCCTTTTGCAACACTCCTCCTCCATGCTATGGATCAGAGAATCTCAGAATTGGAAGAGACCCCAAAGGAGTCATCTAATCCACCCCCTACCCTGCCATGAACAACAGCCACAATATCCTTGACAAGTGGACAGAACCTGATGCCTAGACTGACTAAGTACAATAACGTATCACCAGCCCACCAAGCTTGCAGTAGGTGCCTGAAAAGAACAAAGCTAAACTGCTCTTCCATACAGCAGGAACTGGAGGAAGAACAGGTAGCAAAGCTAACAAGAATGTGACCATTAAAGTGAGGTGCAGAAGGGAAAGTGGAGGCATGGCCTGGGGCAAGGTGATTTCAATAGATTTGTGATCCTGAAACCAAAACAGCAGAGATCTTATATTCTACTAGCTGGTATGTTTTCTCACTATATTTTCATTTTCCATGATCCCTCAAAGAGAGAAAGAGAAATACCAGCTTTGAGATTAGGATGGAACTAGTCCCAAATACAAAAGGGTATTTGCCCCATGGATCCCTTTTTGAGGACATCCGGGACAGAGCAAAAATAGCTTTCCATGTCCTTCAAGGTTTCAGAGCTGGAAGGGATCATAAGGCTACAGGATTGTAGATTGAGTTAGAAGAGGCCATTAGTCCACAGATGGGGAAACTGAGGCCCAGGAAGGCCATGCCTGTGACTTGCACAAGGTCACATGGATAATAAGTGTCAGATGATATTTGACAAGGGATCTTACCCTTCTTTTTTGAGACCCAAAGTAGCCAAGGAAGCAAATAACAGAGCTAGGATTCAAACTCAGGTCTTCTGACCCTAGATCCACAACTCTTTCCCCCTGTTCCCTGTCCACCTCTCTAAGAAACTCTGGGTAGTTATTTACACTCATGAGAGTTTTTCTTTCCATTAGTTTGTCTAGCCCAAGAGCTCCCGTTGACCCAATTCTAAGGTTTCAGATCTGTTGCCTCAGTGAGTTTGGATTTAACTAAGAACCACAGAATTCAGCCCATTCCATTAAACATTTCATCCAATAAAATGAGATGTGCAACTTCAACATCTATGCCACTGGACACAGCCAACTTTAGTTTTTTCACAGAGACTAGAAAGGTTGGGGGCTCTACCTTAATCCTCTCCAAAGCAGGGCCGGTACAATTACTATAGAGAATTTCCCAGTGAGTCAGCTCCCTCTATCAAGTCCATCATCCACAGCTCTGCATCTTAAAGAGTTTCAGAGTATTCTGTGACAAAATTTTATGCTTTTTCGTTAAGTCACTTCTGATTCTCCATGACCCCATTTGAAGTTTTCTTGGCATAGATCCTGGTGTGGTTTGACATTTCCTTCTCCAGCTCACTTTACAGATGAGGAAACTGAGGCAAACAGGGTTTATAATGAAAATCAAATGAAATAATATATATTCTATATACATACATTTAAACTTTAAATGTAAGTAAATATATACATGCACACATGTATATATACACATTTAATTAAATGTAATTTTATTAAAATTCATGTAAAATTAATTTCATTAAAGTAGTAAATATTTAATTTAATAATTTAATTGAATTATATAAAGTACATAATACATATAAATGTCAGTAAGCAATGCCTATTGTTAGTCACAGGTCTAGACATCCCTCCCCCAAAATATGTACTATCCCCGCGGATATAAAGCTGGAAAGTCAGGCCTTGTGTCAATCAGTCAATAAGTCTCAGTATCAGTAGCATGGGATGCCAAGAAAGGCAAAAGATAGTCCCTGCTCTTGAGGAGCTTATAATCTAATGGAAGAGACAATAAGACAATAAACAACTTTGGACAAACCAGCTATTCCCAGATAAACAGGAAATAAATCAGAGGGGTTGAGAAAAACATCCTGTAGAATGTGGAAATTTAGGTGAAACTGGAAGGAAGCCAGTGAAGCCATTAGGTGGAGAGGAAGGGAGAGAGTGTTCCAGGCCTGAGGGAGAGCCAGAGTAAATGCCGGGAGCCAGGAGATGGAGTGTCTTGTTCGAGGAACAGCCAGGAGGCCAGCGTCGCTTTCCACATAGTAGAATGACAGGAACAAAGCTAGACAAGGCACTCTAGGAAAAGCTGTTCAGGGAGGGAATACTTTCAGTGGGCTAGATAATAATCCAGAGCACTTTATGCTTTTCAAAGCACTTTATAAATAAATGTTCTTTGATTTAATCCTTACAACAACCATGTGGGGTTGAGGCTATTATTGCCTTCATTTTACAGATGGAGAAACTAAGCCTGAGAGAAAATTAAGTGACTTCGCCAGGGTGATAGATTTAGGAAGATCTGAGACAACATCTGAACTCAGTATTTCCTGGTCCTAGGTCCAAAACTCTTTTCTACTACATCAGCTAGATGTCTCAGTGGATAGAGAGGTAGGCGTTGAGTTGGGAAGAGTTGAGTTTTAATGCAGCCTCAGATCCTTACAAACTATGTGACTGATTTTCTTAACTCCTGCTGCCTTAGTTTCTTCATATAAAAAATGAGGATGATAATTACCCCCACCTGCCAGGGTTGTTGTGCAGATAAAATGAGATATGTGTAAAATACTTTGCAAACTTTAAATCGTAATTCAAATGCCACTTATTGTATTATTGTCGTGGTGGTTATTATCATTACTAACACTACCATTATTAGTATATAAATCAACCAGCTTTACCATTTCCTAGCACTTAAGAATTTGTATCCCACTGGATAACCTGAAGCTATCCCTTCTTCACTCATCAGTTACAACAAATGTCATTTAATGAAAATGCAATAATTGAAAAAGTTTAAAAATACATATATCTTCTGGATAGATGTACTCACAAGTTTCTCTTCATGTGACATTCAGTCTCTATAACAACTCTTATTTTGGTGGTCACTGGTTTGTTGTAACTCTAATATTTTTATTTTTTATATTTTTTGGAGGGGGATAGGCAGGGCAGTTGGGGTTAAGTGACTTGCCCAAGGTCACACAGCTAGCAAGTGTGTCAAGTGTCTGAGGCCGCATTTGAACTGAGGTCCTCCTGACTCCAGGGCCCTTGCTCTCCTCACTGTGCCACTTAGCTGCCCCTGTTGTAACTGTAATAAGAAGCACTGTGAGGTTTTTTTTTTAATAAAACTTGGCCAATTCTATAAGAGGTGAGCTTCTGGCAAAGGTCTGGAAAACAGTGACTTATCACAGGCTGGCAAAGTTAGAAAGGATCCAGGACAATTCTACTTGAATAGGAATCCTCGCTACAACTTCCCCAACAAGGAAGGTGTCCCACACTCTCCCCCACTGGAAGACTTCCAGGAGGCATCTCTTTCCACATGTGAATGGACAGTTCTACTTGTCTATTTTGAGCTAAAATCTTCCTCTCTGTAGCTTTCACTCGGGACCACTAGGTGGCGCAGTGGATAAAGTTTTGGACATGGACTCAAGAAGACTCATCTTCTTGAGTTCAAATCTGGCTTCAGACACTTACTGGTGCTGTGACCCTGTTGGCCTCAGTTTACTCATCTGTAAAATAAGCTGGAGAAGGAAATGGTGAACCACATCAGTATCTTTGCCAAGAAAACCCCAAATGGGGTCATGAAGAATTGGACGTGACTGAAACAACTAAACAACAACAAGCTTCCATCCTTGACTCTGATTCCAAAATGACAATTGGTAAATTTTAAAGATCAATGGCCCTGAAGTCACTTGACCTGGGTTCAAGTGCTTCCTCACATGCCTCCTACCTGTGTGACCTTGGGCAAGGAATTTAACATTTCTAGACCTCAGTTCCTTACCTATAAAAATGACAGGAGTTGGACTAGATCACAGGTTTCTGAGGTCTCTTTTGGCTCTAGATTTAAAATCCTAGGTGTGGACAGAGGAAAGTCATAAAACCACCCTAGGCCTCAATTTTCCCCACCCGTAAAATGGTTGTATGGAAGGGGCAGTTGAGCTGGATGGACTCTGATGTCCCTTCCTACTCTAGACATGTCACCTTCTTCCCCACGTTACATATAAATGCTTGATAAGAGTTATCGTGCCTCTCCCAACCTCACAAGCCACTATTTTCTCTTCTCCAGGCTAAACTTTGGTTATTTCCCATCTATTCTATACCTACCTTGTGCCTATGTGTTCACATGTTCTCTCCCCTACTAGAATGTAAGCTCCTCAAGGACAGAGACTACTTTTTGACCTTCTTCCTATCCCATGTTCTTAGCCAGAGGCTGATATAGAATATGTTCTTAATAAATGCATATTGATTGATTGATAGGAGTTAGGAAATCAGGACTCTAATCCTGACCCAACCATTAATTCACTCCATGACCCTGAACAATGTACTCTCAACCTCAGACTCCACATCTACAAAATAAGGGGAGAGGGAACAGATAAAAAATAAATAAACTCATAGCTTCTTTGCAGACCTAACATTCTATTGCTTTAAAACACTAGTTCTTGTAACTGGCATGCCCAGGCAAGAAGCCCACCCACAAAGGGTTTACCATCTGGAAGAACCAAATACCAAAGATCAGCATGAGGCCAAGGAGTAATCCAGAACACTAAAGAAGCATAATGGGAGTCTCTCTCTGAGTCTAGACCTGCCTTCAAGCCCAGGTCTACCTCCCACCAATGATGAGCAAGCCCCAAGAAGTGACTGGGGGTCCTATACAGACCATCTGATGAGTCACGCTAGGAAAATGTAAAGACACAGGATTGAAGGTCCCTGCCAGTAATAGAGTAATGAGTGAGGAAAAGCAAAAATGGAGAGGTACCCCAAGTTCTGAGTCCTCTGGCTGACTAGAGATCGATCCATCAAGGGGTTTAATCATAAGCTGGGCAGCCTTTGGAGACGCCTATTAGCTCTGATTGATTTGTTAATTAATTATAAGAGTCACTGAGTGTAAGGTTTAACTCTAAGCACTAGAACTATGTGCATTGAACTTCTGGATTTGGGCGTATACCTACAGACTGGTTTGGAGCTATGTGGCTCTATAAAAAAAACATGAACGTCTAGCCCTTGTGGCAGTTATTTTTAACATGTATTGAGTCCAGTTTTATTTCTTTGGTTATGAGAAGGTAAGTCACATGTCTGTGACTGACTGCACTATGCCATATTACTGACAAGTGTGCCCAAAGCTCAGGAGGGAAGGAAAGAGAGCAATATTTTTCAAGGGAGTGAGGGCATAAGAGCCATAAGATAAAATCCACACATACCACACCCCTAGAATAACAACATGAGTACAGGCACATGCAAAAGGGACAGAGCCAGGGAACTGATGTAACAAGATTCCTGACAGCCATAGAGAATTTGGCATCACCACTAGGTGACCTCTTATATACGGTAGAGTGCAAGAATGCAAAATCATGGAGGCAAGCATGGGACTGCCATTGCTGATCCTCATCACAAAATAAGGTCAGATACTCAGACTCCTGGTGCTAGAAAACTTATAAAACCATAGAATCATGGATTTCAAGCTGGGAAGTACTTTAGAGGCCATTTCATCCAAACTTCTCCTTTTACAACTGCAGCTCAGCATGGATAAGAGCCTTGCCCACTGTCATGTTTGAAAGTGTAAAAAGGCAGATCTCAAACCCAAGTCTTCCCTGTTCCACGCCTACCCTTCTATCCATTAAACTACACTGACTCCACCTTTAGCCAAGTACCAGTTAAGTCTGATGTTGATGCTGGCATCACGACTGTGATACTTACTATGCTCTCTGTTACTGGGTGGGTGATAGCCAATTTTACCATCTTCCAAGTCAAGATTTACTTAGCCCTCTATTTCCACTAAGAGCCTAGTATGGTCTTAGACCTCTTTCCTTATGTTACGTCCATCTTCTCATGCTCAAGAGAATTTTACTTTCCTTAAAGGATACCTCCCCATTGTCTACACAGTCTCCAATAGTTATTCCTTGTCTTATTTCCCACTGCCAACGCACACACACACACACACACACACACACACACACACACACACTTTGAGTCAAGAGAAGTAAGCTTATCCCTTCCTTCCCACTGCTACTTTTACACCCTTCTTTTGTAGCCATTATTCAGGCACCTCTCCTCCTTTAAGGATCATTCCATCTCTATCATACTTTTACCTGGCTCACAATCCAGCTCTCTACCCCAATCTCTGTCTTCCTCGTATACTTCAATATATGTGTTTATCCTTGGAGACTTCAATATGTAAGTTTGCGAGCCTCAAAGCATCTGGCTTCCTAGATCAATACTCTTCTCAGTTTCCATTATCTACATCTCCATTCCATCTAAAACATCTCTTAGGGTTGTTATATCCTACATCTGACCATCATCCAAAATTACTTCACCTATATAAAACTTAACTCAATAATTCTACCCTGATCATATTCTCTTTTTCCATTCCCTCTCTGCCTTATTTCTCCTAAATATATTTTTCATCCTCACTATGAGCCTCTAGTCACTCTATCCTTCTTCTTCTCCTAGGTCTGTCTTCAGTTTCTTCCCTTCTCAGTCTTGAATCAACATTTCTTTCTGCTCTTCAATTTCTTGCCATTCACCATTCACAACCCTTTAGCCCTGGATCAACCCCACCACCTTCCTGTGCCTCTCTTCTCAAACTGAGAACTTTTCTAGGGATCTGTCCTGGGATCTCACTGCTGCATGGACATTCTTTTATTCTCCTATTAGTCATTCTTTGATTCCTGTAATGATGGTTCTAAACAGTGGTATGCTGGGAAGTATTTAACAACTAGATTTCAGGGGAAAAATTCTAAGAGCTAGTATTTATATAGTCCTTGAAGGTCTTTAAATATTGTCTCATTTCATCCTCACAACACTCCTTGGAGAAAGGTGCTATTATTATCCTTATTTTACAGATGAGGAAATTGAAGAATATAGAGATCAAATGACTAGAAAAGGGTCACAAGACTAGCAAGTGTATCAGGCTAGAATTTAACTCTAGTGTTCTTCACTCCAGGACCTCAGTGCTTTATGGGCTGTTCCACTTAGCTGCCCTAAAGGCACAGTTTTAAGTTTAATTGGCATCATTACCATTTCTCCCAGCACTTTCTCAAGTCTAGATAATCAACAAAACAACAAATCAAGCCCAGATCTGTAGCACTGGCCAATTTCTGAGGTATGAGTGCTCACACCGAAAATTTAACAATCGACACTCATGCTGCTTCCAGCTTGCACCAGCACAGCACTGGTTCCAGATTTTGTTCTTTTTCCTCCAGCCTCCAAGTGCTGCTCTTACTCCTGTCTCTAACAACAGATAACCTTATCTACTGCTTCACCGAGAAAATCAGGACCAAGCCTCATGAGGTCTCTTGTATTTCCTGCTCCATCCCTACAAAATATCCTCTATTATTGATCATCCTTTCCCATAGCCTTTGAAGAAGAGAGGGCCCTTGTCTTTGACAAGATCAACCTCTCTGCTTCTGCCCATGATTCTTCCGGAAACTTGAGGCAGGAAGAGCATTTCAATGGCTATCATAATAGTCCAGGCAAGAGGAGATAAGGCTTGGATGAGGATAATGGCTGTGGGAATGGAAAATATAAGAAAACACATATGAAAGATGCTGACAAGATTCAACAACTGGTTGGATATGTGAGGTGAACCCAAGTGAACAGTCAAGGATGATGCCAAGGTTATTGGCCTGGGTGCCTAGAGAAAATGGTAGGGCTATCATCAGTAATAAGGACTTTAAGAAGAGGGGAAGGCTTGGGTAAGAACATAATAAATTCTCTTTTTGACTTGTTGAATTTGAAATGCTTGAAGGACATCAAGTTCAGGATATCCAAAAAGTAGCTGATGATATGGGACTGAATCTCAGGAAAGAGGTTAGGGCTGGATATATAGATCTGGGAATCATTTCCATAGAGATGAGAGTTGAGCCCATGGGAACTGACAGGATCACCAAGAAATGTAGTATAGAGTATAAAGAGAAGATGGGTCCAGGATGACGCCTTGAAGGATACTCATAATTAGTGGGAGTGACCTGGGTGAAAATTCAACAAAAGAGCCTGAGGAGTGGCCAGACAAGTGGGAGGAGAGCCAGAGGAGAGCAAGGTTATGAAAACCTAAAGAGAAGAGAGTATCCCAGAAGAAAAGGGATTTGACAGTGTCAAAGGTGGCAGAGAGGTCAAGAAGGATGTGAATTGAGAAAAGACCACTGAATTTAACAATTAAGAGATCACTTAGTAACTTTGAAGAGAAGACTCAGTTGAATGATGAAGTCAAAAACCAAAAGGGAAAGAAGAGATATAAGATGGCAGCTAACAGGATAATTGGATTAAGTGAAGACCCTTTAATCCTTCAGGAGAGACATAGGTATGTTTTTAGGCAGCAAGGAAAGAGCCAGTTGACAGGGAGAAATTGGAGGTTATAGAGAGGAGGTAATCTGATAAAAAAATAAAGGTAATCTGGAGAAGATGGGAGGGGATGGAATCAAGATACTATACAGAGAGGTTTCACTTGGCAAGGAGAAAGGATACCTCTATGAGAGTCAGAGATAAAAAAAAGGAGGGGGATACCAGTGGGAGAAATTGTCTGATCAGCAGGAGAAGAAAAGGAGAAAGAGGGAGCTATTATTACCCATTTTATAAATGAAGAAACTGAGGCTGATAAACCTATCAGTGGATTTACCCAGGGTTATACTATAAACAAGCATATGTCAGGATTTAAACTCATGCCTTCCTGACTCCAAGTTTAATCTTCTAAGCTTCCTTTAAGGAGAAAAGACACACACACACACACACACACACACACACACACACACACACACACACTTCACTCCTCTGGAATTCTAAGTTCTGATCAGCTTTCAGAACTCTTGGTCCAGTTGATCTCAGGATTTGGACACTTAGATTTATTCTTCCAAACAAAGTGACCTTCATTGTAAAGAACAACTAATTAACTAAAGCCAGGTCTCTGGAGATGCATTGTTCTTTTATAAATGTTAAGTACCATTAGCGTCTATTTGGCATTTTCAGCAGCTTCTCAGGAACCCACAAAACTCATTTCTAACCCCATTTTTATCTGTTGACTGGGACCAATGTAACCTTTAGGAAAAGTCCTGATAAATGAGGAAAGATCCTTTAACTGCTGACGTGACAAAATGCACAGGAAAGGGATGTGAGTAGATTAAATAAAATTAAGTAAAGAATGGGAAGGCAGTGTAATAAAGGGGAAAAAACAAGAAGAGATAAAGGAAGCTAGAAAAAGAGGGAGAAAAAAGAATTCATAAGCAAAGAACTCAAAGATTGCTTTCAAGTAGTTGGGAGAAACAAGAACAGCTGAAGTGGATATGCTATAACGTTGGGTCTCATGGACTCATAGAATGGCTGGATTGTAAATAGGTAAGTTAACAAGCATTTATTAAATGCCTACTGTGTGCCAGACACTGTGCTAAGCACTGGGGATACAAATACAAGCAGAAAGAAATATAGTCCCTGTCCTCAAGGGCTTTACATTCTAAAAGGGGAAAACAATACATAAAAAGGGCAGCTCAAGTGGGGTGGGGGGGAGCTACCTTTAAAGGGTCATGATGGCAAAGCATAGAGTATCAGAAGCACAGCCAGGTAGGGAATGAAGGATGGCTGATCTGGGCCCTTCTCCAAAATGGAGCCCCCAGGAGGAACTCACCACTGGGAGATAGGGACTGGCATGGAAGAGCACATTTAAGATTAGTAAGAGGACTCCAGGTTTTCAGGGAAATTCCAGGGTCAGAAGGTGGATTACATTGGGAGTCCAAGAACCTGACTTCAAATCTCAGCTTTGTCATTACCTGTGTGACCTTGGGCAAATCATTTAATTTCCATGGTCCTCATTCTGGTCATCTATAAAATGAGGGGGTTGGATTAGATGATCTTGAAGGTCCCTTCTAGTTCTAAAGGCATAATCCTAGATTATCTAGCTAACCCCTTTCATTTGACAAATGAGGGAAATGAGGACCAAAGTGAAGGACTCATCCAAGGTCACACATTTAATTTGTGGCAGATCCAGGACTGGGATTCAGGTTTCTAAAGCATGATGCCCAGACATTCAGTGATTGAGGGAGCCATTTCCTTCACTTGAGTATTATAGTGTTGTTCTGGAATAAATGTAATCAATGTTAAAACATAAATTTCCATTTGCTGGTAATTTATATGTCTATCCTTTTATTCATTTTTATTACTATAATTTTATTAGCACTTATTATTATTATTACTTTCCCACACTCTACTACTTCTCTACTTTCCACTCTATCTTCTTGCCATCACCCTGGCTGCCACTGTACCCTCTGAACCACCCGACCTTGACATCCTCACTGCAGCAGCAGCCTCTTGACCAGAGACCATGCTCCAGAGACCTTAACTTTCTCATCTTTGGGCATTTACCCTGCATTGTTCTTCATTAGTGAAAGCATTGCATGGTCCACTTTAATTAGCCAGCTCCAGCTAAGCTTCATGGTCCAGCCCAGCTATCTTCTTGCCATCTGCCATGTTGCTGTAACATACTTCTCGCCCTAGCTTTCCATTTCAGAAACTATAATCATATCACTACTGTCACTGTTCCTGGAAAGAGCAGTTCAATCAGTTCCCCTGTGGTTCCACTTGCTATCCTTGTGACCCTTGTGACCAAAATAACCTCCTCTGATGATCACTACCCTGTACGCACTGTCTCCTTTAATTAGAAAGAAGCAAAAAACTATTGTGAGGTTGTTTTTTGAAATGTTGCTCCAATATCTCTCATGCATATGCTAAGATCAGATGAAAATTCCTAATAGACGATAGACTTTACCACATAGAAAACCATTAAGTACATCAACACATACAACATCAAACATGGAGATATATGCTCAGCAAGGATCAAAGTCATAGAAATAATCCTCTTCAATGATCACATAAATGAGGGATTCCCTATAGATGATGAGGTTTTCTAGATTTTCTCATTTACAGGAAACATTGTCTTGGCTGTCCTGAAATAAAAGGAGATCTCCTTGAAGAGATCTATCAAGTCACTAAAAGTGTATTTTTCTATCCATCTACAGAAGAAAACCAAAGTTGATAAGGATTCCCAGATTCTGATAAGCACTGAGATGAGGAACCTGTTGAGTTAGTTCATCAGTAACCTATGTCTTGGGAAGAAGCGAGAGATAGACAATGAGATGGGTCCAGAATTAGACAGAAGATATTAAGCTAGATCTCATTTGGGAAAATGCAAAGTTCTTTTAATAATCACACCATCACTATGTTATATTATATTGATATGTTATATTATGGTGTGGTATGTTGTATTATATATTGCATCATATTGAATCATATTATATACCACATAGTATATTTTACATTGTTTTGCGCCATATCACATTGTATTGTGCTATACTGTATTGTACTATATTGTATTGTATTGTAACATTATCACAAAAGCCACTCTTGTTAACATCAACATCTTTCTAGTGATGCTGCATAGATAAGAATCATGGAACACTGTGATCTCAAAAGAACCAAAGTTATAGCTAACCCAAAGGACAATACTGGGTACGAGTATACACTGTATATGGCTAGCCCCGTCTAGTGTGCAAGGAATAACATAAAAATATCATTTAGGACATGCTGGGACAAAAGAGGCAATATGTCAGTCATGGAGCAATCAGCAGAGTGAAAACCCAAGTATTGCCTAGAATCCATGAAATATTAAAAGGAACAGAAGACATGGTACCTCTAGCCAGGACTGATGGACCAGAATGGTACAGAATGAGAAGAAAGGAGCCTGGCTTCTACACCTGCCATCAACACTGATGGAGAAAGTATCCACACTGATGAGATCATGGATACATTGAAGTATTAGAAACCACAATATAAACCTCCCAGAGCCTTAATATTCTTCTACATGTTGTCGATTTCATGGGTTTCCAACATCGAGTGTATGTTTGCATGTATTCATGTGTTTCTAGAACAGCGTAGTTTGGGACTCCCTTCTCCACTCTAAAACGTATATGGTCAAGGGCAGTGGTCTTTGAAACAAATTTTAGATGTCATTATTAGATCTTCCTTCTAATTAAGATAATAGGGACCAGCTGTCATGCTTTACTGCCCTCCCATGCACCTGAGGGAGTTGTTTTTGTAAAGACAGTCATCAGCAAGCTTATATTTCTTAGAAAACAAAAAATAATATTTGGTTGTTGTTTCACCCCAACCCCTTCACCTATAATAATTAAGATTGACATGGTAAATCAGTGTCCAGATATTAGCTTGTACACATTTTGGTGCCAAAATGAAACAGCCTTATTTGTTTCCCATGCCAAACCAGATGTTCTTGTTCAGGGTAATCCACATGTTTTTCCCTTAAATTCCTTTAGTGTCTGAGCATTATCCCTGACTCTCCCCAAAGGCTGCTTCCTTTCTGCTACTTACATATGGTTATCCTTTGAATTAACTTAATTATAGGAGGAGATGGGGAAAGACCACAGGGGCCCAACAACATATCCGAAGTCATGAAACAACATTAAAGAATCTCTGCTGATGTCAATAGCAATGAAGAATGAGTCCCAGGAGCCATGCAACTGCAACAGGCTACTACTGTCTCCTTGTCAGTCAAAGGTTTTCAGTAAACATGTTGGAATGGGATGCATCTCTGGTGACTGCTAGGAGAAAAACCACCTTTCAGCCTGTCAGATTAGATGGTTAGCCTTAAATCAGGAGGATTAAGCTAAATGCATTCTGCTGAGATTGTGAGGTAAGAAAGAATTTCCGGCTATTTAGTGGAAGGCAAAGGAGGGAGAGGAGATTTAGGAGATGGTGAAGGAAGGGAGAGTGGGAAAGGAAAAGGTAGAGTAGTATGGTCTAACATTTAATTTTTTGTACGTGCAGCAGGGTATATGAGACAACATTGCATCATGGATAGAAAAACAGGAACCAGCAAAATTTGGGCTCAAGTCCTTCCCTCTAATCCATACTGGTGATGTGACCCTGGACAAATCACTTAAACTCTCAGGGCCCTAGAAAATTCGCTAAGACTATAAGTTGCAAAGGTATTAACCTGTATTGATGGAAAGAGTTTCCTCACCTGGGAGTTCCCTATACCAGTGAATCACAGGTCTGGTCCATATCCCCATGTGTATGTCTTATCTTTTGAATTATAAGCCCCATGAGGGAAAGACTTTGTCTTATTTTTTTTAGTCCCCCATGATATCTGGCAGAATGTACGTACAGCATGGTTTCATATTCTCCTCTTCTCTTCGAGACATATATGGTCAAGGTACTTAATACTTCAGTGGATATGGGCTCTCATCAACATGGATGCTTCCATCCAATGGTGCAGATTGAGACCCATCCAGTCAGTCAATCAATAAGCATTTGTTAAACACTTATTATGTACCAAGCACTGCCCTAAGGACTGGGGACCCAAAGAAGGGCAAAATACAGTCCTTTCCCTCAAGGAGTTCACAATCTAATGGAAGAGACAACGTGCAAACAAATATATACAACCAAATAATGAACAGAGGAAAGGCACTAGAATTAAGAGGGATTGGTAAAGGCCTCCTGCAAGTAAGATTTTAGCTGAGACTTGTTCACATCCTCCAAAATGAGTCTGCATCCATCTAGCATTCTGGGGCTCTTCAGGGGTTCTTTTCCTGGAGCTCACGCACTTTTAAAAAATGGATACCTGTAGTTCAAAACAATTGGTTTACTTTGTAATCCAATCTATTTTATTCTGTGCATTTAAAAAGCATGATTCTGTGAAGGAGTTCCTAGATTCTGCTAGGCTACCCAGGGGGTCTATGACTCAGAAAATGACTGAGGTTGCTCTTGACACTGGATGTCTCACAGATTGATCAGAGGAGTTTCCTAAGCAACCTAATTAGCTTCAAGGTGATGAGCCTTTGTTTGAGACCTTGTTTCTTGTAATTTGAGATGGTCAGCTTAGATCCTTATGAGTGAGAGTCATTCGTTTGTACTCAGACTATAAAACGAGATAACTTGCAGAGTCATATCCTTTTATTTCTTCAACTCTGCTCCCCCCACCCCATTTTTTGAACGAGAGACAAGAAATCAGCAGTGCAGGGTCAAAGGAACACAGCCTCCTCTCCCCACTCCAGAAGTCACTATTAGCTGCCTTGGGACAGTGACATATGGAAGTTGCATGTGTTTTCACCCATATGGGCTGAAACAAGAAACCACTGTACCTTCTCCATCACTCCCCTCCACCATCACAAGCATTTTTGTATTCTCTCCTCTTTTAGCTAGCTTAATAACTGATCCCACTATACCCTCAAATTTGTGTCATTATCAGCATAGACCTCTTCTATGTCTTGTAGACTTGTCCTAATTCAAGCCAGTTTGATGCTTCAGGTTAAGAACTGGAAAGAAGGAAACACTCACAGACCACCTAATAGGTAACAAAAGGAGATTGTCTTAGTCATAGCATGCAAAAGTTACTCAGCAAGGATATAGTATTCATTCAGGTCAGCACGGTTTCTCAACCTGATGTCCATTTCAACAGAATAGTTAAGCCCAAGGGAGAAACTTTCCTCCTTCCTAATTGGCTGACTTTTGTACTTGGGCTACCAGAAAGCTACACCAGTGGCCCAAGCTAATAATGATTTCATGAAGGTTTCGATACCTTTTAAGAAAACATATAGTAGATATTGCTTCTACCAAATTTGGTCTAGTGTCACTGTTTGTCTAGTCTTTATTTTTAGTACCATTTCTCCTTATGTAGCACATGGGACGCTGAGATGTTAGAGTCTAGGTGTGGTGGCTCCCCTGTCACTGATGAAGAATTTCTTACAAACATCTTTGCAGATCTTTTCCAATTTTCTTCTATTTGTGGCTCTTCTTCCATTTTTACATTTCGACCAAACTAAGAAGATCTGGCTTACTTGGATTTCGCACCAAGTTTATTGCTATTTTATTAGGCAATATTTCTCATAATTTTCCACCATCCTTCTCTGTAAGACTTTACAAAAAAATTATATTCTAAACCAGTATTGCCCTTGGCTACCATGTTTCTCCACTAGAAAAGAAGATCAAGTGTTTTCTAGTCAAGACAATTTCAAGGTCCTTATCGGAGTGATTGGTTTACATATTAAACTTTGTTAACAAATATAGATCTCTGTTATCTTCTATATTTCCCCATTTTTACCATTGACGCCTTGTTTATATGTTCAGGTTAAAGTTGCCACAAATGAATTCCATATCTGCTTATTGTAGATAAATAGAAAAGTCATTTTTTAAGTGCTTACTACAGGCCTGGCATTGCACTAAGCACAGGAAAAGCATGATAATCCCTACCCTTAAGGAGCTTACATTCTAAGGGGGGAAAGCAACACATAAAGAACTAAAAAGGGCTGGGAGGGGGGATTTTCCTGTTAGGGTACAAAGAGGCTAGTAAGTTGAAAGAGTAGTCCAGAGAGTGAGTCAAAGAGTGAGTAATGTGAAACATAGTTGGCTCCCCTCCTGAAATAGTGGTCCTGGCAAGAGAATGACCAATCAGAAAAGCAGGCAGTAAGGTTCTCCAGGGTGAGAAGGCAGCTGTTAAGGAAGAGAACTCAGAAAACTAAGTTTTGTGATCTAGATCTGGAGGTAATTGGCATTAGATGACTGCAAAGATTTAAATATCCTATCTTTTTTTAATGAAATATAGTTCTATTCCAAATTACCTTTCATTGTACAAGCAATCTGATTATGTAATCCTGCCACAATCTGAATAATAGGAAGAAAATCCCAGGTTGTCATTTCATATATGAGCACAGGAGACTCTTATTGCATTCATCAAAACAGAATTGTTTATATTCCGCAGCATAAACCTGAGAGGAATTCATAATTATGTTTTTCCATGGTGACTTTTTTGACCTAGTGTAACAACGATTTGGTGAAAGTGAAAGAGAAACTTAAGGTGTTACATATTCATTCATTCATTCAACCATTCAGATGGATTCAGTCAGATATTATTCATTTAATCAAATATTTTAAGTACCTACTATGTGTAGAGCACTGGACAACGAGTAAGATAAAAAGTGTAGTTAAAGTAAGATATCTCTCCTCATGAATCTTGCAATCGAGAAAAGGGACAAAATGGAAGGGCTTTCCAGAGAAGACATTCTACAATTTCTGGGTCTCACATAGCACTCTTGCAGAATCCACATGTATTGTTTTTCCAACACTCCAAGAAAAAGTGGATACAAAGCCCTTCTGCTTGCCATAGAAACTGACTCAGACCAACTGTTTGATTCTGTTCTTCCCTGAGTCTTCTGTTCATCTGAGAAAGAGGTTCAAACAAAGGGGAAAATCAGGGAGAGGTTCCCTTGAAAACAGGAAGCAACTGTCACCTTTGTGCCCAGGAAAAGTGAGAGGGGAAATAAAGTTCCTATGTTTCAAATTAAAACTACTTAACAATTTTCAACAAAAACAAAGAATCAAAGACATATAGAAGATAGGGAGGAAAGTCTCCATAAAATTCTTAGCATTTAACAAAGGAGCACGAAATGAACTAACAAACAACAAAAAAGCTTTTGTCCTGTATCTTCTATGTTGGGCTGAAATTCTGCTACTGCTTTCTTTCTTTCCTTCGTTCCTTCTTTCTTTCCTTCTTTCCTTCCTACATTCCTTCCTCCCTCCTCTCTTCTTTCCTCCCCTTTGGAGTAGAGATTGTTTTATTCTCTGTATGTGTATCCCTAACACCTAGCTCAGGGCCAGATTCATAATGTTGACTGATTGATCGACTAGTTCTTTCCCTCCTGTCATAGAGCTGTAGTTACTATACAAGCTGCCCTTGTTCTGCCAATTTTTCTATGCATCACTTTGTAGGGGTCTTTCCATATGTCCCTGTATGTCTCATATTTGTCAGTTTTATGGCGCCATAATATTACACAACATTAACACATCATAATGTATTTAGCCTTTCTCAAATCAATGGACTTATGGGGTTAGGTTTCCAAATCCTTTTTTGCTATTACAAACAAAGCATTTATGAACATTTTTTTTTTGTATACAGAGAGCCTTTTTTCCATTGTAGTTAAAGATCCATTTCCATTTTCAGTCAAAGTTCTAGCAGTGAAACCACAGGTTCAGAAGGTATTTCAGTTTTATGGCTGTTACTAAATAACTTCATGTTATTATCAAAAATATTTTACATCAGTCTGCAATCTAACCAAAAATGTATTAGTGCCCATTTCCCCACAGCCCTGTCAACATTGGATTTTATCATTTTTTACCACTTTTATCATCCCACTCAGTGTAAGGTAGTATCTTAAGGTTGTATTGATTTGTTTGCATTTCTCTGATTATTATTAAGGAATTTGAGGTTTTTTCCTGCATTTAGTACCAGTTTGTATTAGATCATATACTGCTCCCCCCCACCCCAAACAGAGCAGTTTATGGTAGCAACTGATGGTTTGATTGACTGAGAAGAGTTAAAAGCATAGGTTTGAACTAACAGTATTTTTTTCCTAAAAGTCCCTTGCATTTTCACATGTGGGAGGGAAGGAAGGAAGGAAGGAAGGAAGGAAGGAAGGAAGGAAGGAAGGAAGGAAGGAAGGAAGGAAGGAAGGAAGGAAGGAAGGAAGGAAGGAAGGAAGGAAGGAAGGAAGGGAAGAAGGAAGGAAGGAAGGAAGTTCCATTTCTATTTTCAGTCAAAGTTCTAGCAGTCAAACCACAGGTTCAAACACTTATTAAGCACCTGCTGCTATGTGCCAGGTCCTGTCCTAAGTGCTTTACAAATATTACCTCAGTTGTTACTCACAATGACCTGGAAGGTAGGTGCTATTATACATTTTACATTTTACAGTTGAGGAAACTGAGGCACACAGCCACTACGCGTCTAAAGGCTGGATTTGAACTCCTGATTTCAGGCCCCACACACTATCCACTGTGCCATCTAGCTGCCATCTATGAGAAAGTCTACAGGATTTGCAAAATGGTCCAAATTTTATCCTGCTTTATGCTCAAAACAAGCTTAACACATTGAGTTTTCCTAATGGGTGACACTGCTATATTTCTAATTTGACTATGATTCAAAATGGGGAAGTGGGGGCATGACAATTCTTTCTCAGACTTGGGTTTGAGCAAGAACAGAATGAGTTATAACAGCAAGTATGGAGGAGACTGGCACTTTTTTTGGCCCCCAGAATCTCAGTTTAAAATGGATAATGACGAGACTCAAGCAAAATTAGGCAAAGAGACACGAATCCTTTGTGATAAGGTTGACAACTATTCCCCCCAGGGAAGGAAAGCAAACACTAGACTTCATTCTTCTCCAGTTCTAGACCACTCAAGACAAAATGAAATGATTCTGGCCCCAGGAACACTGGCTCCCCTTCTTGAGACTTTGCCCAGCAAAGTGAACCTCAGGCGATGAGTGAAGCTCCCCCTGCCCACCCCTCACTCTCTCACACACACATAGTCATTGAGAAGAGAAAAGGGCAAAGTATCCTTCTTCATAGCTGAAAACTGACCCAGCACTGGGAGCCCATTCATCAACAAGGTTGACGCTAAGCCCGTAGGTATTCTTGGCATGCTATTTGTCAGAAGCAAGTCATTCTTCCTTTGTAGGTCCCAGTTGTGGTTAAGCCCAATCATTTTGCCCAGCGATTGAACCAGACAAAATCCCAGGATTTCCTGAGGCTCCTGCACATGAATTTTTCAAACGGATGCTTTGTCACTTTTTATCAGATAAAAAAGCTCCGCTTTTAGCATTCACCCAATTTCTGAGCCTTGCTCTTAGGCTGGCTTGACAGCTTTACCATATATAAAGCTAAAGCGGGGGCTGAGAGGAATGTGCACAGGCCTCCAGCTCCCCTCCCATTGTGTTGGGGGGGGCAAGGAAAAGAGGATTAGGATGCTTGGAAGGGAATGGCACCCATAAACAATTTAAGGTTTAATGCCTTGAGCAGGGGCATTAGAGTCTAACAAAAGAAATAAGGCTATTTCTTCCATTTAAATTCAGCAATAATAGAAATAATTATGGGAGCTCCCTTCCTGGTTTCCTGACACTGCAGTACTTTCCATGGATCTGGGCATGTGTCCTGGTTTTCTGAGACGGGGCATGTGCTCTGAGTACATGCTAAAGACCATATTGAAGTGAAGAATCAATCTGTTTTTGGTCTCCTTGACTGGTGTTGTGTATTGAAAATGATTGGCGACAGAGACAGGAAGAGCCACCTCCTCGGTAGGTTATAAAAAGAATGAAGATAAATGGCCGCTGGGTCCTTTGGGGCTATGTCTGGTTTGGGATGCTGGACTTCCAGTTGGGGGGAGTGTGGGATTTCTTTCTTCTTCCCATTCAAACAACACTTCAAGCCCATGACAACAGGCATCAATATATGCTCATGTAGGTGAGGTGAGTGTGATAATGGATCTTAAGGCCCTGGCTGCCTCTGTGTGTGTGTGTGTGTGTGTGTGTGTGTGTGTGTGTGTGTGTGTGTTTCCCCCTAAGCACAAGTCTGCAACCAATAACCAACAATCCTGAGAGGGGGGTATATTCTTAGCCTTCCCAGAGATCTCATGAGTTAGAGAGTTGCTGGGTTTCTGAATGAAAGCCAGCTGCTTAGCGGCATATCTCAGAGAGGAAAGCTATTGCCAGGGTAGATGCTGTAGTTGAAGAGATGGGGAAAGCTCGACCTCTGCCCAAAAGCTAGTTGTCAGAGAGACACTCACCTTGAGAGTTTCTCAGGAAAGCAGGTCTGGGGTGAAGGTCAATTATTGGGTCCAAAGTCTTTACCCCCTAAGCAGACATAATAATGTAAGATCAACATGCTATCATTTTATGTTGGAAGGGTTTGCCAATGAGCACTTCTAAGTCATCAGGGCATAAGAGCATAGATTTAGAGTTGGAAGGGACCTTAAAGAACATCTAGTCTAGCCCCTCATTTTATAGATAGGGACACTAGAGACAAGAGGAGGGGAATGACTTCCCTGCCTCGGGTCCCACAGATGGTCAGTGACCAAGCCGCCATTTTGGCACAAGTCAGAGGGCTTGTGCCAATCCTTTTCCTGTGGCACCATGCTAAGTAAGTCATTTGTGTTTTAAGCATTTCTTTTGTAATAGAGGAACCAGAATGCTGTTTGACACCTGATACAGCCTCCTTGCATTCCTCACAGGTTGACACTCTATCCCCAGAATGAGCATTTTCACTGTCTTGTCTCTCATGCCTGAAACTCTACCCCTCCTCCTTTCTAACTTCTGTCTTCTCTGGCTTCCATCAAGTCTCAGCTAACATCTCTTCTACAAGAAGTCCTTCCAGAATCCCACTTAATCTTAATGCCTTTCCTGGGACACTATGCCCAACATATCCTGTATGTGGCTTGTTTGTACAAAGTTGTTTGCATGTTGTCTCCCCCATTAGACTGTGGGCTCCTTGAGGACAGGGACTTTTTTGTTTGTTTGTTTTTGCTTTTGCTTTTCTTCGTACCCCAAGCACTTAGAACAGTTCCTGGCATGTAGTAGGCATTTAATAAATGCATATTGACTAAATGATATCTACTTTGTACATTGAACACGTTTTCCAGAAGGGATCTCATTGGCAGGTCCTAGTGGGAGAGAGAGAGCACAGACTGCATGGATACGCTGGCATCCCCCCATCCTAGGACCAAGGCCTGCTTTTAGCTCTCCTCTTCCCATTTCCCCCCAAAGATGGAAAAAAGGGGGGAGAGAAATGGGTCAGTATTGTGTCTGGCTTCTTTGCCTCTCAATAAGATAAAGGTCACATGCCTAGCTGAATGGAAAATGCTCTAGTCTGTCCATGTGGCTGAGCATTGCATGCTTTAAGTAATGTTTGAGTCTACCCCTACACACACACACACACACACACAAGTCCCTGCTCTCAAGGAGCCCAGGGGTGGGGGGTGGGGTTGTGGGAGTAAGAAGAAAGAGGAGGAGGAGAAGGAGGAGGAGCAAGAGGAGGAGGAAGAGGAAGAAGAGGGGAGGGGAGGAAAGTTAGAGGAAAAGAAAATAGAAGAGAAGGAGGAGGAGAAAAGAGGAGAGGAGAGGAGAATAAGAAGGAGAGGGAAGGAAAGGGGAAGGGGGAAGGAAAAGGGAAGGGGAAGGGAAGTGAGAGAGGGAGAAAAAGGGGAGGGGAGACGGAGGTAGTTTCAAGATTCATAGAATTAGAACTAGAAAAGACCTTAGAAGTCATTCTAATCCAAACCTCTCCTTTTATAGCTGAGGAAACCATTTTTCAAAGAACTAAATGAGTCACCTACGTTGGTGTGAGCCCCTTGTCTTTTGCCTCTTTTTGTATCCCTAGCACTTAGCACAGTGCCTGGCAGAGTGCTGAACAGATGTTTATTGTCTGATTGATTGACTGAAGTCTGACATTACTTCAAAACTTAGGGATTTTTTCTTCATTGATACTTATCAGTCACTTTCACAACTCTTATACTTTCTAGGGATGTGCTGGAGCCAGCTCATAGGCTAGGCAAAAGCCAATTGTTAAATTTTTAGTGAGAGCATTTACACCTAGAAAATCAGTACAAATCAAGGTCCGATTTATTGTTTTATTAATTGCTGGACTTAACAAACTAATAGAAAAAATGTTGAGAGTATATATCAAACTTAAGAGTTTGTCCTACTGTACAGGAAACCTGGTTGTTAAACATTTACCAGCATACCTTTGAGTCTTTAACCATAAGCAGTGTTTTTCTACCAGGCAAGAATAATGAAGAGAAGATGAAACAAAGGAAGAGAAGGTAGGAGAATTTCCGGAGAAGTTGAAAGGAAATGAAGAAGACAGTTAAAAGAGGATTTACTTTGAGGAAAAGGCTGCCTAATATGAAGAGAGGGCATGGCATTCACAATCCTTTTAGGGGTTAATGAGAAGGTTAGTAGGGAAGCAATATTCAGTGGGATTTTTCTCTCTTGAAAAGTACTTTAGGTTGCAGTTCTGGTCCAGGAGTGAGCTTAGTGGATGGGGGATGGAGATGAGAGGAGGAAGTTAGGGAGAGAGCAGACAGAAAAGGAAGGAGGTGAAGGGGAATACTGAGGCTGAGTGAGAGAAGGTGATGTATTATGAACTAGCCATGTGAATGTAGAAGTCTATGTGTAAGGAGAGTGTTTGCAGCTCAGAGAATACCTGTACCTCTTAATCCTTGAAGAAATTCAGCACCATAACACCCTGTTATCAGTCAGGGGTAGCATGTGGCAAAGCAGCAATTCTGAGGAGCAAAAACTCTCAAAATCACCAGTTCAATTTGCCATCTGTACATAATTGCCCAGGTAACCAGGAAAAGTTTTGCTGAGCTCTCTTCTGCTTAGAATATGCAACACATAACAACATCATCTCAGGATGGAAGGTGATGATTAAAAAGAATTAAGTTACCGAGAGCTGTATTGTACAGGAGATAGAACATTATGCTTAAAAGGGATGTGTTATGCATAATGAGTCCTGCTCCTCAGGGAGTAATTAGGGATTTGGCCAGTTTTTTGCTGGTGCTATTTCTGCTTGCCTGCCAGAGGATTTTGATAAAAGGTTTGTTGTTTTGGTTGCAAAATTTTGTTGAAGACAGATACTATCTGAGAAGAGGACGTGTAGGGACAAATAGAGTCCAATGTTGAGCAATTATTATTTGGTATTCCCGTTTCGTGCCTTCACCTGGGATTTCTTTTGACAGGTTTATTTTTCAGAAGTCTATTTAAAAATATTTAAAATTTTAAGATGGGCTTTTTCTCTGCCAGGAAAAAAGGCATTTATGTTCTCGGTGCTGAAGAAAAGAGTTGGATGTAAGGAAAGTTGTTGTAAGTTTCACTCCCCAAATACACACATCCCACAGGCAGACCAAGTGTTTTCATCCACAAGTAGTCAGAAAAGGAGACTTGGAAGACCTCCTGAGAAGGTAATTGTGAAGAGTTCCTTTTGATAAATTCCATAACACAACAGAATTTTGGAAGTTGGAAGGGACCGCAAGGGACAATTATTCCAAGCCCTACCCAAAGCATGAAGCTCATTTATGACATCCGGGTAAATGGTCATTTAGCTTTTGCTTGAAGACCTCTATAGAGCAACAAGGAACTAGTTATTCCTAGAGCAAGAATACTTAACTTTTTTGTGTCATAGACCCAACTGACAGACTGGTGAAGCTGTCTAAGTCTCCTTCTTAGAATCATTATTTTAAATGCACAAAATAAAATACATAGGATTACAAAGGAAACACATTATGTTGAAATAAAGATGCATTTTTTCCACATCCAAATTAGTCCCTAAAATCTTTCCATAAACTCCGTGCACTACTGGAACCCTGATCTATAGGCAGTTCACTCAAGTTTAGGACAGTCCTAACATTTGGGCAGTGAATCCTTGTATTGGGTTGTCATCTGCTTCCCTAATGGGCAGCTAGGTGACCCAGTGGATAGAGCACCGCACCTGGAGTCAGAAAGACCTGAGTTCAGAACCAGCCTTAGACATTTACTAGCTATGTCACCCTGGGCAAGTACCTTTACTTTGTTTGCCTCAGTTTCTTCATCTGTAAAATGAACTATAGAAGGAAATGGCAAACCACTCCAGTATCTCTGCCAAGAAAACCGCAAATGGGGTCACAAAGAGTTAGATGCACCTGAAACAACTCGACAAGTTCTTTGAAATATTTGGAAGATGAATAAATTTCTTAGGGTCATGACACAGCTAGCAAGCACCAGAGATAGGATCTGAACCTACATCAGGCTGGCTGATAATGGGGAAAGGGAGTAAGGAAGTAATCATCTGTCCCCAACATGGTAAATCTAAAGTCTGAATGAATAGTCCCAGGGGTTTTACAGAAGCCTTAATTGATCTGTTATACAAACAAGTAAAGTTCTACACATGGGGCAGAAGGTTTCTATCTGAATTGTGTGCAAGATCATGGTCCCATGTCACCACAAGTGACTTCTTTAAGAAGAGAACAGAGTCAAATGAAACCCTCAAATCTTTCCTACTACTCTTGTAGCAGAAAAATCAAGCTGTAGCAGGCCTTCAGTCAATTCATTTTACAGGATAAAAACCTGTGCTTCCTGTTAAGAGGTTTAAATTAATAAAGCCCCGAAAAAGAAAATTAACACTTTGGACCACCTAGCTGGAAAGAAGGGTATAGTGAACATTATTTTATACAGATCATCAATATTGCCTTTTTCATAAAGCTCCAAAGTTATCAACAGTATCTTTTATCATTTCACTTTTTTTGATGGAACAAAGCTATAAGACATGTGCAGCCCTAGACATTGAAATGCTGCACCTGCAAGGTTTAGACTTCACTTGTCAAAATGAAGGTGCTCTCATGGAAGATGTAGATAAAAGGTTTTCCTCATGGCAGGAGTAATTTTTATATTGCCGAGTAATACTAGATATCTGCATTATATATAAAAAGCAAGCTCTGGATTATTGAATTCCAGCTCCAAATGAAGTTGATATCTTCATTTCTGAGTTATCCTTATGACTAATGGTTTTCATTGACCTACCTGGGAGACAATCCCTGCAGGTGCCTGGCCTCAGGCATAGTTATGCTTTAAGATAGCAAGGCTATATATATCATACCTTCCACCTGCAGTACCTGATCACAAAAGAGCCAGGAAATGATCCCATGGAGAGAACAATGAAATCTCATTGATGAGTCTTTTCTTTCCTCAATAGTCTGTTTCTTTGTTGGACTGATCTATCTACACTCTGATACTAGTCTTCGTATTTTAATCTACATGGAGCAGGTGGTTTTTATTTTAGCTCTATATTATGCCTGCCATCAAATCATGGCTGTCTGATTTGGCATTCTGCTTTGGTGATGATATTTAAATGACGCAGAACAGAAGATAGTATGGAAAGTGCTTATGCCACAGATGTTCCACAGGGAAACAAAGCCAGGAATGCGATGCCCTAGAGTAGAGACTTTTAATCCAGGGTCTAGTGAACTTGCATTTTTTTAATGTTCTTAACTGCATTTCAACGTAATTGGTTTCCTTTGTAACCCTATATATTTTATACATTTAAAAGCATTATTCTTTTTAAGGTCCATAGGTTTCAACTAGGCAGGTGCATGACCTAAAAAAGGTTACGAGTTCCTGCCCTAAAGTTTATTTTCATCACGCTTATCCACCAATTCTATTATACTCTCTCTATCCCCAAATAGGTCTATTCCACCACTGAAAATCAGTTCATCACCAGTCCATTTCCAAGACAGAAGCTCTAACCTAGCTTGTCCATAACATGCATACTTTTTCAGAAGGGCATCGTATGTGTGCAGAGGTTAACATAATTCTGTAAGCTCCTTGAAGGTAAAAACTGTTTCATTTTTGTCTTTATATAACCAGCACTAGCACACTGCCTTATACATAGTAGATACTTTAAAACTTCTTACTGTCTGATAAATGGGTTGATTGGAAGCCCATCGTAGGACGGGTTAAGTAGTTTCATGCAGCCCACCTTTCTCCACCAAGGTTGCCCTATAACTAATCCTAAATGCTATCAACATAAAACTCACTTCCTAAGATTCTATTTTAAAATGATAGACTCAATCATACCCAAATATAAACATTCAAGTACATAAACAAGATTTTTTTTTAAAAAAAAAACTTGTACAGGAAATCCAACCCCATTGTTTTGTTTTGTTTTCATAACGCATATCTTTACATTCTAACAATATGTTAACAAAAACTTCCTGTTTGTGAAACCTTTCTAAAACAGGTTTGTACTGTGTATTTTTTTCCAGATTTTTCTGTTGCTGCCACTACTGTTGTTTTTCATGTCATGAGGCAAAGTAGAGAGAAAAGCTGATTTCAGAGACAGTGAGACGGGTTCAAATCTTGTCTCTGACACATGACATGTAGTCTCTGACTACATGAGTAGCTTTTGTGAGAATAGGAAACTGCTCATGTCTCCATGCCCTCAGGCAACATCCTTCGAGGATAAGTTGCAAAAAAGCTCCCTTGACTGAGAGCATCTCCTCATTAGAAGTTCCCTGTAGCAATGAAACCACAGGTCCTGACCAAAAGGGAAGAGTTATAGTCCATCTCTATAATTTGGTCTTGATTTTGCTGTCTTTGTTCTACATTGCTTCATATGTATTCCCACAAGTCATGTATTACTGATATTTTTTATTGTTCTCCTAAGGTCTTCTGTGATGTGGTAGACTCATATTTGCTCAAGGAAGGAAAGAAAGAAACAAGTATTTATTAAATGGCAACTATCTACCAGGCACTATGTTAAGTGTCTTATCTCATTTGATTATATATTATCATTATATTATCTCATTTGATCCTTAAAGCAACCCTGAAAGGTAGTTGCTATTATTATCCTCATTTTACAAATGAGGAAACTGAGGCACGGAGAGCTTAAGTGACTTGCCCAGGGTTACTCAGCTAGTAAGTGTCTAAGGCTGGACTTGAACTCGGGTCTTCTTGACTCCTGTCTCAGTACTCCATTCAGTGATTGCTTTAAGCTCCAGAAAGATCCTTAAGGACCTTCTTGGTCTGATGTGGTCAATCAAAAAGCATTCATTACACTAAGTTCTGACTATGTGCCAGGCACTGTGTTAAGAATTGGAGATTCAAAGATAGGCAGAAACAGTCCCTGTCTTCACGAAGCTTACAGTCTAATGGAGAAGACAACATGCAGATAACTAGGTACGTGTGAAACATATGCATAACAAATGGAAAAGAGAAACTTCTGAAGGAAGACATAAAGAACAAATGCATATAAGAACAAAAAAAGGTTATGGAAGATAGCTTAATTGCTAAGAAAAGAAAAAAGAAAGAAAGAGAGAAACAAAGAGAGAGAGGGAAGGAAGGAGGAAGGGAAGAAGGAAGAAAGGAAGGAAGGAAGGAAGGAAGGAAGGAAGGAAGGAAGGAAGGAAGGAAGGAAGGAAGGAAGGAAGGAAGAAAGGAAGGAAGGAAGGAAGGAAAGGAGAAAGGGAGAGAGGGAAGGGAGAAAAGAAAAGAAATTTTTAAAGATTGGTATAAGGCAGCATAGTAGAGTGGAAAAACAATTGGGTTTTAAGTCAAGCATATGGGTTGAAATCCCAGCTTCACTACTTATTACTAATGTAGCCTTGAACAAATCACCAAACATCTCTAAGCCTGTTCCTCACTGTAAAATAATGGGGTGAGCCTAAAATGACTCTAAGGTCCCTTTCAGCTCTAAATCCATGATGTGTCATCCTTTCAAATATGTGAAATATATAATGACATGTATGATGATGGCTTTAAGAAGTCCACTTATGGGTCTGACATTAGGAATCACCACTAGGCCTAAGGGGCTGGAGCACTGTGTTGATTCCTTTTCCCTTTGCTCTGGACCCATACAAGTAATCTATACTGAGTACAATCCTAAGGGGGCCTGACCTCTATGAGAGGGATTTGGTGTCCTTTTCTCATACTCTTTGGCTCATTATGTCTCTTGTTGGTGAACCTTTTTTCAAGGCTTAGGTTTTGATTTATGTCAGGAAGCTCCCTAAAGTGGGTAGTAAAAATATGTACTCAGTGTATGACACAAATCAGTTATGGGACAGTTATTTATTTCTTATGCACATAAGAAATGCGAAAGGACACAAAAGATAGCATACACTGAGAGAAGTTCTAGAGATGAAGAAACTCCGTCTACCAATGTAGAATAGTCCTCAATAAATTATGTACTTCTACAGTGAGGTTAAGTAACTTGCCCAAGGTCACAAATCCATTATGTATCAGAGGCAGATTTGAACCCAGGGCTTGGAGGTTAGTTCTTTGTCTGCTACACCCTCCTGATTCTTATAGGTTTTTGCTTAATGATAAATGAAGAGAGTCTATTTACTGCTGTCACTGAATTCTTCACCCTGTTCTTTGCTAAATGGCCATTCATCAACACATCTTCTTTGCCAAAAAGACTATGAAGAGCTAACCTTTTTGAACAGTTTTTTTAGGCAACCAGGGTTAAGTGACTTGCCCAGGGTCACACAGCTAGTAATTATCTGAGGCTGGATTTGAACTCAGTTCCTCCTGACCCCAAGGCCTGTAGTATGGCCTTTCTTCATTCCACTGTGCAACCTAGGTGCCCCAGAGCTAATCTTAAAGTCTGTAATTGTCCACTCCTGGGATTTGGGGTCATTAAAAACTCAAGTAAACATGGCAGGATTTTGAATTCTCCTTCATCAACCATCCTTTGATCACTGAATAGATTTTTCCCAGTTTAGAAGCTACTCCCAATACAGCTTGGTTATCTTCTGTGCAATATAAATTCAAGGAAGGGCTCTACTTTCTAAATGGATCTGACTCTCTCTCTCTCTGAGCACTTAGTTTCTAGTCATGGCCCTGTCACTTACTAGATATGGGCCTCAGTTCCTTCACCTGTAAAAAGAGTGGGTTGAACTCAATGACTTCCTAACTGTATGATTCTAAGAAGCTGAGATGACAAAGAAGCACATTCTAGGCATGGGGAACACAGCCTGAGCAAGGACAACGAATGAAAATACCACTTTTGGCAACAGTTAATAGGCCAGTTTCCTTGAAACATAATGTATGTTGTGGTTGTGGTTGTTGTTGAGTTGTTTCAGTCATGCCCAACTGTCCATGATGCCATTTTGGGGTTTTCTTGGCAAAGATACTGGTGTGGTTTGCCATATCCTTCTTCAGCTCATTTTACAGATGAGGAAACTGAGACAAACAGGGTTAAGAGATTGCCCAGGGTGACACAACTAGTAAGTATCGAAGGCCAGATTTGAACCCATAAAATGAATCTTCCTGATTCCAAGCCCAGTGCTATATCCACTGTGCCACCTAGCTGCCTAGAATGTGGGAAAAGGATATGTTGGTAGGCCACTCTATGGAAGATATTAAATGCCAGATTGAATTGTTCATAATTTAGCCTCAAGGTGATAGGGAGCCACTGAAGAATCTTGGGCGGGGGTATAGCATGGTCAGACCTGTATCTTGGGAATTTTAATTTCTTGGCTGTGTGGAAGATAGAACATTTTCGAAACAATTGGTGAGCCTGCTCCATCACGATGATAGCAAGGAAGTTCATGTATATTAGGAACCTATCTTTCAGGGTGCTTGACCTAGTCCTTACTTTGACCTCATAAGATCTGAGAGATTCCACTCCAAAGGGGGAAAAATAAAAACAGAATGTTGGAAAACTGGCCCAGAAACCAAGAAGCATTTGACCCCTGAATGGAAAAAAAGAAAGATCAGGTGGGAAGAAGTTATGCCACACTGAGCTGCTAAAGAGACAGCTGTTGGTCTTGGAGTACTGTGTTACTGAGGCTTGGGTGTGTCTAATGAAACTAGAGCTATTGAAAAAGGCTGTAGTTTGTCCACAGCACGTGAAGAATAAAATTCTTTCCACCTTCACTTGACATACTGGCTTAACAGCACACGCTGGCCCCACCTATCAGCAACTCTCTGGCTCTCGCAAAACCATATGCTCACAGGCTCTTGTTCAGCACCCGGGTCAATTCTGTCAGTGATGGCTGGAGCTCCAATGCTTCTTAGGGTTACATGACAGAGCTCAGGCTGGAAAATGCTTCTCACTGAGAGGCGCCATTGTGGCACACAATGGCAGCTTCTGTTGGGCGAGCTGTCCATCAGAGCTGACAGATGTGTAGCAAATATTTGGGGTGGACACTTTTCTGTCATATATGATCTACGTTCTAAGTACACACAAAAAATTTTCATTGCCTTTTTGCTCCTGCTTCATAATTTCTTTAGCATGTGAGTGCTATTTATGGTTTGTAAGTTTGTATACTGTATGAATATACAGACATGTATACACTAAATATATATGTATGTGTATAAATATACATAAATGTATATGCAGATATATGTATGGGTTCTGGAGGACTGGTGCAGAGGGTTATATTCTAGGCAGGGAGAAGCAAAGTGTCCATGTATATATGTGTACTGTATATATGTGTGTGTGCACGTGCGTGTGCATGCATACACACATATTTTATATATGTACATACATACATATGTATACCACAAACTGTCTTTCTATCTAATTTATATAACACTTTAAGGTTTCTAAAGTGCTTTACAAATATTATCTCATTTGACCTCACAGCAACCCAGGGAGGCAGGTGCTATTATCAATATCCATTTTGCAGATGAAGAAAGAAGTGACTTGCCCAGGCTCACATAGCTGGTAAGAGTCTGAGGCAGGATTTGAACCCAAATCTTCTGACTCCAAGGCCAGCACTCTATCCACTTCACCATACACATACACACATACATAATGCCAATGTTCTAATAAAAATCTAATATATTTATATGATTTATATATATACACATATATGTTTAATGCCAACACAATACTATATATATACCTACATAGACATATATAAAGAAATGATATCGATTACAGGTATCTACATGGATACAGATACAGATAATAGCTAACATTTACATAGCACTTACTACTGTGCTAAGTACTTTTAAAATATTACCTCATTTGATCCTCACAGCTCTGGAGGTAGGTGATATTATTACTTCCATTTTACAGATGAGAAAACTGAGGTAAACAGAGATTAAGTGACTTGCTCGGCGTCACTCAACTAGCAAGCGTCTGAGGCCGGATTTAATTCAGATCTTCTCGACTCCAGTTCCAGGGCTCTATCTATTGCGCTACTTATCTATAGATAGAGACAATGTAGACGTAAGGACAGGTATAGATCTGTCTCCAGCTCCAGCCACAGCTAGAGGCATAGCTAGAGGTAGAGATATTTTATGGTTGATATGTGTGGTTTGTTTCTCCCCACCCAGATCAGCACCTCTAAATCAGACCTCCGGATTCTGTGCCCTGGTCCCTGAGGAGGTAGACCTACTGAACTTTGGAGCTCCCACCCCAGAGCGGAGCCATCTTGATTGGCAATTGAACCCAAACTTATTTAGCTCGCTGAATCTAGCCAGCTCCCAGACCACGCCTCACATACCATCAAACCATACAGCCTACCACCATCTTGCCATCTGTCCTGCGCCCAAAGGAGTACACGGAATCGGTTGCTTGAGAAAAGTTGGTACTTGTGTTGGAAGCAGAAGTGCATTCATGTACAGAGGGTTGCTATTGCGAAGGCATAGAGAGAGGAGAGATGGAGTATTGTATATGGGGAATAGAGAGAAGGCCAATTTGACTGGACTTTAGAATGAGAAAATAGGTTTCATTTATCATCATCCTGGAGAGTCAGAATGAGGCCAGAGTGTGAGGAGCTCTAAAAGCTAAAAGGAGGAATTTGTATTTTTTTTCTTCTCATCAGTATGGATATTGCTTCCAATACTACAGATCACCACTTGTCCACATCTTCCCATTCCAAGTAAACCTCTCTTCCATAACCTCCTGTAAATTTGCTATAGAGGACAGCACCAACATTCTGGAGCCCTGCCTCAGTTTCTCCTGAAATATTGAGAATTTGTTTATTCCTGACTCTCAACAAATGAGCAGCAAATCTTCTTGGTGGCATATACTGTTCTTGATTATATCCTTGCCTTCTCTCCTCTTACTTGACCCTTCGTTTGTAATATGGCATGGTCTGTTCAGACCCACCATGCATCTTTCCATTCCCCTTTGAGTGCTTTTTGATTTTAATGCTTCAGAGACTGTAGTGTTTCAGAGCTTGGAGGCATACAGTGCCAGGAGAATATTGTTGTTTTTAAATGGGTCTCACTAGTTAGGAATGACTAAACTAAATGTGATATATAGGTATACTGATGTATTACTTCACCTTAAAAAACAATGACTAGGAAGATTTCAGAGAATTATGGAAAAGCTTGTATAAACTGATGCAAAGTTAAGTAAACAGAACCAGAAAAAAAATGAATATACACCAGGACTGAAAGAATGTACATGAAGAGGATGAAAACAACAAACAAAAAGTGAAATTAAATATTGTATAATGATAATGACCAGCTTGGCCTTAAGAAAAAAAGATGAGAAAATACATCTCTTTTCCTTCTTTGCAGAGGTGCAGGACTCCAGATGTGGAGCATAGCATATGCTATCAGATTCATTTGATGTGTCACTTTCGTTAAACTTTTTTCTCTCTTTTCTTTTTTATTCTTTGCTAAAAATTTAAAAAAATGATGGCTCCCTGAAGAGGAATTAATACAGGGAAAACACTTACATTAAAATATTTTTAATTTTATACACACACACACACACACACACAACCACTCTTTTTCAACAACCCAAAAGGAGGTTTACACGTGGACATCACCCAATTAATATCAGATTATCAAAATCTGATTGATTATATACTTTGCAGCCAAAAGCAGAGAAGCCCTATACAGTCAGTTAAAACAAAACCTGGAAATGACTCTGGCTCAGATCATGAGCTTCTTATTGCAAAATTCAGACTTAAATGGGAGAAAGTAGGGAAAACCATCAGACTGGGAGGAAGGGAGGAAGGAAGGACACAAGTATTTATCAAGTGTCTACTATGTTTCAGGCACTGTGTTAAGCATTTTGCAAACATTATCTCATTAATCCTGGGAGGCAGGTGCTATCACAACTCCCATTTTGCAGCCAAAAAAACTGAGAGAGAAAGAGATCAAATGACTTGATCAGACACACTGGTCAGTATCTGAGGACAAATTTGAACCCAAGTCTTTCTGACTCCAGCCCTGGCATGCTACCCATTGCACCACCAGCTGCTTGTTTGAAAAACACTCCAGACTTCAATACTTCCATGATCTCATTGATGGAAGCACACTTTCCACTGTTGCAAATTGATGGCTATTCGTGTCTTCTTATCCCGTGCACTTCTTATCCAAATCTTCCCATAAATATTTGAACTTAAGGCCTACCTCTTGAAATTATTTGGTCATAGTGAGTGAAACCAGAGCAGTTTGTACCATGACATATCCAACCCATTGACAAATCTTCTTGTTTTTATCTTCTCATCTTCTGTCTTCTCCATCCTCTTCTCTCCAATCACATAGTCACCAATCTAATTCTCAACATTCTCAGCATTCGTCCAGGGGAGTGCTGAAGCCTGCTCCAACCAATGCTAGATAGAGATCTAATTGTTAAATTTCCAGTATGAGCATCTATGCCTCAGAAATCAACAAACTCTACAAATCAGGGCTTGAGGGATGATTTTGTTGATTGTCTAGACAATAAAGTGATGGAAAAATGTTAATAAGATGGATTAAACTTAAAAGTGGGTCATTCTATATATACATATATATACAACATATATGTGTATGTACAATATATATATGTATGTACATATAGGAGAGCTGGTGGTTAAATATTTTCCAACACACCATTTTTGCAGTTGTGGTTGTTTTTCAGTAATCTCTGACTCTTCGTGACCCCATTTAGGGTTTTCTTGGCAGAGATAGTGGTTTGCTATTTCCTTCTCCAGCTCATTTGACAGATGAGGAAAATGAGGCCAACAGGGTTGAGTGACTTGCTCAGGGTCATACAGCTAAGCCTTCTGAGGCTGGATTTGAACTTGGGAAGATGAGTCTTCCTGGCTCCAGGCCCAGCATTTTATCACTGTGCCATCTAGCTGCCCACACCATTCAGGTCTCATGAATTCTCACATGATCTTTTGTACAAGCATTTTTTTTGTTTTTGCTCTTAATGCTTCAGATATCTTCCTCTTGAAAACCATCCTCTACTCAGCTGTCAAGGTGATTTTCTTTTAAGTCTGACCATGTTATTCCTTCCTGCTCAATGAACTCCAGTGGCTGAAACCTCCAGGATCAACCATAAACTCTTCTGTTTAGCCTTCCTCACATAGTCCCTTCCTACCTTTCCATTCTTTTTACATTTTACCCATCTTCACACACTCTGTAATGAAGTCACACTGACCTACTTTCAATTCCTCAAACATAACAGTCCATCTCCAGTCTGTGTGTCTCTGCCCTATCTGTCCCCCATATTTTCTGGGCCCCTCACCTCTACCTCTGAGGCTTCTTTCACATGCTACCTTATGCAGAGGCCTTTCCAGGCCTGCCCAGCTGTTAGCACCTTCCCCTTAAAGACTGCCTCCTAACTACTCTATATATGCTGTGTATGTTTTTGCCTCTTTTTTTATCCCCAGTGCTTAACACAGTGTCTGGTATAGAGTAAGGGCGTATATAGTAAATGGAAACAACTTTGAAAGACTAAAGGACTACTTTGATTAATACAATGACCAATCAGGATCCCGGAAGATTGATGATGAATCATGTTTCCCATCTCCAGTCAGAGAAGCAACGGACTAGAACTTGAAGAATGAGACGATTTTTCAGACGTGGCCAATATGTTGACTTTTTTAGTGTAGTAAGGGGTATCATGTATGTAGCTCATAGGGAAGAAAGAAGAGACATCTCCGGCATCTCTTTCCCATCACCACCACCGCCTTTCTCCAAGGGAGACTGATTCCTGCCAGAAAGTGAAGCTATTGATACCAGAGGTTGACCACTCTGTTCTCCTCAAAGAAAAGTGTTACTGGACTAGAATTATATCTTTCTGTTCCCTTAAATAGCATTAGTCTCTAGGGGATGAAATTTTAGGTTCAAGCTAACTTCCTGATTGCTGTTCCTTAATAGGGAAAGGGAGAACCCAAGTGATATATCCAAGACTTGACTCCCTTCCCGACAAATACCAGTTCCACAATGAGCACAGATAGAAAATTAACCCATTTATCCAAGTCAATAGCAAAACAGAAATCGAAGAAATTATTTATATATATTATATTGTGTGTTTATACATATGTGCGTGCACATATATGCATTTGTGTATATGTTTATATTTGTAAACCTATCTATATGTATATATTTGTATGTAAATTTATATGGTGTGTGTGTGTGTATTTTCAGGCCATACAGATTGGAGGAACTTTCCTATTGACAATGAGACATCAGAGAGAGAGACAGAGAGACAGAGGCAGAGAGACACACAGAGAGACAGAGAGAGTCCAAGATCTCACTCAAGGAAAAACCGAACAGTTAAATAACATTTCCAGGGTCACACACCTAGAAAACATCTAAGGCAGAATTTGAGCTCAGGTCTTCCTGACTCCAAGCCCAGTACTGTATTCATATGACACTTAATTGTTTCTCTCTTACCACATGACTGGCTCATCTCCTTTTCCAGTCATCTACTTTTTTGATGATCTCTATCATTTATGTTTATAGAAATAGAAGAGTCTCACACATTTGGCTTAGGGGATATGGTTAGAAGGAAGTTTTAAAAGGAGTTCTGAAGTCAGAAGAAGGTAGCAGAGAATGGATAGCTCTGGGTCTGGGGAAACCTGCCAAACATTTAGCTGATCCAGTGTAATGCAAAGAACACTAAGGGTTAACATGTTAGAAATGTGCTCAGCCTACTAGGGAGCTTTTCTTCCTTATTGATCGCTTTGATGCCTATCCAAGAGGTATGAATGTTAGGGAATGGTTTGCTTGCTTCGTGGTATTATGTATTTTGAAAATGTTTTGATCCCTTTCTCAAGTTTGGAAATTGAGTGTTTTGGGAACTAAGCCAGAACTTTAGGCACATAGTAATTACAGTTGCAAAACCCACAAAATTACTGCTCGTGTCATTGTCGAAACATTGCAACACTCAAAAGAAAAGAGTTGGATTCCCTACCATTTCGTGGGAATTTCAGTTGCACAAAATTCTATCACCTATGTGTACAAGGTGAAAAACGGTGAAAAGGAGAGATATTTTCTGGTCTACAGGATGGATGTAAACCCAGAGCTGATCAATCCATGAATGCTCTGAAGCTGACCATGTAAATATCCTTCAACAACAGAATGGGAAATTAAGATGATCTGAACATGCAGAGTCCAGTTCTCTAGCATCTCGTCCAATTCTATAGAATGAAGGAAGATGCTAGCTAACATTTACATAGCACTATAAGGTTTGCAAAATGCTTTACAAGTATTGCCTCCCTTTATCCTCACAACAACCCTGAGAGGTAGGTGCTATTATTATCCCTATTTTACAGATGAGATAACTGAGGTATTTTAGTTCCTGGAGAGGCTGCAGAAAGTAGAATATTGATTCTGGAGTCAGAGGACCAGCTCTAAATCCTACCACTGACACTTACTACCTGTGTGACCTTAGGTAAGTCATGTAACTTCCCTGTACGCCGGTTTCCTCATTTTTAAAATGATGTAGCTGGACTAGATGGACTCTAAGCTCTCTTTCGATTCTAAATCTATGATCCTATGATCCAAGGTCACAGAGCTAGTAGATAGCAAAGTCAGGATTCAAACCCAAGTCCTTTGACTCAACATTCAATGATTTTTCTACTTTTGACCAAACCACAAATATTTATTAAGTACCTACTATGTGCCAGGCACTGTGTTTAGTTCTGGCGATACAAAAAGAGGCAAAAGACATTCCTTGCCCTCAAGCAGCTCACAATCAAATGCAAGGGCTTACAATTATTACAAGGCCTTGACTTAGCGGACTTTATTTATTTAACTGCATGAAAAATTGTGAGTGATAATTTTTCTTCTTCAAACAGGAATGTGTTTATTTAACAACCTCCCCTCCCCACCCAAAACAAAAACCCAAACCACAACATATTTGTTATAATACTGTGTAGTGTCAATGTAGCACATGACATCGCAATCTTATGTTAACCTTATTCCCTTCAGTAACATAATATATACAAGGTCTTCCAAAAGTTTAAAATTACACTAAGACTTTCGGGATGCCCTTTAAATAAATACATATAGACACATGCATACACACACATATATATACGTGGATACACATGTATACACAGTATATATATGCGTGTGTGTGTATGTAGAGAGAGACAGAGATTTATCTATATATAAATGTATATTTCTAGTGGCTTTGTCTAGTAGTGTACTGGATGTGGCTTATCCAAATTCACGACAGCCAATTATTAAATTTTCAGTGTCAGCATTTACGTCTCTGAGACATTTTAATTTTATATTGTATCCCCAGCCCCTAACACAGTGCCTGGTATTTATGAGGACTTAAGAAAATGCTTGTTGGAATGGAGTGGATGGAATTGGAGGAAGAAGCATAAAATGCACCTCCTTGAATTGAGTGATACTTAATTTCATCAAGAAACAAGTCTGCTTTTAAGAAGCTGGAAATATAGCCTCAGTGCAGATGCCATTTGGAGGAAGCAAGAATTAGAGGGGAGGGGAAGCTTGAAAAGAACAAAGAAAGATGGAGCTCTAGGGACCCGGGAAAGGGAAGCACAAGTGGGACATATGTCTCTTGCTAAAGGCCCAAAAAGAATGAAGAGAGCATTCCTGCCAAAGTCAAGTCATCCGCCTGGTCTGCAGCCAGCATTCATGGTATCATCTCTGCTCAGACTGCACTTCGTACCTCATACCCTTGCCAAGTCTTGAACGTAAATACACAGGCAGTATTAATAGCCTCTGGAATTTCCGGCATGATGCTTGAATTTTGGAAAGGGATCCCCTGAACATTCCCAAATGGATACATGGTGGGGGCAGCCTTCTCACAAAATACCTCTGGAGTTCCTGTGGGTAGGATCCTTACCCAAATCCCATTTGTCATCTGAGGCTGGGACAGTTGGCCCCAGGATACAAGATAGGCATAGTGACTAATCCACAGCGTGTCACCCTTGCATTCTGCTAGTGATGAGATTAATGAAGAAAGACATTCAAAATTTATTATGAGGAAGTTAGAACACACATAAAACAGCAGTCTGTTGTCTTCACTACAGGGAAGGAAAGGAGA
>CM053623.1:185521042-185577363 GCA_028646595.1 Phalanger gymnotis
TACTCAGTTTTGCTGGGTAGATGATTCTTGGTTTTAATCCTAGCTCCACTGACCTCTGGAATTTCATATTTCAAGCCCTTCTATCCGTTAATGTAGAAGCTGCTAGCTCTTGTGCTGTTCTGATTGTGTTTCCACAATACTCAAATTGTTTCTTTCTGGCTGCTTGCAGTATTTTCTCCTTGATCTGGGAGCTCTGGAATTTGGCTACAATATTCCTAGGAGTTTTCTTTTGGAGATCTCTTTGAGGAGGAGATTGGTGGATTCTTTCAATTTCTATTTTACCCTCTGCCTCTAGAATATCAGGGCAGTTCTCCTTGATAATTTCTTGAAAGATGATATCTAGGCTCTTTTTTTTGATCATGGCTTTCAGGTAGTCCAATAATTTTTAAATTATCTGTCCTTGATCTATTTTCCAGGTCAGTGTTTTTTCCAATGAGATACTTCACATTGTCTTCCACTTTTTCATTCCTTTGGTTCTGTTTTATAATATCCTGATTTCTCATCAAGTCACTAGCTTCCACTTGCTCCAATCTCATTTTTAAGGTAGTATTTTCTTCAGTGGTCTTTTGGATCTTCTTTTCCATTTGGATAATTCTGCCTTTCAAGGCATCTTCTCCTCATTGGCTTTTTGGAGCTCTTTTGCCATCTGAGTTTGTCTATTTTTAAGGTGTTATTATCTTCAGTATTTATTGGGTTTCCTTTAGCCAGTCATTGACTTGTTTTTCATGGTTTTCTCTCATCCTTCTCATTTCTCTTCCCAATTTTTCCTCTACTTCTCTTACTTGCTTTTCCAAATCATTTTTGAGCTCTTCCATGGCCTGAGACCAGTTCATGTTTTTCTTGAAGATTTTTGTTGTAGGCTCTTTGACTTTGTTGACTTCTTCTGGCTATATGTTTTGGTCTCCTTTGTCACCAAAAAAAGATTCCAAAGTCTGAGACTGAATCTGAGTCCATTTTCACTGCCTGGCCATGTTCCCAGCCAACTACTTGACCCTTGAGTTTTTCATCTGGGTATGACTGCTTGTAAATAGTACTTTGTTCTAAGCTTGAGAAGATGCACTGTTGTTTTCAGAGCTATTTCTATACAGCCAGCTCTGCCACACCAGCCCTCCTCCTTCCCCAAGAACTGCCAACCTGGACCTGACTCAGGTCTTAAGCAGGCTCTGCACTCCTGCTGTGATCTGCCACTTAATTCCTCCCACCAGGTGGGCCTGGGACTAGAAACAACTGCAGCTGTAGTTCTGTCCTCAGAGCTGCACCACCTTCACAGTCCCACAGGGTGGTGGCTGAACTGTGAACTCCTTTCACTGTGTCCTCGCAGCTTTTCCCACTAACCTTCTCTGTTGTCTTTGGCGTTTGTGGGTTGAGAAGTCTTGTAACTGCCACAGCTCAATGATTCAGGGTGCTAGGGCCTGTTCTCCCTGGCTCCTGGTCTGGTTGGTCCAGGCACAGGCCATGCTGGGCTCTGGTCCACTCAGCTCCCAGCTCTGTGGGATAGACCTTACCCAGCAACCATCTAGACTGTCCTGGGCTGGAGCCCTGCTTCCCTCTGCTATTCTGTGGGTTCTGCAGCTCTAGAATTTGTTCAGAGCCATTTTTATAGGTTTTTGGAGGGACCTGGGGGGAACCTCACGTAAGTCCTTGCTTTGAAGCCGCCATCTTGGCTCCGCCTCACCCAGGACTCATGATTTCATTGGTGTAGGAAACTCCTGGTGACATCTGTTAATACACATTGGCAACTTCACTAGTTTATTTAGTGAAATAACTTAGTCTTAGAGAGTTTATGTGATTTACACAGGGTTACACAGTCAGTATATGTCAGAGACAGGAAATGAAGCCACATCTTCCTAGCTCTAAAGTATCAGTTCTCTTCTTTTCTCTCCTTTTCCCTCTCTTCCCCTTCCCTTCTCTTCTCTCCTCCTCCCTTCTCTTCTCCTGCCTTCCCTTCCCTCCTCTCCCTGTCTCTTTTCCTTCTCTTCGCTTCACTTCTCTTCTTCTCTCCACTCTCCTCCTCCCTTCTCTTTTCTTCTCTCCCCATCTTGTCTCTTCTTCTCTTCTCTGTTCTCTCCTCCCCCTTCTCTTCTCTTCCATTCTCCCAGTTCCTTCAATTGATCTTCATATGTCATGAACTGAAGGCCCTTTCCCAACCTGGTAGCCCTCCTGGAGATGCTCTCCAGCTTGTCAAGGTCCTTCTTAAATTACAGCAACTAGAACTGAACAAGTACTCGGATATGGTCTGATTAGAGCAAAATGTATTAAACCATCAACCTCTCTTGATGCAGCACTAGACCACTATAGCACTTTTGACTGCCACATCACATTGCCAAGGCATATTTGGTTTTCAATTTATTAGTCCCAAAATCTTTTTTCAGACAAGCTGCTATCCAGCCATATCTTCCCTTTCCTATCCTAGTGAGGTTGGTTTTTTTTTTTGAACCCAAGTCTAAAGCTTTACATTTATATCCACTGAATTTCATTTTATTAGATTCAGCCTAATGGATTGGCCTACTAAGAACTTTTGGGTCCTGTCATCCAGTGTATCAGTTATCCCTTCTAGCTTTCTGTCATTTGCAAATTTGATGAGCAGGACATCTTTGCCATTATCCAAGTCATTGACAAAAATGTTCAACAGTGCACAGCCAAGCAGAGATCCCTAGAGTATACTTGAAGAGATTGCCTTCCATCTTGACATTGAGCCACTTATTCCACCCATTCTGTCATTTCTGCAACCATCAAACAGTTTTAACTTCTAGTCCACAACTCTCCATCTTCTTCACAAGAATAGCATGAGATACTTTATCAAACCTTGAGAGGTAGGTGCTTTTATTGGAACCATTTAATGAATGAGAAAAATGAGGCTCAGAGTGATTAAATGCTGTGCTCATGATCACACAGTAAATAACACAGACAAGTTCTGAATCTAGGTCTTCAGGATTTCAAGTTCAGAACATTATCTATTTTTGTCAAGTTACTCCTTAGAATAGAGAACGATAAAAATAATAAATAAAATTTATTATATACAATAAAAGATTATATAGAATTGGATGCTAAAATATATGGGACAGAATATCAGGGTGAAGGAAACAGCATCTGATATGAAGATAAGAAACACTTCCACCCTCAGATTTTTCTGAGAAATTAAGCTTTCAAAGATATCTCTGAAGAGAATACAAATCACAGAATGGATTGTTAATGAATATTTATTAATCTCCTCATGTGAGCTTGGCATTCTTCTATTACCCTAGTCCATAGATCAAAGAAATGAGTCATGGTCCCTACCCACAAGCTGCTTATAATCTAATTTTGTGTTTCTCAAGGGCTGAGAAGCCTTAATTTACAATCGCAGCAGGAAGTGGCAAAAGACTTGAGAAAAGCTGTTCTTCCACTACTCTCAACCAAGAAAAAAGGAACATTACCATCACAAATTTCACAAGCAAGATTATTCCCATGGGATTTCTAAACTAATTAATCAGACGAACACATCTTTCAAGTATCTATTCATGTGTCACGTGTTTGGAAACCAGAAAAATGCTTAAATTTGCGAGCTATAGAACATCTGAAAAATTAAGTTGATTTAAAAAAGGAATTGGTGGAGGGTTGGCACTGGGCATAGCTGGAATGAAATTAAAGTAAGTGTTCCCACCTTTCTGATACTATTAGCTCTTAAACTATAAGCATTAGAATAATGGGAAAAGCACTAGATTTGGGAGTTAGGAGACCTAGATTTTAATCCTGGTTCTACCACCTTGGCCAAGACACAACCTCTCCAGGCTTCAGTTTCCTTCTCTGTAAAATGGGATTATTATACTGAAATTGCCCATTTGTTAGGGTGGTCTCAAAGTCCAAATGAGAGAGTATATTGGAAAGTGTATAATAAACCCCTCGTATTCAGAGAGTACATCTCTCCTTTTCTAGAAATGGAAGCCAGCAAGGTTTGCTAGTCTATAATGCCCTACAGACATGTTCTTTCTGTATCTGTGACAATGCTAACTCTCTAAATTCCTCCATGTTTGGAGCTGAGCTACTAATGTTGGGACTCATTTACCTGCAATAAACGTAAGCTCAGTGGACGCTGTGCACCGATACCCACTAAGATCCTTTCCATTCTTGGAAGGGTACAACTAATGGTCATTAAAGACAAGACATTGAATAATAAATGGCAAGCCCCAGGTTGTGGGTGGGCTGATAGCTGTCACTACAGAGTATTTTTATATTTTCCCACATTCATTTTACACACACGTGTTCTCACCTACATGGATTCTCTGATCTCTAATGAGTTTTGAAATGAAGGCACTGCTCCATTCATTATATGGATGAGGTTTCTCTTCAGGCTCAAGCATCTGGTGTCAAATAGGGTGTTGACTACTGACCTCCTTGACTTCTGTCCACAGACCTCTCAAATAAAGTCCTACCTTCTACAGGAAACCTTCCCCCCAACCCAGCTTAATTCTAGTGCCTTCCCTTTGCTAACTATTTTCTATTTATCCTGTATATAGCTAGCCTTGTATCTATTTGTTTTCATATTGTCTCCTCTATGATATTGGAAGCTCCTTGAGGCCAGAGACTATCTGTAGTCTCTTTTTGTAACCCCAGCACTTAGCACAGTGCCTGGCACACAGGTGCTTAATAAATGATCATTGACTAACTGATTGAAATAAGCTTTGGGGGGGTCTCTAAAAACTCATACCAAGTAGATTTTTAAAAATATTTTATGGCTAAAATTAGCCACTAAACTGACCGATTTTTAAGCTATTGTAGTTTTTAGGATTCTCATAAGAATTATTCATTAGATGACCAACATTTCATATTCAATATTCCATACCTCTTTAAGATTTGCAAAATGCTTCATATGCATTATCTCAGTATATCGCTGCAATAACATGGCAGAGCAATAATCTGTACAGCGGGTATTTATGTAGTACTTTATTTGCAAAGCCCTTCATTTACATTAACTCATTTCATAAGCTGATAGATCTAGAAGGGGCTTTAGAGGTCATCTAGTAAGTAAGGCAACCAAAGTTCAGAGGACCTAATGACATATCTAAGGCCAGATGGACAGTACACATAAGAGAGAAAAGATTCGAACTTAAGCTTTCCATTGCCAAATCCAACACTCTTTCCATCACACCACGTTGCCAATTAGATGAAAAGCTCATAGGGTTATTGATCTAGAGCTAGAGGACATATAGTCCAACTCGCTCATTTTACAGATGAGGAAACTGAGGCCCAGGGAGTTTACATGTCTTGTCCAAAGTCATACACACTATAAATGGTCTTCTTGGCTGCAAGGTGGCATAGAGGATAGAGTGCTGGATGTGGAGCTGGGGAGACTTGAATCAAAACTGGATTCAGACACTACCTGGATAACTTTGGACAAGTCACTTAACCTGCCTGCCTCAGTTTCCCCTGTAAAATGAGAATAATAATAATAACAGCACGAGCTTCGCTTCACAGAACCTCTCCCTTCCTTCAGCTTCTCTTTGGGAGCCTGGGTGACACACTGAAGAGAGCACTGGGCTGTGAGTCCGGAAGATCTGAGTTCACATCCAACCTCAGAGACTAGCTGTGTGATCTGGGGCAAATTACTTAACCTCTATTTGCCTCAGTTTCCTCATCTGTAAAAGGGAGATAACAATAATAATGCCTACTACCTCACAGGATTGTTGAAAGGAGCAAATGAGATAATAATTGTAAATCACTTAGCACAGTGCCTGACATACAGTAGGCATTATATAAATGATTACTCCCATTAAGACAGCTCAACCACTCCATTCTATGAATTACCCCCTAATACCTTAAATTTATTCTTATATGTGCAGTTTCTGTTCTCTGATGAAAAGGCCAGATCTCTGAGAAAACTGACAGTTTTACTTTTTGTTTTCGTAATCCTGGCACCTAGGACAGTGCCTGGCATATAGTAAGTACTTATTCAATGATTACCAACTTATTGATTGATCCAATTCTCTATATCAAACTCTCTCTAGTGTAGCAATTATCCATCGGATTGACTGTGCCATAATCCTCATCCACCATGAAGACAGCCAATAAAACCTCACTGCTGATCATTTTTCCTATGTCCCCCAAAAAAGCCTAAGGGAGATAGATTTATGGGTAGATTTCCATCTAGGATGGCAGGTAATCTCAGAGGCCAACAGAGTCCACCTCACTCATTTTAAAGATGTACCTTGTAGCTTTAGGTCACAAAGACTCAGCAACCCTAAGAACTCTGTTCAAATATGCTGGGTTTATGATGGGCCAATGTGCTAAGGCTAAGTTATTGATTAGGTTTCTATTTTTAAGCAAGAATTGTAAGCTTAGATATCCAGAGTAACACTAGTGTTCATTCTCCTTCCACTTGTAAAAATCTAATGCCTCTCTCTCTCTCTCTCTCTCTCTCTCTCTCTCTCTCTCTCTCCCCTCTCTCCCCTCTCTCTCCTACCTCTCCTACCTCTTCTCTCTCTCTCCTATCGCTCTCTTTTCTCTTCTCTCTCTCTCTCTTTGTGTATGGCTGTCTTTGACTATTAGCCTCATGTGTCCCCAAAAAAGGTAAAATGAAAAATAACAAATCCCATAATTGATAGATAACATGGCCATAATGGACTTCCCCTCTGCCTCCTCGAACCTGCAGAATCCAGACTGGAGAATCTCCATTCCCCAGTTTTAATCTTTTAATCCATTTAGATCCTTTTGTTTGTCATCCTAATCTACCTGCTTTCATTATCCTCCCATTTCAAATCCAAGAGATGCTCTTTCACAGAGACTGGAAAATAGATTTCATATCGCAGAACATTTTGCACTTGGAGGGTTTTGTTCCCAGTTTAATTCCTACTGTTAATAACTGGCTTTTGTTTTCTTCCATTTCTCCTTATCCCTTGGATTCACCCAAAAAAAACCTCCTCCCTCTCTTCCCTTCAAAGATTTGTTTTTTTTTAAATATAACTGCCCAGGAAGTCCCTGAACAGCCCCATGAACATGTGGTTTCAGCAAGGCTGACGCAATAGCACAGATGGCATCAGCATCATTGAATGTGCACACATGGTGCTTGAAAATATGTCTGATCTTTTCTAATCTAACCTACTTAAAGGGAACTAATCCAACTACCCCATTGACCCACTGACTAAGTACCTAGCACAGTATCTAGCACATAGTAGGTCCTTAAAAAAAAAGGTTGTTGAGCTTGGTATGGTGGGGTATTTCAGCACCTGGGATGTGAAGGCTGGTGGATCTCTTGAGCTCAGGAGTTCTAAGCTGCAGTGGACTAAATTAGTGAGCATTGAAACTAAGTGCAGCATTACTATTAGGTGAGCTTGATTAGAATGGGATCAACTCAGTGAGCACCCTGCACCTCCAGCCTGGTTGATATAGAGAAACTAAGTCTTAAAAATAAAATCTAAAATTAAATTAAGTAAATAAAATAAGGTAATATAAATGTTTGTTTAATCAAATTGTTTTATGGTATAGTAAATAGACCGGATGTCAGGAAGACCTGAGTTCAAATACTGCCTTAAACACTGGTTGCTTCAGACACTTACTAGTTGTCTGACTGGGCAAATCATTAAACACTTTGGGGCAGTCAGTAAGCATTTAAGCACCTACTTTGTACGAGGGTCAGGGATACAAAAGTAAAAGTCCCTGCCCTCGAGGAACTCACAGTCTAATGGGGAAGACGATATGCAACAGATACATACATCCATGTACAGAATAAAGAGAAAATGTGGAGATGTCGCTGGACCAGTTTCCTGTCAGAGCAAATTAACCATTGTATTAAAAAGAAAGTGTCAACGCTGCCAAGCTAATGCTTAGCATTTGGTTGGTGGGTCTATGAAACCCTTGCAAGAAGCACATGATCTAGTAGCTCATAGGCTCCTCGAATATTTTAACAACAGAGAAACAGAGACGGTGGTTTAAAAAAATTATAAACTTGTAAAATTCAAGATAAGCTAAAGATATTATAGCAATGAAAAGGAGGAAATTTAAGTGACTTATTCTCCAAGAAGAAATTGAACAAGCCATAAGTGAAGCTCCAAAAGAAAAAAGAATAGCCAGGTACAGATGGATTTACAAGTAAATTCTATACAACATTCAAAGAAGAATTAGCTACAGTATTATGTAAACTGTATGAAAAAAATAGAGAAAAAAACTATCCTAAAAACCCTATGAAACAAATATTATTCTGATACCTAAACTGAGGGAAAATAAAGGTGCAAACTAATAAACAACATAATGGAAATTTATATAAAAATATTTAACAAAATATTGTCAAAGAGGCCATAACACATTTGAAAGATTACTTACTATAAACATATTATATGTATACGTGGAATTCAGGATGGGTTTAACATTAGGAAAACAAAAATAATAGACTATATATATAAAATTGTTAATACCAATAACCAATAGTAATAACAAAAATAAAACCACATGATTATAGCAAGGAAGGAGGGAAAGGAGGGAAAGCGGGAGAGAGCAGGGAGAGGAAGAAGGGAGAAAGGGATATAAACAAGGCACCTTTGTTACTACTATAATAGATTTAACAGATACTTTAAAAAAACAAACCAAAGTTCAGTTTCATATATATCCATATATATCCATTTTATTTTTGTCTTTTTGCTGAAGTGTTCATGCATGTTGATGATCAAGTTCAATTTTAAATTTTAAAATATTTTCTCTCATTTTGTTTTCCTTTTTCTCGATTACATGTAAAAAGTTTTTAACTTTCATCTTTAAAAATTTTGAGTTTGAATTCTTTTTCTCCTTCCCTTCCTCCCTTTCCATCTCTTTGAAAAGGCAAGTAATTTGATATAGATTATACATGTGAAGCCATACAAAACATATTTCTATATTAGCCATGTCGCAAAAGAAAACATAGATTTAAAAAAAGCCAAGAAAGATAAAGAAAGTAAAGAAAACATGCTTCAATCTGCATTCAGACCCCATCAGTTCTTTCTCTGGAGATGGATAGCATTTTTCATATCATAAGTCCTTCAGAATTGTCTCAGATTATTGTATTGCTCGGAATACCTAAGTTATTCACAGTTGATCATCACATAATATTGCTGTTACAGTGTAGAATGATCACCTGATTCTGCTCCCTTCACTTTGCATCAGTTGACATAAGTCTTCCCAGGTTTTTTGAAAGCATCCTGCTCATCATTTCTCATAGCACAGTAGTGTTCCATCACAATCATATACCACTTTGTTCAGCCATTCCCCAATTGATGAGCATCCCCTCAATTTACAAGTTTTTTTGCCAGCACAAGAAGAAATGTTATAAATATTTTTGTGCATGTGAGTCCCTTTCCTTTTTTTATCTCTTTTGGATACAGACCTACTAGTGGTATTTCTGGGTCAAAGGGTATGCCCAGTTTTATAGCCCCTTGGGCATAGTTCCAAATTGATCTCCAGAATGATTGGTCAGTTCGCAACTCTATCATAAAAGAATTAGTGTCCCAATTTTTCCACATCCCCTTCAACATTTATTTTTTTTCTTTTCTGTCATATTAGTCACTCTAATAGGTGTGATGCAGCATAACAGAGTTGTTTTAAATTGCACTCCTCTAATCAAGAGTGATTTAGAGCATTTTTTTCATATGACTACAGATAGCTTCAATTACTTTATCTGAAAACTGCCTGTTTATATCTTTGACTATTTATCAATTGTGAAATTATTCTTATTCTTATAAATTTAATTGTTCTCTATATACTTGAGAAATGAGGCCTTTATCAGAGAAGCTTGCTATAGATTTTTCCCCCCAGTCTGGGGCAATTTAAAAATATTTTAATAATAGTAATCTAATAATAATTAATTGATTGATGGATTTAATACTGTTTTAAATAATATTTTAAAAAGAAATATTTTAAATATTTTAAAAGAAAAACAGTTATGTGGTGGTATGATCACTCTTTACTATAAATCACACCTTGATTTGACAATGACTTGCCCAGGGTCACAGAACCAGTAGGTGTCAGGCCAGCTCTGACCACTATAAAACTCTGTCTCTCAGAAGGAAAAGGCAATTTGAATTCCTGCAAGAATAAGTAATATTGGGGCAGCTAGGTGGCACAGTGAGTACAGCACTGGCCTTGGAGTCAGGAGGACCTGAGTTCAAATTCGGCCTCAGACACTTGACACAAACTTACTAGCTGTGTGTCCTTGGGCAAGTCACTTAACCCCAATTGCCCTGCCTTCCCCCATCAAAAAAAACAAACAAACAAATGAAATAAGTAATACTGGGGTCTGAGAAATCACCATCAATCATTTCATTAGCTGCCTTTCACCCATACAGATCGACAATCTCTGGCAATTTATCTCAGAGAGTTGTGTGGGTCTCCTTGCTTAGGTGACCAGGATCTCAGACTAGTATGTGACAGAACTGTCTTTCTGACTTTGTGGCCAGCCAGCTCTCCATTCTGCCAGGCTGCTTCTCAGACAATCAATCAACCAGTCAATAAAATTTACATTAACTATATGTGATAACAAATAATTGATTTGTTTGAATTTTAAGTTATTGCCTTGAGAAACTGCATCTGAGAGATCTTAACATCTATAAAAAAATCTTTCTGCCACTTGAACTCTGGGCTCTTCAATAACAGTGAGAAAAACATTTTGTTAGTATGCCTCTTCCTGCTTTATTCCTTGCTTGATATTCAAAATAGAGCTCATGCAACAAGGTTATCTCTGTTGTAATATCTTTAATAGGATCTTGAATAATTTTGTTGTAAGCCTAGGGGATACATTACTAAAAGAGAACCTTCGAGGTAGTTTGTTTTTTGCAGAATCAAACAAAATGCTTTTGTATAATTTACACAAAATACGCACAGTGGGATGTTGTACTTGCTACATTTTCTAGTCAATCATGAGGAAACATTAAGTGTATTGGGGAAGGTAGTTGAGGAAAGGGAAAGGATACTATGGAATGTCACTCACAAAAGAAGATCATTTGCAAAAACTTACTTGGGCTCCCTACTAATATCTTCATCAAGGACACCTACAATGTATGTGTAGATCATTCTCACAAATTTTTTAGACAGATGGGAAAGAAAGCTTATACAATTAACTGTAAAAAGTAAATACATGAGGGGAAAAGCAAACTCATACCTTCTTTAAAAAACAAAAAGGCAAAGAACACCATAACTACCAACCTATAGGCTTTCTTTCTCATCTAATTAAAATATTTGTGACTTCGCATCCAGGAGTTTCCAGTTACCCTTTTGCTTGACCTCATTTTCCTCAGGACTCTGTATGTACTTGTGAGAGACTGTTCCACAGACCTCTGGGAAGATGTTTTGCACCAAATGTTCTGACTGTTCCAAATTAGTAAACACCCCTTTCTAAATCTACTTAAGGCTGACTGACTACCTTTTTCTAAAAGCTACTTAAAACTGGCTGATTCTCAACTGAATCTTAGGGAAGCACACTGATGGGGGCTCAAGCCAATGATGTTGGAGAATCACCCTTCTCTGGAGTAGCCTTGGAACCAGGAAGAGGAGATGGAGCCAGCCTAGTTCTGCGAGTCCAGGAATTAAACCCAGATCTTTCTGATTCTAAGACCAGCTTTCTCTATCCAATGTCATGCCACCCATCTAAATACCAATTACATACAAAAGCATTTCTAAGGCAGAACACGAGCAATTGAGAGGATCTAGATAAACTTCCTACAGGAGGTAGCTGAGCTTTGGAGGAATCCAGGTATCATCTGAGGGAGAAGTGAAAAAGGAGTGCATTTTAGGCATGAGAGACAGGCTAGGAAAAGAGAAATGATGGAGTCAGAGTACAGACTGAAACAAAGGGCTTTTTTTTTGGATATAGCCAATGCAGGAATTTGTTTTGCTTATGTTTCTAGCAAGTTCTGTTTTTCTTTCTTCCCCAATAGGAGTGAGTGGAGAGAAAGAAGGTAGATTTTCATTAATGGGGAGGAAAAGAAAATTGAATTTAAAAAAAAGGAAAAGGCATGGAGATGACAGGTGGAATGTATTACTTATTTCGTTTGTTTATTTTTGGTTTTTTTTGGGGGGGAGGGGAGGCAGGGCAATTGAGGTTAAGTGATTTGCCCAAGGACACACAGCTAGTAAGTTAGTGTCAAGTGTCTGAGGCTGGATTTGAACTCAGGTCCTCTTGACTCCAGGGCCAGTGCTATACTCATTGTGCCACCTAGCTGCCCCAATATTACTTATTCTTGCAGGAATTCAAATTGCCTTTTCCTTCTGAGAGGCAGAATTTTATAGTGATCAGAGCTGGTTGTAGAAGGTTGTAGAAGCAAAATACCAAGTGGGTCCTTTTGCTGGGAACAGAATACATGAAGGAGGGTAAAGTACAATAAACCTGCAAAGGTAGGCTAGAGCCATAAGTAAAGAGATTTGTTTTCACTAACCTCTAATTGAAATTTAGCATTTCCTTCTATTATGATTTTTTTTAATTATTCAGAGGATGGATTCATAGGCTTCTCCAGACTGTCAAAGACATCTGTGACACAAAAATATTAAGAGCTCCTACTTTAAATATTCAAAATTAGCTATCAAATCCCCCCCAAGTTTTCTCTTCTAAATAAGATAAATGAAATAAGCATTTATTAAGTACCTACTATGTGCCATTCACTATTCTAAGAGCTTTACAAATATAACCTCCTTTGATTCTCACAACAACCTTAGGAGCTAGGCACTCTTATTATCCCTATTTTATAGTTGAAGAAACTGAGGCAGACTAAGATTAAGTGATTTGCCCAGGGTCACACAGCTAACAAGTGTGAATGGAATTGAAGGCTGGGATGCAATATACGATAAGGCTGAATTTTACTTGAGGTATCCTCACTCCAGGTCTGGTACTCTATCTACTGTACCACCTAGGATCAGTGACTTAGAGCTGGAAAGGATATCAGAGGTCATTGAGTCCAACCCCCTCATTTTATAGATGAGAAAACAGAGGCCCACAGAAGTTAAGTGATTTGCCAAATGTCACACGTCCATTTAGTGTCTAAGGCAGGATTCAAGCCCAGGTTTCCCTGAGTCCAAGTCTAGAACCCTATCCGAGACATCATGTCGCCCCTCAATTAAGTAAATTTCAATTTCAATTCAACCAAACTTTCCAGTTTCTTCAACTAATCCTTATATGGCAGCTGGCAGTCCCCTTACCATCCAGATTGCCTCTGGATGCCTGCCAAAGTTGGTAGAATAATAATTTCACTGTCTACTTCACAGACCAGATGAGGTCATGTAAATATGTAAAGCATATTGCAAACCTTAAAATGCTATATAAGTATAGACGATCTTTATTATTTTATTGTGAGTGTCCTTCCCAGGACTGCATAGAATATTCCAAATGACCAGAGCAGATTCCTGCGGGACTATAAAGACTCTTCTGGTGGTCCCAAACAGAAAACCATCAATACCATATAACAAAACCACTTTTTACCTATTAAGATGCCAATTTCGTCATGGGATGCTTTCTCAGAAAAGTCTTGGAAGACAGGAAAGATGTTGAAATCATAACCGCTGCGCTTTGCCCATGGAGGAAGAGCAGTCTGGCTCTCAGCTCACCTTACCTTATGACAGCAGGGAGCCATTTCTTATCTTTACAATCCATTCCAGCCCATCATTGTATTCTTACAATGCATAATTACTTTCTGTGGTGAATTAAGATACTGAGGAGAGATTCCATTACATATGATTCACTCTTCAGTCAGTCTTCAGAAATGTATGCTTTTAATTGTTTGACACTAGTATAGACAGATGAAATTCATCCTACCTACCGATTCCTTAGTGGTCTAAAAAAAAGGTCCTCATTCCACTGCTGAAAATAAAATAATAATAATAATCATAGTTATCATTGCTGTTATAATTAGTAATAATAACTGTTGGATCTAACACTTTGTAATTTGCAAAGCACTTTAAATACATTATCCCATTTGATGCTATAACAATTCTGCCAGCTGCTATTATTATCCTCATTTTACAGGTAAGGAAACTGAATGACTGGTCCAGGGTCACAGAGCTATTCTGAGGCAGGATTTGAACTCAGGTCTTCCCAGCTTCTACTCCAGCACTTTATCCAGTATGTCACCATATGACCCCCTGAGTCATTTTAAACTGGCCCTAGTCAGAATACCATCTATGTCATTAGCTAATTGCACTTGTCTACTGGGAAGGTAACATTGGAGGGGATGTCAAACCCACGCATTGGCCAACTTTGGCAAAATCTATGCAAAACAACGTATGTTGCTGATCTGTAATGAGACTGGACATCACAAGGTTTATGGCAGCCTGGGAAAGAGAAATTAAAGGTTTCTTTTTCTTAATCATGACATTCATGCTTCAATGACGGTTAGTTGGGAAGAATTCTGATGACTTAAGAAAAAAAAGAAAGGAAAAGAATGAATACAAACATAAGGAAACTGAAATAAAATTTAGAGATCCTTATTTTGAAGAGGCAACAAACATGGAATTCTGCCTTTCCCTTCCCATACATACACTTATCATGAGCTTTGTTGTTATTTAGTCATTTTTCATTTGTGTCCAACTCTCTGTGACTCCATTTGGGGTTTTCTTGGCAGAGATACTATAGTGCTTTGCCATTTCTTTCTCTGGCTCATTTTACAGATGAGGAAATTGAGGTAAACAGGATGAAGTGACCTGTCCAGGGTCATACGACTAGTCTGAGGCAGATTTGAACTCAGAAACTTGAGTCTTCCTGATTCCAGGCCCAGCACTCAGCTACTGGTCCTCTATCTTCTGTGGAAACCGAGTCCTAGAAGACTTAAGCTTTTAATTCTGGGAATTTCAGCCTTAGGCCACCACTGTGCAGATTCCTCATTGCTTCAGATGCCCACTACCCATAGGCCTGAGCTCCAGCCACACTTTGTTGTACTTCCTGGACTTCTCACCTAACACCATGCCATCTTACAATCCCCTCGTTCACTCTTGACCCTTTCCATTTCTGGAACCAAAATCAAATCAATTTTGTGGCTGCTCCTAGAAAGGTCATATTCTTCTACTTCCTTGTGACTTCACTTTCCCAAACCATAATATCTCTCCCTGGCCACCACTCTCTGATATGTGCAGCCTCCTTATAATTGGAATATAAGTTTCTTGAGGGCAAGGATTGTCGTATTTTTTTGTATTTGTGCCTCCGGGGCTTAGCACAGTGGTACAATGGATTGAGCCCATCCTGGAATCCAGAAGATCTGAGTTCAAATGTGGCCTCTGACACTTACTAGCTGTGTGACCCTAGGCAGTCACCTAAACTCTATTTGCCTCAGTTTCCTCATCTGTCAAATGAGGATAATAATAATAATACCTACCTCCGAGGGTTGTTGTGAGGATCAAATGAAAAAATAACTGTAAAGCACTTACCACAATTCCTGCACACCACACATGCTATATAAATGTTAGCTACTATTATTATTAAAATGGGGTTAATAATTGCACCTACCTCACAGAATTATTGTTAAGATCAAATGGCATAACCATTGTAAAGTGCTTAGCCCAGTGCCTGGCACATAATAAGCACTATATAAATGTTAGCTATTTTTATTCTTAGCTATTAATAAATGCTTTTCCATTCATTCACTCATTCAAATTAAAGAAACAGCCCATACCCTTCAGAAACCACCTTCAACTCTAAGACAAGTTCAAAGTCAATGTCAGCTGACAGACATGACTTTTTAATGAAACCTGATGCTAATTTTCTTATTTTTTTAACATTTAATTATTATTTTATTTTTTCCTCAGTTACATGTAAATAAAATTTTTTTGCCATTTGTTTTTAAAATTTTGAGTTCCAAATTGTTTCCCTTCCTCCCTCCTCTCCCTGCTCTTTGAGAAGGCAAGCAATTTGATATAGATTATATATATGGAGTAATACAAAACCTATTTTTCACATTAGCCCTGTTGCAGAGGAAAATGCGGGCCAAAAAAAACCCAAGAATGATAAAGAAAGTTTTAAAAGTATGCTTCAATCTGCATTCAGACTCCATTGGTTCCTTCTCTGGAGGTGGATGAAAAATTCATCATGTGTCCTTCAGAATTGTCTTGAATCATTGTATTGCTGAGAATAGTTAAGTCATTCAGAGTTGATGATTGTACAACATTACTATTACTATGGACAATGTTCTCCTGGTTCTGTTCCCTTCATTTTGCATAATACAGGCCTTGTCATATTTGTCTGAAACCACTTCCCTCATCATTTCCCATAGCACAATAGTACTCTATCACAATCACATGGCACAACTTGTTCAGCCATTCCCCAACTGATGAGCATCCTCTCAATTTTCCCAATCTTTACAACCACAAAATAGCTGCTATAAATACTTTTGTAAATATTGGTCCTTTTTCCTTGATCTCTTTGGGATAGAGACTTAACAGTACTATTGCTAGGTCAAAGGGTATACACAGCTCTGTAGCCTTTTGTTCATACTTCCAAATTGTTCTCCAGAATGGTTAGATAAGTTCACAACTCCACCAACAGTGCATTAGGGTCCCAATTTTTCTACATTCCCCCTCAACATTTTTCATTTTGCTTTTCTGTCTTATTAGGCAACCTGATAGGTATAAGGTGATACCCCAGAGTTGTTTTAATTTACATTTCTCTAATCAATAGTGATTTAAAGCATTTTATGTGACTATAGATAGCTTTGATTTCTTCTGAAAAACTGCCTGTTCATATCCTTTGACCATTTATCAATTATGAAATGATGTTTATTCTTACAGACTTGACTCAGTTCTCTATTATATTTGAGAAATGAAACCTTTATCAGAGAAACTTGCTGTAAATGTTTTCCCAGTTTCCTGCTTTCTTTCTAATTTTGGCTGCATTGGTTTTGTTTTTGCAAAAAACATTTTAATTTGATGTAATCAGAATTATCCATTTTACATCCTGTACTGTTCTTTATCTATTGTTTAGTCATAAATTCTAATCTGACAGGCAAAATATTCCATGCTCCCCTAATTTGCTTATGATAACACTCTAAATTACATATCCATTTTGACTTTATCTCAGTATACAGTGTGAGATGTTGTTCTATATCTAGTTTCTGCCAACTGCTTTCCAGTAATCCCAGCAGTTTTAGCCAAATAGTGATTTCTTTTCCCTAAATCTTTGATCTTTCGGTTTGTCAAACACTAGATTACTATAGTTATTTGCTACTGTGTATTGTGTAGCTAATATATTCCACTAATCCACTACTGTATTTTTTAGCCAATAGCAGTTTGTTTTGATGATTACACCTTTGTAATTACAGTTTGAGATCTGGGCCATTTTCCTTCATATTTTTTTTTCATTCATTCCTTTGATATTCTTGACCTTTTGTTCTTCCGGAAAATTTTTGGTATTATTTTCTAGCTGTATAAAATAACCGATGCTAATTTTCAACACAAACCCCTCTCAATTATTTGCCATGATGGAGAGCATTGGCACAAACAATCCAAACTGGTTAATAATAGATAGGTAATAGAAACATCACTTCTACTTGGCTTAAAAAGGCACTATGTGATTCCCTGTACCTGGGCACCTCCTTGCCTAATTATGTTTGGATTAGTTAATATTAAAATTGATTTTTGGTCTGTGAACAACTGAGAGTAGAGAAAGGAATCTTAAAGCCTACTTCACAGAAAACAGATTAAAATTTTATTAAGGACAATTGGTAAAAGCAAATAACTACACAAATAACCAAAAATGGATCATCAGAAACATTCTAGCCAACAGAAATAGTGTTCAGTGCTTTCATTAACTAAAAGGCAATAATTACTCTTACTTTAGTCTCCTGAGACAGCAAGATAGTAGAGTTGGTAGAGTTCTGGCCTGAGAATTGAGATGACCTGAGCTCAACTCCTGCCTAAAACGCTTACTTAACTGTGTGACCCTACACAATTCTCTTAACCTCTCTGGTCCTCAGTTTCCTCATCTGTTGAACTTGATGGCTCCAAAGGCTCCATATAGCTCTCAATTTATGATTTTACAATTCTCTACACCCTTCCCTTCCACTTAGAAAGCAATAAAAACAAGAAAAGTGATTAGCTAAATCTTCTGCTTCCCCCGGGAAAAAATGAGAATTAATACAATGACTATGTCTGTACTTTCAGGAACCAGCTCATTCATCCTCTTAATTTAGCTGGTCTTATTTCCCAGATTATGAATCAATTGAACTGATTATTTCTAGAAACTCTTTTCTCTGGTTCTATTGGTCACCGTAAATCTCTAAGAATGGTTAAGCTGCATTAATATTGTGGGCAGGCAATACCATCCCCTACCTGAGCTTAAAACCCCTTGGAGAACACTGACACAGTTACCGCCTTGTACATATTTGCCAACTGTCTTAGAAATGTATCACCACACTGAAGGGTACTTGTGCTCCCTAGATCATATCCTGGTTTATTTTCCAATGAAACATCTACCATAGTTTGGCCTCTGCTCTTTTTATGAGATAAGGCCTTTCTAAAAACCCAATCCTGTTTTCTGTCTCCCACCAACTATCCTGACTTTTATTACCTGTCACTGTAACATTTCTCCTTTCATGGGTTCATTCATTCTACAAATACTATATGCAATGTATTGCAGGTCATTGGGAAAGCTACAAAAAATGACTAAGACTTGGCCTCTGATCTCAGGAATTTACAATTTACTTGTGTGTCTGGCAACAGATTACTTTCACTTAATAAATGTTTTATCTATGTATCTACAGCAATGATTCTTAGGTTCTAAACGAGAGAGAGAGAGAGAGGAGAAGAAGAAGGAGGAGGAGGAGGAGGAGAAGAAGAAGAAGAAGAGAGAAGACAGAAAGAGAGAGAGAGAAGGAGGGAGAAAGAGAGAGGGAGGGGGGAGAAAAGGGGAGAGGGAGGGAGGGAGGGAGGGGGAGAGAGAGAGAGAGAGAGAGAGAGAGAGAGAGAGAGAGAGAGAGAGAGATGCACTCCTTAAGCAGTCTGGTATAGCCTATTGGTTCATCTTCAGAATGATGTTTTTAAATACACAAAGAAGAAAAAAACAACAGACCCCCAGGTTAAGAACCCCTAATCTAGAGTAAAGCCAGTAAGGAACTATCAAGGATTAGAGGAAAAAAGGACTAGATTTGGAGCCAGAGAGCCGAGGTTTGAACTCTGACTTTCCACCTTGGTGACCTTAGGCATTTAACTTTTCCTCATTTAACCTAGCCTCAGTTTCTTCATCTGTAAAATAGGGGCTGGATTAAATGACATCTGAGATCTCTTCCTATTCTAACAGAGAGATCCAAAGTGCTCTTGATCCACTGGCACATTCTGTTGAACATTTTTTTCTTCCTAGATTTGTGTCTATGTGTTCTCTCCTTTTTCTACTTTATTTTTCTCTCCATTTGTTAAAAATCACAACTATTGTTGCTCTGAAATGACTTTTGCACTTTGCAAATGATGCTATTTAAGTATGTGGCCATGTTCTCATATACGATGTCAAGGCTTTAGCATGCATACTGGAATATCATTGAATGTTTGGGCAGGGTCTTTCTCCAAAGCTATGAGTAGTTCATGAAAATTATGCTAGTTTCACTCAGAGTATAATGATGAATTTTATAGAAAGATCATTGAAATAAGGACATATTGAATGACTTACTTAGAATCTCAAAGCAGGAAGGCATTTCAGAGGTCATTTAATCCTGCCAGTAGCTACATAAGCATCTCTTCTCTCTCATATATCCAACAAGGACTCTTTGCTTGAAGATCTTCAGGGAAAGGAAATCCATTGACTCTGAAATCCAGTGACACCAACCTCCTGACTCCAGGATCTTGCAATGACTGTCCCTCAGTCCTGGAACTCTATCCCTCCTCATCTCCTCTTCCTTCCTTATCTTCCTTTAAGACTCAGCTAATTTTGTGGTGGCCATGAATTGGAAATTGAAGGGGTGTCTATCAACTGGGGAATGGATAAAAGAGTTGTGGTAATATGATTATAATGTAATATTATTGTGCTATAAGAAATGATGAGCAGCATGATTTCAGAAAAATCTGGAAGTCTTACACGGAGAGATGCAAAATGAAGTGAGAAGAACCAGGAGGACATTGTACACAGGAACAGCAATATATTACAATGATCAACTGTGAATGACTCAGCTCTTATCAGCAATACAATGACCCAAGACAATTCTAAAGGACTGGTAATGAAAAATGCTGTCCACCCCCAAAGGAAGAACAGCTGGAGTCAGAATGCAGATCGAAGCATACTATTTTTCACTTTGTTTTTTATGGGGGTCTTTTTTTGGGAGAGGTCTGTGTTTTCTTTCACAACATGATTAATAGGGAAATATGTTTTTCATGATTGAACAGGTATAACCTTATATCAAATTGCTTAGTGTCTCAGAGATGAGGAAGATTAGAAGGAGGTAGGAAAAGAATATGGAACTCAATTTTAAAAGAAAAATGAATGTCAAAAATATTTTTACATGTAGTTGGAAAAAATAAAATATTATTTTCATACAGAATTTTTTAAAAAGACTCAGCTGAAGTCCCACCTCCTACAAGAAGTCTTTTCTAGTCCTCTTTAGCTTAATACCTCCCCTCTGCTGGTTACCTCCAATTTATCCTGTATGTATCTTGTTTGTACCTAAGAGTGCATTTTGTCTCTTCCATTATATTGTAAGATTCATTATATTGTAAGCTACCTATTGAAGGTAAACCTTTCTTTGTGTCCCCAGCACTTAACACTGTGCCTAGCACATGGTATGCACTAAGTAAATGTGTGTTGAACGTTTTCTAAGCCATCCCTTTCCTTTTTCGCATAGCTCTAAGCTTTAGAAAGTTTTCCGTTAGCCTAAATTTTCCTCTTTGGAACATTTACCCATTGTCTCTAGCTCTGTCCTCTGGAACCCAGCATGGACAGGACCTGAACCTGTGATGTCACTGCCATAGGGAAGTCCTGGATGGGGAAACTCCTTCTACCAATGCATCTCAGCACTGCCTCGGCAAAGTATAGTCTTAGAGAACTGCTTAGGACGCTGAAAGGTTAGGTGACTTAACCACAGTCACACAGCCATCATGTAGCAGAGGAAGCATTTGGACCCAGGTCTTCCTGGCTCCAAGTCTAGCCTTCCATCCATTATACCATAATGGTTCCCAACAAGTAAAACAATCCTAATCCTTCTTCCATGTAATTTATTAGCTTTTCAAATACTTGAAGATAGCTATCATGTCCACCCTAAATCTTCACTTGCTAACTGGACTTTCAAACAGTCCTCAGCTGAGCAATGAACTTACACTCATTTATATTAATGCATCATCCTGGTACTTTTGATTTTAATATTTCAGTGGTCCTAAAAGAAGTCTATTTCTCCATAGGAACCTCATTAGAATAAAAGGTTTTTCAGTTGACAACTTACAGTTGTTCTAGGTCTTATAGGTGTATGGCCTCTACTATATTTGAGTTTAGAACAAATTTAGATGTGGTCCAGGGTGTGCTGGTAAATGTTTAATAACTAGCTCCCCCTCCAAAAAATATTCAGAACATAATTTTAAGTTTAATTCACATTTTTATTATTCACATTTTCTCTGTCACTTTCTTACATCTAGACAGTCAACAAAACAATGAATCAAAACCTGATTTTATAGTATGTGCCAATTTTTGAGGTGAAAATGTTCACACTGAAAATTAAAACAGTAGGCTCTCTTAAGCTCATTTGATCTTCCCAATAACCCTGGGAGGTAAGTATTGTGATTATCTCCATTTTATAGTTCTATATAATACATGAATACATATGATATTGTATATTATATATAATATATTATCTAATCTGTATCTAATAAATATAATACAATACAAAATAATATAATACAATACAACATAATATAATATATAATATAAATAATCACAATACTTACCTCCCAGGTTATTGGGGAGATCAAATGAGATAATATTTGTAAAGTGCTTGGCACAGTAACTGGCACACAGTAGGTGCTTAATAAATGCCAGTCATTATTATTATCAGTGCCCTCTCGGCAATTTTCTAAAATTAAAAGTTCCAGAGAAGGTGCTGACCTGCATTGGTAGAGGAAACTCTCCACAACATTAGAGTTACAGTCCTTATCCTATCCTTGCCAGTCTTTTTCTATATGATTCTTTTTTAAAACCAACATGACCAACAAGTTTCCTTTCTATGTATATTGGTCTTTTTAGGCAGCTTATTCTTTTCTTCATCTGTGAGTTATTTCTTTTTGTGTTTTCAGAATTCCATTCACTAGATTTTCACCATCCATCTCCTGGGACAGTTTTCTCCATTCGATTCAGGCCATGTGGCCTTTCTCTGAAACTACTGACATCATCTCTCTAAAATCTCAGGGCACACATAAGGCTTTTCCTTATCTCTCTATAATGAATTCCTACATGGAATAGTCATTTCCCAACATGTTTCCATCATTCCTATGAAGAAAAGTCCTTCCTACTCAGTCAAATTCAGAATGGTATTTCTGTACCTGGTTTCTTCTTCTATGTGTAATCATGGTCCTATCCCTTTTAAGACATCACTCAATTATTTCCTCTGTCTCAAGGACCTTCGATTTCTTCATGCTTGCTTCTTTTTATGTGTTTATAAACATACTTGTTGACCCCAACCCCAAAAAACCTTTCTGCAACCCTTTCATTACAACAACTTACCATTTCCAACTCTCTCTTCCCTTTCATCACCACATACCCTTAAAAATGTGTTTGATCATTTCCAACTATTCATGACTCCATTTGAGATATTCTTGGCAGCTACTTGTATGGTTTGCCATTTCCTTCTCCAGCTCATTTCACAGATGAGGAAACTGAGGTAAACAGGGTTAAGCGAGTTATACAGGGAAACACTGCTAGTAACTGTCTGAGGCTCGATTTGAACTCAAGTTTTCCTAACTCTAGGCTCAGTGAGCTATCCAGTGTGCCACCTAGCTACCCCTTTAAAAAAATAGCCTATATTTAATGCTTCCACTCTCTCATTATCTCCACTCATTTTTCCACTGAGACATCTTATATCTGCTTTCTCTCTCTACCCCCTAATGAAATTGTTTGCTCAAACATCACCAGTGACTTTTTTGTTATCCTGTCCAAATGCCTTTTCCTCAGTCTTCACATTCTCCTTGACCTCCCCTCAGCTTTCAACACTGTAGAACAAGGGTTTTTAACCTATGGTCCTACAGACCCCGACAGGACCCACAAATAGATTTCAGGAAATTCTATGAACTTGGTTGGGAAAAACACACATCTATTTTCACTGACCTCTAACTCAAATTTAGCATTTTCTTCTCTTATAAATGTAGTCAAAAAGCATTATTCTGATAAAGGGTCCCTGGGCTTCATCAACCAAAGGGATCCATGACACCAAAAACTCTTTCAACAAAATGTAAACCGCTTGTGGGCAGAGACTGTTTTGTTTTCCTAATTTTATCCTCTGTGGCAAGCACAGGACTAGTAGGCATTTCCTTCAAAATGCTTACTGATTAATTTGGTGGTGGTTATTGTCCTTCGTTCTCAAAGAGGACCAAAATGACATCACTATGTCGGGGTCAACGTACAGTGTGTCTGTTTGTGAGCGATCAGATCAATATCAGCTCAGAATGCTTTACCACAAATAAGGCACAAATAGTCCATACAAACATTTGGAGTGGACATATCTCTACATTTGCACATCTCACATTTCATTTGAGCTGCTGGAATTCCTCTTTGCCCATAGAATAGATTGAACATAATCTCCTCCCTTAATCCCTGAGATATAGCACTTTACCCCTTCTTAGAATCATGGTTTTTCACATGTATAAAATAAAATTCATAGCATAATAAAGAAAACCAGTTATAGTGGAACACAATTACCAAAGAAATTTTGAATCAAGTTCACGGACCCTAGATTAAGAATCTCTACTGTAGATTGTTCCCTCCATACAATCATCCAACTGACTTTAAAAGCATCAATGGAACAACTGGGCGGGGGGAACCCTGAACCTTCATAGCTCGATTAATCAGTTTGCTCTTCACATATTTATTGTCTATCATTTTGTATTATACTTATTTTGTACATGTCATATTTGTCAGGAGCTCGGGAAGCTATAGGACTGAGAGGGGAAAAGAGAAGGTCCCTTGTCGCAAAAGTTTTTTTTTCCCCTTATTTCAGAGACAGCTGCAGAGGAGGCAGGTGTTTTCAGCCCTACAATGAGTTGCTAGATTGCCAGGAAGTAACCTCCCAGCTGCAGTGTGTCAATTGGTGACTTGGGAGTCCTGGCTGTAGTTTGTGACCTGTGTAAGTTGTTTTAAGAAGGGGTTCGGGGCCTGCGTCCCCAGTGGGCTAGACTAGTATAAGAATCAATGTTGGTTAGTGTGAGAATAAAACTTGGGAGCCACAGCAGAATCTTTGGGGCTTGGCACAAGGGCAGAGGAAATGACCCTACACTCAATATAATTAAAGCTTGAGACTCTTGGGCAATTTCAGTGTGCTTGACTTGAGTGAGAAAAACTTTGGAGTGTGGCCTGAGCAAGATAATAAGAATAGAGATGGAACATGGGAGCAGATTTGGAGAGTGCTCCACACAAAGCAGACACTTAATGATCCTTTGTTTCATATACACTACAGTTGTCCTCAAGAAGGACATTTCAGATTCATTGAACCACCATGGGTGTATGTTAATTTCATAGGATAGCAATATGGCACCAGCACATGGTGTATCATGAATAAGTAGATATTTATACACAGCTGTGGTTACTTCACTGAGTGCTAATTAGAGGTGTGGGCTTCTCATTTGAAACCCTACATTTGCACTGATTAAATCTGAAGTACCCAGATGGCTCCTTTTCCCCAGCTATATCCATGGCTAATGAAAGACCATCCATCAAAGGAAGGGTGGTCTCCATCAGTACTTAATCATATGTTTTGCACCTCTAGTGGATAATCACAGTTGGAAAACTCAGATGAAATTCATTGTATGCCCAGGTAAGCACAATGGTGTCCTGATCAAGACCAGTTAAACATGGAGAAAGAGTTAGGAAGTCATATAGGTGATGTACTAGATAAAAAGCTGGACTGAGAGTCAAGAAGACCTGGGTTCAAATCCTGCCTCAGACACTAATGAGCTGTGTAACCCTATGCAAGTCACTTAATTTCTTTTAGTCTCTGTTTCCTCATCCGTAAAATAGAAATATAATTCCCCCTACCTTACAAGGAATTGTTGAGAGGATAAAAGGAAATGAAATGTAAAGTTCTTTGCAAATTTCAAATTACTACATGAATGCTAGCTATTATACAAATAGTTTGGAGAACTTTGAGAACATCTAGTCCAACCTTCCTTTACATATGAGGAAACTGAGATCCACAGAAGATAATTGACTTGTTCAAAGAAAGACAGGCAAGATTTGAACTCTAGTCCTGTGACTCCAAATTTGATGCCCTTTCCATTGTGTCACCCTACTCATCTAGGCAGATGGCCATCCAGATGGTACAATTTGAAAGGTGTGAGAAAACCTCACCACCACAAATCCCCCAAAAAATCCTCCCCTTGTCCCCCAGGAAGCAGAAATACACAGAATTCCAGAATCTCAGAGATTGGAGTAACCTCAGATATCATCTAAACCTACCCATACCTGAACAAGAATCCCTTCTATGATATACCAACAGGTGGTCAACTCCAAAAAGAAAGAAGCAAAGGTATGGTATTTTATTGATGAAGTAATAATATTTATGATTTTAGGTCCTTAGATATTGACTCGGTTTCTTCTTGCTACCCCAAAATCCATTTCAAGCATGCTACAGAGAACACAGATATGTTGGGGATATCAGATAGGTGAGTCACGAAACCTAGGAATAAAGAGATTGTGTGGGTGATTGTTGTGTGGTTTGTGCTTGTGTGTATGTCAATGTGTGTGTCGATCCTTGCAGACTGACTATATAGCATTTGCTAACCAAAGTCTACATCACAGGCTGACACACATACCTGGAATGCACTCAATCCTCACCTCTGCCTCTGATAATCATTAGCTTCTCAGCTCATATGTAGGAAGTCATTCATGTTCTCTGAGTTGTTGGGTCTCTCGCCCTCTTCCTCAAATTATGTATTTGCATGTTTTACACACACACACACACACAGACACACACACCACTACCACCACAATCATCACCACCAAGTAGAATATAAGCCCTTTGAGATCAGGGACTGGATTTTTGTGGTGGTGGTGATGATGTTGTTTTGACTTTGTTTCCTCAGCAACTATCAGGAGTCATGGCTTGTTGGGTTGGTGGTATTGGTCATCCAGCCTCTATGTGAAGACCTTCAAAAAAGAGGAAGCTGCCACCTTATATTACAGGCCATTTCACTTCTGAGAAACTCTTATTGTTAGGAGATTTTTCCTTATATTGATCCCAAATCTGCATCTCTGAACATTCTACCTATTGCTCTTAATTCTGTCTTCTGATAGTAAACAAAAGAAATCTAATCTTCCTTCTGACAACCCTTCAAATATTTGTTTTGAATACTTGAAGACAACTGTCATGCCCCCTACCCCCTACACCTCTAATTAGCACTCAGTGAAGTAACCACAGCTATGTATAAATATCTATTTATTCATGATACACCATGTGCTGCTATCCTATGAAATTGCCATACACCCATGGTGGTTCAATGAATCTGAAATGTCCTTCTGGAAGAAAACTGTACTGTATACAAAACAAAGGATCATTAAGTGTCTGCTTTGTGCACTCTCCAAATCTGCCCCCACGCATCATCTCTATTCTTATTATCTTGCTCAGGCCACACTCCAAAGGTTTTCTCACTCAAGTCAAGTCTTCTCTTCCTCAGGATTAACATCTCCACTTCCTTCAGCTGATCTTTGCAACCTAAGGGTCTTCACCGTCTCGGCCACTTGCCTTTCTTTGAATATCATTCCTTTGTGTCAAATATTATCCTCTTTTTTAATTAAACTTTATCCTTTTTAGAGGAACTAGCATTTATTTCTGTCCTCCTACTTTACCACCCTACCTCCAACAAAACAGGAAAAGGAAAAAAACAAAACCCTCATGATAAATATATATAGCCAAGCAAAACAAATTCCCATATTTGGCATGTTCAAAATGTGTACTTCATTCTGCATTTTTAGTCCATCACCCCTCTATCAGAAGGTAGGCAGGATTCTTCCTCATAGGTCTTCTGGAATTTTGGTCAGTCAAGTCAAGTCAACAAACATTTCTTAAGCATTTACTATGTGTCAGGCACGATGCTGAGTACTGAGTACACAAATACAAGCAGAAAGGAAGATAGTCCCTGCCCTCAAATAGCTTCCAGTCTAATAAGAAAAGACAACACATGAAAGGAGGCTAAAAAGTGAGACGGTGGAGGATGGCAGGGTAGGGGAGGAGGTCTAAGATAGAGAATATGATAGAAAAAGTCCAGAGAAATAGGAGTGGAGCCCAGAGAGGAATTAAGACATGGCCAGCCTGGATAATGTCTTTAAAATGGAGTCTCTGGGGGCAACCAACCAATCAGAGGCAAAAGCAGAAGGGATAGAGTGAAATTCCAATGTAAAATGTTCAGGAGGAGGGTGAGCTTCCAGGATGTCAAAACAGCTGTGACATGGTAGAGAAAGACCCCATTCAGGAGTAGAACTCAGAGAGGAATAGTTGATAATTGAGTTGATAAATGACTCATAATTATGAGTTGATAAATAACTCATAATTCTTATATCTTTCAAAGTTGTTTGTCTTTACAGTAGTGTTTTTATTGTATAAATTGTTCCCTGGTTCTGCTCATTTTATTCTACATCAGTTCATCTGAGCCTTTCAAGCATTCCCCTTTTCCCAAAATTCTCACTGCAAATGCAGAAACCCGTGAATGGGATGACATCTTAAGTCACCCACACCTTAGCGTGAATTAGTTTAACAGATCATTTTCCTCTTTGCCCCAGGGAGACCTAGTGCAGCAGGAGAACACCAAGCATGTGGAGGTGGGGAGTGAGGGGAGAGAAGAGGAACTGAAAAAGAATTCAGAAAGGGGAAGTTAAACAATGCCAGTGACAGCCTTACAAGCCACGCAATTTTGATTCATCCTGCCCCCAGTTCTAACATCTAGCCCATGGCACTGGATATCTGCATGTTAGAAAGTTAGTAAGAATCCAGCGTCAGTGGTGCTTTCCAGAACAAAGAGTTGTTCACCTCAGTACCTTCATCACACACACACACACACAATCACATCACATCAAGCCGAATAAATAATCAACAAGGCCAGAGGACTGGTCTAATCCTGCCTGCTACATGAGGATTTAGTTCCTTTCTGCCCAGAGGTTCTTCTGTCACTTGAAGGAAATCTGCTTTGTCACACTGGTGAGAGGTTTTCTGATCTTGGTATTCAAATATTAGTGGGTTTTTTTGTTTGTTCATTTGTTTGTTTTTTAAGACTGGATCTCCTCATCAGGCTGAAAATACAGCAGCTGCTCGTGAACCTGATCCCTCTACTGATGAACACTGAAGCTTTCAACTGCCCCATGTCTGAACTGGGTTACTGCATCCTTTTTTAGGCAGCCTGGTGCCCCTTCCCAATCCTGGAGGCTCACCTTAGTGTGCCGGACTTAGTGTAGACACCCAATTGACTTAAAAGGCAGACTCAGAACTCCCACACTCAAGTCACCCAACAGCCTCAGCCTCTCAGGGGGCAGGGATTTCAGGGTTGTACCACCACTACCCAAATATTCTTATGAATAAGGAAGCCACGTGAAAGGACAACTGATCTAACCTCCATGACAGCACCAAAACAGAAACAACAGTGGATGAACCCAATCGCCCACACAATGTCCAGAATGCATCCAGCTTTTAACATTTCACCCTCTTTATCTATTTTTTAACCACTACAGGATCATAGATTTAGGGACAGAATCAGTCAATTAAGAAGAATTCTTTAAGCACCTGTTATGTGCCAAACACTGTGCTTGTCAAGGAAGATGTAAAAACCAAAATGAAACAATTTCTGCCATCAACGAATTCCATTTACCTAACCCAAGACACTCGTTTTACAGATAAAGAAACTAAGATCCCATCTTCAAACGAGTTACTCAGTTTCTTTGATCTTCATTTTTATCATCTGAAAAACAAGAGGGCAGGACTCGATGACCTCCAAAGTCCAGGGAGGCAAGTCTGGTGTCCCATTGGGCTCTCTCCTGAGCTTTCTTCTCTTCTCTAATATTTCATTTGGGAATCTTATCAGCTCCCATGGATTCAAAGATCCCTGTTGATGATTCTCAGAACTACTTAGCTCTGCTGACCTGCAGACTAACATCTCCAATTGCCTATTGGACATCTTGAACCAAATGTCCTGTAGACATCTTCAACTTAACATATTCTAAACTGAACTCATTCACTTTCCCCCAAAACCTTCCACCTCTTCCTAACTTCCCTATTACTGTTGAGGGAAACACCAACTTCTCAGTCACCCAGGCTCAAAACCTAGGTGTCATCTTCAACTCTCACTCTTTCTCATGCCCAATAGCCAATCTCTGTCCAAGATTTTTACCTTCATGACATCTCTCCTATACACCCCCTTCTCTCCTCTGAAACTGCCACCATCCTGGTACAGACCTTCATTTCCTAATACCTAGACTATTATAATAGTCTACTGTTTCTTCTCTGTACCACAAATCTCTCCCAACGTCTCCCACCACAGACTCTCTCTCCACATTCTTACTTATATCCTATTTACCTACCTACCTATATCCTTGCTATATATCTATCATCTGTCTATTCGTCTATCCATGTACTTATCTACCTACTTATCTTCAATCTATCTATCTACCTATCTTGTAGGTCTATCTATCTCCTACCTATCATCTACCTATCTCTCCATCTCCATCTAATTATTATAATTGTTTATCTGTGGAAATGTTCTTTCCTGCCAATAGAGTGTAAACACCTTGGGGCCAGGGATTAATGCTTTCATGTGTTCCCTTCTACTTTCCAGACCAAACATCCCCACCTTTGGAGCAATAAAAATCGCAGTGGCTCAGGAATCCGAGGTCCTGGCTTAAACTCCCAACTCTCCCACTCCTATTCATGTGACCTTATCTGATCAAATCACTTAACTCCACTTGGTCTCAATTTCATCAATTATAAAATGAGAGGATTGGGCTAGAAGGTCTCTGAGGTGCCTTCCGGTTCTAAATCTCTGATCCTATGACTATTTGGTCTTTGTCTCTGTAGCTTCTCTGCCTGGCACATGGTAAGCACTTTATAAATGCTCAGCAAATGAACAAATGAAAAAGATAGGAAGTGGATGGTAACTAGGATGTGCAGGGCAAGGTCTAGTGAAGGTTCTGTTGTCATTTGGTTACTTTTTTTTGCTGGAGGAAAGTAAAACCAGGGAAGTCACCCAAGCACATAAGATGCACATGGAGACAAAGTAAGATGCTAGGCAAAGAAGAATTAAGACTTTGTTATTTTTGAAAAAAAAAAGTCGGCTTAAATATATAACAAAACATATAAGGAGTACCCAAAGATTAAATGTAGGGCATCTAGAAGCCCCTTGTATTTCTTGGTCTTTTTTTGTATCTCTTTGTACTATTCCCCATGTTACCCCATGTTTCTTAATATTAATATTTTAGCTTCAGGGCCCATTCTTTTCTCATTATACTCATGAGGCAAAAAGAGGAAATAAGTCATCTATCAGTGGGGATTTCTTAACTGGGTTTTGAGGAGGGATGTTGGGGGTGGCTGACTCTGCCAAAATGTTTCCTTTTTCTAATGGTGTTTGTCAGATCTTACTGTTGAGCAACCCTGGGGAGTGTCATCAACGTGCAATCTCATCTCATTTGCCTTCCTTCCTTTACTCACCACGATTCAATTGTGCTGGACCTTTTTTCCGAGTTCATTTTTTTGTTTCACAAACCTCTTATTGCTGAGTAAGCTTGAAGCATTTGTGCTTCAGGGCTTCAGATGCAAGAGCTGCAAGTCAAAGATGAGAACCATGCACAAACTGAGTGCTTCTCTATCCCAGGATACTGTCATTGTTTGCTCCAATACTCTTTTATCACCAAACATAAATCCAGGTCCTAGAGCTCCAGAACCTCCAAGAGCTACCAGAACACTTTAGAATATTTGCCAGGCATAGCATTCTCCTTGATTAGCCTGTTAAAAATGATAATAGCTGGCATTTGTATAGTGCTTTAAGGTTTGCAAAGTGCTCTACATGTACTACTCTCATTCACTCTTCATAAAAACCCTGAGAGGTAAGTGCTATCTATCATCAGCAGCACCAGCATCCTCATTTTACAGATGGAGAAACTGAGGCTCAGAAGTTGAATGACTTTTCCAGGGTCACTCTGCTAATAAGAGTCTAGGGCAGGATTCAAACTCAAGGTCTTCCAGGCTACACTTCTAGCACTCTCTGTATTGTGACATCTAGTAGAGAGAAAATATTAGAGCTGAGATTCAAGCACCCAAATGGACCTACTTTGAGTGTAAATGAACTCTTGCTTCTTTAAATAAACTGAGTGACATGTGTGAAAAAATGAAGAGAGACATTCAGCTATGGCTTGACTTCCTTGGAGATATATTACTGAGCTGATGGCCACATTTTATCTTTTGAATGGTAATGAATTCATTGAAATATTAACATTAGAGGAGGTCATACCAATTTTATAGTTATCACATTGCATGCCTCTCTCCAGAAGGTCCCACATGAAAATATATCTGAATGGTCCCTTCCTTTTATTGTGCTTCTCATAGTTTTGATATTTAAATTATTTCTATAGGAAGACCAGACTAGCCAGAATGAAGAGCAAACAGATTGCATGACTTTGTTGCTGGTATATACACAAAATAAAAGTAAGAATATGAACCCTGCCAGCTTCACCTAGCCTTATTTTGAAGAAGAAGGAGGAGGAGGAGGAGGAGAAAGAGAAGGAAAAGGAGGAGGAGGCAGAGGAGGAGGAGGAAGAGAAGGAGGAGGGGAAGAAGTTATAATTATTATATTGCTATAAATATCACATATGATATTATTATATGACTTCTTACATGGCATTTATATGACACTTTAATTTTTGCAAAGTGCTTATATATTATCTTATTTAGTCCTTACAATTCTATGAGGTGAGCACTATTATTAACCTGATTTTACAGATGAGGAAACTGATGCTGACAGAGGTTAAGTGACTTGCCCAGGGTCACCTGCTGGTACCTGACTGAGGGAGGGTTGGTGACTCCAGGTCCACTACTCTAGCTCTATTTGCATACTAATCAGGGTGAAGCTTAGAATTGAGACAAAACCCACCGCCCCTACCTTCTAGTGGTTTGTTTTGCTTTGCGGTTTGGTTTTTTTGTTTTTGGTGGGGATGAAGGGGCAACTGGGAGGGCAGCTCCCAAGATTGTTTTAGAGCATGTAGCCTCATAGGACTTAATAGGATTTTAAAGTATAAGTGTAAGGTTGAAACCACCCCATGTGGCTCCAGCATACCCCTAGTACTAAACCAGAGAATGCCTTGAACTTGGCTGGCTTTTCTAGAGACACACAAGTGGGAGAGACCTCCAGGAACTACATCTCTACTTTCATCCCTATACAGGAGATGCCTGAAATATCACATTGGCAGGAGATCTTAACAAAAGACTGATATTGAATGAAAGACACAATTCTATATGTGATTCATGATCTCACAGTTAATCTGCAAGGTAGAGAATCTTGCTCATAGGAGCAGTTGGTAATTTGTAGCATAGAATATTATTCTTCTGTACTATATGATCATCTGGTGCTTGCATATGGTAGAAAAATACTGTAAAACTCTATGAATTAATCTTTATGTAGAGAGCTATATTTATATTATAAATTCAGAAGATCAGGCATGGCTAGTTTAACAACAATAAAAATTAATTTCCAAAATATTACAATGTGTTATCAATGAGAAAGCACTAGCAATGTGTTACTGCTCAGCTGTTTCAATAGGGTCTGACTCTTCACGACCCCATTTGGGGTTTTCTTGGCAAAGATACTAGAGTGGTTTGCCATTTCCTTGTTCAGCTCATTTTGTAGATGAGGAAATTGAAGCAAACAGGGTTAAATGACTTGCCCAGGGTCACACAGCTAGTAAGTGTCTGAGGCCAGATGTGAACTCAGGTAGATAGTCTCTTTGATTCCAGGCCCAGCACTCTATCCACTACCAGAAATCTAATCACCTCCAATTTTACCTTCAGCCATTCTATTTCTCCTTAAGGAGGCCCAAGGAAATTCTCCAGGGGAAAGCATAGACTATACATTTTTAAGGCACCCTCTTCACATATCCCAAAGCCTATCTACCCATCAATATGTTTAGCAGATCATTAAACTTGTGCCTGATCAGGCCAAATCAAACATGTATTTGCAAGGAGAATGACATCTTCCTAGGCATTACACTTGCTTATGCAGACTACTTCTAAGGATAATCATTTTCCAAAATCTTATAGTCCCAAAGCTATTTACAGCTCTGTCTAGGGCCAGGGCCAGAGATCTCTGAGGCATGGAATTCCCTTTACCAAGACATGAAAGACAAACGTTATTAGGCATGAACCCTCATTAAATGTATCCAGGGATCAACTATACAAAATTATCAAGAACAGTGGTATCAGACTCAGACAGGAATGGGGCCACTAAACTATGCTTAAGTATCTCTTCAGAAACATTAACTTGGAAAACCGCATATTAACATTATCTATGCTTTATTATTAGGTGGCACAGTGAATAGAGTGCTGGGCCTGGAGTCAGGAGAGTTTAAATCTGGTCTTGGACTCTTACTAGCTGTGTGACCCTGGACAAGTCATTTAACCCTGTTTGCCTCAGTTTCCTCATTTGTAAAATGAGCTGGAGAAGGAAATGTCAAACCACTCCAGTATCTTGGCCAAGAAAACCCCAAAGTTGGACACAACTGAACAACGACAAAAATATTATTTCAATAAGGAGAAGCAATAAGGCACAATAGATAGCCAGATTTAGAATCAGGGAAGACCTAGGTTCAAATCCAGTTTCTAACATACTGACTGTGGGACCATTGACAAGTCATTTAACATCTCAGTGGCCTGGGCAAAGGGGTAAGTCGCGTTCTGTCAGCAAGCCAATCAAGAAACATTTTTTAAGTGCTTACCTGAAGTACCAGAGCTACAAAGAAAGGCAAAAATATTCCCTGCCCTCAAGGAGCTCATTGTCTAATGAAAGAGACAGCATGAAGATAACAATGTATCTACATGATTGATACAAAGTAGATAGTAGGTAATTAGAGAAGAGAAGGCACCAGCAGCAGTGATACTGGGAACTACCTTCAATCAAAGACAGTATCTGAGCTGAATATTGGGAAATTAAGGTGCAGAGTTGCCCAGGAGCGTATTCTACTCATGGGGGACAACAGCACAAAGGGGCCAATAGAAGATGTTGATCCCATGGAAGGACCACTTAGCAGGCCAGGGGGGAGAAATTGTAGAGTGTGTTAAAGAAAATAAAAGGAAAGAAGAGGTCAGTTATGAAGAGCATTAAATGCCAAATGGAAGATTTGATGCTTCTATCCCAGATAGGAGAGAATACCAAGGAGGAGACGGTGATCAAGTATCAAAGACTGCAGAGAAGTCAAAAAGATGAGGATTAAGAAAAGGTCATTTGACTTGGTGATTAAGACTTTATTGGTAATTTTGTAGAGTTGTTCAGCCATTTCAATCATGTCCAACTCTATGTGACCTTATTTGGAAATTTCTTGGTAAAGATAGTGGAGTGATTTGACATTTTCTTCTCCAGCTTGTTTTACATATGAAATACTGGATTAATTTGCCATTTCCTTCTCTAGCTCATTTTACAGATGAGGAAACTGAGGCAAACAAGGTTAAGTGGCTTGCCCAGGGTCACATAGCTAATATCTGAGGCTGGATTTGAACTCAGCTCCTCCTGACTCCAGGGCTAGCATTTTATCCACTGCACCACTTAGCTGCCTGTTTTTGAAGAGAGCCATTTCAATGGAATAATTTGATTGGAAGCCAGATTGGAGAAAATTTAGAAAAGAGTGAAAGGAGAAGAAGCGCAAGCACCTAGTGGAGGTAGTTTTCATGAGAAATTCGACTACAAAGGGAAATTGAGATACGGAAAAATAGCTACAGTGATGGTAGGGACATGAGGTCCTCAGGGAACAGGTATTGTCGAGGCCTAGAGGAGAAAGGATAGAACAACCACTGTGGAGATTGGGATAACAAATCAATTGAGGGGAAGAAATGATCACCTTGTTTCATCGAGGGCCCAAGTGAAATTAGTGAATACAAATTCATGGTAGATCCACTTGACTCAGTTTCATTATCCCCCTCCTAGTTCCATTCAACAGCACCTGCATAGGACTGAAAGACTTGGGTGATGTAATTCAATGAAAAGTTATACATGGAAGATATATGGCATTCCATGCCGTCTTGGGGAGGGAGGGAAGAAAATCTGGAACTCAAAATTATGTAGAACCAAGTATTGTAAACTAAAAAGAAAAAAAAAAGAAAGACTTGGGTGATGAGAGTAATTCAGGGTTAGAGTTTGGCTAAGCTTGACCTGTTTCAAGAGGTCATTTTATTCAACAGGGAGGCATAATAGGAAAGGAACACCTTTGCATTGTGAGATGTAGTTTCCTCACCCAGGACTCCCTATGCCAAGGAAATCACAGATCCTGTCCAAAGAGAAAATGAAATCGCATTGTATAAGTCATATTGATTAAATCAATAATATAATTTCTTACACTCACTTTCCCCTGTCATTGTTGGAAGAGAAATCTATTGACTACTTTAGGTTGAAGTAAAAAAATGCACCTATTTTGCAGTTGACTACCAGCTCTGATTAAACACAGTCTAAAATTTACATTCTTTTTAGTGTAATTTTCAACATAAAACAAAAATCTGGGTGCACAAAAGAAATCTACAAAAATAGAAAATGAAGCAACCTACCTTGTACCATTGAAAACTAATAGTATCATCGTTCTTCCCCACAACTGGAGAAAGAACTGCATGAGTTGGACATTACCTGTCACTGATGGCACATGCATTCACACTGCTCTCCTTTTTTCAAGGTGTTACAGAAAACAAGGCCTTTACTTCTCCCTGTTGGAGAAGGAGAAGAAAAAAAACAATAAGGAGACTGATTTCAGGTGTATAAAGGAGAAGAATGTGGATCAGCAGTGCAATGTTGTGGAAAGAGCCCATGCTCTCTCAAATCCTGCCTCTAACAGGGGTGGGGAACCTGGGATGTCCGGGGCACATGTGGCTTTCTAGGTCTTCAAGTATGGCCCTTTGGCTAAATCCAAACTGCACAAAACAAGCAGTGGGAGAATTGAAGGTACAGGAAGACAGATTTCAAGTAAACACAAGAAAGAACTCCCTAACATTAAAAGAGAGCTATCCGAAAAAAAATGGCAGCTCATTGGTACTGGGCCCTAGAGTCAAGAAGACCTAAATTCAAATCCAGCCTCTGATGTGCCCCTGAGCAAATCACTTAGCCTCTGTCAATCTCAATTTCCTCTAAATGAGGATAATAATAGCATCTACCTCTCAGGGTTTTTGTGAAGATCAAATAAAATAATATTTGTAAAGCCCAAGCAAGCAAAAAACATTTATCAGGCACTTCTTATGTGCCAGGCACTGTGCCAAGCACTGGGGATGCGAAAAGAGGCAAAAGAAAGTCCCTGCCATCAAGGAGCTTACAATCTAATGGGAAGAGCTCACAATCTAATGTGACAATGCCTAGCACATAGAAAGCTTAATAAATGTTTTTTCCTTTTGTCTTTCCTCTGCCTCAGAAGTTCCATAGGTTTTGAACTAGAGAGGATCTTGGAGGACATTTAGTCTAACTCCCAATTTTATAGGTAAGGAAACCAAGGCACAGAGTGTTCAAGTGGTCACACAGGTAGGTATTGGAATGGAAATTGAACCCAGGACCTCTGATTCCAAATTCAGTACTCAACTCTGCCTCTTAGTGAGCTCTCTGTTGCTGAAATAGAATCTAGATAGCGTTCTATGGGATATCATAGATATGGGAATGTAGATACCATTAAGGGACTCCTGAACTGGTATGGTGAACTGGAAGGCTAGAAAGCTTTCTTAAAACTCTAAGGGGTCTAATTTTCTATAAACTCATCCCTGAACCCCAGAAGAATTCTGCTAATAGAAAATGGAACAGGGTCCTCAAAGTCCATTCTGAAGATTCTCCTCTAGCTTTGACACAAAGAAACTCAGCAATTCTTCAACTACAACATAGCACACTCTTTAGAAATATGGCTCTGCCTCTGACTCCTCCACCCTCTTTCTAAAATTAGCCTGGGTACCCAGAGACTAGTATAATTACATCCTCCCCAGGCATTTTTTTCAAGGGACCAGCTCATGAAAAGTTTCTAAATAGGGAAGATTGTTGCCGAGGCAGGAAATTGAAAGTTATGGACACATAAGAAAACCCTGGACATGTCCCTTCCGAATGAAGCATATTAAAAAAAACCTAAACCATGGAAACATCTCCAAAGAGCCTAGACATATTTAAAAGAAGGAACATTGAGGAATGCCAGGTTCCTGTAGCTTCTCACATTTCACCCCAGAGACATCCATGAGAAGGTTCTCTACCATTGCTTGGACTCAGAAGCTAGACAGTTATGTCCATTTCCATTTCACAGAAATTCCAGGATTTCATTCCTTCTTTATTTCTTTTTTACAACAATTGAGCAATAACAGTGCCCGTTCCCAAGGTTACCAAGAATTCTAATTTCAGTTCCTCAATATGCATTTTTATCATGTAAGACTACACAGTGATACTGCAGAACTTGCTACTCTGGGCTTCCTCTTACTCTTCTCATTATTATCTTTCTCTAAGTTTCTCACACTCTACCCTCATTTAAACTTCCTCTCTCATTTGCCTGTTTTGTGTCTTTTTTGAGCAGCTGAAATTGGAAATCCAGCACTGGAAACACTATTAGCCCAAAATGGGGAACTTGTATTTATGTATATATTTTGCGTAGCAGAGATTCTTAACCTGGTGACCACGAGTTTATTTGTTTATATAGATATAGCTATAGAAATCTATTTGTAAATTTATGTATTTTATTTTCTTTTTTGCATTTAAATTAATTATTCAAAGAAGGGGCCACAGGATTCACCAGACTGCCAAAGGGGACCATCACATACATTAAGAATGCCTAATACAAAAGGATTGGACTGCACCTGTGGTTTCATCAGTATGGGGAAATCCCAGATGAGGGAACTCCTTCCAGTGCACCTATCAGCACCTTCTCTACAATTTAGAGTCTTGGAGAGCTACCTAGAGAACTGAGAGGTTCAGTGATGTGACAGAGGAAATTAAAAGTCAAGCAGCAACACCAATACTAGGTCTGTGTCCCAAAGAGATTGTAAAAGGGGGGGGGGCAAAGGACTCACATGTACAAAAATATTTATAGCAGCTCTTTTTGTGGTGGCAAAGAATTGGAAACTGAGGCAATGCCCATCAATTGGAGAATGTCCGAAGATGCTGTGGAATATGAATGTAATGGAATACTATTGTTCCATAAGAAATGATGAGCAGGCGGATTTCAGAAAAACCTGGAAAGACTTGCATGAACTGGTGCTGGGTGAAGTGACCAGAACCAGGAGTACACGGTAACAGCACCATTGTGTGATGATCAGCTATGATAGACTTAGCTCTTCTCAGCAATAGAATGATCTAAGACAATTTCAAAAGACTCATTATGGAAAATGCTAATACCATCCAGAGAAAGAACTATGGACTCTGAATGCAGATCCAGGCATACTATTTTCACTTTTTTTGTTTTTTGTTTTTTCTTTCTCGTGTTTTTTTTCTTTTGTTCCGATTCTTCTTTTACAACATGACTAATGTGGAAATATGTTTAATATGATTGTACATGTATAACCAATATCATATTGTTTGCTGTCTTGGGGAGAGAGAAGGGAAGGGAGAGAGGGAGAAAAATCTGGAACTTAAAATCTTACAAAAATGAATGTTGTAAACTATCTTTACATGAAATTAGAAAAAATGTTATTAAGTACAAAAAAAAAGTCAAGAATCTAGTTGGTACAGCCCTAGGGTACTAGCCCTCAAAGATCTGAGTTCAAATCCAGTTTCAGATAGTTACTAACAGTGTGACACTGGGCAAAGCTCTTAACTGCTTTCTGCCTCAGTTTACCCAACTGTGAAATGAGGATTAAAAATAAGCCCTAGCTCCTGGAGTTGTGGGGAAAATAAAACGAGATAATGTTTATAAAGCACTTTGTAAACAACCTTAAAACACTATACAAATGCCTTCTTGTTGTTATTCAGTCCTTTCCAACTCTTTGGGACCTCATGGAACATATCATGCTAATACTGTCCATGGGTTCAGGTTTGTTTGTTTGGCAAAGATTTTGGAGTGGTTTGCCATTTCCTTGTTCAGCTTATTTTACAGACATGGAAACTGAGGCAAACAGAGGTTAAGTGACTTGCCCAGGGTCAGTCAGCTAGTACGTGTCTAAGGGCAGATTTGAACTCCAGTCTTCCTGACTCCAGGCTCAGCGCTCTAACCACTGTGCCACTTAGCTACCAATTTAGCTGCTAAATGACTATCTATTATGAAATACAGGTTCCTAGGACAGCTCTTTTTATATTGGGTGTGTGAAAACACACATATACATATACTTATGCATATATCTATACATACATATATACTTATGATTTCTGCCCTAATTAAACATAAGCTACTTGAAGACAGAAACTGGGTTTTTTTTGTCTTTGCATGCCCAGTGCATGGCTTATGATAGTCACTTAATAAATATTTGTTCATTTATTAATTGATAAATTTATTTGTAATGATTAGTTGTCCCAAATTGGGACTGAGCTAGACATACAATACTGAGAATTGTTGTTGGTGTTTGATCATTTCAGATGTGTCTGACTTTTCATAACTCCATTTTGGATTTTCTTGGCAAAGATAAGGAAGCAGTTTGCCATTTGCTTCTGCAGCTCATTTTACAGATAAGGAAACTGAGGCAAACAGTGTTAAGTGACTTACCCAGGGTCATATAGCTGATAAGTGTCTGAGGACAGATTTGAACTCAGGAAGATGAGTCTTACTCATTCCAAGCCCAGTGCTTTATCCACTGCGTCATCTGGCTCCCCCTAATACTGAGAATACAAAGATAAAAATTAAACAGTCCCTGTTCTCAGGAGTTTATATTCAGGAGAAGGGAAAATGAAGAGAAAGGATAATAGATTTAGAGGTAGAAGGGACCTTAAGGGTCATCAATTCTAATCCTCTTATTTTATGGATAAATCAACTGAGGCACAGATAGGTTAGATGACTTGCTCTGGGTCACACAGCTAATAAGTTTCTGAGGCTGGATTTTAACTTGGGTCTTCCTGACTCCAAGTGTAATGCTCTGGCCACTATACCATGCAGCCTCTAATAAAGAAGGTGATCCCTTCCCTTCTCACACCCTCCAAAGTGACCCGTAAAGAGGCAGTAATGATGAAAGGAGGCCCAAAGAATCTCACCTGAGATTTCCCAAAAATGAATATCTCTGCACCAAAGCAGCTCAGTATCAATTGAGCTTAAGTGTAAATTCTGCACTCAAGAGGAAAACTTAAGAGTAGAGGCATCAAACACATGGCCAAGGGGCACATGGGGCTCCCAATACTCCCATAATAAATGTCGTTCCTATCTGATTTTATGTGTTATTGAAGAAAGAAAGGAAGGAAGGAAGGAAGGAAGGAAGGAAGGAAGGAAGGAAGGAAGGAAGGAAGGAAGGAAGGAAGGAAGGAAAGAGAGGAGAGGAGAGGAGAGGAGAGGAGAGGAAAGGAGGAAGGAAGATATAAACACACAGTTTTCTAAGTCAAAATGTGGGAATCCTTATGTATGGTCAAATGGTCCCTGTTTGTATTTGACTTTGACACCCTTAGCCTAGAACACCACTATAACCTTCGATCATAGGAATACGGCATTTGCAGACTGACTACTCCAACCCCTCTAATTTTGCACATGAGGAAACTGAAGCTTATAGAGGTCACGTGATTTTCCCAAATCAAACACATTGCGAGTAACAGTGGTAGAATTTAAACTCCATCATTTGGTCCCTGAATCCAATGCTATGAATTATCATGTATGATAATTTTCAGGATATACAGTATTTTGATAACAAGAAGAGCCCTATAGAGACTATGTCTTGGCTGCAATAGTCTTTGGTACAGGCCCCCAAAACAAAGGACTTCGATGTAGGGTAGTGAAAACAGTGATGGTTTTTAAAGGATCTGGATAGGAATCCCTATTCTATCATTTATTACTTAAGTGAATGTGGAAAAGATACTTCTTTGAGCCTCAGTTTCCTCATCCGTAAAATGAGGGAGTTGGACTCGACTCCTAAGCTGTCCGCAATTTCAATTTAATGACTAGTTCTCAACTTGATAAACTATAACGCGCAGAACTGAAGTGGCTGAAATACTTATGCCTTATCTTGCACTGACTATTGGATACTAGTCAACTTATTAGATAAATATTGAGTGTTCTCTTGTTGTAGAGTATTAGGGGAAGAAGCTTGACACAGCAGAAGGAGCCTGAAGCACTAGCTATCTGTGATACTGTCAATTCTATCTCCAAAAAATTTCTTAAATCCATACTTCTCTCTCTCTCTATTCCCACTGCCACCCCTCTAATATAAGCCCTTGTTACTATGCGACTGGATTGTTGCTACAACTTCCCTCCTCCATTCTCAACCTTCTTCCAACCTTCTTCCTACTGCTGCCAAAACAATGTTTCTTAGCCATGGAGCTGGTTGTGTTATTCCTCTGCATAGATAGATGGATAGATGGATAGATGGATAGATGGATGGATGGATGGATGGATGGATAGATAGATAATTGATCAATTAATCAATCTCTGGCTTTCTGTTGCCTCTGGAGTGACTCTGTTCCTAGCATTCAAAGTCTTCCACCAACTTGTACCTTCCTTCCTTCCTACCCTTAGCTTACATTAGTCACTCTACAATCCAGTCAAATTGAGTGATTCTTTGCCTCGTAAACACACCTTCTGCTTTCCTACCTTGGTGCCTTTGTGCTATTCTCTCTACCAGGTATACTTATCCTCTCTCTCTCTTAACCTGTTTGAATTGTTTACCCATCCTTTGATGTCCCACTCACATACCAACCACTACTGCTAGGATCTTGCAGGATTATAACTGTGTTGATGTCTAATCTCCTTATTAATCTTTAAGTTTCTCTAGGGCAAAGACTGAATTATCTGAAGTTTCTAGCTAAGAACAATTCTCTACACACAGTACGAACTAAATAAAGGATTTTTGTTCACAAAAAAGCTCTCTATTATGCACACCTCATTCCAATCAAACATATCGGAAGGTCCATCTTACTTCTCCATGTCTTTGCAAAGGATACCCTGGTTCCCCTCTTGCCTGCCATGCCTATAATGCTCTCCCTCCTAATCCCCTCCATTTCTTAGAATCTCTAACTTTTTCAGGTCTCATCAGGTGCCACTTCCTGCGTGAAACCCTTCCTAATTCTTGAAGTTGTTAGTGCTGCCTTTCTCACCTACTCATCCCCGACCCAGTTACTTTTGATTTACTTTACATATATTTTGTATTTATTCATCTGCGCACATTTTGCTGCACCCCCCATAATTCCCTTGAGGACAGGGGCTGTCTTATTTTCTTGTCTTTGCATCTTGCACCTGGCACCATGCCCAGCACATAGTAAGCAATTGTATTGAATTGAAATTAATTAAACTGAATTTTTAGGCAAAATAGAGAGCTATTAGATGAACTCTAAAATTCATTCCAGATCTAAAATGCCAAGATTCCAGTAACTAGTTGGTAGCACATGATATCAATATGTATGTCTGAGCCATTCCCAGAGAGATTATATGTACGAGGGAACTGGTTACTTTGAACCCTTGGATGGTGAACTTTTTAGGAGACTAACACATCTGTCTGAAATTTAAACCCTGATATTAGAATGAATTACAGGTAAGGTTATGAGCAGAGGAAGCTACACAAATATCCTGCATTGCTTCTCCAGGCTGTTCCCAGATGTAATACTATCTACACAGGTTTTGTTTCTGGATAGTTCAACGGTCAATTCAGTAAATGAATATTAAGTAGCAACTTAATTAGGTGATGGGGGAGATACAAAATCTGAATGACATGTGACCATAGCCCTCCTGGAATGTGCAGTATGATGTTGAAATGTGCCATATATTCAATAAATTAAAATGTAAGGTGATAATATGATCAATGCATTTAAAAGGTTCAAAGAATTGTGAGAGATGGGGAAAAGGGACTCAGAAAAAAATGCATAGGGAAACAAAAACTGGCATTAGGGTTTAACGATGGGTAAAGATTCCAAAATGAAAAAGAGGGAGGAAAGATATAGATTTAACATAATCACTAGCTGATGTGACGCAGCACGATGTGTTGCGTTCACATTTGAACAAAACATAGCTATTGCATTATCTTCAGAGCACACACATCGACGTTCCTTTCCCATGATATGTCATGGTTTGTATTCATCACATAAATGGAGCTCAAGTCTCCAAACATTTATACTAGGGGGAACCTAATAAGGACAAAGGAGCTGCTGTGTGGCGCAGTAGATAGAGCTAGGAAGCCTCATCTTCCTGAGTTCAAATATGGCCTCAGACAAGTGTCTGAGGCCACACTAGCTGTGGGACTCTGGGCAAGTCACTTCACCCTGTTTGCCTCGGGTTCCTCATCTGTAAAATGAGCTGAGGAAGGAAAGGGCAAACCACTCCAGTGTCTCTGCCGAGAAAACCCCAAATTGAGTCAAGAAGAGTCAGATACGACTGAAAAATGACTGACCAAAAACAGCGATAAGGACAAAGGAGCGATTCAGACAATATGTTCTAGGAAAATTTGAGGAGGGTGGGCAGCCACTCTCAGCTGGAGGAATTGGAGAAGGGTTCGTGGCAGTGGTGGCCATGAACTGAGCCCTGAAGGAAGAGAAGTGTGTTGTTGTTGTTGTTGTTTTAAACAGACTCAGATGATATGAATGGCGTATTCCAGGTATGGATCATGGCAAATGTACTAAGGCAAGAGCCAGTAAATAGTTAGTTGACTAGCATACCTAGAACTTATAGTGTATGCAGGGAAGTAACATGAAATAAGATTGGAAAAGTAAGTTGGAAGCAAACTAAATAATCCCATCAAAGTCACATCAAGGAGAGATGCCATCCACAGTTAACTGGTTTGTCTATTCATTGTACCCTCAGCTATGGCCTCACTGGAATCTAGTTTAGATAAATTATATTATGAAAATAGGCATAAGGACTGGTATTGGACCTGTGCTTTCACAAGAACATGGAACTACCAGATGAGGAAACTCCCTTACCTCTGGGTACCAGTGGGCACCTTCTTGGAAGTATATAGCCTTTAGGGAATTGCCTAGCATATTGAAAAGTTAAGTGACTCACCTAAAGTCACATAGCCAGCTCTTGAATTCATCTTCCTGTTCCCGGGCCAACCCTCTATCCACTATAGCAAATATAAATAAAATAGGCCTAAATACTGAATTCTAGTTAATTGATGAAGGGAGGTAATAAACTGTAAATTCTATTTTAAATTTTGTTCTCAAGTTTGGTGGTTTGTTTAGTTGGATGATATTTTTGGTCATAATTGCACAATTTCATTCAATTCAATTTAGCAGACAATCATGTTGCACCTACTGTATGCAGGTTACCATATTATATATTGGGGAAATATAATTGGTATAGGTGCTATATTTAATATGACTAAACATTTTCTTTTCAAAAACAAATATTTTAGTTGTCTTAATCATCAGTAAATCAGAATGCCATTAATTTTTTTTGTTCCCAAACATTTCAGGGTGTGTTCATAGAACCTAAGTTATCCACTTATCATTAGAACCATCAAAAGGAACATAAAATCTCCAAGACTTAGTGGCTAAATATGGCCAATTCTAAATTGTTTGTGCGTGTGTGCATCTATCACCTAAAAATTAATTAAACCCCTTGAATCTAACCTGGTATTTTTGTCTTTTCTCATCTTTTGGGGGTAATGAGTTCCAGAAGTTTTATGCCCGGTGATATAAAGGTTTTTAATTTTCCCTAAAACTACCTTTTTCTAGTGTTTCTCAAGGCCAACTCAAGTTGTTCACCTTCCCTCAGGGACACCCAGGTTCATGTTACTTTGGGGGTAATCATCTATTCACATTCAAAGATCTGAACCCAAACAGATGTAATATACTAAACTAATCCAGATGACACATGAATTCAAAATAAAAGGCTTTTAATTAGAAATAACAAAGTTCACCAAAAAGAAAAAAAAAGGCAAAGTCCCCCATATGCAAGGACACATAATCTTTCTTAGATTTCCCTTGTTTCCAGGAGAGGAGACTCTCTCTAAACAACTCGTGCTTCTATAATGTATCTCAGCATTAACCCCTCTTGTGGCTCCACAGGCTTAATTTCCCAGCTGCCAGTGTCCCCTCTGCTGTTTCACTCGACCACCAAAGCTGCTGGGTTTGTTTGTTTTTTTAATTTCTTCTATAGGGCTGCTGCTGTCATCTGCTTCGGGACTTCTTTACCTAGTTATTTGATCATCTGCTGCTGGACTTCTTGTCTGCTCTTTTCCTGGATGTCTTTGGCTACTGGTGCTTCCTTCTCACAAAGAGAGTGTTTATTTCTCTTTTGTGAGTCTGACAATGCCAAGGGGGTCTTTCAGTTATCTCATTATTCAGGCCCACAGCTCCACCTAGTCAGCATAACAGAATCTGTAAAATCGAAGTATTTCTCAAACTGCTCCTAAGCCTGCTTGATATTTATTCTAGGGCAAGTAAATTCCCCTAACTTTCAATCATATCCCTGGCAGCTACTGCCAGGACTATTCAAATTAATCTAGAGCTGCATTTAACAAATTTTGTCCTGTACCCCTAGGCTGCAGTCCCTCATAAACTGATATCCTAAACATGTCCTCATTTCCATAATTACTCTTCTGATACCTTTAAGAGTTTAGATATTTTTAACATATTCTTTATGAGGTCCAAACTTCCTGAAAAATCTGTTCCCTTTACTTTTTTTTTTTTAGCATCTCTATACTTAGAAGATCCTCCGCCCCTTCATCATTTCATTTATTCCTTCCCGGACTTTTCCACTTCCACGATACCTTTGTCTTCATCTAGGGTGATCAGAACCATATGTAGCCTTTCACATACCAACACAATGTTAACTACTTGGATGATCAGCACTGAATGTAGCACTCCAGATGACTTGTTCAGTTACTACACATCACTGAATTTGAACACAATCAAGACAGTGTTTCTTGCCTTGTTTTCAATTCTTCTCTCAATAACACCCATGCATGTTTGTGTACATATAAATATACATGTAATTGTATGTATAGGTATATATACATGTATATATGTGCATACATATGTATGTATATGCATGCATATGTATATATGTAGTGCATACATATTTATATATGTATTATTTGTATGCATGTGCATTTGTTTATATGCATATGTGTATGGATATGGATATGGATGTGGATATAGATAAGCGGCATCTTGAAAAGTGGATAGAAACTTGGCCTCCAAGCCAAGAAGACCTCATTACAAGTCTTGCCTCTGATATATTTTGGCTTTGTGACCCTAAGCAAGTTACAGCCTCTCAGTGCTCTAGGCCAGAGGTGTCAAACTCCCATCCCAGCCTCAAGCCTCTGCAAAAATCCAGTGTGAACAGAACCAAATTAAAATGTAATTGGGATATGTTTAACAAAAAAAATAAAAATACAATACAACATAGATAATGTTAATTTGTGGTTTTCTTAGTCAACATGTAGCTGGCATGGATTCGTTTCTATTTGAGTTTGATATCATAAGACTATATAAGCTTCAAAGAAGCTGCCAACCTGCATTAGCAGGAGTTTCTTCTTCTAGATGTTTCCTAGAGACTTGATATCACACATCTAGTCTCTATCTCCAGGGTAAGGAAACTCTACCAATTCACATCAGCAATTGTTCATAAACCTACAGTCTAAGAGATTTGCCTGGGACATTGGCTTTTCCTGAGTCCTACAACTTGTGTCTGTCAGGTACTGACCCTAAGGTCTGCTATCTGATTCTTAATATCAATCTGCCAATTACACATACACATCTATTTGGACTCTGCGGCCACAGCAGCACACTTCCACACTTCCGCATAGATTCAAGGAACCTAGGGGCTATGATGATTCCCAGAACCCTTTGCAGGTTTGTGCTGCATAGCTCTGACCCTATCGTTTTCTAAGCGCAGTTCGGTTCGCTTGTCCTCCAGCTTTATACTGATCTACCACTAAGCCTACCATTACAGATACACGTTAGATTTTCTTTATTTCAGCTCCTCCAACAAAATACTCCAGCAGATACAATACCTGCTTCTACAATAGACTTTTAGAAAAGTCCCATAGTCCTCCAAGGCTGTGAAAGTTTGTTTTCAATACTAATCTACTAGAATTACATAGAAGGCAACTGTCAGAGTACCTGCCAAAATATACTTAATGTGTAGCTAATAAAATATTCACTCTTCCCACTTGGTTTTGCACAACACCTGCGACTTAACCAAAGATGTTTTGGGGTGTGCCCATACTTCCCTGTTCACAATTCAATCCTGGACCCACGCCAGTCAGAATGAAATTTTCGTCTAGAGTCAGTTTCCTTTCTTGCAACATCAATTGTACCATTGCCAATTATATCAAAACACCAAGGGAACATCCCCTCTCACTGACTCCCAGCAGTTTTTGGACTCCAGTTGTAAGCAATTGCAGAGTGCCAACAACCCCTATCTGGCTCTGTCAGTCCCTTATCAATGTGAGCTCCCCTCCATCTGTCCTCACTAGCCTCGGGGCTAAATATCAGGGTATTTTCACATGGATCCAGCATGCCAAGTCTCAAGCAACTGTCTATTTGTTTTGTCAGTTAAGGAGGAAACTCTGGCAAGATCTAGAGCTGCCAAAATCCTCACTTAATGGTTCAGAGATAACTCAGGGCCTTTATTTGTGAACGGGAGACAGAGAAGTGATGGGTGTTTTGTTTGGTTTTTCACTCCCTGCCCACCTTAGGAAGCATTATAAAGGCATACGTCATCATCGCCCACATGCTAACAAATAGAGCTTCCCCTGGTTTAGATGAGATACATTCCTGTTTGAGTGAGACCATTCACTGACTCCCATTTCCCAACAGAATTTAGTGGTAGGAGACAGAGGTTTGATTCCCTCAACAATGACCAGCAGTGTGACACATGCTGGACAGGCAAACCTAAAAGTGATTCACTTCAGTGGAGATGCTAGGCATGGTTTCCTGGGAAAGGACTCTAGGCTCCTGTAACTAAACAGGAAAGTGATATTTGTCTACCTCTGAGTCTGTATCTATTAGAAAAGGCCCTTTCCTTTGCTGCTGCATTTTTAATGTCAGAACAAACTAAGATTATTCGAATTGTTTCCAAGATGTTAAATATTTATACTGCCTCGGAAGTCTTAAGGTCAAAAAGGAAGTGCACCTAATAGAAGCAATGTGCCATAGAAGTCAATATTCACGACACTTAAATTTTTTTACACTTTATATACCCTATTCAATTATTTAGCCCTAAATATCTTTGGGTCCAGAAAGGGTGAGGAATGTCAGTGTAACTAATGGCAATTCTGTAAGAAGGATGCCAAATCAGAAGCCTCAAGCTGAAAGGGACTTCAGATGATATCAAAACTAACCCTTGCCCAAACAATCAGTCCTCTCTAGAACGACAATTCAATTCCATTCACACTTATGAAGGACCTAGTGGAGGCAACATAGAATGGTGGAAAGAGACCTAACTCCAGAGTTAAAGGCTCACATCCGGCCCCCATGCTGACTAGCTGTGTGACCTTGGCAGGTCATTTAACTTTCTTTAGATTTCTTATCTAAGGAGTGTCCCTTCTGGCACCATATCTTTGATCCTACTATGAGCCAGGTACTGTGCTAGGTACTGAGGAGACAAAGGGAAAAAAAAAAACCAGTTCTTGCCCTCGGGGAGCTTCCATTCTAATGGATAGGATAATATAACATAGAGAAGCAAGGTGGCATGTATGTGTATATGTATGTATATATTTCCTGCTATCTCATTTGATTCCTCACGCTATGTGATGTAGTTGCTACTATCAGCCCCTTTTTGCAGACTGAGCCCAACAAGATTAAGTGACTTGCCCAGGGTCATACAGCATTAAGTGTCTGAGGCAGAATCTGAACTCAGAGCTTTTTCACTCAAAGTCCTGAACTCTGTCTACTACGCCACCTAGCTGAAAGTCATTTCACAAATGAAGAAAATGAGGAGAGAGGACTGAAGAGATTTGTTCAAGGTCATACAGGGAATAAGTAGAGTGGCAGGATTTGAACCCAAGTTCTCTGACTTCAAATTCAGTGTTCTTTCCTCTAACACTCTGGGCAAAGCAACAACAACAAAAAATCTTGGAATCACTTTAATTCATTAATGATTATAAGTGGATCCTATCAATTTTATAGCTAAGGAGTACAATTACAATTATGCCAATCTACCTAGGTGAAGTAACATATGAATAGAAAAAAATTAAATTTTATCATCAAAAGTAATAGCATTAGAGTTGAAGATGCTACTACCCAACCTAATTATTTATTTTGGGGAAAAGGGGGAAAGAGGGAGAGATACACAGGGGGCAAAGGAAAGGAGAGAAAGAAAGAAAGAGAGAGAGAGAGAGAGAGAGAGAGAGAGAGAGAGAGAAAGAAAGAAAGAAAGAAAGAAAGAAAGAAAGAAAGAAAGAAAGAAAGAAAGAAAGAAAGAAAGGAAGGAAGGAAGGAAGGAAGGAAGGAAGGAAGGAAGGAAGGAAGGAAGGAAGGAAGGAAGGAATAAAGAAAGGAAGAAGGAAAGGAGGAAGGAAGAGAGGGAGGGAGGGAGGAATAAATGAATGAACAAACAAACGAATGAACAAGCCAAGGAAGGAATGAACGAAGGAAAGAAGGAAGGTTAGGAAAACCTAGCTTCAAATTCTGCCTCTGACATAGAGTGGCCCTGTGACTGGGTGTCATTCATTTAATCCCTCAGTGCCCCAGGCCAGAGATGTCAAGTCCCCTGCCCATGAGGGCCCCAACACTCCACAATGTGGCTTGAACCAGGTTAAAATGCAATTGGGAAATATTTAACCAAAAAATAATAAAAATACAATAAAATATAGATGATACGTTATTTTAAAATTAAGTCACTAAACAGCCTGCAGAGATCTTTCTGTAGTTTTGTGGCCTTCGTTTTTATTTGCGTTTCATACCACTGCTCTAGGCAATTCTCCTATACCATAAATGGCAGAGGAGCCATTAACCTGAAAAGGTAGAGGGAGCTTCCTCACCCAATGAATCTTAGGTTCGGTCCCTACCCCCTGCCTACTTATAACAGTACCTTAAATTGACATTTGGCTTTCTAGCTCGTCAAAGCACTAGCACACCGTCAAATTGTGTGATGTTAGAACAGGAAAAAAAGACTGGCAGAAGGAAAGGGGGGTGTATTTGTGCTTCTCATTTTCAAAGTTTGAGAAACTCTAACAAAAGTAAAAGAAGACCACTTATCCGCATTCTCACGTGTACTTTTTCCTCTCCCCAACAATTTTACTGGCTGAAAAAAAATGATTCAAGCAGTTTCCTCAAGTGTAAAATGAGAAGGTTAGAGCAGATGGCCTCCAAGGTCCCTCTTAGCCCTTGATCTAGCATCTTATGAGGCTATGTAATGAGATAAGTTCCCTCATGAGAGAAGATAACGAATCAATAAGTGATTGGAGGCACGTTTCATTCCTTAAAGGTCAATGTGATGATTACTAGACTGGAGAGACCATATTGTTATTAAATAGAATAGCATCTCTAAGGTTGTACATGCCCTCTTCCTTCTCTCCTCCTTCCCCTTCCTTCTTATATACTCTAATCTGTGGCCTAAAGCAGACAGGAAGGAAGAGACAGATGGGAAGAGGCTTGGTAAAGATTTGTGATGGAAACCTAGACAATTCCTCTTTTTCTCCAGCTCAATTCTTTCTCCAAAGCCATATGGCCAATGGTATGAACAGGTCTAACATTGTGATAGGTGGTGCAGTGGATAGAGTGCCAGGCTTGGAAGCAGAAACACCTGAGTTCAAATTCAGCCTCGGACACTCAGCTGCAACCCTGGGCAAGTCACTTAACCCTGTTTGTCTCAGTTTCTTCATTTGTAAAATGATCTGGAGAAAGAAATAGCAAACCTCTCCAGTATGTCTACGGAGAAAACCCCGAATGGGGCCACGAAGAGTTGGACATGACTGAAACGACTGAACAAAGCATCATGACATCCTGATTCCCAGCCAGGGTTCCTTCCCTTATGCATGTCTAATGCCAGTCATCACAACACTCCTCCAGCCCTCACACACGTAATCCAGCCAGGCCATTTCACAATCTGCTATTTTATAGATGAGGAAATTGAATCAGACAGAGGCTAAATGATTTGTCCAGAGTCACTCCAAGTTGGTGGTTAAGATGAGATCAGATCTCATGTCCCCTAAAGTTCTTGGCTCAGGGCAAGGCAAGTGTCAACCTGCCTCATTTTTTTTAATGCTCTAAGATAGCAGCACATTCTTCAATCTCCACTTCATTCTTTTATGGATCCCTAAGAGAGAGGTCTGCCCACTTCTTGCATAACCACTTGGAGTAGGAGAAAGGGAAAGTCATATCCTGTGAGGGAAGGAGTGTAGTAATTAGGAGGCAGTGGAGTGGGTGGGGTGGGCAACTCCAGCTGTGACAGGACCACTGCGTGGGCCCTGAAGAAACTGTAGGTCCTTGGGCCAATGGGACCTGACTCAGCCCAGGCAAACAGATCATTATCAACTGTTCTTTCCTCTTTAGGGGAAAGAAGTTTGGAGCCACAAATTGATATGTAAACCTGAGCTAGACACAGAGAGAGCTATTATACTCAAACTAGCAAAAGATTGGTTTGTGTAAATAAGGACAAAAGGAGCTCAGAAGACCTAGAATCATAGGTCTAGAGCTGCAGGGGACCTTAGAAGTCTAACCCTTTCATTTTACAGATGAGAACATTGAATTTCCGCAAGGGGAAGTAATTTAACCAAGATCACACTAGCAATGAGATACACTGCCCTTTGAAAGATTCACTAGAAGCAGGCAAATGGTCAAGATTTAGGAAACAGAATCTAGAACTGCCACTGACCAGGGAGTAATCAAAGGAGGCAGTTATTGAGATGATACAAAAACTAGGCCATAAGTCAAATTTTTAACACCATTGGCTCATGCGATCCCATCCAACCCGTTTGACTGTCTGACAGTTTTACAGCTGACTTTAACGTTTTGCACTGCAGAGGCTGAAGATCGAAATGTGGAATCTCAACCTGTGCTAGGTATAGGGGAAACAAAGGTTGTAAAAAACAGTCTATTCTCTCCATGGATTTTATATTCTTCTGGGGGAGGCCAGATTGAGAGTCAGGCACGGGTTATCTCAAAGTTCATGTGCTTTTTCTTTATCCTTCAGAATCCTGCATTACATCAGTATTTGACCTCTTACTACTCTAGTCTTATCATCATCACCGCTGCCACTGCCACCACCACCATTGCCGTCGTCACCACCGCCATCACCATCATCACCACCACCACCACTATCATCACCACCATCATTATCATCACTATCACCATCACCACCACTACCACCACCATCATCATCATCATCATCACCATCGCTATTATTTATATAGCATCTACTATGTGCCAGGCACTGTGCTAAGCACTTTACAATTATTATCTCACTTGATCTTCACAATGACCCTACAAGGTAAGTGCTATTATCTCTATTTTACTGAAGAGAAAAACTAAAGCAAACAAGAAGTTAAGTGACATGCCCAGGTTCACGCAGCTAGTAAGTATCTGAGGCCAGATTTTGTTAGCTGAAAAATAGGAATTAACTGATTAATACTCCTAAATTTGACAGGTGTCATTAACTTTAGCTACTGTGCAACGAATACATTTTATTCCCTCAGTCTTTGATTATTCAACCTGGACAATGCCATAAATTAAATCGGCCATAAAAAAAATGTAGTAGCTCCAATATCTACTGTCTCCTTTGCATTCTATAAAGACATTCCAAAAACTGAATTATCTTCCTATCCTGGTTTTTTTCTTCTACTTTCTAAACAGTGTTTAGGAGACAGAGGTGATGAACTAGAGGCATAGAATGAGGCCCATTCTTAGATATGGTCAATGTGTTGATTTCTTCTTGGCAAAATAGATTTGTTTATTACAAAGAAGGAGCTTCTATTTAGAGAGGCAGTGAGAGTGGGGGCCAATAGAGAGGTAAAAGAATTTCAGTCTCGATAAAATTGCAATGCCCAGGAAAAAAAGTGTGCAAAGTAATACCAACAGAGCAATGTTGTTACCTTGTTAAATTATGTGTATGTATATAGGCATATAATTTCATATATATATGTATGTATGTATGTATATTTGAAAACTGTGTAACAGAAGTACAGTTTCTTACACTTTATTTTTTCTTTGTACATGGAAATATTTGTGTTTACTTATGATTATTAAGTTAACAATAAAAAAGTAAAGAAAAAAAAGAAAAACCCACACAAATATTGGTCCTCTCTAGACATTGTCCAAAACAAAACAAAACCTAGAATATTCTTCTCTAGAGTTTGACGATAAGCAGTTAATCGATCAGCAAAGATTAAATGGTCATCCACTATGTGTCCAGCCCCGGACTAGGCACAGTAAGGGAATATAAAGCAGAGGGAGAAAGAAGGGAGGGGCTCTAACTCACAATTTAATGAGGGAGATGAGGCATATACAGGTAAAATGATAACTTACAACTCTGCAGTGAGGAACAGTGGAAGGAGTATTGAATTTGGAGTAAAAAGATGTGGGTCTAAATCCAAGTTCTGCAGCTTTCTACCTGTTTGACCTTGAGTAAGTTGCTTAACCCCTTTGGGCTCCAATATCTTCCTCTGTGAAATGGGGAGAGGAGTTGAGGAAAGAGGGGAGGAACAGACTAAATGCTATCTAAGATCCTTTCAAAGTTTTATCCAATGAATAATAAGTTTTATGGCAAGTACCAAATGAATGACAAAATAAATGTTCCAGCAGTAGGAAAAAAAACCATGTTCTTGATAGGCCTTGGTGATCAGAAAAAATAGATTCAGAAAGAAGGGAAGCCCTTCCTAAGAAAGGGGAAAAGCATGTACACAGTACCTATTTGACTTATACATCCAGTAGGGTCGGTCAAGAGCCTTAGGCAGGCATTCAAGATCCAATGCTAAATGAAACCACTTAACATTTTCCTATCCTGTTACTGCAGGTCCCCCCATTGTTTTTTGCCATGACATCTGCATCCTTGAGCAGAGAAAATGGATTCAGGAACAGGTCCAGCCAGGGGAGGCTGCAACCATTCAACCCACACAACCTTCTCTGACCTTGACCTTTTTTGTCCATTTAACTCAGGTTCACTCATCTCTTCCCTGCCCCCAAGAGCCCAAGCTCCATGTGGCAGCCTGAGGGACAGACAGGGTACTCACTACCCATGTATTTCCACTCTTGAATTTATTCTGATCAAGTTGACTATTCTCATGTTTCAAGGCCATAAAGAAACTAAATTAGAAATCCAGGGATAATTGCTCTAAGCCCAATCACCAAAAGAGAAAAAATTCCTAGAGTCCTGAGAGGGATGCAAGGGAATAAGAAGCCACAATCCTGAAACACAGGAGAGTAATGAGTATTCCCAATGCCTAAATGTCTCCTTGGGTAAAACCACTTGTTCTTCCCTTCCTTTGTCACAATGCTTGAGTGTTCGTACCATGGAAATTCAACCTTTTATATAATTCCATTGGAAAAATCCAAAATACCCTCTTCTAACTTCGTCTTTGAAGAGTACATTTTCCCTTGTAAGCAAGATTTTCCCAAAATTAAACTCTTTCAGAGGCAAATTTGCATTGATCTAGGATGTACCCCTTGGAATCAATAGCTAGCATATGAAAAAGGGTCAGACAGGGTTACAGATGAATCATGAAGCTGTACACAGAAGTCCAATTCACGACATTGCCTCCACTAGCATGAGCTTGTAACCCATTAAGTTAAGTAGCCTTCTTTGCTTGTTAGCTAGCTCAAAAACAATCCTCCTGAAGAAGTTCAAAATGCTCTCACCTAAATGGCACCCCAAAACCTACCATCCTACTGAACAATAGTGATCGCAAATATTTCTTGAATATTTTAAGAACAGGATATGGAATAAAAAACTGGTTAGAGAAGTTATTTTCTAAGTTACTAAGTGGATGTGAGAGAGTCCTAAAGAAAACTGACCTCTTAGAGGATGAATTTTTTTTTAAATGCCAACACCTCTTAATCTCCTGCTTTGTGCCCTGTGAGATCTAATCAAAGATGTCAAATATGTGGCCTATTAGTCCCACAATACTCCAGAGTAGATTAAGATGTAATTGGAAAATATTTAACAACATATAAATATATAATATACAAATCTGTAATAAAATAATATAATAAAAATATTTCAAATATATAAATCTAGATAACATTAATTTGAGGTTTTCTAAGTCAATATGCAATCCTCAGGGATCCTTACTTATGTTTTAGTGGCCCTTTTTTTATTTGAGTTTGACACCACTGGTATAAAGACAAACTTTAAAAAAAAGACTTAGATCCTTTTCATCCCATGCCTCTTATTTGGAGTATTCTAACTAGCTTCCTTGCCTACCATCTCTCTCTCTCCAATCTATCCTTTTAGAGTAATTTTCCTGGAATACTGCTTTTAAAATCCTACTCCATAATCAAAAATTTTAAATGACTCCCCATTTCTACTGGAAAAAGTCCTGGGGGTGGAGCCAAGATGGCAGCTGGGAAGCAGTGACTGGCGTGAGCTCCCCACCAAGTCCCTCCAAAAACCTATAAAAAAATGCCTCTGAACCAATTCTAGAGTTGCAGAACCCACAAAGTGGCAGAGGGAAGCAGGGTTCCAGCCCAGAACAGCCTGGATGGTCTCTGGGTAAGGTCTGTCCCACATGGAGCTCCCAGCCCCCAGCTGAGGGGAGCGGAGCTGACCCCAGCGCGCATGGAGCCAACAGACCAGACGCAGACCTACCAGACCAGGAGACGAGCGGAGAGTACCCTGGCATCCTGAATTACTGAGCTGTAGCATCCACCAGACCTCTCAACCCACAAAGAGCAAAGACATCAGAGAAGGTTAGTGGGAAAAGCTGTGTGACTGAGCTTGCAGTTCAGCCACTGCCCCTGGGGCAGCAGAGGTGGGGCAGCTTTAGAACTAAGGCTGCAGTTGCTTCTGGCCCCAGGCGCACCTGGTGGGAGGAATTAAGTGGTGGATCAGAGCA
>CM053623.1:185585911-185648286 GCA_028646595.1 Phalanger gymnotis
AAGTCAGATTTAGAGCTAAAAATGGATTTTAGAAGCCACCAAATCCAACTCCTTCCACTTATGGATGGAGGCATAGAAAAACTAATTGGCTTGCCTAAGATTCATACAGCTACCTCCTACTACAGGACATCTGAAACTTGTCAGTGTCATGGATGCCTTGGGCAGTCTGGTGAAGCCTAAGGATCCCTTCTCAGAATGATGCTTTTAAATAATTGAAGAAAGTACTGTTTCAGGGAAAGGTGAGTAAAAATAAAGATGTATTTTTTTACACAAGTTCACAGACCTCCTGAAACTTATCCATGTACCTCTTGGGAGTCCATGGACCCCAGGTTAGGGACCCTTCCCAAACTCCTTCCACCTACATTGCTCTCTTCTACCTGTGAATCTGTAGCCCTGTCTAGACACATTTCACAATCATTAGGGTCATGCTGGCAAGGCAGCCATGGTACAGTGGATAGAATGCTGGCCTCAGAGTCAGAAAAACCTAAGTCCAAGTCACTTCTGACACACATTGAATGTGTGATCGTATACAAGTCATTCAACCTTTCAATGCCCTAGACAATTCTCTAGAGGTATAAATGGCAGAGACACTGAGGCTCTGCTTTGATACAAGGAGTTTCTTCACAAGGACTTCCCTATATCTATGAAATCACATATCTGGTAAAAAAAAAAGTACTATAACAATAGCTATTATTTATACAGTGCTTTAAGGTTTTCAAAGAGTTAACCTCATAAAAATATTTTTTCATTTGGTCCTCACGACAAGCCTGTGAGGTAGCTGTTGCTATTATCCCCATTCTACAGATGACAATACTGAGGTAGTTCAGTGATTTGCCTAGGGTCATATGGGTAGTATGTGTCTGAGGTAAGATTTGAACCCAGGTCTTCCTGAGATTGTTTCTACGGCTGCTAGGTGGCATAGTGGATAGAGTACCAGGCCTGGAGTCAGGAAGATCTGAATTCAAATCCAGCCTCAGACACTTACTAGATATGTGACCCTGAGCAAGTCACTTCACCTGGTTTCCTCAGTTTCCTCATCTGTAAAATGAATGGGAAATGGAAATGGCAAATCACTCCAATATCTTTGCCAAGAAAATTCCAAAAAAGGGTCATGAAGAATCAAATATGACTGAGAAATGACTGAACAATAACTTCGTGACTCCAAGGCTAGTACTCTACCTATGTACTGCCTTGAGATTCTCCTGTACTGTTATTTAACTTTTCCTTTGCTTATATATTTTCTTCTAATCTAAATTGTGGTTAATTTGAAAGAGGGATATTGTCCTATGTCCTATGCATCTTTGTGTACGACCTCCAACCCAACACCCCGCCACACACACACACACACACACACACACACACACACACACACACACACACTAGTTCCCATAATGCAGCATGTCCCCCAACTAACCAAAGCTTCACATAGTGAAAATGAAAAGGCATCCATCGACAGTGAAATCACCTTGGGAGGAGTTTAAGGATTCTGTTTAGTCTTCTTGCTTATGGAGGGCCAATTGTGTCAGCAGCTAGGCAGATTAGAACCCAAAACACATTGCCAGAACCAAAGAAGCCTGACCCCAAGCAGAGATAGCTCACCAGGATGCTGGAAGGATCAGATGAGATCATCATATAAAAGCATTTTGGAGATAATGGCACTGTATAAATAGGCAGGATTAAATGATCAAGGTTACATTTAGAAAAATGTCCCATGAATATCCCAGCTAAGGGCTCAAATGGAAGAAAAAAAGATCTAATTATCAGAGTGAGCCCTCGATAGAGCCACTCTATCACAATGAAAGCACACAAAGACAAGAGGAAAGCTGTTCCAACTCTAACAAAACTAATTCATAATTAACAAGAATAGATCATAATCTTCCTCGGAAAGCATTATGAAATATCCAACTACGCATTTGCTTTGGTTCCATAAACAGCGCCGTTTGCAGGGCACTGATAACGTGATGAGACCACCAAGACAGAAGAAAAAGTAGTTCCTGCCCTCACAAACCTGACATTCTACCTGAATCTGGTTGCTTAGAGAGGTGAGGCAGTTTGCTTGCGGCCATAGAGCTAGTGTATGTCAGAGGCAACATTTGAATCCAGGTCTTCCCTCATCCCTAGAAGACTGTCCTTCCTCACCTAAGCCTCTTAGAATCCTCAACTTTCTGTTGTCTCTGCTTGGATCCCAGAAAGGCTCTCCTGGTTTCTCCAGCTGCTAGTGCCTTCCTCTTCCTCCACCATCAATGTGATGGCTGTACCTAGTTATTAACGTGTTTTCTCCCCCGCCATGAAGACAAGGGATGTTTTGATTTATTGACTTTTTTGTACCCCCAGCACTTAGCACTCTACCTGGCTCATAGTAAATGCTTAATTAATATTTTTGGTTGATACACCAGCCGATTTCTAATTCTAGCACCCTAGCCATTAAGGAAGACTGCCTCTCCATGGAGGAGATGGGCCTTTGGAAAGGTCCTAATGTAAAAAGGCAGGTGGTCTGACAAGCTGCAAGGAGGTTGGCATCCTTCTTGGGATATCAACTGAGATATGGGAGAAGCCTTGAAAGTAGTCAAGCAAAGATTCTCCAAGTGTGGTCCAGGAATATTCCTTGGACATGTTTTCAAATGAAATATCTAATTTTTAATCCCTCCTATTTATATGGTACCATTATCTCCAGTGTGTTTTCATAGGCATGATCTCATCTTATACTTCCAGTATCTTCATGAACTTTCTCTGGAGGGTCCCTGAGACCCTGTCAGATGGTCCATAAGTTCAAAACTATTTTCAGAATAATACTAAGATGTTTTCATTTCTAATATACTAAATAGCAATAGCTATAACCCATATAAACAAAGGCTCTTAATTTTTAAGAGTACACACAAGGAATCCTGAGACCCCAGTGTTTGAGAAATAGTAGAGATAGTGATGGCAGTGGTTATGTTGGTGGTGGTGGTGGTGGTAGTGGTGATAGTGGTAGGAGTAGTAGTAGTAGTTATAGGAGGAAGAAGAGGAAGAGGAGGAGGAGGAGAAGAGCGAAGCAAATTAGGAGTGGTATTGGGCAAATTTGCCTGAGATGAATGAAGATAACAGACTAAAGGGAAATAGGCCAGACATCCATTTGGTGCAGCCTTTGAAGCAAGAAGTGACATTTTTTGGATTTCATCCTTTGTACAAAATTCCCATGTTAGAAAGCCGAATAACTAGAATTTTCCTTTCATAATTTGGCTCATCTTTGAGCTAAATAAAGTCTTTAGGGATGTGGTGGCAGGTGCTCATCAAGCTTTTGCTCCCCAAAGGTATTCTGTTTACCACTGTCTTGTTCTTCTTCAACTTAACTGTTTATGTTTGCCTCCTCTTGGGGCCCCCACATTCATAAATAATTCTATATAGCACTATTTTTGCCTAAAAATATGCTTGCCATTATTCTAAAGGAAAAAAATGATAAAATAAACAAAACATGAAAAACCACAGAAAATCTTGAAAAATGCTTAATGACTCATTTTAAAGTACCTTAGGACCCAAGGACAAAAAGTGGGGAAATGCATTATTTTTCAGCTTATATTGGCTCAGCAGCCAATCCTGGATAGAACACAGAGTTGAGCTAAAATTCCAGTGTACGCTACCCACAGCTTCCCTACATCCCTGAGACAGCTCCCAGGTTGTTTGCTGCTGCAAAGGATCATCAAATAATAAGGCTGTGACCCTCTACTATGGTTACTCCACAAAGGGAGCAGTACATTTCAGGAAGTTCAGGATACTACATTTTGGGAAGGCTTTGAACAAGATGGAGTATGCCCAGGAAAAAGTGAGCAGAATGGGGAGCAGACTGGATTCTGAGCCATAGGAACACCACCTGAGGGATGTTTATCCAGGAGAAAAGAAGGCTAAGGGGAAATCTGATTACTACTTTCAGTGCTCTGACTGGCTTTGGGAAGAAGAAGGATTCATTGAATCTACTAATTGTCCTCAGAAGGCAGAATTAGGAACAAGAAGAATTTACAGAGAGGCACATTTCAGCTCAATACAAGGACCAACTTCCTAACAATAAGAACTTTTCCAAAGTGGAATGATTCACCTCTCTGGATTGAGAGTTCCTCATCGCTGAAGTTATTCAAGAGAAGATGAGAGGACCACTTGATAGTGATGTCATAGAAGGTATGACAACTCAGGGATGGGCTGACAATAGGAGAGAAATAAAACTCAACTCATACAGAAGAAGGAGGGTGGGATGGGAGCCCCTCAAAGTAGTGGTGTCAAACTCAAATAGAAATGGACCACTAAACTAGATATAAGGATCCCCATGGGCTATATATTGACTTTGTTTTTAAAAATGTAATGTTATCTATATTTTATTGTATTTATTTTGTTAAATATCTCCCAATTACATTTAAATCTGCTTTAGATTCACTCAGGAGTGTTACAGGGCAGCACATTTTATACTTCTGTTCCAAAGAGGCAGATTTGATGCCAGTCAGCTCCAACTGAAGAACCCACTATCAACTGACTCTCCACAATTTTTGACTTCTTAGGAATATTCATGACAGGATCACTCACTGTTGATCAGGGAAAGAGATATAAGGCAAAAGAAGCAGCCCAAGATTTTGCTAGGCTAGTATTTAGTATCTCAGCTAGCTGCCACCTGGAAGGAGTCACCATTTCTGTCAGGTGTGGGAGGATACCCAGAGCCTGTGCTGGAGGCAACATTGCAGGGTACCCTCACTGGAAATCCCAGCAAAAAGTAGAATTACAATTTACAAGTACAAGAAGGGAAGCTCTCTCTCTTTTTAAACTGACACCCATTTCCCACCCCAGCAAATAAACCGGGATACATTTCCATGTCTCCAGTTCCAGAAGGATCTGTGGGTTCCATTCCTAGGAAGGATAAACTACTGCCCTTTCAAGTATCTCTCCCCATGTCTGGCACTAAAAGGTCCTAAGAAAATCCAAGTGGCACATGGTCTCCCCATGGTCAAGAACTATCAGCATTTTTTTTAAAGCAACACCAAAGCTCTGGCTTTTAGGGAGGGTCCAGACCTACTGGTGGGCCTGGAAAGCAATATCACCCACAAATGTAGATGTCAATTGAAATCAACAAACAACAATTTATAACATTTATCATTTTCAGGACACAGACTGTAAAGATACACAGCACATTCATATCTCTATGACTGACCACAAACAATTGACTTTCTAATCTCATGGGGTCAGTGGGAGCCACTTGGCAGTAGGCATTTATAGCTAGAAGTATATTTGCCATAATCACAGAAGCCAGAAGGATCACCATCAGGACCTCAAATCATTCTGGTCTCCCCTTCTTCACCATCATTGCCCTATCTCAACAAGAATCCATTCCTATTCCTAACTAGGTGGCAGAGTGAATAGAGCACCGGCACTGGAGTCAGGAAGACCTGAGTTCAAATCCAGCCTCAGACACTTGACACACTTACTAGCTGTGTGACCTTGGGCAAGTCACTTAACTCCAATTGCCCTACCTTCCCCCCTCCAAAAAAAAAAGAATCCATTCCTGTTGACTAGTCATTCCTATTGACTATACCTTATCAACCATTCCTATTGATTATACTTCAATCCATTCCTTTTGAGTACTGGTAAATGTAGGAGGCCAGGCCTGGGTCAGGCTAGTGCCATGTTTCAGTCTTAGACTTAGGATGAAAGGAGACACCACAGACTATCTAACAGTGGAAATATGCTTAGCTATATTATGGAAAGAATATCTAGCAAGGATATAGCATTGACTCAGCTGGGCACAGTTTTCTCAGCCTCTGAGTCACCCATTCTAGGGTGTCAGTCAAAACTGCATCAGTCCTGAGGAAGAAGCCCCTGACTCCTCATGCATTGACTTTTGTACTTGGGCCACGAGGAAGTTACATCCATGGCCCAAGTCTTAATGTCCTGGACCAATTAAGTCTCGAGGACAGTCTCTTCATGTTTTTAGGGGAAAACTAACCTAGCCAATATGGCAGCAAGTTTAGTATATGTTTTTCCTACCACAGACCTTATTTAGAGATGAAGAAACTGATAGTGTTTGGGATTCAAACCCAAGTGCTCTGATTTCAAATCCCCTATTCTCTATCTCCTGTCATACTTTTCAGTGGCATGGTCCCTTTATCTGTAAAAATCAGTATAAGAATATAGTCATTTGTGCCAAATATTCAGAGACATTTCAATACCTTGGAAACATTTTAATGTGTTTGTTCTACATTATCTTCCCTAGATGTTTAGTACCAAAGGGTGAGTGACCTCAAATCGGATGGATTGGCTGGTAGATATCAAGATGCAGGATTGGCATGAAGCCTGAAGAAGAAATGGATAGACATGGTGGCAAAATGAAGAAACTAATTTGTACGGTCATAGTCACGTATGTGGCCCTTGTATCCTTTTTCTAGGTCCTGGGAATAGGTAGGAAGTAATCCCCTGAGTCCTAAAAGGTGACAGATGCAGTCAGATGGTGGATAGCTCCAGGCCTACTGACAGATTGAGCCAGAGTCATGCTGGGAACCAACATTAACACTAGTCAGCCATCCAAACTGAATAGAGAGCACCTAGCCCAGGATAAAGCCATTGCTCTAAGTGACCAGGAATGTTCCTTGTCCTTTTCTACTGGAAAACAGAAATGGTTGCCTTCTTTCTTAACTACATTATCAAGGAACAAACCCAAGGACTAGGGAGAGAATGGACTCAAAAACTTCCATTCCAGGCAGGATGGAAGAAGACAGGAGGAACTCTACTTGAGCAGCAAATGATGGGAGTTTTTGCTGCTTACATATTCCTTTTATTTTACCGTGCTTTTATTAATGTAATTAAATCAATTATTTACCTATGGACTTGAGATTGATGCAAGTCGTGAACAATGTTTAAACACTAAGAGAAAGTGCGGATTTTCCAGGGGTATGGACACACATGAACCAAGGAAAGGTGTACTGTTATAGAATATTTCTCTCTCTCTCTCTCTCTCTCTCCATATATATATATATATATACACACACACACACACATATATACACACATATATGTAGATAGATACGTATATAGCTATATGTATATTTGTATGTAAATATATACATGTGTATGTATGTGTATATGAGGGTGTGTGTATTTACATGGGTGGGTGGGTATCCCAGTCTTTACAACTTCCTTCTCTACCTAGTGTGGAACGTTTGGGTGTGATTATTTCAAAAGCTCATAAAGTGAAGTATTTTGTTTTTACTTCTTTCCACGTTGTCCTTACCAAGGTATCACATAACAGCCCTTTTCTTAACCTCATCCAAACCTTCTGCATGAGTCACATATCCAACGTCACTGTAGACTCCTGGCCAGTTTGGAGGCCACTCCCTTGGAACATGCTGCACTCCTTCCTTGAGTTGACAGGTTATGTACCAAGGTTTTTTTTTTCCACCTCTATTGAAAACATTTCATTTGTTGCCAAACTATATGCGAAAGTCTGGCCTCCAAGGCTCCTTGGAGACTGAAAACAGAGAATCACAGGATGTGCATACATGATATAAAAGTCAAATCTGAACAATGGCATTAGAAAGGTGCCTTACCATGGGACTTGGGAGCAGAATAGGCAAGAGTTCACAGCAATCAAAGCCATACATGAGCTTTAGTTAGGAAGTACTCATTAGGCAAGTATACCCTGCTCTTATGAATGGGATCTCAGAAGGAAATCCCCATGGTTTAATTTCAACAAGGACTCTTGGTGCCCATTAACAGTCAAGAATTCAACACATTTACTGATCACCAAGCACTGCATTGAGAACTGGGGATATAAAAACTATCCATTCCCTGACTTCAAGAAGCTCACAGTCTTTAAGTGGAAGGATGACACAGACACATGGTAAAAAGACACAAAGCTAACTGCAATAATAATAAGGACAATGGGAGAGATAAGTGGAGTAAGAAATTTGAAGAGAGATCACTTTCAGTAGATGAGAACAATTTCATGGATAAAGCAGTGTCTAAACTTGACTCAGAAGGAAGAGAAGGATTCTAGCAGGTAAAGATATCAGTCAACAAACATTTACGAAGCATTTACCTTGCCAAGCACCATAAAGGAGGTAGAAATATAGAAATAATAGAATAGCATTATACCATAAGAAATTATTAATATAAGGAATTTACAGAAGCATGAGAAGGTTTATGTGAACTGATATGAAGCTAAGGAAACAGAACCAAGAGAGAATATACAAAATGATTCAAGTCATGAAATTGAAAACAACACTGGGAGTCAATCAAAATGAATTGCAATGATTAATCTTGTGTTGTAGAATGGATAAAGAAACGACATACTTTCTTTCCCTCAGTAAAGAGAAGGGGATTGTGGGTGAGGAATATTGGATAGTCGCTCAATCAATAAACATTTATTAAGTGCTTACTATGTGCCAGGCACTATGAATATACTGTCAAACACCACCGTTTTATCACTTGGTTTTGTTTAACTGCTTTTTCCCATTAAAATGAGGCAATGTGGCATTTTTAAAAGAATTTGGAGTCAAAGGATCTGGATTCAAACCCTAGTTCTGACCCGTGAATGAATGAAAAAAAAATATTAATGCTTACTGTTTGCCAAGCACTTTGATAATTGCTGGGCATTCAAATTCAAAAGAGAGACAATCCCCACCCTCAAAAAGTTTACATTCTAACAAGGAGGGAAACAACAGACACAGGGAAGCAGTGGCCAAGAAGGGTTATTTTGGATATAAAGTTCCACAGATGGCGGATGGAGCCATGCAGCAAGGACAGAATTGACTTTATTATGGTTCCAAAAGTAGAAAGAGGAGGAAAGGTCCAGACAGTACAGGTGGCATGGTGCCTGGAAGGCAAGAAAATGGCAGCGAGTGAGGTGGAGTAGCCAGGCTGATGAAGTGGGCCTCATATAAAGCACTGATGAATCTCCCAGGGTTAGTGTTTCAGGGCTAAAGGGGTTAAATCCTCCAGTCTATGGTGTCTGGTCCAGGGAGCCAGAATTTGGGCAAGGCACAATTTCTCTGAGCGTGTTTTCTCACTTGCTAGACACTAGATGACCTCTGAGGTCCCTTCCAGCTCTTGGCCTCTGAACCCTAAGGATATGGTGTGTGGGGAAAGGAGATACATTGAGAAATGATTGTGGTATGAAAACAAAAGACAGCAACATAATTGCTTGGTTTTGGTTTGTTGGGTTTTTTCCTTTTTCTTCTAAGAATCAATAGATTTCACAAGTGATTTAGATGTCAGAACTAAGAAAGAAAGAAAAGTAAATAATGAATCTGATGTTCAGGCCTGGAACACAGAGAAGACGGTCATAGGAATCTGAGATAAGGGGGAAGATAAGGCTCAATGTTAAAAATGAACAAGCACTGTCAAAGAACTGATCATTCAAGATATCATATCTGACCCTAGATTAGACATGAAAACTGTCACAAGCCCACAGGTCCAATACCTGACAAAAGTTAAGAGACAAACAGAATAGATGGGGAGGGCAGGGGTGGGAATTGAAAATTATAATGAAAAATAAGCAATAAAACTCAGTGTTCTGTCCCTCCACTGCTCTGGGCTGCTGTGCACAGATGTTTGGGTTCTGTAACAGTGGCTGGGTGGGCAGGGGAGGTAGGGAGTTGGGGATACATCCTATAAAGTCACCTTCTTTCTTGGATTTCATGATAATAATGCAAAGCTAAAAGTGCCCCACTTCTTAGGACCACTGTTCAAAAAAAATGCATTGAAGCTTCCTGACAAATGTGGAAGCTTCTAGGGATGGTATCTAAAGGTCCTTCTGCTGAGTTAAATGCCATGGTAAAATTGACAGAATGGGCAAAATATACTCTAAACTTCTCTCCTTTAGAAGACCAAAATAACGTCTAGAAGTCATCGGCCTTCTTAAAATCACTTTCATCCCCACACACAGAAATAGGAATGGGATGAATGACTCAGATTTCACAGTTGAAAATCATGCTCTGAGACTTTAAAGATTTCATAACTACATTCATTCTGCTCTGGGGAGTTTTCCTCCCCTAGTCAGCATGTCATTAATTTGGAAGGTTGTCTATGGAGTTCAAAGGCTAGACTGATTTCTGGGATTAAATTCTCCCCCTCCCCCCACCCAGATTTCAGAGATCAAAAGAATAAAATCCCAGCAAGAGAATAAGGGAGGCTGGGGAACAGTTTATCTAGTGGCTGAAACATTAAAGGAGATAGTCAAACCTTAGCATCTCCATGACTTCCTGTGTGACTTTAGGCAAGTCACTTAAACTATCTTTGTTCCACTTCCTCCTGGGAGATAGAGTGGATATAAATAGAAGGCATTTCTGTAGGCACTAACTACCAAATAAAGTCCAACCGCCTACAGAGAGGGAGATTTCAGCTCAACATACGTAAAAATTTCCCAAGCATAAGAGCTGTTTAAAAATGGAATGGGATACAGGGAAGCTGGATGGATTTGATGTCAACAGGTACAAATTAGGGGATGGCAATCCAAGGGGAGGGAACTCCAGGTGGAAGGAGCTTCTAACATTCCGTTTCCATGAGCTGTGACCTCTCCATTGATAGAAGTATTCAAAGAAAGGGTGGATGAGTACTTGATAGTGATCATAGAGTCACAGAATAGAGGTAGAAGGGAGCTGAGAGACTATTGAGTCCTAACTCCCTCATATTTTTCAGAAGAGGAAACTGAGACCTTAGATGGTTAAGTGACCAGCCCAAGGTCACATACTTAATAAGTATAGGAATCAAGGTTCAGACTCAAACCCTCTGACTGATTCCAACTATGTCTCTGTACCATGCAGCTACGATGTTACAGACAAGATTCATGGTTTGGGTTGGGGGATGAGGCTGAATGATCTCTTCCACCACTAAGATTTGATAATTCTAGTCTTGTATTCCAAGCATTTGGCTCCATATGGCCTTCCCAATGTGATCTTGCAATTTTCTCCTCCACGTACTCTATAATCCAGTCACACCAGACGACTCCTCGTCGTCATCATGGTCACTAACACTTATAGAGAGATTTAAGGTTTGCAAAGCACTTTACAAACGAGATTGCATTTGGTACTCTGACAACCTTGGAATGAGGAATCTAGGGTTGATAAAGGGTAAGTGACTTGCCTAGATTCACACAACTAGTTAAGTGTTTGAGGATGCATTTGAACTCAGTTCTCCTGCCTCCAGTTCCAGCATGCTATCCACTGTACCCATACTTCCTCACTTCCAATATTTAGCTTCTCATGTTCCCTATATCTGGTATTCCCTCTCTTTATTCCTCTCTCCCCGTCCACCTGCCAACTCTACCAGTTAACATTCAATTTAAATGTCACATTCTCTATGAAACGTTTCCTGATCCCTAAAGACCTTCAAAATTACTCCAAGGGAACTGACCTAACAAGAGACACAGAGGAAAACAAAACATGAAGAATGAATGCTGTGCAAGTTGGGAAAAATTTTTGGATGAGCAGCCTCTGGAATTAGTTCACCACTACATGTATCTTGGATGGCCACTACTGACTGCTGATGTGGTGAACTCCAAAATGAAATGCAGAGAAGAGAAAATAGTAAAATTTACTAAGTAACACACTCCCAGAAAACTAGAACAAACCCAACAGAAATCAATGATTTCATGAAACAGTCAAGAATATTAGAAGAAAATTAAACAGCTGGAAAAAAATAAAATATAAAATATCTGATATAAAAATAACTGGTCTGCAAAATAGATGAAGGAGAGATAATTTAGGAATCCTTAGACTCCCTGAAAAACCATGATTTACAAAAGACTCTATTTTGAGACATTTTAAGACAAGACATTAAAGTACCAATATTGATCCTGGTATTCCCAAGACACAAACCCAGAAGAAGAGAATAACTCCGCAACATCTAGAAGCAAAGCCTCAAATCGGAATACTGAAAGCCATAGCCAAAAAAAGAAAAAAGAATTTGATACCATATTTCAAGAAATCACAAGTAGAAATTTACCACATCAGAACAAGAGAGGAAAGAAAGAAAATAGAATCCACTGGTCACCTCCTTAAAGAAACCCCAAAACGAAGACTACTGGGAACATGAGCCAAAATCCAGAGTTTATCCAAGGTCCGAGAAAAATACCATAAACAGAAAGAAATGACTAGGTAGTGAATCTTTGAGAAGTAAATCATCAGCCTGGCATGCAGCAAATCAAACATGATATCATAGATTTTGAACTGGAACTTTAAGATTCTCAAATCCAGTTTTCTCATTTCACAAATGAGGAAACTGAGGCCCATAGAAATGATTTGCCCAGGGTCACACAGCTAGTTTCTGAGGAAGGATCTGAATACAGATCTTCCTGAATCCCAATCTTTCCCTTTATCCATTAGGCTGGGCATATGTAAGAGGTTTTGGTAAGCCCCAATTGGAAATGCCAAACGGACCAGGCCGTGCAAATGGCAAGATTTATCCAAAATCCTAGGTCTTCATTGGAAGGAAGTAGAAATGTCTGTTCATCTCACACCCATCTTTCAGATCCAAAGACCCAAAATATGTCTGACTCTTAATAGGAATTTTCTTTCCCAACCCCTTCAACCCCAAAGAGTGGAAACAGATGAAAATTAACATCAGAACATCTTAGAGCTTCTGTCGCCTGCTCAGTAGCAACTCAGCCTCTCCCCATGGCCAAAGACCGTGATTACAGGATTCTTTGATGCTGAGTGACATGAGCTACATGCCAGGCACACACACACACACACACACACATACACACGCACACACATCAACACACCAGGATACACTACACTTTCTCTGCCTCAGGTAAATACCATGAGTTGTTTCACTACACTGTTTATAGCAAAGCCAACACAAGGTATCACAGAACAGATGTTCTCGTGGGAATTTAAAAAAAGAAAAAGAAAAATCTTACAGCTTAAAAAAAAAGCTATCCATGTCATTTTTTTCTAGTCCCACAAGTGCTAAAGTTTTAACAGATGGTGTTAACCAACTTGTCAGATGTCCAAGACCTCGTCTACGCTGCAACCTGCTGGGTCTCAGCTGAACAGCCAGACCTCTGCTTTAAATGGCAGGCCAGAGATAAATCAGGTCCTAGGATGACAGTGAGCAGCGTTCTTTCAAGCTGCCAATGAGATCATGAATTAAAAGTGAACAAAAATAGACAGAAAGCACATTGTTGCTGTACATCAGAGAGAAGGATGGAGAGCTGAGCACTGTTAGCTCTTAATGAGCGTGGATCAGGGGAAGGCTGGGAGAGTTTGGTGTATGGATGGTAGGTGACCAGTAGGTAGGTCAGGGTGGGAAGGTAGCTCTGTTGTCAGAGGAGAGGAGAGGAATGCAAATGAAGTCAAAAAGGCAGAAGGACACCCTTCCCAGCTTTCAAGCACTTCCTGGGAACCTGGCACAAAAGACCAGGCTGTTTCAGCCTCATCCTTCTCTAACCTCCAGGAAGCTGCCTTCACACGCACTGACTCCACATTGGAAACTTGTGTACTCTCATAGGACTGCTGAGGCTAGCCACAAGATCATAAGATCATAGTTATCAAGATGGAAGGGATCAGGGCAGCTAGGTGGCGCAGTGAATAGAGCACAGGCCCTGGAGTCGGGAGTACCTGAGTTCAAATTCAGCTTCAGACACTTGACATATTTACTAGCTGTGTGACCTTGGGCAAGTCACTTAACCCTAATTGCCCTGCCTTCCCCCCTGCCAAAAAAAAATTAAAAGGAAAAAGGTAGAAGGGATCTTAGAAGCCATCTGGCTCAACTTCCTCATTTTAAGGCAACTGAGGCCTAGAGAGGTTAGTGACTTATCCAAAGTCTCACACAGAATCATAGCAGAGCTAGAAGGGGCCTCGGAGTTTACCTAGCTCAATTCCTCATTTTGGACATGAAGAAAACTGAAGATGATTTGGCCAAGGTCACAAGGCTAGTGAGCATCAGAGGGTAGAATTTAAATACAGGTCCTCTGACTCCAGAGGCAGGGATCTTTCCATTCTGTCACCCTGCTGCCTGATAATTATCCATGAGGTTGAAGGGAAGGCAACACGCATTTATTAAGCACCTACTATGTACCAGGCACCATTTTAAAGGTTTTACAAATGTTATTTCATTTGATCTTTTGGAAAATGCACAGTTTAAAAAAACCAAGCTCATAACACAAATCATTTATATTAAAAAGAAATAGGTTCATAGGATCATAGATCCAAAGCTGAAAGGAACCTCAAAGGTCATTTAGTCCAATGCCATTATTTTTTTAAATGAAAAAAATTGAGGCCCGGATAATATGGATGTTCATGTAGCAGGTCCTTACTGCCACTCCAAAATCCTTTTGAGCTTCAGGATCAAATTTACTTGGTTAATAACGCTCAAGAGCTCCCAATTCCCCCTAAGTTGTTCCCCTTCCCTGCCCAATCATTATTGAATCCCATGACCACATCTCCTGCAAAAGAACAATTTACTTAAAATAGAAAGCTCTGTAATCTCCAGAGGCATCAGACAAGAGACATCAAACACAGGCTTCATTTTGACATCACTCCAAAACACTTCCTCCTCCACAACCCCCTTCCTATTGGCCCCCACCTCTTCCTACTGCTTTTAGCTGCTTCTGTGAAATGGGAGATGGAAGAATCCAGGGAGTTGGGGGAGGGGGAGAGTTCAAAGGGGGAGGGAGGGGGCAATTTATTAACCCTTCAGCATCCCAACATTGAGAGAGGGAATAGGTTAATCATTCACGGAGGGCAGTAAAGAACTTTACTGAAATTCAATGCAACGACGGACAGCTAGGAAGTACAGTGGACTTTGAGAAGACCTGAATTCAAATCCAGCCTCAGACACTTGCTACCTTGTGACCTTGGGCAAGTCGCTTGACCTTGTTCACTTCATTCTCCTCTTCTGTAAAATGAGCAGGAGAAGGAAATGGCAAAGCACTTCAGTATCTTTGCCAAGAAAATCCCAAATGGGGTCACGAAGAGTCAGACGTAACTGAAAACGACTGAACAATTTCCTGACCCCTGGCCCGGCACCCTAAGCACTGAGTCACCTAGCTGCCTCGAAGCACACAACAGTAGGCACTTAAATACTCCTTTCTTCTTAATATGAAGTCTTTTATCTTTTCTGAAACTCAGCCTCCTCATCTGTAAAATGAGGGCATTGACCTAGATGTCCTCTGAGGTCACTTCCAACGTAAAGTCTATGATTCTAATAATTAATATTAATATAGTAATTTTTAAAATGTTAGCACTTTACATGTACCATTTATCTAAGTGTCACAATAACCCCATGTGGTACCTGCTCCAGATATTACCATCTCCATTTTACAGGTTAGGAAACCGAGGATCCGAGTGATTAAAAGCTTTGCCTATTGTCACAGCTAGTGATTGTCAGAGGCTAGATTTGAACTGAGATCTTCCCAATTTCTAGTCTGGAACTCTATCCTAGAATATACCACATCTTTTTAAGGAAATCTCCCAAAGCTGCATCACTCCTGCTGAGTCCATATGCAGCTTTGAGCTTGTTAGGAGGGCTGGGGGAATCTCAAATGTCCATAAATTCCACAGGATGAGACACGCCATGCCATTTTTATGCTACTTTCTCCCTCCCTCATCTTCTTACCAGCTTTCCTTTTCGGAACTCCTGAGATAGTGATCCTTCAACTTACCCACACAGGCCTTGGGGACATGGCATCCAGGGCACTTTATCAATCTTCCAAGCTCAAGAAATTTGGAATAGAGAGTGCAGTGAAAATTTTTACCTACCCAGATGTGGATCTGGACCACAGACTTCTAGGAGATATAGTCCAGAAAAGACAAGGCACCCATACTTCACCTAATACATTCCTTATATTCACAGAAATCATATGTGTGCGTATATATACATACATATATATGTGTACATATATATATATATATATACACACACACACACACATCAACTTCCACTAATATTCTCCTCCAGTTCTTCCTTGTGAGTAAACCTGGGTCCTTGAACCCTAAGCCCATGTCTAATGGTAAATCCTACTCAGCCATAGGGTCTTTGGGGACCACCGATAGGCCGACTAGCCATTGGCCAAGTATCAGCCTGAAAGTCTGGGAAGCTCATTACTGAGTTCAATTCAATTCAACAAATATTTATCAAACATTATATGCAATGCAGCATAGCATGAGAAGACCTGATTCAAGTCTTACTTTTGACACATATCGGCTTTCTGACCCTGATTAAATTTATTATTATTCTATATATTATATAATATATAAATTATGATTTAGAGCTCTAGAAAACTCTCTAAGATTCTAAGCTTCGGAGAAGGAACCATCTTGCATTAGTGAAACAATTTTCCTCTCCTGGGAGCTCCCTGTACTAATGAAATAAAAGTCCAACCTCTATTTCAATGTGCAAAGGACTGCGAAAGGTTTTTAGGGATAGAAAGGCAGAAATGAAACCATCACCACCTTCATGGCGCTTACCTTTGACTAAGGGATGTTACCTGTAAACTGATATGTAGATACGAGGCAAACTGAGCAGGGAAAGAGTATGAAGAATTGGAGCATCATGGGAGGCCTGGCACATAGTAGGTGCTTCATAAATGTTTAATGAATTGAATTGAAGGGGTGTCACCTGAGTTGAGCCTTGAAAGAAAATTAGGATTCTGAGAGGCAGATATGGGAAAGGAATGCATTTTAAACACAGAGGCTGGGTGGGGTGAGGGAAGTAGGGTGCACGGAGACAGGAAATGAAATGTAGAATGACAGGTTTGGGAAGTAGCTAGGAGTCCAGTTTGACTGCACTGTGTTAAATAACACTGGAAAGGTAGCTTGGCACCAGATTGTGGAAGGCCTAAAATGCCATACTGAAGGATATGTATTCTTTCCTAAAGGCAATGAGGATCTATTCAAAGGTTTCTGAGAGGGCAAGTGATGTGGTTTTATCCATGCCTTAGGAAAACTATCAGAAGTTATGCAAAGGATGGCTTGGAAAGAACAGCAGAAAGACCAGTGAGAAGGTTTATTATTTTTTACATGCTTGCATATATATAATCTATATCTGATTGCTTACCATCTCAGGGAGAAGGGAGGTGAGTGAGGAAGAGATAGAATTTGGAACTCAAAGTTTTTTAAAAAACCAAATGTTAAAAATTGTAATAACATGTAATGGGGGGGAATAAAATATTATATATTCAGAAAGTTATCATAATAGTCCAGGCAAGAGGTTGTTGTTGTGTTTGTCCTTTGTTCTCGAAGAGGAACATGACATTAGGGAAATGATGACATGACTTGCACTTGACTTTGATTTGAGTGAGGGAGGGCTGCCCAAGGTCACCAGCCTCACTTTCTCCTCCAGAGCCATCTGGGTCCAGTAGCCTGATATTCATCTGTATGGAGATGGCCCAGGATGCATTGGCAGACCAGCAAGAGGTGATAAGGGTTTGAATAAGAGTAGTGACCATGTGGGTGAGGCCTAAGGGATATTTGGAAAAGATGTTGTGGAGGTAGATTCAATAAGATCTGGCAAATGATACAAAGTCAGGAGGTGGGGGAGGTTGAAAGAAAAGTAAGGATCGAAGATGACTCTGGGGTTATGAGCCTGGGTGACTGGGAGGATGTTAGTACCTTCAACAGGAAGTTAATTCTGGTACCTTAATCAGGAAGTTTGACAGAGGAGCAGGTTTAGAGAGAAAGAGAAATCATTTCTTTTTTGAACATGTTCAGCTTGAGACATGTCTAAAAACTAGCTGGAGATTAGGGCTGGATTTTAGAAGTCATTCAAGAAATAACTGAACTCCTAGGACCAGATGATCTCATCAAGGAAGTGGGTGCAGAGATGGAAAAAAGGACCCAGAATAGAGCTTTGTGGGGGCAGATGGAATAATGAACCAACAAAAGAAATAAAGAAATGGTCAGAGAGGTAGGAGGAGAATCAGGCGAGATTAGTATCCCAGAAACCAAGGAAGAAGTGGGTGACCGTAAGATCATGGAAGATTTTAGAGGGCACCTAATTCAACCCTCTCATTTAACAGATGAAGAAAATGAAGCTGAGTGCCCTGAGGTCACCAGCGTAGTAAGGTCAGAGTTAGGATATGGACCCTTCTTTTTTGCTGCCAACAAAAGCTAGAAAGGTCAAGGAAGATGGGGAATGGGAAAAGCCATGAGACATGGCAATTAACAACTCATCCATCACCTCTGAGGGCTCTCTCAGTGGCCGTGGTGGGCTCAGAAGTCAGTCTACAAGGGATTGAGCAATGAGTGGGAAGGCAGGAAGGGAGGCAGCAAACCACTCCATTCTCTGTTATTCAAAGGTTGATTGTGTAGTCTGTGGATCATCCATTCACCCATTCTTAGCCACATACCTCCCCCACTGGTTTCTCCTCCTCTGCTTCCTTCCTGGAGACTGTCTAAAGTCTCTCATCCCACCTCCCTAGAGAGTTGCCAGGGAAAACCAAAGTGGCTAAAAGGCCACCCAAGTCTACTTTGCTTCTTGTCAGCCATTCTGATAAAGTCTAGTAGGGGAAATACTCCAAGCTATTGGCTTGGGTAAGGATGAGCTATGAAATGCTAATAACCCTAGGCTAGAGGGCCTTAACCTGGGGTCTGCAAACTTGAGTAGGAAAAAAAACTACATCTTTATTTTAATATAATTTGTTTCTTTTGCAAGCCTATGCATTTTATTTTATGAATTTAAAACCATGATTCTGAGGAGTCAATAGGATTCACCAGACACTGCCAAAGGGATCCATGACACCAAAAAGGTTAAGAGTCCCTGCCCTTACCTAGATAATGGAAAGCTATCTCCACACTGACTCCCATCCTAGGACCTGGAATGACAGGGACCCACAAGCCCATCCTCCAGTTCTGGAGACCTGCTTGTTGACTCTCAGGTTTATGAATCTGAATGAGTTCACCACAGTGATCTCACCTCACATAGTAAGTAAGTCTAGAAAAGGCGAGGCTCCCTCTTGGAAATTAAAATTTCCTAGTAGACAAAAGCAAAAGGCGAGAGAATTTAAAAGATGACTGGTACTAAAAGCCAACAACCTATTGCTTTGCTCTGTAGAGAAAAGGCGCTCCTACCCTTGGAGGGCACAGAGCATATGCCCACACACACACACACAAACACATACATGTACATATACACACAAACACACATATGTACATATACACATACACAGAGATACACATACATACACAAACACACATGTATACATATATACACATACACACACAACCACACACATATCCATATACACACATATAGATACATCCAAACACACACACATACACACACACATACTCTCTCTCTCTCTCTCTCTCTCTCTCTCTCTCCAGGCACTTTCCTTAAGGCCTTAGAATTTCACTCTTCTACAAGCCACCCCTTTCCTTTTGTTGGAGTCCAACAAAAATGCCCTTCCTTCCTCTTTCCTGCTCTAATCTTCCCCAGCCCAGCCTCACTATTGTGAGCTCATGTCCTCCCCCTCTTATTTTCCTTTCCCTCTGACTCACCAGGCTTGAAGCTTTTCATACTCAAATACCTGTTATATCAGCCAGACTGAAAACATCAGGCTGCCAATGAACCAACCCTTTTGTGAAAGGGAATCTAAAGTTCATTGTTAGTACCAAGGTAAGAACTGGGTCTAGCAATTTACCAGGCTAGGTCATCAAAGAGGCAGGGACCCAACTAATTCTTTCAATGGTAATACAGAATGCTTATGTGTCCTTAAAAAAAAAGTTTAAAAAAGGGAAAGGAAGGGAAGGACAAAGGAAGGAGAGGGGGAAAGGGGAAGGAAGAGAAAAAAGGAAAGGGAAAAAGAAGGGCCATTAATAAAAGCAAAATTAACTTTGCATTTCAATATTTGAAAATGAGAAGCTCATCTGTATGATATTGTCAAAATGATTGGAGAGTCCATTCTTTGTGATGTTTGTAAACATGTAAACATACCTCCCAGGGAGGTATACTAAAGACCACAAAAATCATAGTATCTTAGAGTTAGAAGAAGGACCTCAGAGATCACCTATCAAATCTAGTAGCTAATGTCTAATCAGCTCCAGAGACAAAGCTGCCTACAGCTCAGGAGAGTTGATATCAGTACTTTGATGGGTGTTATCTCGCGGATATGGACACTTCTTCCGAAGGTGCTGAGCAAAGACCAACTATGCCCTTCTAGACTCTCATTCCTGTTCTCTAGTACATTCATTTCAAGGGGTCCAACCACCTAAAGTCTAGACATACAAAACTTAAAGGGGACAGGAAACCAAAGCACAAGGATCACAAAGAGAATTTGTCTAGTGTTGATATGGTGATTAATCAGGAATCAAAGATAGTCACTGAATATTTTAAATTACTTTCTAATTTAAGTTCTAGAGCAATCTCCTGAGATCTCAGATGCAAGTCATGGGGGAGGGGAAAGCATGAGAGAGGAGAAGCAGAAAAGGAAAGCACCCTGCCTATTGGCTACCTACAAAATTTTAATCACTAGACTTTTCTTTGAATAACTACTAAGGAAGAAGGTAGCATCTGTAACTACCTGTTATGGAAGGCACATGCGAAAGGCAGTGGCCATATAATGAATGGAAAAATGGCTGGCCTTGGGGTTTGGAAGACTCCCAATGATAATGATGATGATGACGAGGAGGAGGAGGAGGAGGAGGAGGAGGAGGAGGAGGAGGATGTTCATGACAGTGTGCTTTAAGGTTTATGAAGTGTTTTATAAACATTAGTCATTTTATCCTCACAGCTCTGGGAGGAAGGTACTATTATCATCTGAGTTTTACAGATGAGGAAATTGAGGCTGAGAGAAATTAATTCATTTGCCCAGGGTCACATGGGTAGTAAGGATTTGAGGTTAATTTAGAACTCAGATCTTCACAGCCCAACACTCTTCCACCAACCACCTAGCTGCTTCTGACATATAATGGCATTGTGATCCATTGCTCCAAGCAACTAATCTCTAAGACTGTAAGTTTTGGAGTACTTACTGATCATATTAAGGGGAGTTCCTTCTACCCCTGCAAAAAAAAAATCACAGATATGGACCTCTCACCTCCTACTGCTATTTATACCCTGGGGGGGAGGGGAAACTACTATACAAGGTGATGGGATTCAAGTGTCTAGCACACAGTAGGCACTTAATAAATGTTGATTAATTGACCGATTGAAAAATAATCCCTGTCCTCAAAGAATTTACATTCTACTGAGGAGGAAGGAAAGGAAGACACAGTAAGCAATCAAAGCATATATATAAGATAACTTGGAGAAAGGGTTAGGACTAACTTTAAATGGAATATGAAAGGTTATCCCTGAGAGATCACACGTCAGTGCCTGTTTCACTTATCCAAGAGCACAAACATCATAGAGGCAGATGGGTGACACAGTGGATGGAGAGCTGAATCTGAAGTCAGGAAGACCTGAGTTCAAATACAGCCTCAGACATTTATTAGCCGTGAGATCCTGGGCAAGACACTGAACCTTTGTTTGCCCCCTATTCCTTAACTGTGAAATGTGAATAATGACAGCACAGTTCCTAGCACATAGTAGGTACTATATAAATACTTATCCCCTTCCCTGTTATAACTTTCTTTAAAGATACAATGGGGCACATGTGACTCAGAAAAATCCACTGCAGATTAGAAACTGCTCACTGGGGCAATTTTTCAAACAAGATATAGCAAAATAAATTAAGCCTGGTAAATATTTTTTCAATATTATCCTCCTAAATGGCTAAGTCTGTGGACAATTCTAAGCAGTTTGCCAGGGGTTTGCTGGGAATAGTTATCTATGAAGGGATGATTAGCTTTCAATAACATGTAATGAATACTCACTTGGGTTTTTCCCCCCTCTCTTTCTCTTTAGGGAAAAACACATGTTCAAACTCAAGACACAATTAATTCTCTGTGAGCTAATCCAGTGTCAGGCTCAAGAGAGAATGACAAGGAAAGAGAACTGGAAATATGATCATTTTGGTTAGAACTGATCACAGGACTCTGAGCTAGGAGGGACCTCAGAAACCAACTAGTTTGGCCTCCTCCCCTCTTCATGTTGTTCAGTCGTGTCTGACTCCTTATGACCCTGTTTGGGGTTTTCTTGAAAAAGGCACTGGAATAGTTTGCCATTTCCTTCTCCAGTTCATTTTACAGATGAGGTTACTGAGGGAAACAAGGTTAAGTGACTTGCCCAGGGTCACACAGCCAGTAAGCATCTGAGGCTGAATTTGAACTCAGGTTTTCCTGACCCCCACCTGGCTCTCTATCCACTGGACCGCCTAGCTGCAGATGAGGAAACAGGGTCAGAATTGAAGCAACTTATCCAAGTTCACACAGGTAGCAAAATGGCAGAGTCTTGGTTTGAACTCAGGGCTTCTGACCCGAAATCCAGCATCCTTTCTTTTTTTGGCACTTGAAAAAGTCACCCTTATGAAATATCTGAGGCATTCCTGCCTAAAAACCTAGGGAAGGACTCTGCCTGTTTCTTGCCAACAAGAGATTTAATAAGGACAATAGAAGGCAATATACTTTGATCTCCTGAATGATAATCTACAAAGGACCCTGTGATGTCTCAGTCAGTCTACTGACCTATAAGACTGGTGGTACCAAACTCAGATAGAAACAAGGCACTAAATCATGCAGAAGGCGTGAGAGCTGAACCGGGTCATCTGACTCCACAGCTGATGTTCTTTCCACTGTCCTGTGTCCCATATAAGTGTGAACATGCATGTATACAGTAATATAACATACATGTGTACAGTAACATGATGCATGTACACATACACATATATAGACAGATACATACAGACACATAAATATATACCTGCGCATATGCATATGTTTATATTTGTTATATGTTTGCATACTTACTAGATATGTAAGGATATATGTGCATAGAGACATACAGATAGACATAGATACATATAGACATATGTACATGTATATACACATACAAGCATATGTATACATATACATTACAGATGCACATATAACTATAAATACACAGAGATACATACATGCACATATGTGTTTATATGAGTTCTTATATGTATATATTGTGTACATATAGACATGTATGTACATGTATATGTTTGTTGTATGTGCGTATATACTTATAGATATATACACATGTAGACATATACAGATTAATGCACATATGTAGACATACATATATACCCATATACATGCATCCATTTGTGAATATTTATATATGTACAGAAATAAATATGTATACCTGCACATACAAACAAAGACAAAAAGTAGATTGAGAGCTGGCCTCAGACCTAGGAAGATTTGGGTTCAAGTCAGTATACTAGAATAATGAACTTCTTTCTGGATTAAAGAAGGAAAAGATTTTAGAGAGGAAATAAGACATTTAGAAGTATAATAATAGATTACACACCAAATAATACACAGGTCTCGACTCTTCCTCAAATGTATGTGTATGTATGTGTATATGTATATATGTGTATGTGTATGTATATACACATGTGTATATATAAATATGTGTATGTATATATGGGTATATGTATACCCATGCATACATATATATACTGGACTTGTGGTTTCCATTGGGTCAGGAGATTGCGGCAGAGGGATTTTTTCCTACTAATGCAGGTTTCCCCCCCTTCTATAACTGATAGCCTTAAAAGGTTTCCTAGAGCACAGAGAGGTTAAGTGAGTTTCCCCAGGTCACACAGCCAGTCTATAGAACATAAGAGCATTGATTTATTTATATCTGAGAGGGACATTCAGGACTATCAAATCCAATTCCTTCATTTTATAGTAGAAGAAAATGGGGCCCAAGGTCACACAAGTAGTAAGTAGCAAAGCTGGGGCTGGAACCCAGGTCCTTTGACTCTGAAGCTGCTCCTAGAACACTGAAATCTTCTACCTTTCCTCAGATCAGTATTTCACCCACACCCTTGGGTGCTGCTTATGGCTAAACAGTGGCATACAATCACACAGATCAACCTTCCAGCCCAGCTCTCTGAACCGAGCATGTCAGAGAAAGGTGCTCAGAGCTATCAATTTGTGGGGACTTAATAAACTGGCTTCCAGTCTATTTCAACATCTCATCAACTCTCAGTCACACCAGTGCAAACAAGTGCAGAGAATTGAAAATGGCGGCCAGCTAGACATTATTTCTATTTGGCTTTGAAACGTGTTTTTGTACATAGAGTTCCTGGTGTTTCAAGAATTCATGCCACATCAAATAAAATAAATGAAGCTCCATTATGAAGGATCTCTAGAGGCTGGAAAACCCCAGAACCCTGCTTACAACAACCTGTCCCAAGCTAGAGAAACCCTTTGTAAATTGTAAATTTACTGTCTTTCTTTGTAAATAAATTTTATTTCTCAGTCCCTCTCTCTCCATGTTTAGGAAAAGCAATTAAGTACTTTGGTTTACATGTTAGAGGTCTAGGAAAATATTTTCAAACATTTTTATAATTGTATTTTAACATAATTAGCTTCCTTTATAGTCTTTATTTTGTACATCTATAAACATTATTCTTAGAAGAGGTCTGTAGGCTTCTTCAGTCTGGGGCGACCGGAACTCACCAAAAGCACACAAAAGACCCTCTGGAAAAGGTTTGCTGTTCAGGCACTGTTTTTTTTGGGGGGGAAGGCAGGGCGAGCCAGGGGGAAGGTCAGAGCAAAAACAAGAGACAGTAAAAACCATCAGTAAAGTAATATTACATATTCTACTCAATTTTGACAGCAAGTACTTGAAAGCATGACTGATAGTAAATAGACTACCCAGCTCTAGATAACCAATATCGGACAGAAATAAAAAACATTTGTGAATGGAGGATGGGGGGACCCTGGGGACCCCAAGTTAAGAATCCCTGAACTAGGTAGGTATTTGCTATCAGCCAGCTGTTCAAATGTTTACTTTTTTGTGAATTCTATTCAACAGTCTCTTCTACTCCTCCTTCTGTTTCTCCTCCTCTTTCTCCTCCTTTCTGTTGTTATTGTTGCTGGAATAGGAGAAGGCTGGATCTTAAATTTTTAATCTAGTTACTTCTTCAGAATCACCTAAGTCTACAGATCCTGGCATATAGTAGGCATTTAATATATGCATGTGGAATAATTTATCCTCTTAGTACACCCTTCTTGCAGCTCATTTCCCCTTGAAAAGATTGCAAAAGCAGTCTACGGAAGGAACTGAACCCAGCGTGGTTGCATATCATCCTCACAGGCCAGAATTCTAAGCCGATCAAAGGAAACCCATAATAGGCAGGGTTGAAGCTGTCTGTTCTGTGCAGGCTACCCTGTTTAAAGATCCCTCCAACAAGAGCGTAACTTTTGGAGGGAAAGATCATACTTTTGCTCCCAAGAGAATTCTAGGTTAAAAAAAATGTGTCAAATTAATTGAAGAAAACTAATTTCAGCTCAGGTGATTGTTTCTAGGAGAAGATTAAATGTGGCTGAAAGTTGAAGTTTAGGAAAACTGAAGGAAAGAGAGCAGGGTTCAGGATCTAAATCATTAACCTCTGCTAACAGCTGAGTTTTCTCTAACAATGCTTGCAAATTCTCTCTCATATTCACTAGCACTTTAAAACCATGCTGATTCATTAATTAACAAGCACTGTTGAGAACCCATTATGTGGGGCAAGGAGGCAGATAGAGCACTGGCCCTCAAGTCAAGAGGACCCGAGTTCAAATCCAGCCTCAGACACAAACTAGCTGTGTGAACAAGTCACTAAGCCCCGGTTGCCTCAAAAAAAAAAAACCTATTATGTGCCAAGCACTGAGTTAGATAGGGATGAAGAAACAGGATTTCACAGGTCCTATCAAACTGGAGAAAAGCTCAGAGTATGGCACCTGAGCAGAATGGATGTCAGTGATCCAAGGATCACTTTAAGGTTTGCAAAGTAATTTCCTTACAACCACCTTGTGATATAGGTAATAAAAGAAATATTCTTCCCATTTTACAGGTGAGAAACTAGGGCTCTGAACAACTTGCCCAGAGTCATACAGCGAGTGAGTGTCTGAATATCGGATGTATTCAGGGAAAACTGTTCTTTACTCAAAATGTCACCAACATAATATGTCAGGAACAACAAATATAAAATACATTTTTCAGGGAAATAGCTTAAACCCATTATGTTTCTGGGTTAGACTTAAACTGATGATCATCTCTCCTAAACAGAACTAAGTATGTCTTCTAAGTTAGAGAGCGAGTCCAACCAACCCATCTTATTAATCACTTGATGTATACGGATGGAATTAAGTTATATAGCTAGACTGAAAAAACATATTAAACAGTTCCTTCATGCCATGGAATCTTTCTCCAATGACACTGCAATATCATTTGGACTAGATAAATGTAAAAATCTTAATATACACCAAGGAAAGCTAGAGTTCTACTAAAGACTTCAACTTGAATATCGAGGATCAGATCAAACCAATAGATGCAAAACCAGGGAGCAAGATGTGGTTAAATACATCATAGACTTTCTGGCCTCCTGAAATCTAAGCTGAGTGGGAAGAAAAGGTAAAAAGCAATCATCACCTATGCAATACTAGTCAAAGAACACTTTCAGAACCGTAAAACAGACTATAATATATTGGGAAAACATCCTAGCAGAAACCTGTACAATATTGGTGAGCATGGGGTTCATTACTCTAAGTCAGCTATAGAGAGAGTAGTACATCCTCAGAGCGCTGAAAGGCATTCATTCTTGGTGTATTTGGTAAGCAAGTTAAAAACTCACAGAAACAGTTTTTGGGGAAAAACATATATCACTTTACCAAGGTGGTAACAAAATGTATGCCACCAGATTTACTGACTCTAAATGAAATCAGTTTTCCCTGTAGATGAAGCCTATGAAATGACCAAAATCTAAGAATGGAATTAAAAGGTCCTCCTACATAAACTCAACCAACAATATGTTGACAAAGAAGCATGACCAAATGGCTATCGTGAAGATTTGTTTGAGAAAATGGAGGCGGGTTTAATGATGGCAATTCAATATCAGGTCATCACCCCTCAGAAACTACAAAGGAATATTTAAGAATCTCACTACTTAAGAATGCTAGGCTTAAGAGATGGAAATAGATTATGTAAGGAAATGGAAGAGATAGTGCTACGCATAGCTGCAGGATGGAAAAATTTAGTACGTACTGAATACCTAGCAAGACATGATCTGGTAGCCAGAATTATGTATCACTATGTTTTCTAGACTGACAGACAAGAAATCCCCATACTACAAATGCATATCTCAAAATATACTGGACAATTCAACCAATAAACTGTATTAGAACTAACATTATTACAGATAGAGAGTCATTGCTCCCAATCACCCAGATATAACATTGATTCCTAAAAACTTAGGAACAATGTTTTTAATATGTATCACCATCCCAAATATTCATAACTTTCAAGCAACATGGAACAAAAAGCTTTCAAACTACAAAACTGGCCAAGGACAGTAAAATCCTGTGGGAACATAATGACATATATATTATTTTGTTATCCTGTCTGCCACTAGAGTTGCAGCCAAGATGCCTTCAGTGAGCCTACAGTAGATGAGCTTACATTCAAATAATTTTATTCAATTACAAAAGCAATTATTTGTTACTAGCCCAAGGACCATTTCTACTGGAATCCCATTGAAAAAAATGAGATGAGATTACAACAATAATAATGCATCCTACAAAATAGTTACAGTCCAAAATTAGAATCAAAAGGCCTTCCTCGGGCAACATCCACATCGACCCAGCCAACTACATGTCAACAAATAATCTATGAGTCAATGGCTGAGTCCCTGCTGTCCAGTCCACTACAGTATTTGCACCAAGGATCCTTTCAGTGAGTTTATGGATAACGGACTTACATCCTAATACTGTTATTCAACTATAAAAAGCCATCACTTTATCCCTTTGTGCACAGTAGTCTACAGAAATATTAAATATAAAAGAGTAATAGCAAGAAAGTGAAGTCTCAGGATCATTTCTATTTTATCACCATCAAAAAAGATAAGAATGAAAAAATGGTCATCGTCATCATCGTCAGCATCATCATCTAAAGGCGTTTTGGTATAGTGGTTAAGGTTCTGGTCTTAAAGTCAGAAAGGCGTAGGTTCAAATTCAGTCTCTGACCATAGCAAATTATTTAACCATGCCAAGCCTCAGTTTCCCCATCTGTAAAATGAAGAGATTGGTCTAGATGGCCACTAAAGTCCCTTCCAACTCCAAATCTACGATCTTATAATAACAATTGAAATTTACATAGCATTTGACATATCTCTTTTGGACATCATCGCAACCCTGGAGGGTGTGGGTACCACAGGTATTTTCATCTTCATTTTACATATCAGTAACCTGAGACTCAGCGAAATTAAGTGACTTGCAGATAGTAACTATCAGAGATGAGATTTTAACCCAAATCTCCCAGAAATTTATCCATTATTCTCTCTTTTTTGTTTATGGCACTGTGACATCTAACCAGGTTTCTCTTCTCTTTCTTGCTCAGAATTTTTCCCCAGGAAAAGACCACTTTCTATTCTCTACCTCAAGTCAGAAGCATTAGTTCTATTTACTAATGTTCGTTTCATTATCTTTTTCTCACCAACCCCAAGTGATCACTCAATCAACAAAGTGGATTAAGAAACTATTATGATCCAACAATATGTTGTTTCAAAAAAATGTAAAAAAAAAGAATCTATTATGAGCCAAGGAACAAATAAACAGTTCAGGAAAGGAGTTGTTTGAGTCCAAAGAATATCTTCAAAAGGACAAATCAGTGGTACACGGGAAGAGTTCTGAGCTTGGAGATGCAAGAGCTGAGTTCAGATCCCAGCTTTACTGTTTATTATGTGGGTGACCTTGAGTAAATCCCTTAATATTCTATGGCTCTCACCTGTGAAATAAAAGGGTTGGACTAGAAGCCTTCTAAGGTTCCTTAAAGCTCTGTAAATTTATGAGCCAAAGTTCCTGTCCCTCTCCCAAAGAAGCTGGGGAACATTCATTGATGACTCAGAAACATTTCATACCTTTGCTTAAATTTAGCACATTTGAAGTGATATAATGAGTGTTTTATAAGCAGGAAATATTAAATTTTTTTTCTTGGCACAAAGCCAATAGTCCCAAGCTTGGCATGACACATGAAATAAAGTTCACCTGTCACCGCGCATCCAAAACTAGGGATTGCTAAATTCAATACATCTGTAGCCAAACCTCTGCTTTTAAAACCCACATCAAGCCATCTTAATGAGTTTTTTCTAATGACCTGTCTCTTCCTCCCCCCATTTTCTCTGTTTTCTGCCCTCTCTGCATCTAAACACAGCCCAGAAAAGGAAGGTTCACCTATTATACCAAAAGGAATTCCCTGGGCCAAACTGAAATAGGAAGAAACTTTAACCTGTCAAGTTATTCCTATTGGCTAGGTCTGTTGGTCTAAGAGTATCAGAAAGACATCTGAGATTTAGGGTGTGAAATGACCTTGTGAACCTTTGGAAGTTCACCCTGCCAGGATTCTCCTTGAAGGAAGTATTTATTTATAAAGTGAGCAGCTGAGAGGGAAGAGGGGATAAGAGCCTTCCATGTAAGCCTGTGAGGAAAGCATTTCCTGTTCCTTAGGGCATTTCTGAAATTCTAACAAGTGTAATCAGAATAAGAAACCTCGTCTGTAGCCTGCCTAGCAGGTAGATTGTTAGCTTGGCTGCATTGGCTTGGAGAGAGTGGAGTGAGCGGGCAAAGGGAACATGGAAAAATACTAGGATCATAGATTTTAGAGCTGGAAGGTACCTCGGTGGCCATTTAGTCCAATCATTTTCTAGATGAAGAAACGGAATCCAAGAGAGTTTGAGAAGCAGTTGCTGTTTATCCTTCATTTCGAACTCGGATCTTCCTGATGCCAGGTGCAGCGCTTTGTCCACAAGGATACCACCTAGCTGCAAGAGTATGCTATGATCAGAGCTATGCTTTAAGCATATCATTCCGGCAGCTGTACGGAGAACATAAAAGAGGCATCAAAGCAAGAGCTTTTATAATGAAAGAGAAATGGGGGTGAGGTAGTAGACAATGCTTGAACCTCATTCTCATTGGCATTGGTTCAAAGAGAGAAGAATATACATATATATACACACATATATATATATATATATATATATATATATATATATATATATATATATATACACACGCACACTCAATTGGGTGTAAAAATCTCTCTCACCCAATAGGGAAATAGGAGGGGAAGACAATAAGAAATATGGGGTATGGAGGGCAGAGATGTTAATAGGGAACTTAGATTAAGGGAGGCAGTGGTCGAAAGCAAAACAGACTTTTGAGCAGGGTCAGGATAAAAGAGTGAAGGAAAACAAAAAATAGGAGGGAGAGAAATTCACAATTAGTAATAATAACTGTGAATGTAAGTGGGATGAGCTTACCCATAAAATAGAAGCATATAGCAGAGTGGATTAGAAACCAGAATCCAACAATATATTATGTACAAAAGACATACTTGAAATAGAAAGATACACAGAGTTAAAGTAAAGGGCTGGAACATAATCTATTACGCTTCAGCTGAATTAAAAAAGGCAGGCGTGGCAATCATCTCGGACAGAGCAAAAGCAAAAATACTCCTAATTGAAAGAGATAATCGAGGAAACTATACTTTGCTTAAAAGAGTACCACAGACAATAAAGTAATATAAAATATTTTTATAACAAGTTTCTCAGATAAAGGCCTCATTTCTCAAATATATATGCATATGTATGGAACTGAGTCAAATTTACAAAATTTCCTAATTGGAATAGGCAGTTTTCAAAAGAAAAAAATCAAAGGTATCTATAGTCATATGAAAAAATACTCTAAATCACTATTAATTAGAGAATTAATTAAATTAAATGCAAATTAAAATAACTTTGAGATACCTATCCTACCTATGAGATACCTCATACCTATCAGAAATGACAAATGCTGGAGGGGATGAGGGAAGATAGGAACACTAATAAACTGCTCATGGAGTTGTGAATTTCCAACCACTCTGAAGAACAACTTAGAAATATACCCCAAAGGCTATAAAATTATGTTTACTCTTTGACCCAGCAATACCACTATTAGGTCTGTATACCAAAGAGAGCAAAGAAAAAGGAAAAAGACCTATATGTACAAAAATATTTATAGCAGCCCTCTTTGTGGTGGCAAAGAAATGGAAGTCGAGGGGATGCTCATCAGCTAGGGAAAGACTGAACAAATTATGGTATATGAATGTAATGGAAAACTATTGTGCCATGAGAAATGATGAATGGTTTCAGAGAAACCTAAAAAACCTTGTATGAACTGATGTAAAGTGAAGTGATCAGAACCAGAGCATCAAGCATAGCAACAGCAATATTGCAACAATGAACAACCACGAAAAACAACTACTCTGATCAATGCAATAATCCACAGCAATTTCAAAGGACTCACAGTGAAAAGTTCTATCCATCTCCAGAGGGAGAACTAATGGACTCAGAGAGCAGATTGAAGCACAATCTTTTCCTTTCCCTATTTTTCTTGTGTTTTTCCCCCAGAACATGGCCAATATGGAAATACATTTTGTATGGGTGTATATGTATAATGGGTATTATATTTCTTGCCTTCTCAGTGGGTAGGGGAAAGGTGGAGGAAGGGAGAGAATGTGGACTGAAAACAAAAAAACTTTTTTAAAAAATTCATTCAACAAACTTTTATTGGTAGCAGTAGACAACTCAGACCTGACTACATAAATGATAGAAAAGTTGACCATATTTTTTTGTAAGAGAATATTGTTTCCATGATTTAGCATCCAAGCACTTATACCTTGAAGACCTCAGGATATCCATAAGTCAACAGTGCATCACAGAACCCAAAAAAAAAGTCTATGCTATCCATCCTATGTTATATTAAAAGAGGCAAAAATCACTAGAAGAGGAAACGCAGTAGTTTGGCTCTATTCTGCCCTGGTTAGAGTACATCTGGAGTACCATCTTTGTCCCTGGGCCCCACAATTTACAAAAAACAAACAAAAAAAACAGTGACAAGGTAGAAGTTACCCAAAAGAAAGCTACAAGTACAGCAAGAGAATTAAATACTCTATCATATAAAACATCAGTTGGAAGTTTGGAGAAGAGAATTTTAATTCTGAGCAGAAGAGAAAAGGAAAGAATGGAAGCGGGAGACTTGATATCTATGATCTTATAATAACAATTGAACTCAACTTAACCCCAGAGAAGAGAATTAGGAGAATAGGAATAAGATTTGCAGTGAAGCAGATTTATGCTTGATATAGGGATTAACTGTCCAACAATGAGAGTTGTCCAAAGTGAAATGGCTGCCTCAGGAGATGGTGGGTTTCCACTTGGAGGTCTTACAATGGAACCTGAATGACCATTTGTCAAAACAACTGGAAAGCCTCTGAGGTTCCTTCCAACTCTGAGTGATCAGGTATTAATTCATATCGGGATAAATTTCCCCAAAGGGAAGTCTTCGTCTTGAGTGACTACACTAAATACTATAAGAAATTCCCATACATTTTTTAAAAAATGTTAATTATATGTCAATGAGAGCCAACTTCCATGAGGTCACATCACCTAATCTAATTCATGGGCTCATAGGTTAAAAGTTGGAAAGGATCTTAGCAGACATCTAATGTTTCTACCACCACCACCGCCTCATTTTACAAATGAGAAACTAAAGCAGAAAGAAATTAAGTGGTTTGCCCAAAGTCACACAAATAATAAGGAGCAGAGCTGGGATTTTAACCCAGGTTGTCTGACTCCAAAGCCAGTATACGTTCCACTTGGCCACATTGTCAAAGCAAACATTCACTCTATGTGAGAGCCACTGTGCATCACATATCATTCACTAATCTACGACTTCCAAACAATGCAAACAAGGCAGCATGTAGCAAAGAGACCTTGCCTTGGCCTCAGAAAACCTGGGCTCAAATTGCAGCTTTCTTGCTAACTAGCTATGTGTAAAGCAAGTATTTCCTTTTCTCCTGATACCTCTAGTCTAGGGTATAACTTTCAATTCCTATAAAATTCAGAGAAATCATGAACTGGGCAGTGTCCCTTCTACCATCATCAATAGCCTTGATTTCTTCATCTGTAAAATGGTCAGAGGACCACAGATTTAAAGTTAGAAGGCCAATGAGTCCAACCCTTTTTATTTTACAAATGAGGATAATGAGGCAGTTAAGAGATTTGCCTGGGACAGTGCAGTTAGAAAGTGTCTGCAGTAAGATTCAAAAGTGTGAGCCATCTTCTTTATTGCTCATCCGATGCTTTGAGGAAAATCCTCCAGCAAGGACCAAAGGTACATGTGTGTCCTGGGATGCCCCTACTGCTCATGTGTTCTGCAGAGGCACTGCAGACATCCGCTGTTTGCCAAGTCCACACCTCTCATTACTGCTCAGACACAGCTACTGTCAATTGGCATTGGCAGAAATTAGCAGAGGGAACAATGGCAGGAATGCCGGCCTCCTGAGCCAAGGCCAACCAACAACAGGACTGAGTCATTGAACTATATTTCCCTTTGCAGGCAACCCCAGTTCTGTGAAGGATCATTCATCAATCCAGGAGACAGGGTCAGAAAAACACTGCTGAGTTTGGGATGAGGAAAACCCAGTAGGCAAAGGAACACCAGTTGGTAGTTTCGGCCAATCTGTCATCTGCTTCTGCTAACAATCTCAAGACCTCATCCCTTTGGGATGGTTCTTTTTTTTTTTTAATTTTGAAAGACATTGAAAACTTCTTTGGAAAATAATCCCAAGGAAAGATTAGCATAAGTTGAAATCTGGGAGGGACCTTGGAGGTTAGCTGGTCACAAGGTCCTGAATTAAAAGCTAGAAGGGACATCTAGTCCAATCCTCTCATTTTACAAATGAGGAAACTAAGGTCCAGAGGTTACATGACTTGCCCAAGGTCACACAGCTCATAAGTAGCAGAGCTAGGATTTAAACCCAGCCCCTCTGGCTCCAAATCCAATGCTATTCCCATCATAGCACACTACCTCCCTGACCACCATTCCCCCACACTCCCAACCCCTCATTTTACTGATAAGGAAACTAAGTGCCAGATAGAGAATTTCACAGATCATAGCATCACAGAGTTAGTGCTTGGAAGGACCAGCTGGGTCATCTTGCCCAACCCCATCATTAGGGGTCTATGATGAAATATTAACTAAAATGTCAAGACAATGACAGACATGGGGACCAACCATCTTTCGAGAGGCAGCTTGTCTTTCCTTTTTTGTAGGCCTTCCCTTACACTCACCCACCATGCTTACATCCTACTCCAGCCACATCCTGGCATCTTAAAAGAAAGACAGAACATGAGCCGGGAGTGGTTCGTCTTTGACTCTGTATCCCTAACACCCGGTATGGCACCTAGACCATAGCAGGTACTTAATAAATCCTAGTTGATCAGTCGATCACTTATTTCCCTGGATTCTCACCCTCACCAGACAGATATTGACCTAGACTTCAGCATTAATCCATACACACCCTTGCCTATACTGCCATGGCTATCAGGACCAGGGGACTAGAATGATGAGATTTTCACAGCATTTCCAGTTGGTTGGTTTGCCAACTGGCTTGACAGTAAGGCAGCTACAAAATGGCAGACATTTCATCTAATCTTTTACTACAACTACCACTACCACCACTACTAACTACCACTACAACCACTATCACTATTACTATCACTACTACTACTCCAAGGTTTATGGGGTGTTCAGGGAGGATAATACCTCTGGTGTGGGGGCTTGCCAAGGCCTTTTAATGGCTGCTCATCCACCTTTGATATCAACCTGACACTCAACTCTCGCCTGTGGCTCCAAGAAGCTATAGTTTTCACAGCAGTCACACCCTGGTAAACCATCTGGGCTATACCACATTGAGGGTTATTGACAGGCTTCAAATTTGGTTGGTGAGTTAAGGAGAGTCTACCCCAAGCATGTGAAGACTTCCCCCAGCAGAATGGGCGAGTGAAAACAATTTATTCCAATGGCCACAAAGGCAGCTGAAGCAGGCGCTGTGCAATGCTTAGAGCTTGGTCAGACACTGAAGACTCCAAGGTCATCCACTGAATCCTGGGCCATTGCCAGTGGTCCTGCTTTTTGTCTTGTTACTAGACTTCAATGACTCTGAAAGAGAGAGTGAGGCTGACGACTCTGTACAACTCTGCCTCACTTAAATCCAATTTACTCAGGAGTTAAGACATCATCCCATGATGTCATTGGTTCTCTTCAAAAACGATGAACAGCTACAACTACCACTGCTATTAGTATTACTCCTTCTAGTACTACTACCACCACTATCACTATTACTACCATCACTGCCACCACTACTACTACTACTATTAGTAACTACTACTACTATGACTACCACCACTATTACTACCATTACCGCCACCACTACTACTACTATTAGTAACTACTACTACTGCTACTACCACCACCACTATCACTATTACAACCATCACTGCCACCACTACTATAGCTATTAGTAACTACTACTACTGCCATTAGTAACTACTACTACTACCTCTACCACTATTACTACCATCACTGCCACCACTACTACTACTATTAGTAACTACTACTACCACTACTACTGCTACTACTACTACTATTACTACTAATAATAATAGCATTTATATAATTTTTAAGGTTTGCAAAGTGTTTTACATTTATTATCTCATTTGATACTTGTAACAACCCTGTGAGATAGATGATGTTTTGTGGATGAGAAAACTAAGACTAAACGAGGAAAAAAATGAGAGGTTAAGTGACTTGCCTAGGTTTACATATCTATTGTGTCTGAGGTAGAATTTGAACTGAGGTTTTCCTGACTCTAAGTATAGCACCTTAGCCACTAAACCACTAAAGACTGGTCTTAAAAAAAGATGACAGTCCAGGAACAAGAAGGTGACAGTCAGGCTATACCATGGTAGTCCTCAGAGTGACAAAGAATTGGGTTCAAGTCACACAGTGGTTTTGTGACCCCTGGCTAAGCTCTGAACTCACCATGCTACCAGGTAATCCTCTAAGACTGAAAGTTTCAACAGGTGCTAATCCTCAGGGCAAGGAGGAGAGTTTTCTGTGCCAATAAAATAAAAAATCTAGTCTTAAAAAAATCCTGCTGTATTCTGTCCTACTCAGAATACTACCAGAGTAGTGCTTTCTATTCTGGATGCCCCATTTTTTTAATCAAAAAAGCTGGCAAATGTCCAAGGAGCGACAACAAAGATAGTAAGGGGTCTCCATTTTTTGCCATATGATGATCATTTGAAGAAACTGAGCATGTTTTGACTGAAGAAGAGAAAACTCAGGCACTCCATGACAGCTGTCTTCAATTACTTGAAAAGTTGTCACATGGGAGAGAGATTAGATTTGCTCCACTTGGCTCCAGATGTCAGACAATGAAGGAGTGGGTCAAAATTTTGAAGAGGTAGAGTTGGTCTTTATATAATAATTGGAGCTATCCAGGAGAAGAATTGGCTACCTTGGGAAATTGCAGGTGCCCACCACTCCCCATCATCTGAGATCTGAGATCTGAGATCTTATCTTGAGGTCTTATGGAATCTCTGTCTGAGAGATTTGATAACACTCTTATCGACTATATTATAGAGAGGATTCTTACTCCAGACAAGAATGAACTAGACGAGGTCCCTTCCAATTCTGAAATTGTGGAATAAACACATTGAAAGTAAAACTTTTTTTAATCTAGAGTGTACATTACATAAAAGTTTTCTGGAATAAAAGTACAATACGAATTTAAAATAGATAATTGTGGTAAGGCAGATAAAAAGTTGGCTTATGAGCCAGGATGATGTCCCTCTACTGTACATTGGCTGAGTGAGACAGGGCAAAGTACTTAATCTCTCAGGGCTCTAGACAACTCTCCAAGTTTAGTTATAGAAAAGGTGTCCCCTTGCATTGGTAGAGGAAGGTTCCTCATCTGAGATTTCCTTTTCTAATTAAATTACAGATTGTGTTCCTTTCCCCTCATGGATTACTAAATATAGTATTTTTTTTAATTTTCTATGGCCTGGATAGGCTAATGTATGAGTTGCACCCTCACTCTTTTGTTGACTTCTATGGTCAAATAGTACTCATTCCTGAGTCAACATTCCTGTTTGGCCCTTAGAGAATCAAGTCAACAGCTCCATTCCTTGCCTTGGAATCCTTAGAGTTGTTTCTCCTTGAGTCTTAAACTAAAATGGAGAAGAAGCTCTATAAAAATAAATATATCCACCATAGGGCAGCTAGGTGGCTCAGTGGATAGAGTGCCAAGACTGGAGTCAACAAGATTCATCCTCCTGAGTTTAAATCTGGCCTCAGATACTTACTAGCTGTGTGGCCCTGGACAAGTCACTTAACCCTGTTTGCCCCAGTTTCCTGATCTGTAAAATGAGCTGGAAAAAGAAATAGCAAACCACTCCCCTATCCTTGCCAAGAAAATCCCAAAAGGGGTCACAAAGAGTTGGACATGACTGATACAATTTAACAATAACATGTCTACCATATTCTCCTGTGCCCCCAACCTTCACCCCATTCCCATTTTCCATAAATTCCCAGAAACTCCTTGGCTCCCCTGAACCCACTGAAGAAGTCATCCTTGTTCATGGCTCTTTGTCAAGGAGAGAGTTTGTGGCCATCTAAAGACTGACAAGGAAAATAGGGTAATTGAAATGGAACCCACAAGGGTCAGCAGCTTCCCAAAGTAGCCTTGAAGAATTTCAACCCCTGTGTTTATTGGAAGGGGGTATGATTTCATGTTTCTAGAAGGTCTCCTGAGATTACTTTGAAAAACCTGACATGTCTTAGCCCACTAGAAACAAGCCTGGGAAAATTAGTGTTTGTTTTGGAATTGATAAGTACCCTAAGAGAATTGAGAAATGTCCCACAGAGGTGATGAAAGGCCTAGAAAATCCATGATGGAAACGGAAAAAGGAGCCTGAAGGCAATTTATGAATGTATTTTAAGCAACTGACAGGTTGCTACCACTAAGGCTGATTGAATATCTGTTGTCTATATCCACCAAAGGGGCAACAATAGATGAGATTTAACTGCAGTGGGGGGAACTTGCAGTAGACGTCGAGAAAACTTTTCAGACAGTGCTTGGTAAAACACTGAAAAGGGTCACGCACACACTCACGCATGCACGCACACGCACACACGCACACACACATACACACAATTCCTTAAAAATCACCTTCCTGGGAAGGCTCTGAAAATAGGCACTTTCCACCTTCCCAATGGACAACAAAGTGGCACCACAGTGGATAGAGCACCAGGCCTGGAATCAGGAAGACTCTTCCTGAGTTTAAATCTGGTCTCAGACACTTACTAGCTGTGTGACCCTGGGCAAGTCACTTAACCCTGTTTGCCTCAGTTTCTTCATCTGCAAAATGAGCTGGGGAAGGAAATGGCAAACCATTCCAGTATCTTTGCCAAGAAAACCCCAAATGGGGTCATGAAGAGTGGGATGCAAATGAAGACGACTGAACAATAAAAATAACAATGGATACCCAAGGTGGTTTGCATGTCTCTGGATGAAGGCAGTGAGACAGACTACCTAAATTCAATTCTGCCTGCTACATCTGAATGCACCTTTGTATACATGTTCAAGGCCTGATTTTGCCACTTGCTAGCAGTGTGACTTAGGGCAAGTCATTCATTTTGCCGAACCTCAGTTTCTCATCTTGAAAATAGACCTAATATTCTTATCACTTACCTCCCATGGTTTTTTTGTTGGTTCAAAGGAAATAAAGGCCTACAATGTAGACCTAAAACATAAATGTAGGATTTCATCAATCATAGGGTCATAAATCCAGAAGTGTAAAGAACCACACAGGTCTTCTCATTTAATTCCTGCATTTTATGGATGAGAAATTGAGGCCAAAGGAAGTTAAATAATTTCCCCAAGGCAAAGCAGGTATTCAAACTTAGGTCCTTTAACTCAAAAGTCAACATTCTTTCCAATGTACCATACTATAATGGCTCAGTTCCCCCAAGGGGCTCCACAGATAGATTTCAGGAAACCCATGAATCTGGATGGGGAAAAAAACCAATTTGCATCTTTATTTGCACTAACCTCTAACTGAAATTCAGCATGTCCTTCAAATATTTAAAAGCATTATTCTGAGATGAATAAATAGGCTTCACTAAACTGACAAAGGAGTCCATGAAACAAAAATGGTTAAGGACCCCTGTCATAGGTCTATGGGCCAAAGAAAGAAGGCTGACTTCGGAATCAGAGACCCAGGATTCTAATTCTGATTTACTTAATACTTGGATAACTATGAACGAATGATTTAATCGCTCTGGGACTCCATTTGATCATTTGCAAAACGAAGAGTTTGCACTAGATGGCCCCTATGGTCCCTTTCCATTCTAAATCTATGATTTTGTGAAAACCATAGGCTCTGTCGTGTTGTATTAGCTACTTATTGCCTCTGGGATTAAATATCGAATCCTCTGTTTGGCTTTTAAAGGCCTCATTAGAGCTCCTACCCCACCACTACCACCTCCCTAGTCTCCTTATACCTTATAACCCCCATATGCGGTCTGTGAATGAGGGACACTGACCTCCTTGCTGCTCCTCCCACAAAACAGTCCATCTCTTGACTCCAGGTACTCCCAGTGGCTGACTCCCATCCCTGAAATGCTCTCCTCCTCCTCATTTCTACCTCCTAGCTTTACCAGCTTCTTCTAGTCTCTGCTAAAGTTTCTACCTTCTATGAGAAGCCTTTCCCAGTCATCCTTAATCTTAATTCCTTTCCCACTAAGATTATCACCAATTAACCCTGCATATATCCAGTTTGTACATGTCATCTCCCCCATTAGAATCCTTGAGAGCAGAGACTGTTTCTTGCCTTTCTTTGAATACCTACCACTTAGCACAGTGCCTGACTCATTTTAGGCACTCAATAAATTCTCCTTACCTGACTGACCTGCAAAACCTTGGGGGGAAAAATGTGGGTGCTATGGGAGACAGTACAGTATAGTAGAAAAAGCCCTAGACTGGACTCAGAGGACTAGGTTCAAATCCCGATTCTGCCACTTACTACCTTATGGACTTAGCCATCTTACTCTCATTGGGAGAACTTAAAGAAGGATAAAGATAGGGCAGAAAAAAAAAGAAAGAAAAGAGTCATCAAAGCCTATTTTAAAAAAAAAAATTCATAGAGGAGACAGAGAAATAAATAAGGAGGTAAATAAGATAGATGATAGATAGACCAACAGAAATCAACAAAATGGAAGGCATTTCTTTTTTTTTCCTTTTAAATTAATTATTTATTTTTAGTTTACAACATTCAGTTCCACAAGCTTTTGAGTTCCAAATTTACTCCCCCTCTCTCTCCTCCCCACTCCTCTCCTCCCCAAGATGGCATTCAGCATTTTCCATCATGAGTCTTTTGGAATTGTCTTAGAATCTTGCATCGCTGATAAGAGCCAAGACTATCAAAGTTAGTCACCACACAATGTGTCTGTAACTGTGTACAATGTTCTCTTAGTTCTGCTCCTCTCACTCAGCATCAGTTAATATAAGTTTTTCAAGATTTTTCTAAAGTCCTTCTGCTCATCATTTCTTAGAGCACAATAGTATTTCTTTTGAAAAGGTTTTATAGACATCTTTTGTTTTTACCAAATTTCTGGATAGGGTTAGAGACTGGACCTGTAATATCTTCGGCCCAGGAACTCACAGATAAGGGAACTCCTATCAATGCAGGTGGGTACTTTCCCTTATAATTATAGTTTTAGAGAATTGCCTAGGGCACTGCGACATTAAGTAACCTACCCAGGTCACACAGCCAGTATGAATCAGAGACAGTAGTTAATCCCAGATCTACGGACCAGCTCCTTATCTATTCTGTCTCCCTGCCTCTCTGGATGTTTCTCACTCACTTGCCCATTCATGTCCACACCACTCTACTCCCACCCTCTGGAGTAACAAAAAAAAATGGTAAAGTAAAAACAGCTAATATACTGACCTTCTTTTGTGTTGCATGTGATAGTCTACCTTCCTGATTCCCCTTCTCTCTGCTGGCAAGAGGGAGGGATGTTTCATTACAACAATAGCCCATAGGAGAAAAAGAAAATGCTATTTTTTGGAATGAAAGGAGTTAGAAAAGCTTAATTTCAATCCTGGTTCACTTTTCTACCTATGTAACCATAGTCCTATCACTTAGTTTCTCTGGGATTCAGGTTCCTTTTCCAGAAAATGAGGGACTTCTAAGGTCCATCCCAATATTGAATCTATCATCCTATGATCTGTTGTCCAGGGCCATTATTGGTTTTTCCAATGCCATAGAATTCAACTTCCTTTCTTTGGACATTTTTAAGTTCTAAGTCACACAGTCTAATATCTCATGAATACTAGCCTCAAGGATTGGTTTCTGCCTAAGTAATAAAAATGATGAGAAAGGGAGGAAAAAAACCACCACCCAAGCAGCAGATTTCTGAATAATGGCTTAAAAGCCAGCTCTGAGCAACATCACTTAACTTAGTATCAGTGCGTTTCCATGGTCACAGGGAGACAGGTAACTGGTTCTATATGGTCCATTTCCATGCCTCCAGTGTTTCTCCTGACACAATGGCATTTGCTTCTTATGCTGGTGCCTCTGCACTCTGTGCAGAAATCAATTCTCTATCTTTCTGAATCATTCTTGGCCCTGAGCTGTAGATGCTCTCATGGAGATGAATAAATGTACACCTTGTTCAATAGGGAGGCAGACTCTGGGAATTCACTGGCAAAATTTCAAAAGCATAGTATTTCCAACTTCCAAAATAGGTAAGATGATCATGTCATGGCCATTCCTAATACCTTTTTGGAGCTGGGCAACAAATCAGCAATGCATTTGGACCTTACGTAGTGTCAATTATCAAAGGTTTTAAGAGAAATAAAAGAAGTGTTGACCAAGAGGCAGCTAAGCTAGATGGTGCAGTGAGTAGAGCACTGGCCCTGGAGTCAGGAGGATCTGAGTTCAAATCTGACCTCAGACACTTGACACGCTTACTAGCTGTGTGAACTTGGGCAAGTCACTTAACCCCAATTGCCCTGCCTTCCCCCCTCAAAAAAAAAGTGTTGAGACCAAGCATAGAAGCTCTAGTACTGATGTCATCTATCAGAAGGCAACAAGAACTTACAGAAATCAACAGCTGAACCCTAAGTGACTATATATCTTGGTAATCAGTGCCATGGAAAACAGTCATTTCTTTAAAAAATAAAAATAAAACCTTGGGAGATGGTGGTTTCTCCCTCTCTGGAGGTCTTCAAGCAGAAGTTGTTTGACCATGTGTTATCTGTATAGAGGTGATTCATATTTAAGTATGGCTTGGGCTCAGAGAGGCAGTGTAGTACAGTTAATAACTATTGGCTTTGAGTTAGAGGACCTGAGTTCAAATCCTAGCTTACTACTCATGTGACCTTAGGTAAGTCATTTAATCTTTCTGAATCTCAGATTCACATCTACGAAAATGAGGACATTGGACTAGCTGACCTCTAAAATGCCTTCTATATGTAAATATATGCAACAATGATCTCTTAAATAGGTCCACCATAATAGTAAGATAATTAATGTACTTCCATTATTTCTATGTGGCCAAAAGTCATAGAATATCAGCATTAGAAAAATTAAAGTTGACGGTCAAGCAAAGAGAGATGTGCGTGGAGGGTATTAGTAGACGGTAGCATATTAATGACAAATAATTATATGAGAGAAGTGGCTTAGAGGTTGTCATAAAAGAACTGTATTACCAAAAGAAAAAATAAAGCTGAATCATGTGCATGTGACCGTGATATCCATGATATCGAAAGATCTAGAGAAAAGTTTCTGACACGTTAGGTGGGCCTTCCCTCCCCACCCACCCCCTGCCATGGAAGATTTATGGGAAGACATGGGCAAGAGTAATACAGGAAAAGAGGTCATGGGTGGGTTATGATCTGCAACATAATGTAGTGGACTTGGAGTCAAGACAACATGAGGTTGAACCCTGGCTCAGCCTCTTACTAGCTGTGTGATAATGGCAGGGATGTGTTGAAGCCAGCTCATACTGGCTTGAGAGTCGGTTATTAAATTTTCAATGTATTTACCTCTTGGAACAAATGCTACAAATCACTTCTTGATTTATTGTTTTGCTGATTGTCTAGACTTAAGAAAATGAGAAAGAAAATGTTAATGGTGCCAATTAAACTTAAAAATGGAGTGGGTGTTTTGAAGAGTCATGTTCCTTCTAGCATACCCCCAGACTAGACAAGACATTTAAGTTCTCTGAAACTCAGTTTTCTTAATAATAATTATTAGTATTTTTATATAATGCTTACTCTATGTCAGGTACTTTGCTAAGAACTTTACAATTATTCTTTTTTGATCCTCACAACAACATACAACACAACACAAATAACACACAACATTTGATCCTCACAACAACCCTGGGAGGGAGGTGCTCTTATCATCTCCATTTTACAGTTGAAGAAACAGAGACTTGACTAAGAATATACAGTTCTTATCTCTAAAATGGAGATCAGAACCACAACTACCTCACAGAGTTTTGTGAAGTCCAAACGAAATAATATATGTGAAGTCCTTTGCAAAGCTTAAAATGTCAGACAAATGTCATTTGTTGTTATTATCATTATTATTAATTTGTGCATCATTGAAGAAAACATTCATATTAATAAAATTGAGTATACTGTCAAGAAGCAGAATGCAAGAATGCTTCTTAAGTGCCTCCTATGTGACAAGCACTGGTTAAATGCTGGGAGAGATTAACTAAGGCTTGGAATTAATGACCACTCAAGTTCTCTCCAGCCCAATTTTTTTTTATTGGATTTGTGATTTCCTTTCACCAGGTACTCTTTTTCCCATTGCAGCTCAGAAGCAACTCTGAAACTTACAGTCTAAAAAAGTTACTCGGAGCACTGAGAGTTTAAATGATTTTGCTGGAGTCCCATGACCAGTACCATAAGAGATAGGACTTAAACTCTGGACTTCTCGACAAGCTCTCTACCTGCTGTATACCATGCTGTTTCTTCAACTCCTCTCCCTCTCTCTCCTCTCCTTTTCTTTATCTCTTCTTCCTTTCCTTACCTCTTTTCTCTTCTCTCTTCTCTTCTTCACTCCTGCTCCCCCCCATTCCTGTCTTTCTCTCCCCCTATTTATCTGAACTTGTACTATTCACAATTCAAAACTATTTCAAGGACTTGATCTGATTCAGAACAATAGATTCCGTAACATCATACAAAATTGTTTTTTCCCCTAGATCTAGTGTATGAGAATCTACTCTATGCAGAGGAAAACCAATCCATCTCTCTGCACTTGTCTAACAGTCATCCCTACTGGAAATAAATTAATTTATCTTCTATAGCTGGGTTTCCTCTATTTGAGTCCCCCATGTGCATGTGTTTAGAAAATCAAATAGTCTCTCCTCTCAAGGAGCCCACATTCTAGTTAGAGGAGACAATATATATAAATAGAAGGGTTCCGCTGCAGGGAAGACAAAGGTCCCAGTGGTCCTTAGGCTGAAGTGGCAAGATAAAGATAAAACCCATCCCTCATCAGGATGCAACCTTAGGTCAGATAACAATGCCCGGAGCACAGCATCAATATATAGATAATACTTTTTCATCAAAAATCATATTGTATATTTCATCTCATGCAAGCCTCCCATGACCCTACAAGTAGAAAGAACAAGTATCATCATTTTACAGATTTGGAAACTGATACCCAGAGTGACTAAATGATTTGTTGAAGGTCACAGAGCTAATGGTAGTTAGAGGGAAGACTAAAACCTAAGACCTCAGATTCAAGAGCCTCTTCTCCTTCTTCTACACTAAATCTACCTGTATTTCAAAGCAGTAATACTTTATATGGGTACAAAGAATCATTTGCCACCTTCTCTGCCCTTATTAGTAAGAAACCAAGGATTTATTATTATTACTAATGCCTTGCATTGAGACTTTTATAACTTTCAAAGAATATTCACACACATTATCTTATTTATGCTAGACATCATGTCTATAGAGGAGGAGATAAAGCAGAGATCATAGAAGAAGAAGAGCAGCTAACATTTACATAATGCTGTAAGGTTTGCAAAGCGCTTTACAAATATCTCATTTGTTCCTCACAACAACCCTAGGAGGTAGGTATTATTATTGTCCCCATTTGACAGTTGAAGAAACTGAGGCAGACAGAGGTTAAGTGATTTATCCAGGGTCATATAGCTAGTATCTGAAACAATGTTCAAACCCAGATCGTTCTGACTCCAACTCCAATGTTCATTCTCCTAGGCTAAGTTCATAGGATTAACAATAAAAGAAGTAATAACTAATGTTTTTATAACATTGTTAAGTTTTGTCAGGTGCTATGACATACATAGCAGCTAAAAGGCATAGGGGATAGAGTTCTGGGCCTGGAGTCAAGAAGACCTGAGTTCAAATCTGGCCCTCAACACTTACTAGCTGTGTGACCCTGGACAAGTCACTCAACCCCTATTTGCCTCAGTTTCCTTATCTGTAAAATGAACTGGAGAAGGAAATAGCAAACTGCTCCAGTATCTCTGCCAAGAAAACTCCAAATAGGGTCACAAAGAGTTGGAAACAACTGAACAAGAACAAATTACACGTATGATCAAACATGGCCCTCACAACTGCTTGAAGGCAGTTATTATCCCTGTTTTACAGATGAGGAAACTGAGACACAGAGAGGTTAAGTGACTAGCCCACAGAGCTAGTTAAGGATCCGATGCAGGATTCAAACTCAGATCTTCCTGATTCTAAATCCAATGTTCACTCCCCTGGGCCAGGCTCATCGATTTAGAGCCAGAAAGGGTTTAAGGGTCTTCCTACTCCAATCCTTCCTTTTGTAATGATGATCATGGTGGGGATGGTGGTGGTGGTGGTGGGGATGGTGATGATGATGGTGGTGGTGATGATGGTGGTGGTGATGATGGTAGTGATGATGGTGGTGGTGGTGGTGATGGTGATGATGATGGTGGTGGTGATGATGGTAGTAATGATGATGATGGTAGTGGTGGTGGTGGTGATGATCATGATAACTGACATTTTATATAATACTTTAAAGTTTGTAAAATATTTTCCATATATTATTTCATTTGAAGAAATGAGTTCACAGATTTACCGAATCAATGATTTGCTAAAGGCTAAACAGCTGCTGACTGAGGAAGCTGGAATTAGAACACTTTTCTCCAGACTATAATAACCAAGGGCTCCAATGGCACCGAGACCAAGGGTGGCTTGGCAGGCAAATTGAGGAAGCCCCCCAGCCAATAAATGTACCAGTGTTAACTGACCCGGTTCAACGCTCCCACATTCCTCTGTTTCCTATATCAAGGGCCAATTAGCTCCCACCAACAAGGTTTATGCTACCCCCAGGCCATGAGAACAACCCAAGGCCTAAGGAGAAGCATAACCAATCAGGGATGCATAGTGCAGGTTGGGACTTGGGTTCAAATTTCATCTCTGAAACTTAACTACAATTCTGACATTGTCCAAGTTGCTTAGCCTCTCTGGGCATGAGTTTCCTCATCTATAAAATAAGGTGTTTGGACAGATGGCCTCTGAGGTCTCTCCAGCTCTAGATCTATGAATTTGGTATTGAGGCAGAGTAGGTTGCACATGACACAATGAGAAGACCTTTGAATCTATCATCTCTAGAACTACGATTCAAATCCTGGCTCTGATATTTACTCTCTACATGGTACAGTGGATAAAGCACCAGGACTGGAATCAGGAAGATTCATCTTCCTGAGTTCAGATCTGGCCTTAGACACTTACTAGCCATGTGACCTTGGGCAAGTCCCTTAACCCTGTTCACCTCAGTTTCCTCATCTGTAAAATGAGCTGGAGAAGGAAATGGCAAACTCTCTCCGTAGTATAGTGGATAAAGTTCCAGGCCTGGAATCAGGAAGATTCATCTTCCTGAGTTCAAATCCAGCCTCAGACACTTACTAGCTGTGTGGCCTTGAGCAAGTCAATTAACCCTGTTTGCCTCAGTTTCCTCATCTGTAAAATGAGCTGGACGAGGAAATGGCAAACCACTCAATATCTTTGCCAAGAAAATTCCACATGGAGTCATGAAGAGTCTGACATGACTGAACAACAACAACAAAAAATCTTTAAGTAAGTTTCCTTATCAGTAAAATTAGGGGATTGGGCTCAACAGCCTCTAAGAACCCTTCCAGCTCCTAGGTGGTACAGTGGCTAGAGCTTAGACTTTGGAAGTAAGAAGCTCTTAGTTCAAATCCTACCTCAGATACTTGGTACGACGTGATTCTGGGCAAGTTACTCGACTTCTCTTCCAGTCTCCATTTCCCCAATCGGATGGGACATAATAATAGCACCTACCTCCCAGGGTTGTCATGAGGACCACATGAGATAATACACATAAAGCATTTTGCAACCAATGCCAGCTCTTATTATTATTGACCCTAAATCTTTAACCTCTGTGAGTCTCAGTTCTCTCATCGTAAAATGAAGGACCAGATAAACTCTAAAGAGGCTTCCAATTCTTAGGTCGAACAGCGAACAGAGCATTTGACTTGGAGTCAGGAAGACCTGAGTTCGAATTTTACCTTACAGACACTACCTGGGTGACTTTGAACAAGTCCTTTATCCTCATCTATAAGTTGGGGCTAATGATAGGACTTACCTCATAGGACTATTGTGAGGATCAAATAAGATTTTGTAAAGGAATAGCTTTGCCAACTTTAAATTGCTATCTGAATTACCGCTTTTGTTATTATCTAGGATCGTAATTCTTTAACCTCTTTGGGCCTCAGTTTCTTCATCTGTCAAATGAGGGGATGGGGCTAGATGATGCCTTTCAGCTCTTATTCTGTGATCTCCAGCCAATCTAGGGAAATCCTACTTCTTAAATAAATAGGGTGGCGCCTTCAGGAGTGACCTGGATTGGCTGGGGCCAATGGGCAGGACTGACATTTGTTTGTCAGGATTCCGAGTTCTTTCCTGTGTAATTAGGCAACCTGTGGAGAACCCTGAACTTACCTTTGAAGTCAGGAGAAAACATTGTGCAAGAGGGCAAATGGGAAGCTTCCAAATGCCTTGACCCCAGAAGCCAAGTGCTGGGAAGGAAGCTGCTCCTTGGGCTCCACTGTCAACAACGAAATTTAATTTTAGCCATAGGCCTACCCAGATATCTCCTTTGTTTCCCACTGCTTTTGAATCGAAGGGAGGCATTAGGCAAAATACCATTATTCCTGCCCCTTGTAATAGGAAGACAACATAAGGTAATTAATAATAATAATAAAATAACTCATATTTATATAGCACTTAAAACTAAAAGCTTTACCGTTTTTATTGCATTTGAACCTCAAAACAACCCTGGGAGTTAGATGCTATTATCCCCATTTTACAGATGAGGAAACTGAGGCAAACAGGGCTAAGTGATTTACCCAGGGTCACACAGTTGATAAGTGTCTGGGGCCAAATTTGAACTCAGATCTTTATAACTCCAGGTGGGCCCCTCTATCCACTGCACTAAAAAAAGCTCTGGGCTTCTTGCTGTCATAGTCAAAAGGGGAGGAAGAGAATATACACCAGGAAAAAAAAGGTACCATGGTGATAGGACCCCAAGAGCAGTGGCCCAGGTTAGCACAAGTAGTCAGAGAGCCTCAAATTGAGGTGTCAAGGCCATTAGACATCCCTTCCTAGGAGTAAGCATGGCCCTCCTTCCATGTTGCCAATATAAGGCAAAACCTCATTCTCCCCCTGTTATTTACAGTTCTGGTGCCAAGTAGGCAGCGGGCATCATAGAGGTCTGGCAGCAGGGAGCTATGACTCGGCCACAAGGACTGGCATTCAGGAACAGGACTCTAGACTCTATAAATTAGGCAGGAGTAGGTAGGAGAGGAGGGATTGCACAAGGCCATCCTCTAACCCCAGAGGAATGGGAGTAGCAGGCATAGAGTCAAAAAAGAGAAGAAAGAATGACACACATTCCTGTAGTATTTTAGGGTTCAGACAGCGAGGTGGTACCATAGTGCACAGAGTACCAGGCCTAGAGTCAGGAAGACCAGAGTTCAAATCCAGCCTCTGACACTTACTAGCTGTGTGATCCAGGGCAAGTCTCTTAAATTCTGTTTGCCTCAGTTTCCCCAACTGTAAAGTAGGAATAATCATAGCATCTACTTCCTAGGGCAGTTATGAGGATCAAATTAGATAATATTTGTCAAGTACTTACAGCATAGTGCCTAGCTCATGGTAGGAGCTTAACAAATTGTTTTCTTCCTTCCACTTTCCTCACAACAAACCTATAAGATAGATAGCGCAAATATTATTATCCCTGTTTTACAGAGCAGGAAAACTGAGGTTAAGAGAGAGAGAATGACTCATGATCACACAGTCAGTATTTGAACCTGGGTCTTCTGGTGAGAAGACATAGGCATGAAGGGGCTCAAGGTACGAAACTGGACAGGGCAGGAGATCCGTGACAAGTCGTAAAGTTGATGAAATCCAGTTAATGGAAATGGGGATTCAAAGTCAGAGGAGTAGCCACAGCAAGGCTTACAGAATGCCGAGTCCTTCCTGTCTTAGGATAGGGTTAGTCTCAGTGACTTGGATGAAGTTAAAACTAGTTGGATGTTAAATGGGGCTAGCTACAAAGGTTAGGCAGAGGCTCTGAATCAGGAAAAACCACAACAACACAACTTCCTAGTCCAAAAGCTCTTTCCACTAAACCATTCTGATCCTCACTATATTACCAACGGCCTTTAATTTTTTTAAAAATTGAAATTTCTAAACATTCATATCTTAAATGAATTTTTAAAAGCCGTTTTACTGTGTGCCAAAAACTGTGAAACACTGGGTATATCAGCACAAAGGTGAGACAGTCCCTGCCTTCAAAAAGCTCACCTTTCAATGCGCGAAACAGCACATGTAGGGGATTAATAAGCCAGAGAAGTCAGTGGGATGGTGAGCAGAATCACTGGGCACTAGCTGACTCTCCTCCCCAAAGGCAATGGTAGCGTAGATCTGATAACAGTTCGCAGAGGTAGAAGGTGGGGGAATGGAAAATGGCTATGGTGAACATGAAGGAAGACACATGGGAAGGAAGGAAGTCAATAAGCATTTATTAAGCACCTACTGTGTGCCAGGTGCTGTGCTAAGTACCTTACAAATATTATCTTGTTTGATTTTCACAACAACTCTAGGGTGTAGATGTTATTATTATTCCCCATTACACAGATCAGGAAATAGAGGCAGACAGAGATTGAGTCATTTGCCCGGGGTCACACAACTATTGTCTGAGGTCACATTTGAACTTGGGTCTTCCTGACTTCAGGCCCAGAGCTCTAGCCACCTAGCTATCTCTAGGCATAGTCATTGGGAATGGCTCATCTCCTCCTTGGCATGGTCTCTGATGATTTGACTTGGAAGGGGAAGCAGAAGCAGCAGCATCACCATGCCATAATCCTACAAGTAATAGGAAATACCTAACTAAAATGTTGTTCTATGACATCAAGAGTACTACTTCTCAAGACCAGAGTTCGATTCAGCTTTGTGACCTTTGGCAAATCATTTACTATCTCTATGCCTTGGTTCCCTCATCAGTAAAAAGAGGGAGTTAGACCAGATGGTCTCTAGGGTTCTTTCCAAATATAGATCTGTGACCCAAAGCAATAAAAAAAAACTTGTGGTAGCCAAGCATTCAGACTTTGGGTTCTCTGTAAATAAATCCCTCCCCTGAGGTATTAATATTATTGACTTTTTCCAGATGATTGGAAAAGACAACCAGCAAACTAGAACCTTGGTCAGACAGACTCATTCTCTCAAATGAAGGAATGAAAGTTAGCTACGATAAAGGAGTAAGGTCAAATGGAAAAGACCATAGAAGTCATCAAGTACCACCACCACCAGCACCACCCCTCCACATTTTACAGGATAGGAAACTGAGGCAAAAAAGTAAAGAGATTTGCCCAAGATCATATGCTCTTTGAAGCAGAGTTTGTACCCAGATCTTCTTGACTCCAAACCCAACGCCCCATCTACTGTGCCATGTTGCCCCTTAAAGGTATCAACAAATAACACCTTGATTCTCATCTATTTCGAAGGATGTGGAAGTTTGGACCAAAAACTACCCAATTTAAATAGTAATTATTTCTATGAGCTTACTCCAAAGTTGCCTGGTCCAACTCTCACTTTTACTTTCATGAATCTTCTATTGTTGCAGTCATATCCAACTCTTCTTGACCTCACTGGGAGTTTTCTTGGCAAAGATACTAAAGGGGCTTGCCATTTCCTTCTCCAGCTCATTTAACAGATGAGGAAACTGAGGCAAACAAGGTTAAGTGACTTCCTCAGCTAATAAGTGTCTGAGGCTCCATTTGAACTCAAATCTTCTTGACTCCAGGCCTGGCATTCTATCCACCGTACCACCTAGCTGACCCCAATCTTCCATAGACTTATATCTTACTTGAATGAATTTTTTAAAAAAAACTTTAAAATTTTTTTTAAATATTTAAATATGTCAAGCACTATGCTAAGAACTAGGGATACAAGTGAAAAAGTGAGTCCTTATCTCCAAGGAGCTTATATTCTAATGGGGAAAACAATATGTATAGGAGATTGTTAGCCAGAGCAGGGTATGTTTTTTGGGGGGGATGGCCTGGGAAAGCATGGGAATGGTGGGCAAAATGATGGTGCAATCTACTGGCATTCCCTTTCCAGAGGCAATGGGTTGATTAGGATTATCTTTCCAAATGTTGGAGACCTTAGAGTCACTGGTCTCTGTCCTGATTAATTAATGACTTAGTGATTGTACTGAATGTGAGGGAGGGAAGTTCACTACAATACACTACCTTTCCAGCTCTCTGAAGGTACTTCACAGGTAGAAGTCTGTTTCCTTAGGAAACAGGCTAGTCCCCACTGACTTGATCCACTCTAGTTGCTGATCACCTGGAGTTTCAGTGAAATACTTTCTATCTACTCTTTTTCCCTTTGTATTGTAAAAACAGCTGGGGAGCAGACATAGAGGGACCAGAGCAGTGTCTCGGGCCCCAGGCTTTAATGGGAACCAGCAGTGGGGAATCATCATTGCCCCCACCTGTAACAGAGGCTACAGGAAGAAGGGGACCCATTGGAGGGAGCTGATTTGAGATCAAATGAAACGGTTCAGGAACCAGATGTCAGAGCCTTACAAAAATTGCCATTGACACCATAAAAGGGGTCCCTTCAAGTAAGTCTACATCAAGAGGAGGGGGAAAAAATCCAGTCTGTTTGTACATAGAGGCAGAGGGAAGGAGAGGCTTTCCCAACTTGTGGAAATAAATGGAAAGGTGAGAATCATCACACTCCCCAAGAAGAGATTTTCATCCTTTGTTCTCCAGCAGAACCAAAATGTCATCACTATGTCAAGGTGACTGTATGATGTGTCTGACAGTAGGTGATCAGACCGATATGAGCTGGAAATGCTCTACCACAGATCAGGCACAAAGAGCCCACATGAACATTTGGCATAGAGATGTCTCTAAATTTGCACTTCTCACACAAGAAGAGATTAGGTCAAATAGAATCACACAATCCTAAATTTAAAGAGGTAATGGACTTTGTTGTTTGTTGTTCGGTCCTTTTCAGTTGTGTCTGATTCTTTGTGACCCCATTTGAGGTTTTCTTGGCAGAGACACTGGAGTGGTTGGCCATTTTCTTCTCCAGTTCATTTTACAGATGAGAAAACTGAGGCAAACAGGGTTAAGTGACGTGCCCAGGGCCACGCAGATAGTAAGTGTCTGAGGCCAGATTTGAACTCAGGAAGATGTCTTCCCAACTTCAGGCCCGGCACTTTATCCACTGCACCACCTACCCAGACATTAGGAATAATCTAATGGAATTATTAGAAGTCTTAACTCCCTCATTTTACAGCTGAGGTCAGTGAAGTTAAGAGAGCTCGCAGGGAACCCAACATCAGTCCCAATGAAGCCTCTTCACTTCTGAGTCTTTTCAGGGAGCCCTATGCATAGCAAGGATCTAGGGATGGGCTCTTCTGTGGCCTCTTTACTTCTGAGACTTCTCAGGGAGCCCTGAATAAGACCCGATGCAGGTCACCAGCCTCGGGTGTCCTCTGTTCCTCCAGAGGCTTTTCCCAGACCAGACTCACCTTATACTTCTAGCTCCTGCCTTTTATCCTGTTTCCCCCAGGCTATACTTCTGACACCTATGAGGTGGGTGTCTTGTACCTTACAGGACACAACATCACCCTCTGTCACAAGGATAGACCTAAAGAAAAGGTCTTGAACAGAATATTCACCTGCCTAACTCAAAGAACCTTTTTCCATACTGATACTCCCCCGGACTCATTCCTACATGGTTAGCATACTCTCGCCCCCTCAAACTCTCCCTATCCCGACAATTCTAACACTATGCCTACCACTGTCATTATACAAACCCCTTTTTCTTTTCCGCACTGCTCCCCTCTCCAATCCCTTCAATTCTACTCCCCTAAATTACCCACTCTGCTCACTAGGATGCCTGTTCCATAACTAACAAACTTGATTTTGCCCAAACCTTTTGCTTTCTTATCATCTCCATATTCTAGTTCTAAGACCTGGCTCCCTCCCGATGACATGGTAGATCTTTTATTATATTTATTTTTTAACGAATAGTATTATGAATGAGGAAAAGGCAAATATCTAGTAACTTTATGAAACATATCCAAGTTTTCCCCCCCAATTTATAATCTTTTGTCTTTAACATGCCCTTTTAATCCATTAAGCCTTGTGGAACAATGAATAAACATGATTTCATGTATCCCCCTGACCTTGAGAACGAGAAGGAAGTAGCATCTAGTAAGACTTCCATTGTACAGAGAAGAATCCCGAGCCAAAGAAGCTTGTCTACCAAGCCTGGCACAGTGCCTGTCGGATCTCAGGACCAGACAGATCTCCCATAGCAGAATTCCCTGCTGTCATTTTGTTATACAGTGGGAAAAAAAAGACATTCTGCATCTGGAAAGAACATCTCCTGATTCTCATCAAAGCAATGACCAACCATGATGCCAGAACATCAATAATGAAGCAAGCTACCCACTTCCTGACAGTGACATGAGGGACTCAGAGTGCAGAATGAGCCATACATTTTTGGATATAGCCAGTGCAGGAATTTATTTTAATCAACTGTACTTATTTGTTACAAAGTGGTTTTTTTTTAATTTTCTTACCTTTTTTTCCTAATGGAGGGAAGACATACAAAGGTGAAAAAATAAATGCATGTTAATTGAAAAAGTAAAATTTTGGATATAGCCAGTGCAGGAATTTATTTTAATTGACTACTCATTTGTCGCAACATCTTTTTATTTTCTTATCTTTTTTTTCCTAATTGTGGGAAGACATAGAAAGGAGAGAAAATAAATACATGTTAATTGAAAAAGTAAAATTTAAAAATAATGATAATAAATAACTTTGTAAAAAGGAGGGAAGGAGGGAAGGAAGGAAGGAAGGGAGAAGGGAGGGAGGGAGGGAAGAAGGGAGGGAAGGAGGAAGGAACGAAGGAAGAAAGGAGGGAGGGAAGAAGGGAGGGAAGGAGGAAGGAAAAACAGGAAGGAAGGAAGGAAGGAAGGAAGGAAGGAAGGAAGGAAGGAAGGAAGGAAGGAAGGAAGGAAGGAAGGAAGGAAGGAAAATAGAAAGACCTCCTTTATAAACAAAACTCTTGAGCCAAAGGACCAAATTTAGACCAATGTGGTCACTTTGCCATTTGTCCAGTTGAATGGAAGTTATTTTCATAATAATAATAGCTAGTATTTATATAGCATTTTAAATAACATTTTAGGTTTAAAAAGCATTTCACAAATATTACCTCATAACAACCCTGGGAGGTAGGTGTTATTATGCCCATTATACACATAGGGAAACTGAGGCAGGGAGGTTCAGTGACTCTCTCAATGTTAGACAGGTGGTATGAATCAAGGAGACAATTTGAATCCAGGTCCTCTGACATCAGTCATGGTCCTTTAACTGTTTCACACTACATGCCTCTTTACAACTCTGTCTACAACCCATCAACAAAGGACTCCACGAGCACATTGCATCATAAGAGCAGGGACTACCTATATTCTTGTCCAACAAAAAGAATGTAGAGGAGGTTCAGAGGAGTGCCACAAAGGGAGAAGTAAGATTTGGACGATTATCCAGAACATGTACTGTTCAGCTCAGATAAAGGAATTGAAGGTATTTAGTCCAAGGAAGAGAAGGATGGGGTTGAGGGAGAGAGAAAGAGGGAAGGGAAAGAGAAGGGGAAGGCAGAAGGAGAGAAAGAGACAGAGACAAAGAACTAGAGATAGAAGCAGAAATAAACACAGAGAGAGGACAGAGAAAGATGGGGGGGGTAGGAAGAAAGGAAGAGAGAGACAGGGACAGAGGAAGAGAGGGAAGAAAGAAGGGAGGAAGAAAGAGAAAGAGAGAGGGAGGGAGGGAGGCTTTGATGTTTGAAATGCAATTTACATAGATCATGGCAACAATCTGAGAGAAAATTATTTCAGGTATTGTGATTCCTATTTAATAGATAAGGGACACTGAGGCTTGGAGGAGTTAAGTGACTTGCCCATGTTCCAGTCAGTCAATCAATAAACATTTATCAAGTGACTACTATAAGTCAGGGGCAGCCAGGTAGTGCAGTGGGTACAACAGTGGGCTTGGAACAAGGAAGACTCATCTTCATGAGTTCAAATCCAGCCTCAAACAGTTATTAGCTGTGCGACCCTGGGAAAGTCTTAACTATTTGCCTCAGTTTCCTCATCTGTAAAATGAGCTGGAGAAGGAAATGTCAAACCATTTCAGTTATCTTTGCCATGAAAACCCCAAATGGGGTCATGAAGTGTCAGACACAAGTGAAATAACTCAACAACAACTATAAGTCAAGCACGGTACTAAATGTTAGGGATACAAAGTCCCTACCCTCAAGGAGCTTACAATTTAATTGGGTGAAGGTAACACACAAAAGCATGTAGAAAAGGGGAAGGGGAGGTCCCTGGCATGGTGGCATGATGGAGAAATCCACCGGAGTGGGATGGGGTGGGGAATGGAGAAATGACTAGCCTGGATGCCCTCCTTAAATGGAGATTTTTGAGAATAGAACTCCACCCTCCAATCAGAAGGGCACAGGAAGTATTCTACAGCAAGGCAGTATCAAGTCAGGATCTGAATCCAGTTTTCTCTGACTCTGAGTCTTCCACTATATTCACTTTACCTTGGCTAACGAGCATTAGATCATTAAGCACAGATCTTTCCAGATTAACCTCAACTCCTTTTAAAAAAAAAATACGATTACAAGAATGAGGTGAGAACTAGAGTAAAGGAAACATCTGAGAGAAGATAGGATGGTCACCTGATAAGGGCAAGGGATGACTGGCAGATAGCCCAAGAATCCTCACCATATCAGGAGAAAGCAAAGCGACCTCCAACACACATTGAGTAGACCTCTTGTGGTGAACAAACAAGAAGAACTGAACAGTTTTCACATTGGATTCATAGGTATGGACGATGGGTTCCTGTTTCAGAGAAGGGAACACACATATGGATGAGATCAGAGATCAGGTTGAGTATTCCAGTATATACTAGACTAGGAGATAAGGGCAGACATGCCATATGTGAATGTCGAGGCATTTAACAAAATCTTTAATGATTTATCCTGATGTACAAGAATAGACGTGGCCTTCATGGCCTTTAAGAAAGAGAAAACTAAATCAATAATCCCAAACTTTATATAACAGAAACTTGAGTCAGCTCAGTTTGGAGGGGCCCAACTACATCTGGGAAATTATGAATATGCTGACCCACCAAAAAAATGGAGCAGGATTGCCATGGAAGGATTTCAACACTCAGCCTCAATCATCTGAAAATTCAGAAGTTATGGGGAGCATTGCCTGTACTAGTCTGGGCTGGCCTAGAGAACACCAGAAGAAGAAAGATTCCCACTGTGACTCAGAGTATGTGGTTTATGAAACAACCAGGTCAGCTGAAGTCACAACTCCCCATTTGTCTGAGAGGAAATATCTTTTGGGCCAAAGAATGGTAATTCCCTTCTGCTGTCCCAAATAGGTCTACCAGATGCCATTTTGAAAAGTTTTCTGGAAATCCGTTTCATCCTAGTTGAGGAATCTATTAAGGGATTGGCCGAACCCCATATCCATTTTTCTTCCTCCCACAAGAAAACCAGAATATTTTATTGAGACCTTATTCATTAACTAAAAAGGAATTTGCCTTAATCCAATGAGCATATTCATTAGCAGTTTGGTCTCTTTCGTGTTTATTAAATGACCTGTGAAGGACTTTCGTACTTTGTCAAAATCTGTAGCAAAGCAGAAAGACCATTCCCCAGTCTGCCAAGTTGTACATCAGCAGGATAGCTTTGAACCATGGATGCACAAAGAAAAAAACCACAAGAGAACAAACAAACCAAAGAGAATTTCCATCACTTTGGCAAATGGGCAAAAGCCTACCATATGTGCGTCCTGTGCTTTGGACAGGCGGGAGGGTCAGAGAAGCTGGGGAAGATTGCTTCAGTCTTCATCTCTGAAAATTCTCTGGAACAAAGTATAGAGAACAGAATAAGCTGAATGGATTGCTGCCCTGAGTCAGAAGGCCTCAGCGTTTGTCCCAACTCTAATGCTAGCTATTTGACCTTCAGCAAGTCACTCCCTTCTCTCTTAAAATCATTTTACTCATTGGCAAAATAGGAGGCCTGGACTAAATGACTCCTAATAATCCTTCTAGATCTGAAAGCTGGAAAATACAACTCTCATTGCAGATTTCATGGCGTCATTTCAATATCGGTCTATTTCCCACACATGTGAATCAAATTAGAAGCTTCCCCCAACATGGGGGAGGAAAGGTGAGGGGGAGTGAGGGAGGGGTAGGAAGGAGGCCTTAGAAGAACTGAATAAAGTTATGATTTACACAAGCAGAACTAAGATAAACCAGAGATGGCATTCTCTCCCCTCCCCCCCCCACACCATTTTGTGCATCTTAGCCAAACCTGGACGTCTAGGGAACAAATGGCTGGTGTGACTTGTGCCTCTGTCCATGAAGAGCTTAAGGTCTGCCCATCTTGTGACCCTGGACAAGTCACCTCAACACAGGCCTTAGTTCACTCATCTCCAAAGTGAGGGAGCTGGACCAGATAACCTCTAAGCTTGTTTGTACGTAACTGTCTGTGTGGGATCTCTCTCCCTGAGACTGTGAGCTCCCAGAGAACAGAAATTGTCTTTTACATTTCTTTCTGTCTCTGGTGCCTCTCACACAGAAGATGTTCAATAAATGTTCATTGCCTAACTGACTAAGTCTTCCATCCAGTGACATTGGGCTCCTAGCTGTTCCTCTTCCAAGATACTCCATCTCCTGACTGGGAATTTTCAATAGCTGTCTCCCACTTCTGGGAGACATCTCCTCATCTACTCTTCCTGGCTTCCTTCAAATCCCACCTTCCATCTCCTGACGCAGGAATGTTCGATAGCTTTTACCCATTTTTGGAATGTTCTCTGTCCTCATCTCTGCCTCCTGTTTCCTTTAAATTCCAGAGAAAATCCTAACTTCTATCTCCAGACTCCAAGAATTTTCAATAGCTGATCCCCAATTTTTTGAACACTGTGCCTCTCCACCTCTGCCTCCCAACTTCCCTAGCTTCCTCCCAATCCTACCTTTCACAGGAAACCTTTCTCAATCCCTCTTACATTTAGAGCCTTCCCTCTACCGATTAGCTCCAATTTATCTGGTGTATATCTCATTTGTACACAGCTGTTTATGTGTCATCTCCTCCATTAGACTGTGAACTCATTGAGAACAGGGATTGCTTTTTGCTTTTCCATCTGTATCCCTGGTAATTAGCACAGTGCCTGGCACATAGTGATCACTCAATAAATGTTTGATGACTATATCTGTGATCCTATGCTCCTGCTCCCAGTGAAAAGTCTTAAAGAGAGTTTCCCGTTGACAAGAGTCTCCAAGAATTCAGATAAATCTAAAACAATGACTTTGGCTTACAGTTAATCCCAATTTGTGTTTTCCCCAGAACAATTAGCATATGGCCTATTAAGACCTTGAATTTGAACCTGCATCTTCCCTCACCTATTTAAATACCCATCCCCCCACCAAACAACATAAAAATAGACTTAAATCTTGGCTTGTATTCTTACATCCACTTTGTTCAACTATTCTCTACCTCAAAACAGACCAACCGAAAGCAGATTAATAACCTCTATTGCATTTTAAAAGGCAGAAAGGCAGGAAGTTTCTCTATTTAGAGGCATACCACTCTACATAAAATAACAGAGTACACAGAAACACAGCGTACAGATGAATCAATTTTCAAACACAGTTTTTATGGGTTTTTTTTTTCCCTCTCTCAGCCTCACCAGCAGTCAAAGCAGGAGCTGCTCCTAAGGCAGATTGAAAATGAAGGACAAATCACTCACTGCTCCAAAGCCACTCAGGCTCTCTTTATCACCAAATTCAACTGCATGGTTTCAGTTTGATCAGTCGGACACCTTTTCCTTCACCCTAAGTCAGCTCCTCATCGCCTCTTTCCTTAACTTAGAATGCCCTCCTAAGCTGTCCTCTTACCTCCAGTAAGCACCCCATTCTCACACTCTCCCCTCTGTGCTTTTTCTCATTCAGTCTATTACTAGAATGCTATACACACATATCACATATGCTCTATATACACACATGCACATGTATATATAATATATACGTGTGTATATATATGTGTGTGTGTGTGTGTGTGTACATGTGTATTTGTGTGGGTGAGAATTGATATAGATAGATACAGATAGATACTTATAAGTGCAGAAGTAGTGTGTCACAGAGGCTAGGAAGCTGGCCTGGAAGCCAAAAGACCTGGGTTCAAGTCTTGCCTCTGATCTATATGATCCTAGGTAAATCACTTAACCGCTGAAGGCTTTAAGAAACTCCCCAAGACTATAAATTACAAAGAAAAAAGTGATCTGCATTGTAGATGGTGTTTTCCTCACCCGGGAATCCCCTATGGCTGTGAAATCAGAACACCGTGTTCATTTATGAGTACATGTCCTTTCCCCTGATACAAAGTAAGTTCCTTGAAAGTAGGGACATTTCGTTTTTGTTTTTCTAGCACAATGGTTAAAAAGGCACTATTCAGCTGAGGTTATAGGGACTGACGACCTAAGAAAATTCTGTCCCTTATCCAATGCGGATAATGTATTCTGTTTATGTCAGAATAGCTATCTATCCGGCCTCCAATGCTTACTTCTTGTATAATGGGCAAGTCACCTTGAGTTCTTGGGACTTAGTTTCTTCATCTGTAAATTGAGTGGTTGGGAGAAGATGGCTTCCCTTTATGTGTAAATCTATCATCCTATTATTTATTACCTCTGTAGCCTTAAGAAAATTGCTTTATCTTTTTAAGTTTCAGTTTTCTCATCTGTAAAATAAGGGGATTGAATCACATGACTCCTAAGGTCCCTTATTGAAGGCTAGGTACTAGGTTTGCTTTTCTTTTTCTTCCCCAGTAAGAAAGAGGAAAAAATAAATATTTATTAATTTAAACTTTTAATTAAAAAAATTTAAAGTTCATTAGAAAAAAAATCCTTGCCCTTGAGGTTTGCTGGGTTCACCTCAAGAGGCCTGAAATCTCAATAGGGGAAGGAGGTTCCCCATTCTCAAAGATCTTGGTTCATGCCTTTAGTCAGGCTACTCCAGGGACAATTCTCATCTCAGCTCTAGTCTAAGGGTTCAGCAATGGTGGGGCAGTGGGGGGGGGGGCGGGGTATGGGATGAAAAGGATTCCAAAAGTACAAGCATGAATCAAGTAGGGTACTGATGGTTTTGTTCCCAAACAGAGTAATGTTTCTGTTTCCCAGAAATTAGTTTCCCAGAAAAGTGAACGCTAAGCAACAAAGAATCCCAGAATGATTAGAACAGAATCAGTAACATCACTCTAGTAGAGTCAGGTGCGAGGCTAACATTCGAGGCTGGTGGAGATATTTGCAGTTTCTTTACCAAGCCTGTTAATCACCCATTTTAGATGTTTACCTCTGCTGTGCACAGTCCAATCAACACCAAGTGTATTTTTTTTCTCCCTAGAGGTCTCTCTCCGGGTATAATTCTTTTTCTTTCAGCCTGTCTCCTGTTGACATTACCACTGCAACTGCTTTAGGTGCCTGAGAAGGGGAAAATGCCAGCTGCCTTTCAAGATCTCAAAAGGCCCTGTACCAAAAGAAAAAAAACACACTAATGGAAGGCAACCCCATCCCACACACAGATTTGCCTATGAGATGAACTCATGACTTGCAGCTGATTAGGGGAAAGCCAGTCTCCCACCTGACCCTGTGGTCAGCTCAGTGAGTTGCCTTTAAACTATAGAACTGGCAGGAAGAGGAAGCCTGTGGGGCAGGGATCGCTCCTCTAGTATGCCCATGGATTTGCAACTCTATAGCCAATTAAAAGACTTTGCATCAACATACATCATGAACTCCTGAGTTGTCATGAATAGGAAGCAGTCAGAATATGCTTCTGAAGTATGGCGCCTCCACCCTGTATACCCAGAGGCAAGCCCACTCCAGTGTTCCATGCCCACTCCTGACATTCCCACTGAACACACATTTAAGGGGAGGACCCTAGCAGATGCTACACCTTTGTATCCCCAGAGCCTAACACAGTGCAGAACACATCAAGGATGCTTAAAAAAACACTTGTTAATTGATCGATAGATTGACTCATCTGACTCTAACAATCCCTTTTGAAATCTTTTGCTTGCTTCAAGGCCCAACACAGGAGCTACATTTTCCCTAACATTTCTCCTGATCTCACCTCCTCGCCCTAGCAGATCTATCCTCCCTCTAAGTTATCACAGCATTTTGTCTGGACCTCTCCTTAGTGTTTTTCACATTCTAGCACGCATTATATTTATTTCTATACGTGATGTATCTCCCCTATTAGATTATAGGCTTCTTGAGATCAGAGACTGGGTGTTAGTCATCCGGACCCAGCTCAGGACCTTGTGCAGAGTAGGTGCTAATAAGTGGGTGATTAATTGAACTGAATTCCAAAGAATAAACAATTTTCTTTGCCTTTTCTCAGGCAAAGAAATTCCCTACTTCCATCGTCCCAGAAAGTGAATCTACTCATCGCAAAGGTCACGTCATAGGATCCCAAACCTAGTACCTAGCCTTCAATAAGGGACCTTAGGAGTCATGTGATTCTCCCTTATTTTACAGATGAGAAAACTGAAACTTAAAGAGATAAAGCGATTTTCTCAAGGCTACGGAGGTAATAAATAAAAGGATGATAGATTTACACAAAAAGAGAGCTCAGAAGCCATCTTCTCCAAACCACTCAATTTACAAATGAGGAAACAGTCCCAAGGACTCTAGGTGACTTGCCCATTATACAAGAAGTAAGCATTGGAGGTAGGAGAGCGAGAGCGAGAGCGGGAGCGAGGGAGGGAGGGAAGGT